>JARYZH020011361.1:1884361-3084361 GCA_030021035.2 Notholithocarpus densiflorus | reverse complement strand
CCTCTCCATCAACAGAAATAAAAACCGAACCTAGAATATTAGAGATGGTGTGTCTTCCTTGCAGAGAAAATGAAGCTGCTGACTTCGCAATATCATGGTCTAGTCTATTACCAAATCTAACAACATGGGTAAACTTCCGTAAAACAAAAGAGATTTATCAGATATAATAGCTGCTATGGACTAGTGGAGTAGCATTGTGTAATTACTTTATAGGGTCTGTAACATTACTTGCATCCCCTCCTATTATCTCCTCTTAAAGCCAACTTGACTGAGAAACAGAGCTGCTTGAGCTTCGGCCCACAAAGGATCATCACCATCATGATCTCTTCTCACTGCAATCACCTCAGCTTTGTGGTGATGTGGTCCCTAAAAACTATATTTGGCCACATTAGACAATATGCACACTTTTACTTCAGTTCAACTCAACAATTAATACAGAGGAGCAATCTTTGGTTAGTTGGGATAAGATTTGCAGACCCAGAAAGGAAGGTGGCTTAGGACTGAAAAAGTTTGGACTGATGAACCAAGCTATGCTGGCTAAACAATTTTGGAGAATTGGTCAGAATCCACGGTCCCTTATCTCCAAAACATTCAAAGCTAAATATTTCCCAAGCTCTTCAATTCATGACTGTGTTCCTAAGCTACATCACTCTTGGTTCTGGAGAAGCATTATCAACCACAAGAACAGCTTGTTAAAGGAAGGGAGATGGATAGTAAGGAATGGTGCCAATATCCCCCTAACCCATACAGCTTGGTTCCCATGCCAACCCCAAACTTTAAGGCAACATAATTTGAGCAATGGTTCTGTGGCAGACCTGATTGATAGCACTACACATACATGGAAGCCAGGTCTAGTCAGATCTTTGTATCCCTACCCTACTAGCTCTGAGATTTTGAGTTTGCCAATATCAAAGACTGGTACCGGATTAGACCAATTGGTTTGGAAATACTCCTCTTCAGGTGATTACCAAGTGAAGAGAGCCTACAATCTGATTTCCAAGGAAAATGTGCTCCCTACCTTGAATCTGTGGCATCTGATTTGGAAAGTTCAAGTTCCTTTTAAAATAGGTAACTTTGTGTGGAGGCTTTGCCATGATAGTCTCCCTACTTTTCTCACTTTGAAAAATAGGGGAATTCCTGGAGCAAGCTCATGCCCCTTATGTGATGAGGAATCTTCCTCCCATTTGTTGCTGTTCTGCCCCTTTGCCAGAGCAACTTGGCATAGTACCCCCCTAGCTGTTCACACCTCTGACCTTGGAGATGTATCAGTGCAACAATGGATTGGACAGCTACTTCTAAAACATAAGAAACTGGAACAGGAAAATATGTAGTACCTTCAAGGAATTTTCACTACTTTGTGGACAATTTGGACACACAGAAACTTGGTGGTTCATGAAGGCAAGCAACCTAATCCATTAGAAGTCATTCTAACTGCCCAATCTCTTGTTTGCAGGTATACAGATGCTTTTAGCTGCTGTTCTACATCCTTCCACAGAAGACATGCTCAGAACAAGCTTGATCATATTCCTACTGGACCTTGGCAGCTCATAATTAAAGTTGCTGGTGCAAGACTAAAGAATCTGAACAGAGCCGGGTATGCTTATGAAGCCAAAACTACTCAAGAAGATCCCATTCTACAAGGAATATCTAGCTGTACAGGACAAACTATTCCAGTCATCATCCAGGAGGCAATGTTGGAGGCAGCAATCAAGGCTAGGGACTTGGGTTTTAAACATGTTTTGTTCCTTAGTGATAGTAGGAGAGCTGTGCAAGTCAACAACTACCAAATCACTCCTAGTTGGCAAGAGAAGAGCTTTATGACTGATTGGTCTCATCTTTTATCTGCTGATTTTGTCTATCACTCAGTGTTTGTCCCAAGGATTGTAATTAGTAGTGTTAATTCTCTAGCTAAATTGGCAACGAAATGCCAATCAACTGCTTTATGGTTAATCAGAACCTTTTGTAATGTTTCCTCTTTCTGGAATGGTATCAAAAAAAAAAAAAAAAAAAAAAACAACTTTTAATTTTCTTTTTTAAGGGAATCTTTTCAACAAATTAAGTAAGGTTATATCCCATGTATCAACAAATTGTTAACGTATTTCACATTTTCTGTATACATTCACTTTCCAAGTTTTAAACATAGACATAACATTTTTGCTTTTTAAAATTTGTACATCAACGCATGCAATTATCTATATTGTATTTTCATTTTAAACTTTGTTGTTTTATAATAAATAAATAAAAGTGAAAATAATACTTGACAAGTTCTGATTGATATGGCATAAAGTGAAACACAATTAGAGAGACAAATAACATGTTTTAAGAGAAATATAGGTAATCTGTTAGTTCAAGTCTAAACATTGATAATGACTAATGAGTGTAGGAAAAGGAAAATACTTAGAAGTGTTTTGTGCTCTTTAATAAGGAAAAATACACCATGTTTCGGATGCATGAGTCATCTCCTTCAGAGGAGGGTGGATCCGACAAGTATGGAGTCCACTCTCATGTGAGAGGAATACTTATATATCTGATATATGATATATCTTCTCAATAGGAGTGGGCTTCACACATGGAAGGACTGCTTTGGAACTACCAAGAATCGAAGAAAGAAGTAAGTCTAGATTGTACTAATAAATATGGCAAGGGAGAGCGAGATATATATACATATGATGACGTATTCCAGAGTGGCATCTATTATCTTGTGAATTCTTATTAACTAGTTGCTAACCCATGCGATGCATAGGAAAACTATTGATTATGAAAAAAAATCCAATAATGAATGAAGAATTTAAGCTATTACTTTAAAAAAAAAAAAAAAACAATAAATGAAGAGTTTAAGCTATCACCTATGCAATTTTTTTTGCGCATTTCAGTAAGACTTTAGACAATAATAATATGGTTATTACTTCTACTATTTTTGAGTTGAAATATTTTTTTTTTTTCCTGAATTGAAATAAAGTTATTTGTTTACTATTTTTTTAATGTTAGAATTTATTTACTATTATTTTTAAGCTAAAATATTTAAAAATGATTATCTGATTATTTATTTAAAAGAAATATTTTTATAAAATGATGTAATGGCAGTTTTGTGAAAAAAAAGGCATGTGATGGCATTGTAAAGGAAGCACCTTCCTGGAAACTTTCTTTCTACCCCTCCCAAGTGTCATAAATGTCATCTCATTTTTTTAAAACTCTTTTCATTCCTCTTCTCAAACTTCTCAAGCGTCTACAAATCTATAACACTCCTCCTTCGTCTCATCTTCTTCGCTCAACTTTTTTTTTTTTTTTTAAATCAGTTTTCTTTTCTAATGTCCGCACCATCAAATCCAAAAGAAGCTACTCAGTGAAAACACATTCTTCATTTAGCTCAAAAATTCATATTCTGTTCGGAATGACGAAATTTCAGCCGAAACGCAGGTACAGGCCGAATTTTGGAATGGAATAGAATAGTGGGGTTACCTATACCGGAACGAAAAATTTCGACTGGAACAGAACGGTATTTAAAACATTGATCATGTATTGTGTTTGAAGAAATTTTATGGAATAAGGAGGAAGATGACGAAGAGGGAGATGGGATTATTTTGGTTTTTTTTTTTTTTTTTTTTTTTTTTTTTTTTTTTTTTGGAGAAACTTTTGGTTTGGGCTTGTGCTCATGTTTATTGTTTTAGTTTGGTTTTGGATTGTGCTGCACTTGTGATACAGAGGAAGATGGGAGAAGAAAGAGTTGATCGGGTTTTTATAAGGAAGAAGGAGTATCGGGGAGAAATAGTGAGAAATAGTTATTAAAATCAGAATTTTTGTTTTATAATGCTAATGTTTTAAAAATAATGATGACGTGGAAATTGTAGGAGTTTCAAAGACTTCGGTTTTTTAATTCATCTTCCTCTAGATTTATGAAAGCTATAAGATTAATTCCTAATATTCATGTACTTAAGCAGCAAATTTAAATGGTTATATGTTGCAAGTTTGATGAATCCATAATCATAACCTTTAAAAATACTTCATTCCAGACTTACAAAAGTAAATTTATGAATTTTTACTCCTCCTTCGGCAAGCACAATTATTTTCCAATTAAATCTCCTTTCAAATAGTGTTTCTCAGTATTGGTACATTTTGTAGTTGGAAAAGAGATAAGCAAGTCTAATGTTTAGTTCATATTGCAATGTTACATGCTACTTATAATTTGTTTCTAAATATTTGAAGATTGATCTATTTAATGAGGCATGTTATATAAACTAAAAAAAAAATGTCAAATGTTTCTTGATATTCAATTGGTTGAAAACAAAATCCGTGCTATCTAACAAATTTCCACTTTGAATTCATTAAATTTTATTAAAATGCAAAACCCCATTTAAGACTAACAGGTATTTGCTAAACTATCTAGCCATGCAACTATATAAGTTGATAGTGTATATATTGTGTGCGGGAATGTGGATATGCATACACAAAACAAAATTAAAATACAAATTATGTGTTCCTACTTCTCTATAAAATCTAAAAGGGAATAAAAACCAACATCAAAGTTGAATAAAAATTGTATCTAAAAGCATAATGTAAAAGACATTTCTTATTAACTTATATCCCAAAATTTTAAGGAACATCTCAAGTAGTTTAGTAGCTAAACATAGCTTTTAGTAACTATAGCATTTAGCAAGAACTTTCAATATCTAGCCTAATTTACAATTTTTTTTTTTCAATAAGTAACCTAATTTACATACATGACAGCTTAGCAACTGAGAGAAGACTTCCACTAAAACTTCTATGGCACCATCAAACCCCAAACTTGTCAACATGTGCTAATCCAAAATGGTTCCTCTTTCCTTTAGATTCAATTTTTCCACCATGTTCTATAATAAGTTACATACAATCATCATAGAACTCCTAATCATAACTTGAGGCAAGTTTTCAATAACTCCATAGAACTCCAGTTTATGGTTTTCTTCCACTCTATCTATGTGTGGGAGTGCACCATCAGGTACACAATTCAATGTAAACATTCTTCTTTAGTCTAGAAAAAAAAAGGGTAAATAACCATCAGTTGAATTATTTTCATTTAAAACAGATTTTGGATGCATGTTTGATTCAATAACTCAATAAAAAAAAAAAATTAATAGGCGTTTCTTTGAATATATTATGTTGAACCTATGACTATAGATAGAATCTATATAAGATTTCAAATAAACTATTACGCATTTACAGCTTAATATAAAGGAAAAACAAAAACCTTGAGATAGAAGACAAGTCCCCCCACATCACCATTCACATCTAGCAAATCAATATGAACTACAAAACGCAAACATAGAAAACTCATCAAATTTTCCCCACAAGTAAAGCAATAGTACAAATACAAAATAAGTTTGTCACTGAATCCTTAGCATTGAAACAATAAGCAACGGATATTAATAAATCAGAGAGAGCTTTAAAAAAGAGCATCAAGAACTCTCATTTCCACCTTCATGTTTGTGTATTGAATTGATGTTAGTTGCATTGAAAACTATACATAAAATAAAAACCCATAAAAAATTTCATCTAGAATAAGAAAATTGTGTTATTTCAATTTCTACTAACAAATCAAACGGCAAAGCTATATTAGGGGAAGGAAAAGAATTAAACAAAAACATGCCAACAGACTACCTGGATGTTCATGGCCTTCATGTTAGACTTTAGTTGTTCATGGCTTTCTTGTTAGACTTAAGTTGGCTTCCTAGGCAATAAAAGTTTATAAAATTTGCACACTATTACATTCCCCAAAATTCACCAAATTTGAAACAATATTCTAACTGCAAAATTTATGAACTAAAACCCCAATAACTTGCTCAAAATTTAAAAATTAACAAAATCAAAATTCTTTCATTTAAAAAAAAAAAAATACTTTTTGGGTAAACTCTATAAAATAAGCAAATTTAAGAGGAAGAGAGAGAGATTTATCATGCACAAAATCCTAAGAAACTCGAGCCCTGTGGAACTTACAGCTAAAAATTATAAAAGTTGAAACCCAAAAAAGAAAAAAAAATAGAAGTAAAAATCTCATTTAACCAAGCATAACATAATATTTAACTTCTCCAACTAACATACTACATATATAGTAGTACATTCTTTTGAAGCAAACAAAAAAAAACATAAGAAAGAACAAAGGAGGGAAAAAATTTCAAATGCAGTAATTAAATTAAGCTTACTACCAAAAAATAAATAAATAAGGAAAAAAAATAAACAATGAATAAAGAATCATATGTAACCCTTCCTTAATGATGTACAACTACAAACATGAAAAAAAAAATGCAAGCATCTACAACGAAAGAAGTTATTATGGTGTTCATCTCTTGTTTGAATAACTCTTGGCCTTTTCTGTTAGTTTATCTACTTTATTATCAATTTATCATATCTGAATGTGGCAATACCTAATTACGTGACAATTAAATCAATTAGACATTTAAATACATCCAATCAATGCACAATCATCTATATAAAACATGAAATTAGTATTATTGATTAAGGTATGGATAAAGGCTTCAATACAATCCATAATGACCCTCCCACACAACTCAACAAGTAGCAAAACTACCAAATTGACAAAGTCACATGTATTATGGCTATAATCTAAGGTTCAAATCATAAACTATCCACTATAGTGTGACGAGAATAATGCAAACCACATATGGAGATTGACCTGCAGGCTACAGCTATTCAAAAACAATGAATCTTGATATGTTCCTTCTTCACAATGCCAGCCTGCACAAGGAAGGTGGGAACATTCTTCCTCTGATCTCCCTGAAGTTGTATAACCTCAACTTGATAAAAGCCTAATAAAAATAATCACAGATTGGGGTAATTTTCCTTACCCTAATTTCTGAGCTTTTCTCTACAGCCAACGGCAACAACTAAAAATACAAAAAATTGCAGACCATAAACTCAATACCCAAACAGGAAAACATAGAAGAATTAACCCTAAAAATTTTAAATATACATAGAAAATAAAATTTAAGTATACCTTGACCGCTCGTACAGAGGAGGCAGCTAACAACTCCTTGCCATTAAAGTTGACAGTGGCCTTGAACCTGGGCCTGTGGTTGAACCAATTTGCCTCTCGCAAAAGGAAACGGAATGTTGATTGAATTACTGAAATACAAAAGAGAGAGCAATGCGTCCAATAATTGAAATTAGCAAAACCCACTACAGGGCTCCAAACCCATCAATCTAAGTAAATCATTCAAAAGAAACATGAACAAAGGTGAAATACCTGAAGTGAATCATCCACATTCTGTCAGTATTTCTGAGCTCTTCTTCAAATGTGCTGTTTTCTTATTCAATTAAATGAGGAGTTTTGAAACCGTGAAAGATAGGAAGAGCAAAAGGAGGGGAGATAGTGATAAGGTATGAAGAAGTCATTCACTTAAATAAGGAGAGAAAGAGACAAAGAAGGGAAGAGAGAGATTGGAGTTAGAAAGCTGAAGGTCTAAAGTATTGAATCTGTCTTTGGAAGAGAGAGAGAGAGAGGTTGGCGTTAGTCATGCTGAAAGTCTGAAGAAGAAGAAGAAGAAGAAGAAGAAGAAGAAGAAGAAAGGGTTGGCGTTTAAAAGAATAAAGGGTTGGGTTTGGGCTTTAAAGGTGGGGGGAATGTGCAAAATAACGGTGGAAATGGGTTGTATATAGTTAGTTAAGCAACGTTTGAAACAATAAAGGAAAGTAGCATCTCGAGTTTTAGAAACTCGAGATCCATATTAAAACTCGAGTCTCAAAGACTCGCTTTGCGAGTGTTTGGGGACTGAAAATGCCACATAGATCTCGAGTCTTTAAGATTCGAGTTCTATGCAAAAAAAATTTCCCTATGGTGGCGTTTTTAAGCCTTACAGTGACGTTTTAAAACCCTATAGCGGTGTTTTCCTGGAAAAAAAAAATTTTATAAGTGATCACCCCATACCAAGTTTAGGAAGCCCTATAGTGGCGTTTTTAAGCCCTATGGTGACGTTTTAAAGCCCTATAGCGGCGTTTTTCTACAATTTATGGAACTCGAGTCTTTAAAACTCGATTTTCATGTGGATTTTTTTCCAAATCAGACTCATCCTCTTACAAATCGAGACTTAAAAACTCGAGTTTTATCTTGGAACTCGAGTTTTAGACACTCGAGATGCTAGTTTTCAGTATTGTTTTGAAACGTGACAACTAACTAAATTTTTTTATATTTATTGTTATTTGGAAAGGGAGTTCTTAAAGGTGGATAGCAACGTAATATTCATTTTTTTGGGCTTCACGGTGAACATAATTAAAGCTATCAAGATTGGACTTTACGGCGGAGATATGATTGGAAATTATTTTCTTTTTAATTTTTTTTTTAATTGTATTTTAAAATTAGGGAAAAATTTAGTAAAAGTATTTTAAAATTATAGAAAAAATTCAGGAAAAAAAATTAAAAATGAAATGGCAGATGATGTGGCTCAACAAGAGCGTAACAACATAAAATATTACGCATTTAGTAATATATATAGATAAATATATAGATGAAGTACAACACGCCAAAATATCTTGCATAGCTGTCAAATTGATGTGTCTATCAGTCTATAATATTCCATAGTTCCACTTGATTATCACCATTATATTCTAACAAGTGATAGAAGAAGAAGAAGAATAGCACGAAGAAAATGGATATGTTAACGAACACAAATTTAGAAAGTAAAACACCTTTGATAGAGGCTGGTCATGGTGAAGAAGAAACTAAGAAAAGGTGGTGGCAGAAAGTGTTGGACGTGGAAGAGGCCAAGAAACAAGTCTTGTTTTCCCTACCAATGATTCTTACAAACGTTTTCTATTACTTGATCACCTTGGTATCTGTCATGTTTGCCGGCCACCTTGGTGAGCTTGAGCTTGCTGGAGCCACTCTTGCAAACTCTTGGGCAACTGTCACCGGCTTTGCTTTCATGGTAACTCTTATCTGTTATTGTAGTTATGTGATGAATATCTAAACCTTCTTTTTCTCCTATGTTACCCTTTAGTCTTTAAAGAACATATGATTAAAAAAAAGGTAGCAAGTAAATATTAGTATATATATGGCTCAGTTGTTAAACTTTCTTTTTGTACTTTTTTTTTGTGTGGGGGGGGGGGGTGTTTAATTAGAAAATATTTCTTTAGATATGGATAAGCACGGCCACAATTTTTTTTTGCCAAACTGTTTTTTTATATGAATGAAAATCAAGTTAGTCTGTGGATAAGCACTGCAACATAATCATTGCTGGGAGGGAAAAACGGTTATGCTATCTAGGAAGGAGTACAAAGGATATCAAGGTACAAGTAATCTAAAATACGATTTGGTATTTTATATGATCATTGATATAATTATTGTTCCTCAGAAAGAAAAAAAAAAAGGATTGGGAAAACAGAACTTTAACAGAGGGTTTCCTATTTTTAAATTGCAATTTTGTTTCTGACAAAAAAAAAAATTATTCATCTTTGTGTAATTCCCTCCACATGTGACAAAAATCCGACAAAGATGATGATGGTGATAGTAAAGGCTCGAATCAAGATTCCATGTAATTAGTCCAAAAGCAAAGTACAAAGATGATTATATCAGCATATAGAAAAGTCCACGAGTTTGGTCTGTTTCAAGCAGCCAAGTTTTCTAGTCATGTGATAGCACTCCTTGAATACGCATCTACTTTGGTGTAACTGTCCTGTAGCACAGGAATGCTTGAATAAATAAATGAATACGTAAAGAACTCCAAGTCATGATAGGCCAATAGTCTTGTAACTCGGTGACATTGCCAGGTCTTTTTAATAGAGAGAATTTGGGTTTAAATCCTCCCACCCCCACCTACTGTAAGAAGAAAAAAAGAAGTAATTAGAGTTTTATTTTACTCTTTCAGGGTTTAATTGTATGTCATTAAAAGCAATTGTGAAGGGGCAGCCCAACTTTCACAGTAAATTTGTTGCTATACCTGATATATAGCTTATAGATTGTGACTCAATTGCGTCCAAGATGAGTTATACTCTGGTTAGATTGCATAGTCGATTCATTGTCTTTGTAAGCTATGTATTCTTATTTAACCTTACTATGATGCTTCATTCTTGAATCTTATCTTTAGGTTGGTTTAAGTGGAGCACTTGAGACACTATGTGGGCAAGGGTTTGGTGCAAAATTATATAGAATGTTGGGGATCTATCTACAAGCCTCTTGTATCATATCCTTCCTATTCTCTATCATTGTATCCATCATCTGGTTCTATACAGAGCCAATACTGACCTTACTTCATCAAGATACTAGCATCGCAAAGACCGCCTCTCTCTATATGAGATTTCTCATTCCTGGACTATTTGCATATGGCTTTCTGCAGAACATCTTGAGATTTCTTCAGACACAATCTGTGGTTATGCCCATTGTTGTATTCTCATTGATACCATTGATTATTCATATAGGTATTGCATATGCTTTAGTGCATTGGACAGGTCTTGGTTTCACAGGAGCTTCTTTAGCAACTTCAATTTCATTTTGGCTGTCAGTCATTATATTGGCCATGTATGTAGTCTGCACAAAAAAATTTAACCACACATGGGGAGGATTTTCATTGGATTCATTCCATTACATTTTTACCAATTTAAAACTAGCCCTGCCCTCTGCTGCAATGGTATGGTAAGTGAAACTTCATTTATTTCATCTCATTACTATGCTCTTCAGCTCTTGCTAATTGTATAGAATTAACAATAACATAGACTTACAAAAATATGTGAACAACATTTAGAATATAATCAAAACCCTTTGTAAAGATAGAAACACAATCACTCAGACATGTTCAACTAAGTGTTGCAGAATTTTATAAAATCTTCTATATATTATTGGTGTACCATGACCATAAAAAAATTTGAACCTGGTCTGAATGAATTAAGGAAACCCAGTCCTAATTAAAGATGGCAATTTGTCGAAAAAATTCTCAATACAAAGGGTTTCAGCTAGTGAGTCATTATAACATACTGATCTATTAGGAGACATAGGAGTATGGTATGAAACATGACCTCAAAAATTTTACTAGTCTTACATGGTCAAAATTTTTGCCAGTTTGGAGTACTGGGCTTTCGAGATTCTGGTTTTCTTAGCAGGACTAATGCAAAACTCAGAAACAACTACATCTCTGATTGCAATGTGGTAAGTTTTACATCTTTTCCCCTAGTTTTTATAAATTTTAAGATCTATTCTTCACGATTTACTCCAAATTTTTCCTTATTTGGATTATATATTCAGTGTGAACACAGAAACTGTTGCCTACATGATCACATATGGTCTCAGTGCTGCTGCAAGGTTAGTTAGTTGAACAACTTCTAGTGGTTTGTACTTATACCTTCTAGTTCTTCCATTCTGTATTTAGTCACAGATACTGAGAAAAATAGAACTGATGATTACAGTACGAGGGTGTCAAATGAGTTGGGAGCAGGCAATCCAAACCAAGCTAAGAGTGCCATGGCAGTTGCTATCAAGCTCTCTGTCCTTCTAGCACTCACAGTTGTTTTGGCTCTTGGCTTTGGTCATAACATCTGGGCTGGATTCTTCAGTAACAGCAATGAAATCATACAAGAATTTTCTTCAATGACACCTCTACTTGCAATTTCAATAATTTCTGATTCTGTTCAAGGTGTCTTATCAGGTAATAATCCTCAACTTTTCTTTTATATGTGCAGATTATTCCACAGTTATTGGTGCTAATGATTTAGATACTGCAGGGGTGGCCAGAGGATGTGGTTGGCAGCACTTGGTTGTGTATGTTAACTTGGCAACTTTCTACTGCATTGGAGTACCAATTGCAGGACTCCTTGGTTTTACTTTGAAACTACAGGCTAAGGTGAAATATATTTATAGTAGTCTGTTCTCAAACATGCCTAAAAATCAGTATACTTGTCTGCATAGACATAAGATTTCCATATTTCCTTTATAGCAATTTGAGAAGCCCTCGTGCTTAGAAAGAAGTTTAGTTATCTAAAATTTGCCTGCAATGAATTATTCTGTACAGGGTTTGTGGATTGGCTTAATCTGCGGTCTATCCTGCCAAGCTGTCACCCTCTTGTTGGTTACACTGCGAAGAAC
This sequence comes from Notholithocarpus densiflorus, assembly GCA_030021035.2. Lineage (NCBI taxonomy): Eukaryota > Viridiplantae > Streptophyta > Magnoliopsida > Fagales > Fagaceae > Notholithocarpus > Notholithocarpus densiflorus. Next base: position 3,072,300 of record JARYZH020011361.1, on the reverse strand, counting down.
ACGGGCTAAACTGGATCTCTCCAATAACAACACAAATGAATATCCAGTTTTAGTTTAGAAAAAGGTCGTCAAGCATTGTCAGTGATTAGCAACACAGGCTACTTGGGTCTGTGACATATCTTGGGAGGCATATATGCATGAGATTTTGCAGCTTCCTTCAAACATTGAACTTTTGGCCTAGCTCGAGAACTACGACTTGCAAAAAATTGCAACTACGGATTTTTCCCTACACTGGCTCAAAAGAACAAGATTAGAAGAAGAGTCAATGTCCTTCAACATATTAATCTGAAACTAGTGTTGTAAAATACAAGCATTTATTTTCTCTTAGTTTGAGATGTGTTAAAGGACCTCTCAATAACCCCTAGATGGATTGGGATCAAGCAGCATTAAAAAGGCATCCCAGAACTCATACTAATTATTTAGATTAAATATTATAAATATGTAAGTGTAACAAGTACCACCTTATTTTCTTCTTAAAAAAGGAAAAGAAATGTACCACCTTATTTAAATTTTGTTATTCAAAGCTTAAAATTGGAACCGTTATAATCAGTTCTAAAATGAAATAACTTAAGCTTCTTCTTTTTTTCTTTTTTCTTTTTTCTTTTTTTTTTTTCTTTTGATAATTCAATAGTTAGAAAAAATGGGGATTTAAATTTTGGATATTTCTATTTTTTTTTTTTTTTTGAGATATTTCTATTTAAAACACAAATTAGTGTCAACTAATTGAGTAACAAGACTCTTGGCTAAGCTTATATTTAGTATTAGAAAATAAATAGTAGAAATTTTTGATAGAATGCTCTTAATGACCCCAAAATTAAGACTAAGGTTTAGTTATTGTTATTGTAAAAGTAATACATGGACCAATCTATGTTGTCCCCCAACATATATTCAATAGTCTAGACTCTATCTAAATCCGGAAAATCCAAACAGCAATCTAAAAGGAATTTTTGGATCCTCTGTCACAAAACTTAAACCCCATATACTTTTTTTTTTTTTTTGAGAAAATAAACCCCATATACTTTGATGCACAAGCAATACTCGTTATTGACGAGTGTTACATATTATATTTGCACAATTATATATAACCATATTTGTTACTACATGACAAAATTGTCACAAAACTTATTGTACGCATAAGTTATTCTCTTTACACATATTATTAATTATTGTGTCTTTATAACTAACTAACTCCATGACAATCCGCTCATTTACACCTACACCATAAATCAACTAAACGGTTTAACCCAAAAATAGGTTGGCCTCTTAACTCCCCCATTTGTTTTCCAACGTAAATATATTGCTATAAAATGAAAAGACTCCCACAAAACTAAACCCCCACACATCACAATTTATAATTAAAGGCTAAAAAGTACAAAGAAGCAGATGAGCGCAAATGGGTTCAACCAAAGTGGTAGCTCTGCTCCTCATTGTCATTGCCATGGTTGTGATGTTTGCTGCTTGTGTTGAGCTTGGGGAAGCTTATTATGTGTATGATTTTCAATGCTTTAAGGCTTGCTATCCTAAGCGGTGCCCTCCAAACTATGGCTATTCCAGATGCGATAAATACTGCCAAGGTCTTTGTGGCGGCTATTAAGGATGGCTAGAACAACAAGAAGTTATATCGGGGAGTGTCTGTGTCTTTAACATATATATGAAAATGATCAGACGCTACTTTTACGTACGTCCTAATTAAACTACTTATTATGCCTTATATATTTTCTAATCATTGTTGGAGAAATTTTAAATTTGCCTACTTTTATTACTTTCTAGATGCATACCTGGATTTACATTTTGTGGTTTGAAGACGGAAATGGAAAAATAAAATTACCATTACAATTTAAACGTTGGACCAAACTTTAATTCCTTTATGGCAATGACACCTCTAACGAGGAAAAGAACAAGGTCATTACCAACTTTAACAGACTCCAATTCAAGCCACGTCACAAAAGCAAGGTGGATTTGGTGTTTTCTTCTAAGATAAAATATTTTAGAGATATTTTACCAAAAAAATATCTATTTTAGAAATAAACCGTTATTTTATGACTAAAAATACATTCTTTAATTTAATTTAATGACGAAATATAAAATTGCTCTATATAATGTTCACTCACCAAAAGCCTTATAATTCAATCGACAACGAAGATGTTCAGCATTCAAATCCACCGTTTCCTATTATTGTAGATTGAATTATAAAAAATAAAAATAAAAAATGTAATATTCAGACAAAATTTAATTCTATCAAAATTCAAAATTTATTTGTAGTAGGCTTAATTGAGTTAGATTATTCCTTTATTGTAATTAAAAAAAAAATTCTTTGGAAATTCATTTATGCCTCTCTCACTTACTTTTTGAGAGACACCTCAATACACACATGTTTCTTTTGACAGGTTTTAGTGTCCATTTGGGAACAGCTTATTTAGTTGAAACTAAAAAATTTTTTGCTCAAAGTATTGTAGATAAAGGTAAAAGTTAGCTGAATAGTGCAGTAAGACCCCTAAATAATACCAAAAAGTGTAATGAGGCCCATGAATAGTAGCAAAAATAAGTTGAAAATGGAAATAAGCTAAAAAATTCAACTCATCCCAAACGCACACTTAAGGTCCGTTTGGGATCCGTTTATTTTGCTGAAACTGAAAACTTTTTGTTGAAAATACTGTAGATAAAGGTAAAAGTTAGCGAAATAGTACAGTGTGACTCATTAATAGTACCAAAAAGTGCAATAAGACCCATAAATAATAGCAAAAATAAGTTAAATAGTAAAATAAGTTGGCAAAAATAATATTTGCCAAACGGACACTTAAGGTGCGTTTGGGAAGCGCGTTTTGCGCTTCCCACGTCTGCGTCTGGCTGATTCAAGCGTTTTTTTTTTTTTTTTTTTTAAACCAGCACCTATTGCATTGTTCATGGGACATGAACAGTGCAAATAGGCATGTGAACAGTAATTTTAAAAGTGAACAGTAACCGGAAAATGATTTTTTATTATTTTCAGTTTTCAGCAAAATAAGCGGTATCCAAACGCACACTTTAGTGTATCTTTGAGCTACTAAAATGGGTTGCCAGACTTTCTTCTCAAGGGTTCAATCTATCTTTGATATTGTTAAATAGACCCTTGAGCTATGGCTTAATAATGCATGCAATGGGCCGAAAACTACTTTGGGCTCATCTACCATTTATTTGCACGGCCTACTATTAAACTTTGAGAACTCTTTTTAAGTATTTTCCTCATTGCAAATTGCCTCTAGGAAGAGCATTGTCTTTGTCCCTGGTTTTTATGAAGTTAAAGGTTAGCCCTCGACGGAAACGATTGGTGCTAAGGCTGTTGTTCAGCCTACAGCAGTGGAGGCCTTGGAGATTATCCCTGAATTGGGGAAATATGAGAATTCTATGTAACCCTCTAAGCTAGCAAAATATATATATATATATATATATATATGAGATGGGTTCAAGTTGCACATTTTTTAAGTCGTAGATTTCTAAAAGATCAAACATTTAAAAGAAAACATTATTATTCATCACTATATCATTAAATACTTACCAAATTAATAACATCCTTATTATCTCTTTCCTTATTAATTACTGATTGTGTTTTTTTCCCTCTCTCTTTAGTCTTTATTAAGTCCTTTCACTATAATCTTTTTTTTTTTTTTCTTCTTCTGCAATTGATCAAATGTTTCTACCCTCTTCATCTTTCTAATCTTTCCTTCAGTCAGTTTTTTACTGCCCTAAATAAAACCTCTATCACTTTCCTCATCCTTTTTAACAAAATTTTTAAGATCATGAATTCTTGAAAATAACTTCTAATTATTTTTAGTTTAGGTTCCTTGTATCTTGTGTTCCAATTTTATTTACTTGATTTTTTAAAATCTTTTTTAAATGTTTGTTGATTTGCAAACAACCTCGTCACCTAAGATACAATCTGATTATCTTATCATTAAGGATAGACCTCTATAGACTTAGGACTTGTATTTGGTGTGGTTGCCAAATATGTCCTTATCTTCATCTCTTGTATTTGAATTGAAACTAGTATGATGATTAGGATCAGTTGAGTCCATAACAAGGCTCAAGTAATTGAAGCACAAACAATTATGTTTTTGATAACTATTTGCAGCTTTTGCCGTGAATAACAAAAAATCCTTTCAATTTTTTTTGAAGGAAAAAAAAAAAAATCCTTTCAATTGCTACCAAAAACAAAAGTCAGATAACTTTCAACTGTTCCTTAAAAAAAAATTACCAAAACTAATCTGAGCCTATTATACACTAAACAAAATATCAAAATTTTTTTGAATTGCATTCTACAATATCAACGTTTTAACAGATACACATAAACAAATTGTATTTACATATTTAAAATCTCAAACAAAACTACTCAATTACATCGAGTGTGATATATGAATATAAACAATTTTTCTTTTTTGGTTAGACCACATTGAAGCGGCTAGTGAAGGTAGAAGGTCTACCTTTCAATTGCTTGTTGACGAAATGGGAGGTTTGATTGTTTAGTGTATGATAGGCTCAGATTTGAAGTATTTTTAATTTCCTTTATTTATTTATTTTAAGGAGCAAATTGAAAGTTATTTGACTCTTGCTTTGGGTAGTTTTGTGAAATCAATGAAAATGAGATTATTTTTGCAATTTGTTTTGTTAGATTGTGTTGAAGAAAATATTATCTAGTGGAAAGCAATAAATAAGGAGAGAGAGAGAAAGAGAGAGAGAATGCTAGTATTAATTAGGTGATAAGGTGGAAAATAATAGCATTTAATGATGTTTTTTTAATCGTTAAATTTCTTAGAAATCTATGGTGTAAAAAAGGTGTAAGTTTATAAGAGTTACACCACCCAATAACTTGGGATTCAGATCCTCTAGATTTTCTAGGGTACTTTACCAATAGATTTCCTTAAATCCTAACCACTCTTTAATGATTTAATGGTCAAGATTCTGTCATGTCAGTATTCCACTAAGAAATCTAGAGGATCTGAACATGCATGCCTATTTGTTCTATACATGCATGCCAATTTTCATACTTATCGGATATTATTTATCATTCAATCCATAAACTCATCTTTTATGTATTATTTTAAACTACAAAAATTTGAATTTATACAATTGATAGATGACATGACTATTGATTTTTAATCAACTTAAGATATTCAAAATTTTATTTTAGGGGGTCAAAACAAAAAAAACAAAAAAAAAAATTATATATATAGGGTTGGGTTCAAGTTACACCTGGTGTAACTCTAAGCAATGTTACACCACTCAATATTTTTTAATTGGAAGCGAATTTTGACAAATCGACCATTGGATTACATTATCTTTATATATTCTCCATACTTGCAAAATTTCAAGATGATCAAAGATCAATAGTCATGTTATCAATCAATTGTATAAATTCAAGTTTTTGTAGTTTACAATAATGCATAAAAGATGAGTTATGGATTAAATGGTAAATAACATCCAATTGACATGAAAATTGATATAAATGTTAAGAACATATATAACATGTAATCCAAAGGTAAGATTTTCAAAATATGAATTTTATAACAGGTTATTGGGTGGTGTAACATTGCTTAAATAATTTCTTTTCTTTTTTTTTTTGACCCCCTAAAATAAAATTTTGAACATCTTAAATCCCTAATTCTAAATCTTTTTTTTTAAGTCTAAGTCCAACTGAAATAAACTTGAATATGAACCCCTTAATAATTTTTTTTTTTTAAATAAACTTACAATTAATTAAAACTTTTGATCAAATTTGCGAGTAACATGGCTGAATTTGAATTTGTTTTTAATTTGTTACTTGTAAATGGGGATCGGGGCATGGGCCAGTTAGTCAATCAGTAGTTAGTAAATATTAACACTAAAAAACAATTATACAATGGGTAATTCTAAATAAAAAAATTAGACAAAGGGGTGGGACAGAGGAGTAATTGAGTGAAGAAAAAAACAAATGTTAGCACAACAAAAAAATTCTTAATAGAATTACAAAGACCAATAGTTGTCAAAGTTTAGTTGAATTGTTAAATAAAAGAATTGTACGTAGTAAAGACATAAACTAATTGATAAAAATATTCTAAGCAATAATAATTAAGGTTCACTTAACAACAATAATAAATATGTTTATTATATATATTTTTTTTAATCTAAGATAGAAATCTCACTCTACCTTAATCTAAGTGTATATGTGTGTAAAACTCTCTCTTAGAGGCTCTTGGCCCCCACTCCACAACAACTTATACTTACAAAGTGACATTACACCAATAATAAGTAGTAGTATTGTATTTAGAAATAATAGATTATTTCCAAGATTTAATCATTGGACCAAATTTTAATTCCTTCCCTTCAAAGTCCAAATGAAACTTCACTTTATGGCAATGACACCTCTAATGAGGAAAAGAACAAGGTCATTTCCCTCTAAAAAAAAAAAAAAAACTCCAATTCAAGAAAGAACGTCACAAGTATATTTAAAGCTTTTTTTTTTTTTTTTTGATGAATATATATATTTAAAGCATTGTGAGTTTGGTGCGCTTTCTTCTAAGATAAAATATTTTGGAAATAAACTATTATTTTATGACAAACAATACGTTCCTTAATTTAATTTAATGACAAAAGATATTATTACACAGTATAATATTTTAACACCAAAAGCCTAAAATGCCAAAAGCTTTATAACTCAACTAGCATTTTTTTTTTTTTTTTGTATTTTTAATGGAGACATTTAAATCTACCATTTCCCATTATTGTGGATTGAATTAAAATATATATATATATATATATAAAGTATAATATTCTGACAGAATTTAATTCTTTCAAAATTTATTTGCAGCAAGCTTAATTGAGTTAGATTATTCCTGAGTTATGGCATAATACATACAATAGGCCGAAAAACACTTTCGGCTCATCTTGCATTTGCACAACATCCTATTAATCTATGAGACCACTTAAGTATTTTCCTAATTGCAAAATCACACATAAATGTCACACAATTAATTTATAAATTGAGACCTATAAATTTATAACTAGTGTATTTTTGCACACTGCCCACATTCTTCTATTATAATTAGTGCATTTAGGATTTTATTATTTCATACTTCAGCTCCCTCTCAATCAATATCTTGGCTCTGTCTTTGATTTGAAAATAATATTTTTGGGCAATGAAAAAATAGAAACTTAAAGGGTAAAATAAAAAAATTACCGACGTTGTAGACTTCATTGTAAAACTACTCTTGATCTAGGGGGAAAATTTTTAATAAATCAAACTGCCATTTTGAAGGGCACCAACACGAATCCACTCATTCACACAGGTTCATCCTAACAATGAATGAATAGGTTTAGCACGTGGTCTCTCACACTTTAGTTTATATGTATGGTGAATTCAGATAATAATATTTCGAGAGCAATGCACAAAAGTCATGTGATTAAAGCAATGTTAAATCAAATGATTCTAATTAATATATATATATATATATGTGTGTAGGGATGAAGGGCCCAAGGGTATATATTGGGCCGTCGGCCTTATCCGAGGACGCTTAGTAGTCCGAGGACAGATAAACGATAGTAAATACGTAAGAATCAGAACTTCACGAGCTAGCTATGACTAAAATGGTTGGGGAAGGTGGGCCGAGGAGGAATGCCTCCTCGGCTGAGCAAAGCAGAGGTCAGAAGGGGTGGTCTATCATTCAGAGTAACGTTCCAAGATATCCTATTGATAAGGATACACATTATGGAAGCATAGGACAAAGGGAAGCTATGAAATATCTAAGAAAAAGCTGCCACCACAATATTAAATGCTCTACAGCTAACTCTCTAGACGCATTAATGTGGAAGTGATCCCTGAACAGTAATTTTCAGCTTTACAGCTACTCCCAAAGGCTTCAGGAAAGTGCTAATGGGACAAAGATCAACACCAACGACCTAATCTACATGTGGAGGGTGGAGATGAAAGAAAGAAAATAGTATAAAATAGAAAGAAGACCCTGAGGGAGGGAGATCGGAGAATTAAGAGAAAAATACTGTAACAACAAGAACTGTGGCTGTAATCAAATTCAAGTGATATATACAAGAACTGATCTCCTCGGATTGTGCCGAGGACGATTCTCTTTAGATAAAATCAGTCTATCTTTACTTTCTTGTCATCTGGATCCATTATAATTGTTACCCAACTCATTAGAGCCTAGTTTTCTAACCCACTCTCTACAAATTCATTGTATTGGGTTCTTTGGACCTAAATCCTTTTACCTTTTGAGCTTAGGAACCAAATTATGACTCTACAATTAGGGCCGTCGGTGGGAAATTTCTTGTGTTATAGTGAGTTTAACGTACAATTATGGTAGGTTCAGGTTCGAATCGGGAGGAATCTATTGAGTCCCAACGTCAAGATCATTTTCTCAATCTTGAGCGAGGAATGACCGGGAAGTTAGTGTGCATACCACCCATACTAGCAGGAGCCAGTCTCGAAGTGGGAGCCGCGTCTCTCATGAGGAGAATGCCAAAACCATGCAATTGGAGATTGATCGTTTGAAAAGGAAGTTGTGCCGCGAACGACGAAGACGAACTCCTTCCAATTCTGACTTCTCTTCTGATGATGATAGAGATGGCAATTACAGGCCCAGGTCAAGGACTTTCCCTAGTGAGTCTTTCTTGTGTGATGAGGACAACCCCTATGAGTGCAAAAATAAGAGCTTGTCTTGCAAAGGCCTGGGAAATGATGCTATAAGTAGAGCGTTAAACCAAATTTCCAAATTACCTTTCACACGCAGAATTGAAGGAGGAAAACTTCCTCGACAGTTTACTCAGCCAACATTCACCATGTACAATGGTCGGACAGACCCTGTAGAGCATGTGAACCACTTCAACCAGAGAATGGCAGTGCACTCCAAGAATGAGGCCTTGATATGCAAGGTATTTCCGTCCAGTTTGGGGCCTGTGGCAATGAGGTGGTTTGATGGCCTGGGAGCAGGCTCTATTGATTCCTTTAAGGAACTCACCCGGGCATTTGGATCTCGCTTTATTACATGCAGTAGGGTTCCTCGGCCCTTAGATTCCCAGTTGTCTATAATCATGCGAGAAAGGAAGACCCTGAAAACGTACTTAGATAGATACTAGGAAATGTTCAATGAGATAGATAGGGACTTTGATGACGTTGCCATAAGGACTTTCAAGGTCGGCCTACCTACCGAGCATGATTTGAGAAAGTCGTTGACCAAAAGGCCTGTAAGGAGTGTGCGTCGGCTCATGGACCTTATTGACGAGTATAAGCAGGTCAAGAAGGACCAGCAGCAAGGGAAAAGGAAGGCAAAGGTTATCCCTCAGGATAGGAGAGATTTCAGGTCGGACAGATACAATAATAATCGGCCCCGAAGAGATTTTGTTGGGCAATCTGGGTCTACTGCTACTCAAGTGGTCAGCACAGTGTTCTGTGAGCCAGTGCATCAAGTCTTGGAAAAAATTAAGAATGAGCCATACTTTAAATGGCCAAATAAGATGGGAGGAGACCCTATGAAGTGCAATCAAAGCCTCCATTGCCAATACCACCAAGAGTGAGGACACACCACAGAAGATTGCAGAACCTTGTGGAATCATCTAGAACAGCTGGTCAAAGAAGGGAAGTTGAAGCAATTTTTACATCAGCCCAGTGGGCAAGGGGGCTAGGCAGGATTGGGACCTCGGAGAGATGCTTCTTCAAGAGCCCCTTTGGACACAATTAATGTTATCCTCGCTGCTCTAGGGAGGACTGGTTCTCAACCCTCCAGGGTGATGTCTGTAGCTCGGCCACCTGCCGAAAACTCCAACCTTGAGCCGAAGAGGGCAAGGATAGAAATCCGACCAGCGTTGAGTTTCTCAGATAAGGACAAGGTTGGCACTATACAGCCACATGATGATGCCCTAGTGGTCACCCTCAGGATAGGATGGTATGATGTGAAGAGGGTGTTGGTGGATCAAGGCAGTGGGGCAGAAATTATGTACCCTGATTTGTACAAAGGGCTAAACTTGAAACCTAAGGATTTGACGAGTTATGATTCACCTTTGTTGGGTTTTGATGGGAAGGTTGTTCTTCCAAGGGGCCAGATTAGACTGCCCACATAAGCAGGTTCAGAGGTTGTGGAGGTGGACTTCATTGTGGTGGATGCTTATTCTCCCTATACTGCCATCGTGGCAAGACCCTGGCTTCATGCCCTAGGAGCTGTTTCTTCCACCCTGCACTTGAAAGTGAAATATTCGTCCTGGGATCAAATTGAGGAGCTGGTTAGGAGCCAGTTCATGACTAGGCAGTGCTTGGTCGCTGCAATTATGCATCAGCCTGAAGTTGGGTCCTCAGCCTCTACTGATAGGGGCTTATAGCAATTCTAGTGTCATCCATGGGTGCGATACTAGAAGGGGCAAAGTGTGAGGAGTTAGAGAAGATTGTTGTAGATGATGATTCGGAAAATTTTTTCCAGGTCGGAGCTCAATTGCCTCCTTAAGAGAAGGAAGAGCTGATAGTGTTTCTTAGGAAAAATATTGATGTGTTTGCATGGAGTGCTTATGAAGCTCCTGGAGTGGATCCAAATCTCATATGTCATCATCTGAATGTGAACCCAACGGTCATCCCCAAAAAGCAACCACCTCAACGCTCATCTAAAGAGCATTCTGATGCTGTCAAGGACAAGATTATCAAACTTAAGCAGGCTGGGGCTATCAAGGAGATGTTTTACCCTAAGTGGCTGGCCAATACCATGGTGGTGAAGACGAAGAGTGGAAAGTGGTGAGTATGTGTGGACTTCACAGATTTAAACAAAGCCTGCCTCAGACAGATCAGTTAGTGGATGCAACTATAGGCCATCCTCGGATGAGTTTCTTAGATGCCTTTCAAGGGTACCATCAAATACCATTGGCTTTGGGTGATCAGGAGAAAACAACTTTCGTCACTCCTACTAGAAATTACCACTACAAGGTGATGCATTTTGGATTGAAGAATGCAGGGTCTACTTATAAGAGGATGATGATCAGGATGTTCGAGCCAAAATTGAGCAAAAATATTGAGGTTTATATAGATGATATGGTGGTGAAGAGTAAGGTGGTGTCCGAGCACGTGGGAGACCTTGGGAATATTTTTGAAATACTAAGGAGACACAAACTGCGCCTCAATGCTTCCAAGTGCTCTTTTGGCGTGAGATCAGGTAAATTTTTAGGCTATATGGTCACTCATCGTGGAATTGAGGTCAACCCTGATCAGATTAAGGCAATTAATAGTTTACAGCCACCTCAGAATCCCAAAGAAGTCTAGAGATTAACAGGAATGACTGCCGCCTTGAACCGATTTATCTCCAGTCAGCAGACAGGTGCAGACCTTTCTTCCAATTGTTGAATAAATGGAAGGGATTTGAGTGGACCGAGGAGTGTGTCTTGGCTTTTCAGTAGCTTAAGGAATACCTTTCTTGGCCACCTGTTATGTCCAGGCCCGAGGTGGATGAGGTTTTGTTTGCTTACATTGTTGTGGCTTCCCATGCCGTGAGCTTGGTGTTGATACGGGTTGACAGTGATGTGCAGAGGCCAGTTTACTATGTGAGCAAGTCATTTCATGAATCAGAGGTTCGTTATTTACCACTGGAGAATGCCATTTTGGCAGTAGTACATGCTATACGTGAACTCCCTCACTACTTCCAATCCCACACAATTGTTGTTTTAACCCAACTTCCGCTTCGATCACTACTTCGGAATGCTGATTACACAGGAATGATTGCCAAGTGAGATATGATCCTTGGGGCTTTTGATATCAAATATATGCCTCGCACCTCTATCAAAGGTCAGGTCCTCGCAGATTTGGTGGCTGAGTTTGCCAAGTCCCCATTAGGAAAGGAGGCAGAGAAGTAGGACATGGATGGAAAATCGGTTGGCATGATCTCCTTGCAAAAACCATTATCTTGGAATGTATTCGTTGATGGTGCAACAAATCAAAGAGAATCTAGAGTGGGGGCTAGTTGTAATTTCTCCTGATAAGATCATTATTGAAAAATCCTTAAGGTTGGGTTTCTCGGTCACAATCAATGAGGCTGAGTATGAAGCTCTATTGGTAGGAATGACAATGGTTCAGAAAATGGGAGGAAAGACAATGAAGATATTCTCATATTCAAGGTTGGTTATAGGCCAGGTGAAAGGAGAGCTGGAGGCCAGGGATGTGAGAATGCAAGGATATTTAAATCAAGTTAGGCACTTACAATCAGGTTTTGAATCTTTCAACTTACTATAAATCCCTAGAAGCGGAAACACACATGCTGATTCTCTGGCCACTCTCGCAACCTCCTCAGCGCAAAGCTTACCTCGGATTATTCTTGTTGAAGACTTGTGCAGACCTACTGAGATGAGGAAAGAGATGGTCCATATTCATCAAATTAGAGTGGGACCTAGTTGGATGGACTCTATTGTGCTATTCTTTAAGGAGGATATCTTGCCTGAGGGGAAGTCCGAGGCTGACAAAGTGCGAAGAAAGGCTCCTCGGTTTTGGCTATCCGAGGACCAAAAGTTGTACAAGCGCTCTTTTTCTGGGCCATATTTACTATACATACACCCTGAAGTATCGGAGCTACTTCTAGAGGAGCTACATGAAGGGATTTGTGGAAGCCACACAAAAAGCAGATCCTTGTCTCACAGAGCCCTCACTCAGGGGTATTGGTGGCCGAACATGCAAAAGGAAGCACAAGAGTACGTGAAGAAGTGTGACCAATGCCAAAGATTTGCCCCAAACATTCATCAACCAGGAGGTGTCCTTAGTCCTCTGTCCAGCCCTTAGCCTTTTGCTCAATGGGGCTTGGATATTGTAGGGCCTTTCACTAAGGCAGCATGGAATAAGAGATGGCTACTAGTCGACACGGATTATTTCACCAAGTGGGTTGAAGCTGAACCACTAGCAAATATCAGGGACATGGATGCTAAGAAATTTGTTTGGAAAAATATTGTTACTCGGTTTGGAATCCCTCGTACCCTCATCTCGGACAATGGTCTTCAGTTTGATAGCAAAACCTTCAGGAGGTACTATTGTGACCTGGGTGTTACGAATAGGTATTCCACCCCGGCTTATCCACAGGGGAATGGACAGGCCGAGGCTGTCAACAAGGTCATAGTGAATGAACTTAAGAAAAGGTTGGACGATGCAAAGGGAAAATGGGTGGAAGAGCGGCCACACGTCCTCTAGACATATCGGACTACACCTCATAGGTCAACAGGGGAGACACCCTTTTCAATGACTTATGGAGCCGAAACTGTGATTCCTCTAGAGACCGAATTTCCAACGCTGAGGATGAGCTCTTTCACTCTAAGCAACAATGATGGGCTGTTAAAGAAGAGTTTAGATTTAATTGAAGAGCGAAGAGAAAATGTCATGGTTCAATTGGCGTATTATCAACACAAGCTCAAGCAAGGGTACGACGCCAACGTGAGGTTAAGGCCATTAGCGCTTGGAGACTTGGTATTAAGAAAAGTTTTGGGTACTGCAAAGAACTCAGCATAGGGAAAGTTAGGGCCCAATTGGGAAGGGTCATATCGCATCACCTCAGTGGCTAGAATAGGAGCATATTATCTTGAAGATCTAGATGAAAATGTTGTACCACGCCCTTGTAATGTAAATAACTTGCGAAGGTATTATTATTAATAAAAGTCTTTTCTGCCATATTTTCGTTTATTACATTATGCGTTACACTTCTTATTTGCTTAAGTGTTAAACAGAACCTTAGTCATGCCTGACTCCTCGGACCACATACTTTGGGTAAATTAATACTTCACATCATTTTCTAAGTGTTAAATAGAACCTTAGTTATGCCTGACTCCTCGGACCACATACTTTAGGTACATTAATACTTCACATCATTTTTCTAAGTGTTAAACAGAATCTTAGTTATGTCTGGCTCCTCGGACCACATACTTTGGGTAAATTAATACTTCACATCATTTTTCTAAATGTTAAACAGAACCTTAGTTATGTCTGGCTCCTCGGACCACATACTTTGGGTAAATTAATACTTCACATCATTTTTCTAAGTGTTAAACAGAACCTTAGTTATGCTTGGCTCCTCGGATCACATACTTTGATCAGAATAACACTCTTAAGCATCAGACAGAGCATTTGCAAGTATTTTCATGATCAATTCATGAGCTGATTGTCATTTACAATTCCTTCAGTCTACTATTAAGTGGAAGATCATATGGAGTCCAAGAGGGATAAATACTCCACCATTTTCTGAAATTAGGAGGAAGTCTAGTGATATGTAAGAGCCTTTGAGTTAATTCTACTTAAGGTATGTTTTTGAGGTGAAATATATACTTTGTTGAGGTTGTAAACACATTATCATTTATATAGATAATGGAATGGAGCTATATCTCATCGTCACATTGATTAAACGTGGAATAAAGCAGAAATTATGTTAAGACTTGTATGAATATCACATGAGTAAAGGAAAAGTTCATAATTGTCATTAAATTAAGCCTTAGAAAAAGGCAGATTAATTACAAAAGATCATACTGATTACAAATCTGGAAACAAAAACAACAGTTAAAAAAAAATTTTAAAAAAAAAAAAAAAAAAAAAAAGCTACTCTGAAAACTACTTCTTTTTTATTACAATTTTTTCTTTGGCTGGGGCCTTAGAGGACTGGGTGAGTGTTGCTTCTGAGGCCTCTGGGCCCTTACTCGTGAGGTCACCCTTGGCAGGCATGGGGAGAGTGGCCAGGACAATCTCCATCTTGGTAGGGACTTCTTTCTCTTTAGGGAGGTCCTGGGGAGCAGCTAGGGGCTTCGTGGCATCAAGGGCCATTCCCTTGGTTGTATTTGTTTCCTTTTCAACAACCCCAAGCTACTCGGCCACCTTGGAAGGGCTGTCAGGAGAGGGAAGGACCTTGGCTGGACTGGCCTTACCCATATCTGCCACCTCGGAGGCGGTGTCAGTCTTAAAGCTGGCAGGGCCAGATGTACGGATGGCAGGAGGGTAGAATACACTCTCTGCTCTCCTAAGTGCAAAAGAGGCCTCAACCCCAGCTTGGTTGAGGGCCTCGTTCCACACCTGGAGGCAGTAGTTCCTACATACCTCCGAGACCTCAACCCTGAAGGCTTCTTCAGTCTCCGCCACGCCCACATCGTACCCGTCCGGCTCGGCCTGATTCTTGGCCTTCTCGGCCTCCTCCAGTTTCTTCTTTAGTGTCGTGACTTGTTCCTTGGAGGCGGTCAACTGGTCCTCGGTCTGGCGAAGTTGCCTTCGTTGACCCTCAACTTGCCTTTCAGCTCCTTCCAAAGCAGTTCCAGCACTCTTTTTATCCCTTTTTGCCTCAGTCAGCTTTTCCTTCAGCTCTTATATCCTTTTCTTGGCCACATTGAAGGCATCCACTGCCGCAATGCACCTTCCCTCCTCTTCCTCCATTAGCCTGTGGGAGCTCTTAACTATCTCTTCGGCCCTATGCACGGATTAGACGGCCTGCCAAGGGAAGGGGAATAATACATAAGAGTAAGAAAGTGAGAACATTGGTATAACCTTGAGTATAATATATTAAAAAAAAAAAAGCAAAGCTAAAATAAATTAGTTGAAGGGCTTACCAGGGCAAGGTCCCTTTTCAAGCTGAGGAACACTTCGTGATTCCTCATCCCTCTGAGGTCAGCCATGTCAGCAGGCAGCAGCAGAGCCTGCTCTATGGCGTTGGCCACATATCCAGCCTTTCCATGCTGGAAATCTCTGATGGAAGCATTGCTGAGGAGAGGAGCTCCGTCCAACACCATAACGGGAGTCCATGCGGGGACTTCGGCCTATTGATCAGTCCTCCTCTCTGTGATAGCTCCCTCGCTGGAGGATCTCGTTTGGACGACCTTGGCTTGTTTGCCTCCCCTCTAAGCCTCGGCCTCCTTGGATGGAGATCTCCTTCTCTCGTCCATTACCTCTTTCCCCTTTTGGTCTCGCTTTCTCTTTTTGTCAGCAGGCTCAGGTTGGAAGGTCTATGTAGAGGGAAAGGCAAAGGGTTTGGACTGGTTTGCTTTCTCAAACGCGTTACCTCCGGCCTGGGATTCCATCAACTCTTGGAGGCTCGTCCTCGACCTACGCTGTAGCACCATCACGTCTGGAACGTGAGGAGCTTCCGGAGTGTGGCTCACTTAGGCCAAAGGGAGATGACTGAAGTCCTCGGCGAGGGCTTCTAAGAGCTAGTGATGGCTGAAGACTTCAAAATCGTCTTTGGATTTAGAAATGTCAACTATTTCTTCCTCCTCTTTGATGGCTGGTTGGGATGGTGTGGCTACTTCCTCGGCAGTGCGTAGGAATGGCAGCTCTACTTGTTGCACGCCCTCCGGGATGGGGTCGGTGACAAGGAAGCTAGGGACCGCAACGTTGATTTGGTACAAATGTGGGTCCTTCGCCTTGATCACGCACTTGGGTGCCTGGAAGTTGGACGAGATTGAAGCGTAGCCTAGGATTAAGTGCGCCGCCCTTAGTTGTCCGTCGCTATGAACGAATACCTCGAACTTGAGTATTCTGTTCAAATCTGGATGATTGACGAGGTTCAAGTTCAGGATGGCTGAATACTTGTCTGCAAAAACATCAAAAACAGAAGAGCCTTGTTAGTACAAGCAACACAAGTCAAAGGAAAGTTAAATTACGAGTAAAAAATAAGGAAAAGAGGGAGCACAGGAGACACTGGTGATAAACAGCGGTATTATCATCAGAACAAAAAGACCTAGACTCAGGAGCCCCACCTAGTGTCCCTTCTCTTGTCAGGTAGTGGAGGCCATCGTGCCACTCCCCGGAGACAATCAGGTAGTCCTTGTTCATGCCTTTGTTGGAATCGGGGAGGCACAATATAAGCCTAACCTCAGGATACCTAGTTTTTGGATAATACCCCTGGCCCGATAAATGGTGACAGTTGTAAATCCAATTAACGTCATGGTGGGTGAGGTTAAAGCCCATCTTCTCATTGAGGGCATCTACGCTCCCTAAGATCCTAAACATATTGGAGGCGCACTGGGTAAGGGAAAGCCTATGAGCTATAAGGTAATCCCTAGTAACTCTACCCATAAGGATTCTCATCCCTCCCTCTATGAAAGCAATCATGGGGATCACAACTTCTCCCTCCTGCCTATCGGTGTGCCACCCTCCCTGTTTGCAGTACCTAATGGACACTCCTGGTAGGATTCGATATTGAGCTTTAAAGCTCTCTAAACCCTCGGGGGAGTCTACTAAGTAGGCAAATCTACCCATTTGAGAGGGGAAAAGAAGAGAATAGGTAGACGAAATAAAATTGAGTGGGCCGAGGAGAGAACAGACACCGAATAAAAAGAAAGACGAGAAGGACCGAAGTGAAGAAAGAAGGATGAAGTGACTAGGAACTACTTTTGAGAGTGAAGAAATGCTCCTCGGACTAGCTCTTGAATTTTGAATGCGAAAAGTGAGATGGATAAAGTTTTTGAGCAGTATATATATGAGAGAGAAGAGCGAGCAGGAAAACTCCCGCTCGCGTTCCCATAAAATCTCTAGTCGCACAATCCCCATCGTACCGTAGAACGTGGGAAACATGGAGCTGCAAGAATTAATTGCAGCTGCATTCCGAATGCCGAAGCGTCAGGAGCGTGCTTCTAGGCAGTTGAAAGGACACCTACACAGACAAGAGTAATGTGAGGGAAAAGCAGAATTAGGATTGAAGTATCAAAATCCCTTTCTTTTTCGGGGAGTAAAAGAAGGAAATTTTGAGGGGTTATTGTAGGGATGAAGGGCCCAAGGGTATATATTGGGCCGTGGGCCTTACTCGAGGACGTTTAGTAGTCTGAGGACAGATATACAATAGTGAAGACGTAAGAATCAGAATTCCACGAGCTAGCTATGACTAAGATGGTTAGGGAAGGTGGGCCGAGGAGGAATGCCTCCTCGGCTGAGCAAAGCAGAGGTCAGAAGAAGTGGTCTACCATCCAGAGTAACGTTTCGGTGTATCCTATTGATAAGGATACACATTATGGAAGCACAGGACAAAGGGAAGCTATGAAATATCTACGAAAAAGCTGTTGCCACCACATTAAATGCTCTGCAGTTAACTCTCTAGCCGCATTAATGTGGAAGTGATCCCTGAACAGTAATTTTCAACCTTACAGCTACTCTAAAAGGTTTCAGGAAGATGCTGATGGGACAAGGATCAACACCAGCGACCTAATCTACACGTAGAGGGTGGAGATGAAAAAAAGAAAATAGTATAAAATAGAAAGAAAACCCTGAGGGAGGGAGATCGGAGAATTAAGAGAAAAACACTGTAGCAACAAGAACTGTGCCTGTAATCAAATTCAAGTGATATATACAAGAACTGATCTCCTCGGATTGTGCCGAGGACAATTCTCTTTAGATAAAACCAGTCTATCTTTACTTTCTTGTCATCTGGATCCATTATAATTGTTACCAAACTCATTAGATCCTAATTTTCTAACCCACTCTCTATAAATTCATTGTATTAGGCTTTTTGGGCCTAAATCCTTTTACCTTTTGGGCTTAGGAACCAAATTGTGATTCTACAATATATATATATATATATATATATATATATGTGTGTGTGTGTGTGCGCGCGCGCGTGCGTGTGTATTAAAACACATGGGGTATGATTTTTAAAAATAGTCAAAGTTTGAAGAATACACATTCAATTATTATAAAAATAGTATGATTTTTTTAATTATTATAAACATTCAATTATTATAAAAAGAGAATATTTTCTATAAGAGTATTAATATAGATTGTAAACATTTTAACAAAGCAATATATCATATTTTAATAGGATTAGTTTTTAAATTACAAGATAACTATATAGTTATCTTGTAATTTTATGATATTTATTCTATTTTTATGTAAAGTAATTGGATTCCATTCATAATGAATACACACATATAAGGTCAGCCACGGCTCCCTCAAAGAAATTTTTCTTACTCAATCACTAGTTTTTGCCTTTCTTGAAATAATCTAGAAACCAGATTTAAGTAAACGACTTTAAGGTCACATTTATCATTTATGATTGATTTTTTTTTTTTTTTGGTTAGAAACCATTGTTTTAGGGATTTTGTTAATGAATTGATGACTTGGCATAGTATAAACCTTTTATTATAAAATAATGTCAAGATTAAAAGAAATCGACGTGGTAAATTTTCTTAAGAATTCTAGAGGATTTCGATTTATTTAGATGTGACAAATTGGATTACAAGTTCAGAAACTAACAAATTGAACCATGTAATTATCCGTAACTTCCAAGGCCATGATTTTCAGTTTGTTTTGTTATGTCGGTTTTGAGGCTTCACACCATTGGCTTGCCCGCACTTGTCTGTGCTCCACAAACACCACGCTTCAGTTTTCAAAACCTAACTAATAAGGAAAGCAATCCTTATAAAAACTATGAACTCTACTCAATAACCCTTCGTGTTTAATTTTCTTGCAAATAACAAAGCACCCACCACCCCCACTAACGCAGGAAACAAAGACAAAGCAAGAAAAATGGCATCAAGCAAGGTTTCCATAGTGCTTTTCATTACCATGATCGTTTTTCTGGCATCCTCTAACGTTGGAGAAGCCTTGATGAGATGGCGAACAGACCAGACATGCTACCATAAGTGCGACATAGCTTGCATGAATCAAAAAGGCTATACCGAGGGTCGTTGCCAGGATTATTGCAACCACTATTGCTCTGTTTTGGATTGTATTTTCTGTTGGTGATATCAAGATATGACAGTGTGAAATTTGAACTGAAATGGAGATAAATTCTATTATTCATGTTTGTACGCCAATGTTGACTAGTAAAAAGGATCTTCTAATTAAGGCGCAGAATTACTTCGGAAAACCTATTTTACCAGATATAGGACTCAAAATATCTTGCAGATTTGTGTGCTTACTTTATATTGTTGTCTCCTAAATATTGATTAGTGTAATGCTGCTCATATAGAATTGATTTGGAACTTGCCTTTTCGGGTGTTATAATATGTTCTGTGTTGCTTAGTTTTCTTCATCTTTAGGGGTCTTTTCAGCATTGTTATAACAAGAAGAGGTTTATAAAGATTTTCTGCGTTTTGGCACATCAATTGCACAAGAAGAGACCAAATTATCCATGTAGTTTCGTATACAAATTTTATAACACTATATTATAAGAAAACAAAATTTATGTTTGTATGTTGGCAAGCATTGACAATCATCAATGGTAAAACCAGGAAAATATAGATGGCCTATAGAAACTTTTGAAGTGGAGGGGATAAAGCTTCAGAGCTAGATGATGGCACACACTTCCGGTTCTAGAGTAAACTCCTTCCTTCTTTACTAGTAGTTAATGTGAGAGTTTTAAGAAAGAGTTGTTCTAATACTACAAACCAGTGACGGACCCAGGTGGAGGCCTAAGGGGGCTCGGGCCACCCCGGGCCCAAAAAAAAAATTTTAGTAGCTAAAATTTTCAAAAAAAAAAAAAAAAAAGACTTGGGCCCCCCATCCCAGCCGGCCAGCCCAATCAAGACTCAAGAGCCCATGTAAATCTAAAATAATAATAATCACGCAAGAGTCTTGCGTGATTAGTTTTTATGACAATGGCCAGAATCAGAGAGAAAATTATTAGGTATTCTCGGAATACCATAAATGCGTAATTCCTCCTCTCACATGAATGGCGGGTTCCACCATAAATTTAATTAGTGGGACCCACCATTCATGTGAGAGGAGGGAATACGCATTTATGATATTCCGAGAGTACACAATAATTTCCCGAATCAGAGAGACATTGGAGTTGTTGGAAACTACAAGCTTCCTTTTATTATAACACATAAAATAATGCTTCCTATTCTTCTTTTCTTTTTCTTATTTACTTTTTAATTAATTTTTTTTATACAAGCAATAATGTGAAAATAGAATGGAGTTACTTAGGCTTAGCTCAGTTTTAGAACCTCGAGAGGCATTAAAATCTTTCAGAAGTAGTGATCTTTGTTTGTTGGTAAAGTATTTATATCCACAAGATTTCACAGATTATGACAAACAAGTGTTGGAGAAGGAGCTTTATCATTTTGAGCATAATGTAGTCTAAGATCCAGAGTTCAAAAAATTGAACAGTTTATCTGAGTTGTGTCAATAGTTAGTAAGAACTGGAAACTCAGAACACTACAAACTTGTTTATAGAATGGTGAGACTTGTGCTTACTCTTCCAGTTTCTACTGCTACTACAGAGTGAGCATTTTCAGCTATGAAAGTTGTCAAAACTAACCTTCGAAACAAATTTTTTGACGAACTCTTTGATGTTATACATTGAAGATGATATAACTTCGACATTTAGTTTGGATTCAATCATAGATGATTTTGAAGATTTAAAAGAGCATCGAATTCTCTTTTCATAGATGATTGTATTTAGAAACAATAGTGTTTCGTGTCTTTTGTTTTTGTTGGTAGATGATTGTATTTTAATATATTAAGAAACAATGATTTTTGGGTATTTGTCTTTATTGATAGTTTATTAATATTATATGGATGCGTATTTGAAATTTTTTTTTTTTCGCTTATCTCCGACTCCTCCCAGCTTGAAATCCTGGGTCCGTCCCTGCTATAAACTTAACCACAAATCTCATGCATGCGCAGTAAACTATGACCGGCTACCTATCACTTTCACATAAACCCACTACTTTTTTTCCACAACTTAACAATTTGCCACGTGAAAGAGTTGTAGCAAAAACTTTGACTAAGTTTGTGATACTATATTTTTTTTTGTTTAAGAAATTTGTTTAATTACAGTATGTTTGTAATACTATTAAAAGAATCCTAAAGAAGAGTGAATTAAAAATTTTGTTCATTTTATATTTGGATAATTAATAAGTAGACAAGTGGAGAGAGAGAGAGATGAACCCCTCGTCTAAATTTAAGCCACTTTGATGGAAAGGAGATCAAAGAAAGTGATCATGTAAAACATTCAAAATATGTTGTAGATTAATTATCATACAACCTTAATGGGTGTAACCTTTTTTTTTCTCTCTCTCTCTCTTTCTTTGTTTTTTTTTTTTTTTTTTTTCTTCTTCTTTTTTCACCTTCCTTCCATTACCAAAAAAAAGTACATATTACTTATTATAAACTTCAATTTCTTTTCTTATCATTCCTTTTGTCTCTAATTAAATTATTAAATTATTTGCTTTCGTGCTTTTCCTTCACTCAATTTACTCTCTCCAAGAGAATTTTAGGATAAGGAGGAATCATTTGAACACTTTTTCCTCTTCTACCATTTCGTCGTGATTGCATGACAAAATTCATCTTGGCCAATAAATTTGAGTTGTATGGGATTCACACGAACGGTTGAATGAGTAAAGGCTATTGTCAACTCTTCTTCCTCCCTAACCCTCTCATCAAAAGTAGCTCCCAAGTTCTTTCTCTTTATAATAGCTATTGTTTGTGATTAATTGTGTCACTCCTAAGAAACGAAGAGATTTTTAAGGGCATGTGATAATCCATCGTCCAAGTTTCTGAAGAAGTTTTTGAGAATTAAAACTTTCACTCTAAAGCATGGATCTCGATTTCTACAAAACCCAAAAGACCCTCATCTTGGTTTCCCTATGTCACGGTTGGTTGAGGTTCAACTTTGACTGGCATGGCATCTAACGATTCTTATGCCATCCTCGTTACTAAATATAGGAATAGCCTGGCTAGTAGTCGTGAATTGTGATTGCTGCCTAGATCCACTACGAAAAAACAGTTCTAAGGCCGCGTTTCAAAAACGTGGCCATAGATTGCAAAAATACTTAAATTGATCACACCATTAAGACAAAACAATAAATTAACACTCTCCTTCCAAATTTACGTAGTTTTGTAACAAAGTAGAATGATACAATAATTATTTTCTCTAGTTTCCCAAAAAGTTCTATGTTCGGAGCTAACGAATCGAGTAACTGAACATTCACCTCGATCTTACTTCTCTATGTTGGTTAAGAGGAGTGAGAAAAAGTAAAGTTTTCCGTGAAGAAAATCTAGACCTTGAAATTTGGGTAGCTTATTGTCCGCTTATGAATTCACAAGGCTATTTTCCAACAAGATAAGATAAATACCAACTTCTGATAATTTATCTAATAAAACTAATCATAATCCTTCATAGTTTAAATTATAGACTTATTTTAATATATCACAACAAATTCGTAATTAAAAGATCTAACATATTTGAATTTATTTTATTTGTTTATAAATATGATAAATTTTGAACCTATAGCAACCTTGCGCTTTATTATCGGTTTAAAATGTCAATTTATTTTTGTTATGGTGAATATTTTATCTCAAGCCCTTATTGGATAATAATGGATTTTAACAATTAAACTAACTGAAACTAATAATATATTGAATTAAACGTGACAAACTACAAATATTACTCATCCAATTCAATACTAAATATTCAACACTACGTTCTATACATTATGCTTCCTTATTTTTTTATTGATTTTCCATCAATAGAATTAATATTTTTTTGTGTGACTCTCTTATTCTTAAATATTCCTACATAGGATAGTAAAAAGAAATAAATAAATAAAGAGAGGAATATCTATAGCAATTTTGCAAGAGCAAGCAATTTAAACCATAATTTGCGTATAGTAATTGCCCACCTGGAGTCCATCACCTGCCAAGAATATAAAGGATGAAGGGGAGGGATCAAAATCAATCCATTCATCATCCTTTGTTTTTATCTCCAAACCCTTTACACGATTTTGGTGAAGTATGGTGGTAAAGTGTTTGTCCGTGTGGTTGCCAAGGCCATTGTTGGTCCCAGTTTTCTGAGGTTCATTATATTTTATAATGCCGAAACTGTGAGTAGTTGATTCCATGTGAGAGTCATAGTAATCCCCCACGCCATAATTTTCAAATACCATTTTTGTCACCATTTTATCTAATTCCGCCATCAGCTTCACATATGAATCAGTACTTTCGCTAAACAAGAGAAAACACATCAAAAAGTGTTACTGTTACGTTGTACATGGTTTTTTTTTTTTTTTTTTTTTTTTTTTTTTTTTTTTAAGAAAAAAGAAAAAAAGACATGATAGTTAAAAATAGAAGAAGATAAGATTTCGATTAGGTTATCACCGGACATTATGATTCCCATTGGGCCAGAAGATATTGGTAAACTTTTGAGTTACATCTGTGGAGGTTGCATTATCAATCACCAGGCGTTCGTACTTAGGAGAAGAGAAATAGCCATGGAAAGGCCTTTCAGAGGTGAATTTCATTTTGGTTTCTGTAGGGAACTCAAACAACTTTCCAAATGTGCTAAAGATTGTGTTGTGAAGCTCTGAAGGAATTTTATTGCTAAGCTCCACTACAAAACAACCGTATTCTTCAAGTGCACGGCAAACATCTTTGCGAGCTGAGAACCATGTTTTTGTACCAGGTTTCAGGTCCAAGTTGGAGAGATCAACAACTGGAATCTTGGCTTGTGTTTTGGTAGCCATGATTTTGACTTGTGTTTTGAGGGTTGCAAAGGCAAAACTGTGCAATGCATTGGTATGCAATGCAATGCAATGCTGTGTTATTTATAGATGTCAGTCGTCAAAGATTGAGAATTGGTAAAAATGATCACAGCTGTGACTAACTAATTAACGGAACCGGCGTTGATTGGCATACAAGACCTGGTTTATCTAGTCAACAAATATACAGTAGTTTCACATGGATAGGAAAAACTAGTAACCAAACAACATTTTCCATGTCTAATCTTATCACTTATCGAGCACTTCGCTTAACCACTTGACTCCTCCTGGAACAAAGGCGACCTTTCAGCAAAGACTCATACTGCTTGCTTGCAAAAACTCCGTAGTCCTCTGTCACTTCTCGAAACCATATCAAATTAAATAATTTTTTTTTGAGAAAGAGTTTCAACTTATGGCGTTCCCTTCTACTGGTAGCTCTTTATCATCAGACCAAGACACCAATCAGTTTTTCAAATTAAATAATTTAACTGGCTTTAATACTCTTCCTTTCTTATATAATATTGTATAAGCAATGTAATCCTCAAAAAAAAAAAAAAAAAAAAAAAAAAAACAGGTTGAACCCAGTGGTAACTAATACCGGTATATCACGTCCCATGAACCCAGTGGAGCACTAATCCACAAGTTTTGTGTATTATTGCAGTTGTGCTTGTGTTTTTTTATTATTATTATTATTATTATTATTATTATTATTTTAAATTATAAAACGTGAGATTGCAAGATTAATTATTATTATTTTGAATAGGTTTAATTATTAAGAAAAAGTGGAAACTTAAACAGCATTTTGTCCACTTTTTTAATTGGATTCTCACTAAAAGTGGCCAAATGTTGTCCACTTTTAGTGAGTCTATAAGAAAGTGGACAACATTATCAAATTTTAAGAGAAAAGTAGGCAACATTTGGCCACTTTTGGAGAGAAGCCATAAGAAAGTGGACAACGTTGTTCACATTTAAGAGAAAAAATGGACAACGTTGTTCACATTTAAGAGAAACAGTGAGCTTTACTGATGACGTCTGTCTTCTGAACAAAATCATGGGATCTAATCTCAATCCCCTTTCTCATGGTAACACTATTACCATTGAAAGAGCTAATCTCATTTATGCTCTTCACACAGATGTTCCCATAGATCTTCCCTCCATTTTGTGTCAGTCTTTGTTGGGTGTGTATTACTCTCATGACTACTGTCATAATCTATATCTGCCTATCTCTATCACTCATATCCTTATTCATTTAGGCTTCTATCTACCCACACCTTTCATAGAACTCAAGCCTAGGTGTGTTTTTGGTTCTAGTACTCTAAAGAAAATGCAGGCACAATTAACCAAAAATAAGGGTGATAAGAGATAACGAAGTACTTTAGGAGTGGATGATCATGAAGATTCAGATGATGAACCACAACAACAACTAGCAAATGTTCCTCCACCTTCTACTTCTACACCACCAATGCCACAGGGCGCCTCTCTTGAAGCTATCATGGCACAATTGCAGTTGCTTAATCAACATGTGAATGTGATCATGGACACACAGTTGGCACATGGACAAGTTATATCCTCAATAGCTGATAATATTGATGATTTGAGGAGGGTAGTGAGACCTTTTGGTGGTGCTTCTTCATTCCGTTAAGGTAATGATATAGTAGAATCTAGTGATGAAGATGAGTGACCCCTTTAAGCATCATGACAAAAAGGGGGAGATGATGTCGAGGGGGAGTTGTTTTGAGGGGGAGGTATGCTTGCTTTGAGGGGGAGCAGCTTTTTTTATTATTTTTTTATTTTTTATTTGATTTATGTTAAGAACAATTTGGTTACTTGGAACCTATTTTGTTTTAGCCTTGGTTATGTTTACTCTAACAAATCTGGAATCAGGCTAAGTATACTTCACATATGCTCTTATTCAAACTTTTTAGTTTCTCTATAGCATTGTAATAAGTCTTATCTGTAATGCCACAGGCTTTAAAAAAAAAGGGTTAGAATTTTTTTTATGGCTCACACATGACCCCACCTACCCCATTTGTTCCCCTACACTCAATTCTCACAAAACATCTCACTCTCTCTCCCTTGGCCGGCTAGTGAAGGGGTTGCCTTCATATATATATTTTTTTAATTTTTACACTCAAGTACAAACATACCCACATACACTACTCTCTACATCTCTCTTTCACTCTCTCACTGGTGCTCATCTCACAGCCACCTTCAACATTTTTCCGGTAAGGTTCACCAGAAAACTCCATAGGAAAAAGCTAAGACTCACTCATCCCTTTTATTTGAGGTAAAAATTCCTAATTTTTTTGGTGGATTTTATACTTTTGCTTGAGGTTCTTTTAATCTAAGCTTTGAAAATGATATTCATGTGATATATGAGCTTCTTGGGTGATATTTTTGTGATTATGTATATGGGTTTTTGAATTGGTGGATTTATTTGATGAGTGGGTTTATGGTTTTATAAATGGTGGCTATCTGAGGTTTATTTATGGTGGAAATTTAGGGTTTTTGAGTTATATAATGTGATAGTTAGTAAATCTAATTTTTCCATTACTATTGATTTTATTTGGAGCTAGTTAAAGATTTAAATGGTTTGTGTTGGACGGTATTGTGATTTTGGTTTCATGGGACTCTTGATGATGTTGTGTAAATCTTGTGGGAGTTACTTATAAATTGTTAAGATTTTAGTATTAGGGAGATGATCTTGAATGAGTTAATTTTATAAATTGGAGTCTATACCTTGTGAATTAAATTGTTGGGTAACTTTGGAAGTGGGATACATTACTTGTGAGGTTAAATACTTAAGCTTGCCTAATTAATTGCTTATTTAGCGTATCTCTAATTTATAGCTAGATGCAATGTTAAGCTTTATACTATTGTGATAGGTTTGCTTGGTATTGTTTAGGTTTTAGCTAATCTCCTTTGAAGCTTAGAGAATTAAGTTTTTTGCAGGTTACAAGGTAAATAGCTTTTTAATGGGATTTTTGAAAAATAACCATGTTGCATAAACGTTGTTTTTGGGTCAACCACATTTCGGAAAATTATTTGTGGGATTATGTTTTCTTAAAAAGTGTTGTGTTGTGACCCTATTATATATGATTATATATCAAAAGCGCATCATGTTTAATATTGCTTATGGGGAAATGCATGAATTGTTGACATGGAGAATATGAGCATCTTTGATTTAATCTTTGATAAGAAATTCATGGATTTTATAGTATATTGAAAAATTAAAAGGTGCTTATCTTGTCTTGTATTATTTGGGAAATTCATGCAAAATGTTTTTGACAAGAAATGGTTTTGAGGACTTTGAGAATATTATGAAAATTTGGTTATTGAAATGTCTTATGAAACTACTTGGAAGTAAACTATATATTTTGAATACATTTAACTTGTGAGCTTTTGATGTGGGTTTGCCCTTGTGCTATGATGATAGTGATTACCCCGTATTTGTGACATGTGATTACCCCGTTTTGTGACGACAAGCCAGGTTGGAGGCTCCCACTTTGCATGACACGGGTAAATCTTTGAGTGTGTGGGTGAGGCTGCTGTCCCTAGGGCCAAAAAACCACATGCAAAAGGGGTACTGTGTGATGCGTCATTCCCTACTGCCTATGGGGGGAAGAGGTAAATCCTTGAGTGTGTGGGTAAGGCTAGGCAAGGCCGATAGACCACATGCCAAAAGAGGTACATATCATGCTAGTGTGTTTGGGCTCTAACTTGTCTGTGTCGGTATGATGTCTTGGTGATATTTCCATCTTTATGGCACCTTGGGTGAGGTTTCTAGTTTTGAAATGGTATTGGATATTTTTATGGCTCATAGTGAATAAAATATAGTTTCATAGTTATTTTGAGGAGCTTTGTGCTCTATTATTTCTATCATTCTTGTCCTATTTTTAATGAAATTTTTTTTGCATAAATTAAATGAAAACTCCCAAATTATAGCATATTTTGTAAAATGCTCATTATCATGAAACTTGCATTTCCCCCACCCCCATTAATTATGCTACTTTTTAGGCTTTAGCTCATCCCACACTCTAACAGTTTTCAAGATCAATTATCTATACCTTGGGTATGAATCTTACTTTATTTGGTGGTAATTCGAGTGCTATGTTAAATTGGGAGATTTTTGCTGTAAATGGCTAGTGACTCAATCTTGCTATGTTCAACGAGGCCATAATTAATTCTATTGGAGGTTGGGCACTTAAGGTTTGTTAGCCTTAGGCATGGTAGGCCTAGATTCAACGTTGAGGTTCTCTATTCTTATTAAATTGTGACCTTCTGTAATCCATTTGGAGTTTTGTAGTATATTCATGTATTATATGGAGGCACTTGATTTTTAGTTATTGTTTGTAAATGTACTATAGAACTCTGATTTGTAATGTGAAGATTTCAGTATGATTATATATTCTTATCATATGGAAAAGAAAAGAAAAGAAAAGAAAAGAAAAAATCCTTCTACATTTTCTCTCTTGATGGTTTTTTCTCATGCTTTAGACCCTTTTGGGTTTGGGGTGTGACGTTATCTATCTATATCTCTATACACACACATTTATGTGTTTGTTTATTGTTTTAGGAAAACAGGTACACTCTATATTCAAGACATACATTCTTCTTTTTGCAGCTTCTAGAAGTATGTTAAGTTTGTAGAGTTGTGAGTTTATGGCTAATTGTTTTGAGTCTTAATTGTATGTTGGCTTTGTCATGGATTGTCAAAGGGGTGTAAAGTCTATATTTTTAGGTTGGCAACTATGAACAAATTGTAACCTTTAGAACTTAGTGTTTTTTTTTTTTTTTTTTTTCTCTAGTGTTTAGTCTAGAAATATTCAGAAACAAGACAAATGAAGTTCTACACAATTGAAGACTCAAGGAAGTAAGAAAAAATAAGTGCAGAAAACAGTCTCACTTATTCCCGACTGATCGAGATTCGGCAAATCTGAAATCTCACTTTCTTTCTTAGCCATTGGATCTAAGGTTTTGATGGATCTTAAGGATATTTAAACAAAAACCCTAGAGCACATTTTCAATAGTTCAAGCGGGAGTATTTTGTACACAGATCTGGAGTTTTCCAAACCCTTTTGAAACTACAGCTGGAGACCTTGTACAAACAAAAAATTTGGCTTTAGAGGGAAGTTGCTAAAATCAAATCAACTACAGTTGATCTACATCTTTGAGTGGAGTCTCAAAGTCACAAACATGTGGTTTGTGTGCAATAGTTTCACAGTAGAAGAGTTCGTGGATTCGGAGCTACATGCGGTCACGCTAGTAAGTACTACATGAGGTAGCAATAGATTTAGGGTTAAGTCTATTGTATAAATTTCAATTCTATTAGTGAAATGTTGCCGTGAGGATTGTTTAGGTTAAATCCTTCCTAGTTTTTTTTACTTTGAAACCACAGTTTCAAAAGTTTTCCTAGGTCATCATTCTTGGTGTCATGTGGTTTGTGATTGTGTAATGTTTGTTTAATTCAGATTTAATTGCTTAATTAAATACTTTAATTAAATGGTTAGAAATCTGATTGTATCTAACTCAACTAGGGTCTAAAACCCTAACAATTGGTATCAGAGTGGGTTAACTCCTTTTTTGACTACCTGTTGTGAGTTAATCCTTGACCCCAGATTGTCATGGATCATGGCCATTCCTTGATTGTGCCTCCTATGTTTGATGGCAACAACTATGCGTACTAGAAAGTTAGAATGAGAGCTTTTCTCAAGTCTTTCGATGAAAAGTTTGGTTGTCTGTTGAAGATGGGTCGGCTAAACCAGCTACTCTTGTAGATCAATGGTATGATGAACAAATTGATGTAGCTAATTACAATAGCAAAGCCATGAATGGAATATTCAATGGTGTTTCTTCTAAGCAATTTAAGAAAATCTCAAATCTTGAGTTGGCTAAAACTGCGTGGACTATTCTAGAAGCCACTCATGAGGGAACTAAAGCAGTTTGAAAGTTCAATATGTGTATAAAACACTCTTGAACGTTTAGACCCCCAAATTACAAGTTATCAATTCAAGCTTATTATCAAACAATTAATGTGCGGAATATGAACATAAGCATATAACAGAATTGATAAACAATCTAAACCAATTAAAATCACATCCACAGCAAAAATCCGTATTTTAAACGCGGCCATAGTTAAGAATTAAAAAAAAAAAAAAAAAAATAAGCACAGGTCCTATGGCTGCGTGTTAAAAACGCGGCTGTATAAAAACGCGGCTATATCTCAAATAAACGCGGCTTTAGACTTGTTCTATGGCCCCGCGTAAAAAACGCAGCTTTTGTTTTTCATTTAAGCTGCGTTTTATAAAAAAGCGGCTTTAGTCCTTTTAGGGCTGCGTTTTTATAAGCGCCGCCTAAAAAAACGCGGCCTCAGACCCCCGATTTTTGTAGTGATCGTTACTCTTTTAGCTTTTTTGAAAGCAAAGATCGGGCTATGAGTAGTGATAGTTACACACTATGTGTACAGAATACACAAACATAATTTCAATTAAAATTGTGAAATCTTGTTTTCAAAGCACATTTTACCCTTTCAATATTATAATTAAAAATCATTTTTTCAAAACACGATTTTTCATAGACCGTGCTATGTGCAACAATATTTAATTAGTGCATTATTATGAGACCAATGTCGATATAGAACCCTTACAATACCCCTATGCTTCTTAACTAGTCAACCTCGATAATTGTTGAAAACATAGCATGATACTACAAATTTTACTATATAAATCTTAACCAATGTGTCATCAATTATGAAAAGTAATTCAAACATTCAATTGCTATCTTGTTGATTTGGCACAAATTACATTCATATTACATAAATTTATAAGTTTATATACTAAAATTTATAACTTTTAACATTTTTTTTTTTTTTTTTTTTTTTTGGTGTCGTTTCTCATGTAAATAGGGATGTGCAAATTCAGCCATTCTTCGGCCTCTTGGGTCTTGTCTTGTAACCACGTTGGGCTCACGTGAGAGGTGTGGAGCAAAGGGTGCAAGCCCCTTAGCCCATTTTGGTTTAAGAAAATTCATTTATTCAAAGGGAGGAAAAAGTGAGAGAAAACTTTCAGGCTATAATAAAAATAAATGGGTAACATACTCCAACTTCCTTTCATTATAATTAGGTAAAAGAAGTTAAGAATATACTCCATTTTGAGTTCGTGTTTTAAAAACATAATTTCAATATATGGTGATGTGTGTACATTAGGTGTCCGTTTGATAAAGATTATTTTTGCCAACTTATTTTACTATTCAACTTATTTTTACTACTATTCATGGGTCTCACTGCACTTTTTTATACTATTTATGAGTCTCATTGTACTATTTCAGCTAACTTTTATCTTTATTTACAGTACTTTCAACAAAAAATTTTCAGTTTCAGCAAAATAATCGGATCTCAAACGGATTTTAGATGTGTAATAAAAATTTTGTGACTATTATTACTCAAAAATATTTTTGCAAAAAAAAAAAATTTTACCTACCCAATGTAAACCGCAATAGATCTTACGTTCAAAATTATAGTAAAAAAATAAATGCTACAAACTAAATTCATCTGATAAATTTTATAGTATCAAATGTCGTACAAAGAAAGGAATGCCATAACAATGGGCTCAGAGACCCATCACCCGTAGCCCGTAGGCCTAGTATGGACCACAACTCGTGATTGAACAGGGTCCAAACCCCACAACCCCACCAGTAGTTATTAAGTCATTGTATGCGTTAATGAAGTCCTAATTGAGAATCACCATTGCTTGAGCATCACCATTGGTGGTTGCTCAAACTCCAATTTAGTGCCCAACATTGGTAGAGCCATAGGCAATTTTTTTTTAACTTCTTGCTAATGAACTACCAAGACTAGCAGTTCACTATAGCAAGAAGGCATAAAAAAAATATTATTTTATCACTTAGTTGAGTTTCGTAGCAAAGAGGAACAAAGAGAAAGTGAGAAAGAAATTAATAAAAAAATGAATAGTGCTTGACTAATGGTAAAAATAAAATAACTGATGCAAGGTGTGTTGTGAAATTGTGTGTTAAATTAGATAAAATAGTTTTTTGTAGCGTTAAATGCTAAAATTTTTAACTCCACTCATATGAATGCTTTATAATCGAGAATTGTAAACAGTCAAAAATAGAATGTGAGGGTGGTGGAAGGAAAAATACGAAAAGGTTCTCATGTGGTTGTGGATCCACTCGTTACATAATGGAATTGATTGAATGATTATAAGGTGGGTATGGGTATTAAAATACTTTTTTTTTCTTTTCTTTTTTTTACTTTTTATGTTATGCTGGTTTTTGTTTTGAGTTATTAATTAGTAAGTTGGACAAGTTCTTCTATATATCAATTATGATAACGTGACCACAAATGAAAAGAAGTGAATAATAAAATAGACATGTCAATTTTTTATACAATCAAACTCCAAGTCTGTGCTGTGTATCTAAGAGTTAGGTCATTTTGGATATACACCACTGTAAGTTTCTTACTCTCAACAATTGAGTTTGTGAATGGCCTCTACCCATGCAGGGATGGATTTTTTTATCCTCCTTCCCTCCCACATTGGAAAATGAGTGTGAGTTAAAGAGGTTTAAAGTCTATGCTGTATATTCAAAAGTTAAGCCCTTTTGAAAAAAACAGTGAGTTAATCTCACATTGAAAAATGAGTGTGAGTTAAAGATGCTTAAAACTTGTGCTGTGTATCCAAGAGTTAGGCCCTTTTAGATATACACCACGGTAAATTTCTTTAAAAAACCTACTCTCTTCAAAAAAACTCCAATACCCATAACTTTTCTTTCAAAAAAAAAAAAGAACCATTTCCCAATCAAAAAAAAAAGAACCATTCCTTTTTCTTTTTTTTCATTTTTGTTTTGTGATAGGAATGAGTTTTAATTGCGCTCTAAAGTCTAGCCCACAAAACTCTTGCCACCACATTAAATTCAAAAAACACTATACGTACCGTTAAGTCTCCATGATTATGCCACGTCTAGACTCTAGAGTCCCCGACAAAAATAAAATAAACAGTGGCTAATTTATCGTACCATATCAAAAATTCACACGATTTTTATTTTTCACTATTTTCTTCCCTTGTGAACGTTAGAATTCTCTTTATAATAAAATAAAAAATATCCCATCAACAACTTCGGTTTCCACACGCTCTAAAATTTCTATCTTCCAAAGACTTAGGGTCTGTTCGGTAAACAGGTATAAATTATTATTTTCAGTTTTTAAACAACATTACACACTTTTTTACACAATTTTTTACCAACACATATTTCAAAAAAACTATAAACAAAATTACTCAAATTTCTCTATTAAAAAATTTTTTTTTATTTTTTTATTTGATAGGTATCTTCCAAAGACTTGATAAAGAATAGATCTTCTTAATTTCCTAGAAACTTCGAGTACCATCATCATATATATATATAAAGAGTCATAAATCTTCAAATTAATTAGGAAACCGTATTCTTTGTTTTCATTCCCTCATTAGTCATGGCGTTTCAGAGGCACGCGAATATCTTCTTTTTCTTTCTTCTCTTTTCTTGTTTTCTCTTTTCCTCGCAGGCTTCCAAATTCTACGTTGGTGGAAGAGATGGTTGGGTCTTGCACCCCTCCGAGAATTACACCCACTGGACTCAGAAAAACAGGTTCCAAATCAATGACACTCTCGGTAATTATTTAAGTCCTTTTCCTTAATAATCACTCACAAATTACAATACATTTTGTCAATAATTTTGTACCTCAATTAGTATCTCCTAATTATAATTTGTATATTTTTTGATATTTTCCTTAATTTATTCAAATTATGCGGTCGAAATTATTGATGATAATACTTTTTTTTGGTTTTTGATGGTAGACTTATATTTAAATGTGGGTGTTTGTTTGTTTTTGTTTTTGTTTTTGTAGTTTTCAAGTATAAGAAAGGGTCGGATTCTGTGTTGCTTGTGAACAAAGACGATTACTACAATTGCAACACAAAGAACCCAATAAAGAAATTAGAAGAAGGTGATTCTGAGTACAAGCTTGATAAGTCTGGGCCGTCCTTTTTCATAAGTGGGAAGGAACAAAACTGTGAGAAGGGACAGAAACTAATTGTAACTGTTTTGTCTGTGAAACACAGCAACACCAGTCACCAAAACCCTCCTCCTAAAACCACAACAGCACCAACACAAGCACCAACACCAAGCGGCAGTCACACCCCAAAATTTCCACCCTCTCTCGCGCCAAACTCTCCAGCTCCATCAAGTTCTTCACCTGGACCATCCATAGCCACAAGTCCAATCTCACAAGGCCCTGTAACTAATACCCCAGTAACATCACCATCACCATCATTTTCACCATTGATTTCACCATCATCATCACCATCATTTTCACCATCTTCATCATCACCAGTAACATCACCATCATCAGCACCATCAGCATCACCAGGACCAGCTCCATACTCTTATGGGCCTGCGCCAGAAGCACCTTCTCCAGAGTCCAACGCTCCAACTGAGGCACCAACTTATTCACCAGCGTACTCATCTCCGCCACAACCAGAAACTTCGCCAGAGTCACCGCCACCGGCACCGTCATCTTCATCGACACCGTCGCCTTCATCGACACCGTCGCCGTCACCGGAGTCAGGCACTCCAAACGCAACGCCGCCTGCACAATCATCTGTATGGGCAGTAACTCCCACATATGTGTTAGTGAACTTAGTGGGTTCGGTTACTATTTTGCTGAGTGTCTCTTTGGGTCCTGTCTTTTAGAATAAGAAAATTTCATTAGTGGGATTTGTTATTATTATAATAGGGTTTATTTTAGTTTTTCTTTTTCTTTTTCTTTTCTTTTTTTCGACTTTGTTTTGTTAAGTTTTTTTTTTTTAAAGAATTTTTCAAGTTTAGTTTATTATAATTTATAGACCAATTTAGCTTCTTCTTTTTTTAGATTCAATAAGATAAATAATCGTGTATCTTACTCTTTCTGTGAAAAAGAGTATTACGATGATTTTTTTGAGGATTTTTCTTGGGTATCAATAATATGAATGAGCCTGCTCATTTTCCTTTTTCTTTTTTCTTTTTCTTTTTTTTCTTTCTCTGCATTTTATCATTTTAATATTTTTCCTCTCTATACCCCAATTCTCTTCAAGTCATCATTATCATTTATATTTTATTTCTCAATGTAACATCTTTTGGATTCCCGATATAAAACAACGAAAGTACTTGTTGTTATTTAATGTGTTGGTCCGATTTTTCTATACTATCATAAATATTAATAATGAGGTTTTGATATGTTCCAAGAGTTATGCTCTTTTGAATATACACCACGGTAAGTTTCTTTAAAAAAATTTCTCCCTTCTCTCCGTGTGTGTGTTAAAAATACTTAGTATTCTCAACAAAAAAAAAAAAAAATTCAAAAAGTCCTTTAAATACTTTTATGGATTGAGATCAAGTGAAATAGCTCTAACTATTACCCCCATATAATCACTTATTTTTGTCACCATATATATTTCAACATACACTTATTTTTGTCACCATATATATTTCAACATATTATTTTACACTAAATAATAAACTACACTCCTTAAGTTTGGACTAATTTTAATTTTATCCCATAATTAAATTTTAAAACTTTAATCAACTCTTCTAACAATAGGTATCATTTGGATTTACTCACTTCCATTAATGTGCTATGCCTAACTATTCATTGAGTGCCAAATTAATCAAAACATAAAGGATACAAAATCAAACAATACCAAACATAGAGGGTTTAAGATCAAAATAAATACAAACATAGAGGGTGTTGTTAGGGTGCCAATGGCACTAAACAAACATCTACTCACAACGCTTTGAAAAAAATGAGCAAATCCAAACAATACCTAACATTAGGAGAGTGGATCAAAATTTTATAAGAAAAATCAAAATTACCTTAAACTTTAGAGATATAATTTACAATTTAATCTAATTTTCTATATAGAACTTTTAAATATATTTTTATACAATAAACAAAATAAGTTTAATAAACTCATAAAAATAAGTTCATCCAAACATACACACTCCAAAACAACAACCAAAAAAAAAAAAATCTCAAATCTTCTAGGAGCACTCTATGACTCTATGGTTTATAAACAAATCCTGTTAAATACTAATGGAGTTGAATTAGATTAGTGTTTCTTTGTGTGAACTGCTGTATACGTGGGACTTTCTTTTTTTGGTATTATAATAATGATGATAATAATAATAATAATTAAAACAATCTTACCTTTTTTTGGGGGGGGGGGGGGGGGGGAAGAATAAAATAACCTTAACTAGTAGTATTTATTAAGGAAATAAAATTAAAAATTCTGCTTTGCGAATTTATTCATGAGTAATACTACAATCACAAACAATTTTTTAATATTTTTATAAATTTTTATTGTGGCAAATTTTTATTAGTTCTCATTTGAATCCATCACTTTTTCACTTACCAAATAATCGCTCACCATATCAACCATATTTTTAAAGAAAATTGTAATTCTAGCATTTCCTATTATTCATATATGAAATTAAATGTGCAGCACTAACCAATGCCCCCTCCCCTCGTTTGGAAATGGGCACTATAGAGTGGAAATTTGCAGAAAAATCTATGGAAAATCTATGGAAAATCTATGGAAAATCTATTGAAATACAATGACCGACTTAAGTCTGCAACAAAGTAAATGCTTAAGAAGTCAAGAATCAAGAAGTGTCGACTTTGTTGCCTTGCGATAAGCGTCCATTTGTGATTGCCGTATAGCAGGGTTATAGACTTAATTTTGGTGATGGTGCTTTAACGAAAAAGAACTATAATATACTAATAATAATAAAGTTATTACTATGTGATAAACTATAATTATAAAATAATGTGAAGTTATGTATTTTTTTTCTTTTGAGAAATAGTTTCAAACATATAGGTCTGTTTATATAAGAAGCTTTACCAGTTAAATTATTTTGGCTTAATAACTTAATTGATAAAGAGATTTTAGATATAAAAAATGATGATAAAAGACTAAATAAATATTATACATATTTGTTGTCTACAATATAAATCTTAAATGTAAATTAAGAATTTTTCAAAAAAAAAAATGTCATACATACATTTGTATTAGGGGTATCAATATCATGTCTTTTTCAAAAAAAATTGATTTTTTTTTTTCTGAGAGAAAATTTGGTTACAAACTTAAATTGTAGCAAATTGCTACTTACATTCAATAAAAAGATATTGAGTGGAGTTGTAGTCAAACTTTGTCCTAAAATTATTGGATTTTTTATTGTTTTATTTTTATTTTTTACAAAATTTAGCTTCAAACTTAGTATGTTGGATTTTTTTATTAGACATAAATTGTGAATTTTTGACAAATTCACCATTGGATTTTTTTTTTTTTTTTAATATCCTCTATACTTGTAAAATTTTTAAAAGATCAAAACTCAATAGCTATATTATCAATTAAAATGTTTAAAATTTAAGTTTTATAGTATTAAATTGTGTATAAAAAATAAGTTTATGAATAAAATAGTAAATAACATCTGATTAATTGACACAAAATTCAACATGCATGTTAAAAACATAAAAAACATATAATCTCTAATAATATGTTTCTGTATTAATTTTTTTAGTGAGAATTGTAGTCAATCCATTAATTACAATCAAATTTGTAGACAAATTTTTTATTTTATTTTAGTATTCTTTTGAAAACTGCTTATTTTAATTTTTATTTTTTTATTTTTTTTTTGAAAGTGTAAGTTAATTTTAAAAAGTTGTACGTAAAAATTAAAATCTAAGTTATAAACTGTAACTTAGTATCAACTTAGTTATTCTGGAAATAGACTTGTCTGAACAAGTAGATTGATTGAGGCCAGTCCCTCTCACTCTCAGCTCTCATAATCTCCATTGAAAAACTGCAATAAACGGTGTTCCATTTCACATCGGCCCCTAAAGCTGCTAGAAAGTTAAGCTGCAATAAATGGTGTGCTTTAGGTACCACCTCCTTCACTAGATTGGAAGTGTCTGTACTTCTTTTCTGTTCTTTTCTTCTTCTTCTTCTTCTTCTTTTCTTTTTTTTTTTTTAATTTTTTTTATAATTTATAGAAGAAGAAGTGTCTGTACTTGAAAATTGAAATCATCCCTTCTTTTTGCTCTTAACCCTGTTTTAGAGGAATATGAAATTATGTCTTGAATGTGCATATGGACAAATCTTTTTCTTTTTTTAAATAATTCTAATGTAATGCTTAACTAACAAGTAATGAGGACCCTTATCCACTAACAAAAGTGTACATGCTTATGTTTCAAGCTTAATTATACTTTTTATTGGGCTGTTTTCTTCCATCTAAAGCAAAAGAATTTATCCATTAAGCTGTAGGAACAAGCACATTAAAAATCCCACAATTGCTAGTGAATTGCAAACACAAATATCTTTGATATGGCCCCTTAGGCCCTTACACACGAGTGACTCTGCATTTATATTTTTTACATTCTAGCATTAAGACAAAATATTAGTAATACATATTAAGATAATCTTCGTAAATATCCTATTAGCAATACCATTTAGACAACCAATTAAGTAACTATCTAAAAATGTGTGAGCTGGACATATATTTTAACAACAGCACAACCACTTAGCCATCCATCTAATATCTTTAATTTAAAATTTGGACAAAATTGATAAATTAGTTTCTACTTTCTAGCCAATTGTTACAATTCTCACTAAAAAAAATTAACATGGTATATATTTTAAAATTTTAACTATTAAATTGCATATTCTTTATGTTCTTAACACACATGTGTCAAATTTTATATTAATCGGATATTATTTACTATTCAATCTATGAACTTATTTTTATGAACAATTTTAAACTACAGAACTTAAAATTTAAATATTTAAATAATGACATAACTATTAATTTTTAATTTTTTAAAGATTTAGCAAGTATAGAAGATATAAAAAAAAATATATAATTTAATAGTAAATTTGTCAAAATTCACATCTACTAAAACAACCGTCTACAATAAATTTGTTGGTCAATTAAAATTTCAAATAATTTTAAATGTAATAGTTTATTAATTATTATGCCAATTTTTTTTTTTTTAAAGTATATACTTTTTGTATGAACAGAGATTTAAAAGTGAGTCCCATGCCTAACTTTATAGCTCTTCAATTCCTTTATTATGTGTCAAAGTCGGGCTCACGTGTCTGACAAGTCGGCAGTTTACGCCAATATCAGTCAATCTGATCTTAGGAAAAGACCTCTCTCGTAGTCTGATAATTACCAAATCTGCTTATCTTTCTTTACTCTACCGACAAACAATTTGACCGCTTGCGATGCTTTTCCTCCAAAAAAAAAAATTTTTTTTGACCGCTTGCAAAGCTAAAATAGCTTCTTTTTCTGGCAAATAAAATTTGATAACTTTTTTTTACACTCAGCTGAGTTAGCCAGTTTTCACTTGTTAATAGTTATCATTAGAGCCTGTTATTAACATTTTTTTTTTTTTCTATACCACTAATAATATATCACATCAACTAGTGTCAAAAATTTTGTCTCTAGAATTTCTCATTCTTGCCTAAAAATTCTTTTAAAAATTTTATTATAATTAAAATAAATTAATTTGTAGCATTTTATCACATATTTAATATAAAAAATTATCAAAAACTATATCTTTTAATAAATATCACATTAATAATTCACTAAACAGAATATCCAAAAAGGGTAAAGGACGCAATATTTTTTTCATAATTCTTTTGTATTCTCTTATTTTATAGATATATAACTTTTATTATATAGTTTAGAAAAAATATATTGTGGTAGCTTATTGGAGAAAGTGGGAAGCTTGTGAATGAGAAGTTAATTTTCTTTTCCACGTATCTTACACGTCCGAATAAGAATTAAGAAAGAGTTGGACAAATTCAAATTCAAAAGGTGGAACATGACGTCCCAGTCCCACACCCACACCCACACCCACACGCGTTTCCCTCGTGGGCCGTGGCAGTGGCACCTATATTACTTTGTCCCTGAAAATGCACAGCAACTTCTACCTTTCTGGAGGCCTAGCTAGGTTAAAGGCACAGCGACTTGACTTCAATCAACCAATGAGAAGCTTGGACCAATTAATAATTTGTGTACTATTTTCGTTTTCTTTCATTTTCATGAAACAGAGTGATGGTCGAGAGGAAATGAGAGAGTTTTTAATTTGATCCCTTGCCTCTAATACATGTCGGCAAGAGGATAGACTTTATTAGCTTTAAAGTTCCCAACTATATGATCTATCACCTCACTCAGTTGCATGGCGTTTGGATTTTCTTTTCTTTTCTTCTTCTTTTTCAATTTGTTGAAAATAATATATATATATATATATAAGAAACTTATAATGATTTTAAGAATTTAAACCTTATTAAAAACCATATGATAAATTAATATCAACCCTGATTTTGTAAGGAGATGACGAATTCATATTTCGGTTTAAAGCCTATTACCAAAATATCTCAAATTAATTATATAAAAAGTATCCAAATTCTAAAATTATTGGATTGGATTGTTGTTGTCTTTATTGCTTGGGTGTAAACGTGGAATATTTTTTCCTCACTCTTCACTTGATCAACAAACATGTTTTTGTTTATTTCTCAAAAAAAAAAAAAAAGTTTTTGTTTTTTCAACCCCTTGAGGGGGCCATATGCTTTAGTTTGTTTGATTGAAGAAAACTAAACGACAAAAGTGCTTGAGGGCTTTAAAAGCCCAAACTTATTGGTCTATTGACTCCGAAACTAGGCTTGACCCGTAAAAAAAGAGACTTCTTAGTCGACAAAAGGTCTTCAAATTCCAACGAGGGTATTTCTTTCCACTTCACTTGTAAGCCCATTCAACAATGCATATAAAGACTCTGACCAGTGTCAACTTCAATTTTTTTTTTTCTTTTTCTTTTTTTGATGAATGTGTCAACTTCATATTTACACCCTTCAACTAGATTTTCTCGTATTATATATTTAAATTACATTCATTGGACCAATTCTTACGAAACAAAACAAGATAAAAATAAATAAATAAATAAAAACTATTATATATCTCCAAGAATTTAGATTTAGACACTTAATTTGTTTTGAATTTGAACATTCTAAAATATTGGACCAAGCTTTTTACATGAAAAGACGTTAAGACCTGTCCTTTTCACTTTTCAGTAACTATTCAAACAGTTTAAACACTGAAAATTGTGGACCAAATAAAAAAAAAAAAAAAACAAATTTGATAAGCGATTTTATTTAAGAGTGTTTGAGTTATACTTTTCATTTTAGAGTGTTTAAATACTAAATTTAAAGAACTCTTCTTACCCGTTTTCAGTTTTCAAATAATATTACTCAATAACACTTTTGTAAATATTTAGAAAATGTAGAACCCACTTAATAAGACCTAATATAACTGCAACTCTCTCTCTCTCTCTCTCTCTCCTTATCTTTTTCTTTCTTTCTTTTTCTTTTCCTCCCTTCTCTTTCACGTTCCTTCTCTCCTCTAATAAAATAATTATAAAAGTTACCACTTTTTAAAAAAAAAAATACATACACGTACCAAACACACAATCAAATTATTATTTTTCACATTTTAAAATATATTATTTGAAACATGGTACCAAACACATTTTTTGCACTATGAATACTTTAAACACGTATTTTCACAACACTTTTTAAACCACAGTTTTAACATAATTTTGAACAACACTTGAAAGCTACTACCAGACAGGCCTAGGATGTGGAATTTAATCCTTATGCTTGCTTTTCAATTCCTCCATTAGTGCTCATTCATGGCCTTGACTTATCTAGCAGTTAGTTGTCTTTTCTTTTTCCTCTTAATAATTAAGAAGGAGAAGGAGAAGAGTAAATAAAGCTGTTATAAGTGTAACTCTGGTCTTGGCCTTTTGGACTTCTTGGCAGAACGGGAATTCTATGTCTGGAGAGGCAAGTCGAGGTTAAAGTGAAAAAAATAAATAAATAAACAAACAAACAAACAAATGGAAAGCAAAATTTGTTAGTGTCAGAAAATTTGCAAGTCTGCTTTCTTTTTCTTTTTTTTGGGTTGCTTGATTTTCATCTATTTACTAGTGAAGCTTCTCATTCACACTCATGTTATTGGTTTATCATCTCCCAACACTTCACTCATCTACAGCAGAGTTAAAAAAAGGAGGGAGGGGGGGTGTTAAGAAAAGAATCCACTGATTCATATATGCAGTTAAGGAAGAAAAAAATTTCTGCAAAAAGATAAACAGTTCTGTATATAAGGAGGTAGAGAGACTCATTAGATCAAACAGAATTTCTAGAGGCCTCAAAAGGGTAGAGATGGACTTATAAGGGGAAACATAACTATCTACCATGAGGAAGACTATGGAAAACTAAAAAATACACCATCACAAATGAACATCAATGAACTGCTGTGGGCACTCAGATACAACAGTGGTTTAATATTTGTCAAAAGAAAAACCATCTCCGGCACTGGCTCCTCTGCAACAACATATCAACATGAGTCCTTAAAATTAATAAATTGCAGAAATATAATATGGCCAATTTTGCAAGCACGTATAGTTGTTTCCATGGTTGGAAATAAAAATAATAAAGGGGAAAAAAATTTTACAAGCCAATCTATCAAAAACTCTATCCCTAAAATGAATGCCCATTCAAGATTCTAACCATTTAAAGGAACTTTTAATGACAAATAGATGTTATTATAAAGGATATCATAATGCAGAATAATAATTGTATTCACAAGTTGGGCAAAGGTAGTTGTTAGATCTATTTTGATAAATTACCGCTTATTCCAAAAACTTAAGATGATAGGAAATAGTAAATTTATCATTTAGGGCCTGTTTGGTTCTCACATCACTCATATCTCACTTCTCATATCTCAATTTTCATAACTCAATACTCATTCTCATATCTCATATTTTTTTCTCTTTTTTTCTCTTAACTTACTCCCCAACGTGTTTGGCTTTAGTTTTCTGCTAAAAATACTCATCTTTAACTCAAAATAGTGGGTCCCATAAGCCTGACCAGTCAGAACGGTAATGATACTCACAAGTCACAATTCTCCTCCTCCTTCCCTCAGCTACCACTGCTCCTCCTCCTCCTCCTTCCCTCACAAACACGCCAACACTGCCAAGATCCTCTTCCAAAAAGACATGGGCAACAAGTGTAAAACCCAACTCCGCCTCCTACCACCATGGCCTTGGCTAAAAACGCCACTCCGCCTCCTACCACCACCAACAACCACTGCAACCCACAAACCCACCGATCCCAATGCCACCATAAACAACCCTTAAAAACCCAACTCACAGCACCCAACCACCGCACAAAACACAACCCTTGTCCCACCGATCTCACCATTAGAACCCACAAACCCAACACGTGCAATTTACTCCCCTTTACATAAAGCCCAAGCTCTCCCTTAATAAGTGGGACCCAACACGTGGGATATTTAATTTTAAAATGGGAGGTAGTGTAGACATGGTATCACCTACTCTACTACCATGATAAATTACTG
Organism: Notholithocarpus densiflorus; assembly: GCA_030021035.2. Classification (NCBI taxonomy): domain Eukaryota; kingdom Viridiplantae; phylum Streptophyta; class Magnoliopsida; order Fagales; family Fagaceae; genus Notholithocarpus; species Notholithocarpus densiflorus. Next base: position 3,028,380 of record JARYZH020011361.1, on the reverse strand, counting down.
CAAATCCCAAAAGCTTAAGCTAGAAAGATTAAACATTATTCTAACACATTCAAAGTACAAATTTTCAACCATAAGATTCCCAACACAACAACAGCTTATCAAAAAAAAAAAATATCCCACAACAGAGTTACCTGTTTCGAAGTTCAGATACAAGGAGAAGCTTGAATCCAAACTCAGTATACATTAATCAAAAGGACAGATCATCCACATAACATGAATAGCACTTAATGCGTAATCTTTCCTATACCCCCACCAATGATTTCAATCCTACAAATTAAGACAATCTTTGCCCTATGGATTAATGTTTAAATGGAAATCAGATCATTTGGGAATCAGATCAGGAAGAAATTTTGAAACACCATATCACTTGATCACAAAAATGTGGTACGATGAAGGCAGGAAGATCAAACAAAATTAAAGGTGATGAGCCAGTTTTGAAAGAGTCAGTTTTTGTCTTAAAAGGTAATTGTACAGAGATGCTCCAATGCACAAGCTGTATCATGCTTTAGCATGTACAAAATATAGCCATTACCTACATATATTTTTGAAGCACCAAATGGAGCATCCAAGAAATGACAGATGGAATTTTAAGTGGCCAATTTGGAACGCATAATTAGACTTCTTGTTCTGAGTAAGGATTTCAAGTTAGTTTTTTTTTTTTTTTTTCTGTTTGTTGTGGGGGGGGGGGGGGGGGTGTGGGGGGTGGTGGTCTTTCAATTTCCAAATTCCAAATAAGTTCTAGATAACCCAAAAATAAGTAAATGATAAGTGAAAAGGAAAGGCTAAAGACAAACCTTATGCTCCTGATTTTGTGATTGTAAGACAATAGGTTTAGACAGGATGCCATTGTCAATGTTTTGAATGTATGGTTGCACCTTCTCCTCCAACTTCTCATTTAACTGAAAATTAAAATGTAATATAATATATAGGATCAATGTACAGAAATGGATGGTTTAAGACTATTATAACTTTAACATAAGATGTTACAACAGCAACAAAGTTGTTGTCCCAAAACTATGGGGTTGAATATGGATTCTCAATAGACTAATCGAGGTCATTCACTATATTCTTCTTTGCCATTCTATCCTATCCAAAATTATACTCTTTGTTACCTCCTTAATTAAGATGTCATTTTTTACTACTAGTAGTATTATTTTACATATACCTCTATATATTTTTGTTCCCTCAACTTAAATCAAATCACTCTTTCTCGATTCTTAAAAAATAAAATTAAAATAAAAAACCATTATTTTCTCATTGGTGCATTTTTGGCTCTCCTTCGCCCTTCACAGATGACCAAACCATCTGAAGCAACTCTCTCTCTCATCTTTTCATCAATGGAGGCCACCCATATTTCATATCCTATCTTTCCTTCTATTTCCACTTATCCATCTTACCATTCTCGTTTCAATTATGCACATTTTATGAACATGTTCCTTAATAGCCCAACATTTAGTACCATATATCATGGTTAGTCTTTTTATAGCCTTGTAAAACCTTCCCTTTAACTTAATAAGTATTCTACGATCTCACAATAATCCCAATGTGCTTCTCTACTTCAACCACCCTGCTCTTCTTTTATGTTCTACATCCTCTTCAATCTCACCATCCTTATGAATTATTTATCTAAGATACAAAAAATACTCACTTTTTGGTAAAATTAATTCTCAATGGATTGCAAGAAAGTACTTGGGAAAAGCAGGTTAATGCGTCACCATGTAGACAAGGAACCTCTCCATTTGAAATTGATTCATTTCATGGTTTAGATTGAGTATTACAGATCTAAATGTCTATTCCATGGCACGTCATTTAAAATTTTAAATGATGTGACACTTTATTCATTCTCAGATCCAAGAAACAAAATCTTAAACCGCGAAACGGTCTCTCTCCATTTCAAGTGAAATTGAGAGGATTTTGTTCCCTGCCATTAAGATATGTGCACGTATGCATTTTTGTCAACTTCTTGGTTTCTTTTCTTTTCCCTACAAAACTCATGCAGTGAACAACTTGACTACTGTCATTAAAACTCAAGGATTTCCAGATTCTAGAACTTTTCCTTCAGATGTCTCAGTACCAACCTCATAACACTAGGACAAGAGGCCATTGGCTATCAGTAAAATACTTAGGAAGGCACTAATGTGACATCCATATTGTTCAACGTGACACTAGAAATACAAAAAATAATGAAAATACAATAATATTTTCCCTCCACATCGCAATTATTCCGTTAACTGGGGAATGAATATAAGGAAATAAATTTGATTCGTCTATATGCTTAGTTGACAAAGTAAGTCAAAGCTGTCACCGGTGTTAGCATGGGATTGCTGTACCATACATTCAAGGTATATTAGTGATAGAGGTGGACAAATGGGCACTACTAGGGTGGGGTGCATAGTGGCTCCTATGCACATGCTTGTACATGTCTCACACACAGTTCCTTGCCACTATAATAGGAAAATGAAAAGGCCCAATATATAGAGCTGTAGCTCTCATTATTTTCTTTATGAGTTTTGGTAATTTACAGGTTGCAAAAGAACCACTTTCCCATGTAGTTTACCATCTTTTAAGACCTAGGTTTCAAACTTGATTTCCAGAAACCACAATGTTGTCAACATATCAAATATTTTTCGAACATTAAAATTACCTTCATAGCCCACATAAAAGTCAGAACTAACCTTTTCCTGACGCCATTTAGTTTCCCATTGAACATCCTTGATTTTATCAGCAATTTCTCTTTGTGCATTAAGAAGAACAGTCATCTCATACAATTTCTCTGGATCTTTGAGATCTTCCTCACTCCAAGAAGATGCATTAAGCGGAAGTTCTAGCTCCTGCCAATGCTCTGCAGTTAGTTCAAAACATTCAAAGTATATTCCTCATCTCTGATGCAACGCAGAAAATATTCTAACTCATATGCCCTTCTATTTGTATGCAATCTATATCTAAAGAGAAAAAAAAATATTTAATCAACAGCAAGAGAGAGTAGATATTATAAAATTCAGGACCAATTTGTAAAAGCCAAACCAGAGTTAGCAAGTCAAACCACAATTAAATGCATCACATGCAGAAAGAGAGCATATAAATTGTGGTCACCAGCACATGGTCACATCCAAAGAACATGTAACATTGAAATAAGCAAGAGAGAGAGAGAGAGAGACCGAGAGAAAAAGGGATATATTTAACTAAGATCCAATCTATAAAAGCATTAGCATGTCAATTCACACTTCAATGCATTATATGCAAAAGCAGTAGATAAATTTTATGAAACATTAAATATGAATTTCTAATTTAATCTGCTGAAAAAACATAACAATGTGAAATACTTGTACCCAAATATCAGTCAGACCCCATTTACTAGATACTCAGTTCTATTATCTATTGTTAGACAAAGCTGGGTGCCATATAATAAATTAAAAAAAGAAAAAGAAAAAAGAAAAACAGTACTTCAAATACAACCGCAAAATTGGTCTTCATATTATGTAAAACTGCAATAGGTCCTTGCAAAGTGAAAAACTGGAAATTCCTCCCCCACCCTTAAAAGGAATAAATAAAACCTTAAAAGACAAAATCACTACCATTTAGACAACTGAAAATTTTGAAGAGCTTCACACTATCACACTTAGACTACTGAACATTTTGCAAGACATAAAGAAGAGATAAAATATAAGATGAAAATATACGCATAATAGTCGTAGTCTATGCAATGATAGCTGTTATGAGACACTGTAACAAACATTTGTGCAACAGCAAATGTCGGCTTTGTATGGAAACCCCTTTACAAAAATCAAAACCACAGTTGCCTGTTCCTGCTGCTGGTTAAATTTCTTTCTTTTTTTATGCTTTTTGAAAAATCTGATAAGTATGATCATGTTGTGGCCATCTAAAAAGCCCCAGTTATTCAGCCAAGTGCCATCAGCCCAACAGTTACCCCGTGAATTGATTTTAGTCAAGTCGGATTCCTAACCAACATGCCAAAATATTTTTCATTTTTCAGATTTTTTTTTTTTTTTTTTTTTGATAAATGGCTAAAATAAAAAATTCAGAATATGATTGAAAAGTATACAAACATTGAAAAGTAAGAACTAGGAGCTATAGAATGAAGGCGAAGAATACGCACACCCCAGCTTGGTGGCCGTGGTGGAGGATCAAGCTTCATCACTTCTGCCTCCAATGCCTTCTTGGCCTTGTGGTAGGGGATATTTTTCACTATAACAGGATCATCCCTAGCACGGACAGGATCTATAGAAATCAAGGCCTGTGAATCATAAACAATATTATAAGAAGAAATATTTTGCAAAAGTTGAATCATGGGAAACAATATGAGTGTCCCTGTGAATCTAGATGTATTAGAAGCAGTTATTAATATATATTTCAAATAAAATGGAAAAGAGTATAGTGGAAAGATGAAGATTCAATATTGCCTCTTTTAGAGCCTGAAACTGATCGATAGAGATCGACTTTTATTTACACAACCACAAAGCTCTCTGTAACTATTACGCAAATGCACATACAGAAGAATAAACTAATAGCAGAGATTCAATTTGTAAATAATTTTTAACACCTGTTTGTATGATCATTTGTACTTTTGATTTATTAAAAAGTGAGATTGGGGTGAGTAACAGGAAAATTGCGGAATAAGGATAAATTTAAGTGAAAAAAATCGACCTAATTGGCATAAGACTTACGTGGAAGACAAAATAAAGGGACGTAAAACAGATAGTGGATTTGTTTCTGTCTTTTGTTGAATATTTTTCGTAGCTCAATAGATAATTTGATAAGCCAATGATTTTTTTTCCGTGTTTCAGAATATAGTTAACCAACATGTTAACTAATCGATTACGATAAATTGGATCGGATTTTGCAGTTTTTTCTTCTGCAGTACCTTGACATGACATGAGCGTGAAAGGAGTTCAAGAATCAGTTTTCTTTTTATAAGGGCTAAAATCATTTATTTTGGCTAAAAACACATTTCTCAGCATTGTATGAAACTTGGAAAGAAGACATCAATCAGAAAGGAAATGAGAAGATATTTGTAATTATGTGGAGAGAGAAAGAAAGAGCACTAAGATTCTGTATCTTTTGAGATCTGATTTCCACTTACAAACTATTGAATTTCTTCTCATTCAAGTCAGACATTGACATTTGACAATTGTACCATGAATGTCTTACAACTGTGACTGTGAGTCTGTGATCAACCATCTCTATTTTCAAAATAAAACTTGAGCATATTCTAACCACAAATGTCACAGTTGTTTCTCCCCAATAAGGTAACTAGAGAAATCCCTTTTTTTAATTTGCTGAATAAAAAAGGTGGAGTCCTGGGAACAAGTCACTTTCCACCATGACGAGTTAAACCTCTGCGCTAGATGGCCCCACCAACCAAGGTACTAATGCATCCCACCGTAACTAGAGAAATCTTAATTGCATACAAAAATCACATTGGTTTTCTTACTGTTTTAATAAATTAATAGAACCATCATCTGAGAATAAAATTATCTTACCTCCTGCAAGTGCTCCCAGCCTGGTCTTCGCTTTGCCACCACATCTCGAAGTTGATCATATTGCATGGAGTCCTGAACCCAACAAAAAATAAATAAAGAATTACAGGAAGACACCAAAAAAATCGTGCTTAACAAATTAATCAATGTGATAAAGACGCCAACATAAAATGTGACCTAAAACAATGAAATTGAAAGGTCATAATATTTTACTCTAGAAGGAATAGTACAAAATCTACCAATGTCAGGTAGCACACCTGTATTAATTTATATTGTCATTACCAGTTTCTATGAAAATACAAATAAAGAACCTTTAATAATTGAAGAACTGAGGAGTTTGGTAAAACACCATTTAAAATAACAGAAGATCAGATAATATACTGGAGATATTCTAGACTATTCAATTCTTAGAGAAAAACAGGTGCGAGAGACAGAAAAGAGCATAAAAATCTTTGTAAGAAAAAAACTTACATATATCATGAATTTTAAAAATGAACATAATTATCCATAGATATTTCTTCCATAAGATTTAGGTTCCCAACTTTAATGATTGCATCTCAAACCTATATATCATTGCGAAAGGCTTCTACATTATTTAGCTTTAATCTTTCTTTTTTTTTTATAGGTAATCAGAAAACTAATATTAATGAGTACATAATGAAAAGTACAAGATGTTCTTGATGATGAACAACAAGGAATAATAGAACAAACAGCACAACAAAAAGAGGGTAGTCAGGAAACTAAGCTAAGGGAAGACATAAACTCAGAGAGAGAAGAACAATCAGTAAAACCCCAACAACGAGACCACTCCAAAAGACTACGTTGGCATAAAACCTTTAACTCATCCAACGTCTTCTCATTGTCCTCAAAAGATCAACAATTTCGTTCCAACCACACAATCCACATTAAGCACCCTGGAACCAAATTCCAAATGTCCGAATTATGCTTCCCAAGCCACTAATGCCAACAAGATAACAAACCTGCCACCAATCCTGGCATAACCCAATGAATACCAAAAGCCTGAAGCATAAAAGTCCATAGGGAATGAGTAACAGGACAATGAAGAAGAAGGTGGTCTACCGACTCCCCATCACAGCAACACATACAACACCAATTAGCCAAAGGGCGACCCTTAAGCATTAGATTATCCAAAGTGAGGATTCGACCATGTGCAGCTGTCCACAAAAAGAACGCCACGCGCTTAGGAATCTTTGGTTTCCAAACACCCTTCCAAGGAAACAAAGAATTCGAAGCACCCCGAATCGCATGGTAGTAAGACCGGATGTCAAACTTACCATCACCTTTTATCCGCCAGCAAAGAGTATCTCTCCTATCACCCCGAGGAATACGAGTTTGGATAAGCAGAAGTAGAGAATAAGATGCAGCCAACTCCCAATCTTCAAAAGCTCTATAAAACCTTAAATTCCACACTCTAACAGTACCCTCTTCTGGAATCCACAAAACCTCAGAGATACAAGCATCCTTGACCGCTGAACACACATAGAGCTCAGGATAGAGATCTTTTAGAGTATTATCACCAATCCACCTATCATGCCAAAAGCGGATACGAGTGCCTTCACCCACTACAAAAGACAGAAGCTTAGAAAAGCTCTCCCACCCTTCATTAATGCTTCTCCATAGGCCACACCCATGAGTCCTCCTGCAAACTTTAGTGCTCCACCCCCCTTGACCCTCACCATATTTTGTGGAGATAACTCTCTACCAGAGATGGGTAACTTCATGACCATATCTCCATAGCCATTTCCCTAATAAAGCTTGATTAAATGATACCACACTTCTTATCCCCAAACCACCCATCTCAACGGGTAAACACACATTTTTCCAAGCCACCAAAGGATATTTGAAACTCCCCTCAGAAGACCCCCACAGAAAATTCCTCTGAATACTTTCCAATCTAGCAGCCACAGCTTTAGGAATAGTAAAAAGAGATAAAAAGTACGTTGGGAGACTTAAGAGAGTACTCTTTAGTAACATGAGCCTACCACCCTTAGATAAATAAAGACGCTTCCACCCAGATAGTTTCTTCTCCATTTTCTCCAAAATAGGATTCCAAATCGAAGCTATCTTAAAAGAAGTTCCCAACGGCATCCCAAATATTTCATAGGCAAACTACCCACTCTACATTGAAGAATATTAGCCAATGCATCTAGATTATTCACCTCCCCAACAGGGACAATCTCACTTTTCTCGACATTGACCTTCAAACCCATAAAACCCTGAAAACAAGACAACATCAACCTTATGGACAGCAACTGTTCCCTAGAGGCATCACAAAATAAGATAGTGTCATCAGCAAATAACAAATGGGAAATACGCACACTAACAGAGTTCACAGCTCCCACATGAAAACCCCGAATAAGATTACACTCCTCTGTCTTCTTCAAGAGTCTACTTAAAACCTCCATTATCAAGAGAAACAAAAGCGGGGATAGTGGATCCCCTTGTCTCAACCCACGAGAGCTTCCAAAAAAACCTTCAGAGGATCCATTTACCAGGACTGAAAAATGGACAGACATAACACAAGCCTTAATCCACCCCCTCCATTTCAACCCAAAACCCATCCGGCCCAACAAATAAAACAAGGCCTCCCAGTTCACATGGTCATAAGCTTTTTCAATATCAAGCTTGCAAACCACACTCGGTATTCTGCTCTTCAACCTGCTATCCAGGCATTCATTTGCAATAAGCACTGAATCCAGAATCTGCCTTCCACCAACAAACAAATTTTGAGTAAAGGGTACCAAACCAATTCGGAACAATCCTGACAAGACAACGCAGCAATAATGGATTTGTGTTTTTTTTTTTTTTTTTTTTATAAGTATTATAATGGATTTGTTTATAAATCAACTTTACCAAACAAATATATTTTTATGTAGAAGGATGCTTTAGAATCTAAAGGCTTTAGGTTAAGTAGGTTTAAAACAGGGCACATGGAGTGAAAGTTTAGTACAGGGAGAAACACCAATGGAGTATAAAACTTGATGGTAAGAGATACGAAAGCGTTAGTGTTTTCAATATCTTAGAGTAATACTCCCTCCGTCCCAAATTGTTTGGCCTGTATTCCATTTTGGAATGTCCCAAAATTATGTCACGTTTGAAAAGTCAAACACCATTAATTTATTAACATTCCCTTTATGCCCTTAATTGATTTGTAGGAGCAGTTTTTTTAATTAAAAAAAAAATTAAAAACCTAAATTTTGAAATCCACTATACACGCCATCTTTATTCAAATTATTAAATAAATAAAAAACCTTCAGAGATAAGGCAATTAATGATAAATTTGTTTAAGGGTAATTTAGGAAATTTCTAACTTTTTTTAAAGAGATAAGGCAGTTAATGATGTTTCCCTAAATAATTGGGTTTTTCTAACTAGGCCAAACAATTTGGGACGGAGGGAGTATTTCATAAGGATGGAGAGATCGAAAAGAATGTAGATCATAAGATAAAGCATAGTAGAGGAGGTTGGTATACTACAGGCATAAGAGGGACTCCTGGGTGTGGGATGTGGAAGAGTATTAGCACAGGAGCAAAGAGCTTCTTTGGACAGATAGTGTATGATGTGGGGGAGCACCAGAGGGCCATCATATTCGGTTCTGGCACGACCCTTGGAGTGGACATACACCTCTAAAGGATCTTTTTCCAGATCTGTATGCTTGTTTTCAGTCTAAAGAAGCTTGGATTTCTAACTTGATTGTTTCTGCATCAGAAGGGAGAGAGGAGTTGGAATTTACAATTCCATAGAGCATTTCATGATTGGGAGCTAGATGGTGTTAATTCTTTTTTTTAGCTTCTTTATCTTTACTCCTATATGCCAAGAGGTGAGGGGGATGATAAGCTATCTTGGAAGTTGACTCTGATTGGTGTGTTTGATGTGCGCTCCTATTATATAATTGGCTGTCTGGTACTCTTACTAATGTTTTTCCTTGGAAGAGCATTTGGTGTGTAAAGGTGCCTAAAATGGTGTCTTTCTTTTTATGGACAGCAGCCAGGGATGGGAGACTTACCATTGACAATCTTGTTAAGAGAGGTCAGTCCCTAGTTAATTGATGTTGCCTGTGTCGGTGTGATGGGGAATCGATGGCCCATCTTTTACTTTACTTCACTGTAAGCATGCTCATGCTTTATGGAGTGAAGTTTTTCAAGTGTCTGGGGTCCAATGGGTAATGCCGAAGATGGTTATATCTCTTCTTTTTGCATGGGAGAATAACACCTATCAACTATTTGGAATATGATTCCAGCTTGTCTAATGTGGTTAGTTTGGCAGGAACGTAATAACCGCATCTTTGAAGATAATGAGAGATCCTTTGATCTTTTAAAACCTCTTCTTTTTGATAGTTTATTTCAATGGGCTAGTATTTGGGGTTTTACGCAATGTATTTCAATTTCTTCTTTCCTACAATCTGTTAGCTTTAGCTCTTGAGCTTTTTGTATTTATTTCATGTCCAAAGTGTTCATCATCGTGAACACGATGTTCATTTCATTCAATAAAAGTCTTCTTATTTATCCAAAAAAAAAAAAGATAAAAAAAAAAGATAAAGCAGAGAATATAAAGTGGAGAAGTGGAGAAATGTATCAAGAGTACTATGTGATCATAAATTATCTATAAGTTCAAAGAGAGAGTTTTATAAGACTAGCTATACTATATGGTATTGAATGTATCAAGAAGCAACATGTTCATAAAATGATTTAATGAGTGTAGCTAAAATGAAAAGGTTAATATGTGTAAGTGGAAATACAAAGAAAGATAGGATAAAAAAAATATAAATAAAAATAAATAAAAATTTATTTAAAAAAAAGGGTGGTGCCTATTGATGTAAAGAAGAAGAAGAGTTGTTTGAGATGGTTTGATAACATGCAAAGGAGAGCAATTGATACACCGATGAAGAAAAGTGATTGGATTCAATTCAAGCAAATGAAAAGAGGTAGAAGAAAACATAAAATAACAATAGTAATAGTAAAAATGACATGTTAAATAAAGAGATAATACAGAGTGTGATTCTTGCAACAAGAGCAACCCTTGTGTTTTGTTGCAACCATTGAGTTTGGAACCCAGAGCAGACTCCAATGATAAGCAGGAGGAAGGTGAGGATGACGCCAAGTCATCTTGCCCCTTATGCCCTAGGCGACACAAGTGCAACGATGGTCAGGACAAAGGGTCATGGACCCGACAAAGAAGTATACTTAATTAAAAAATGGCTGAGAAGAAGAATAGATGTAGCCAGGCCAACCCCGATTAGTCTATTGAGGATTCATAGCCGACCCCGAAACTTCAGTACTACAATCTATTATTATTGTTGTTGATGTCGCATCTTTTATATATATGGGTAGATAGTTGGGGGAGGGGGAGTTGAACCATAGATATGGGCACGACAATAGATGTCATTACCATTGGACTATCACTTGAACCCCTGATGTTGTTGCATCTATGTATTAACCTTCAATAAATGATAACTTTGTGATGATTTGTTAGACCACTGCTATTAGGGTCTTAATTGTATTACTCCTGTAGTACATTTCCAGTGTACTTGGGTTGTTTGTGAGTTTATTAATACTATTTCTTAATTTATTTATCAAAAAAAAAATGATAACTTTGTGATAGCTTTTGTAACCAAACGGAAAAGGGATTTTTTTTTTTTTTTGGATAAGTCAAAAAGGAAAGGGAACCATACTATAACTTTTCTGCATAACTACCATCCAAGACCATGCGCTGTAGAATATAATTTGGTAACAACTTCATCTAGTCAATTCTTGGGATAAAATTTTGTATGTTAACAAAACTCAGGTCTACCATATTCAGATCAAATTTGAGAAGTGGAGATTTGTATAAGCACATGTATGATATATCCAGTAGGACTAGATTTAGCTTTGCCCTCTTTTTAACCAATCAATTATCAAAGCAAGAAAAAGCACAGTTCAATGGGCAAGCAGCAATATATATGTGAAACGACACTAGGTGCCTAACTGAAAATCTATGACTCAGTAACTGTGGGAAAAATAAAGCAAGATGCATGCAAAACCTTGTATTGCCACCAAATTTTCTGCTTGACATCATCATCATAGTCGAATCCACCCACAATCTGAGGCAAGGTGATCAACCAAAATGCAGCAATGCTGGGATCCCTCATGCTGTGAACTATATGCTGAAACAGTATACAAAACCATGAATTAGATATGAACAAGATGTCTATATTAATATCAGGCGCACTGGTACCAATTCTATCATCCTCTGTTAATCAACTTCTTCATCAGACAGATTACAGGCCATCCATGGTGGATCCATTATCAAGCATATGTATTCAGAACACAAGCACATCATATTCCATGATGCCTGTGGGAAGGCATATGCCTTATTATGTGATAAGAGCATATGTCTATAAGCCCTTCAGCAATTTAACATAAACCACTCATATATTACCATGACTCAGAAAAATCAAGTCAGGAACATTCAGGTAACTCTGACCTTCACTTTTCCTAGCATACAGGAAACTGTGCTGTTATCATACACAAATCCATTTTTCCCCTTGATTTCAATGTTAAAATCAAAGACAGAACTGTAGTAAAGTATATTTAATGAATTCTTAAGCAGCATGACAGAGTTACAACTTACAACGATCATTATGTCATAACTAGAAACAGAAATGATATTTGTAGAGGCATGACAAGACAAAATGCAAGTCAAGGTTATAAAGAAGGAACATGCCAGAGAGCATCATTATTTATTTATTTGAGTTAAGTAAAATCTTCATTTTTTTTTATAAGTAAAGAGATTTTATTGATAAAAAATATTATTTCATGCTCACGCTGATGACACAACGTAACCTAAAATAATTACAAAAGAATTATTAATAAAATCTTCATTAATTTCTCTATAAGGAAAACACACCCCTCATTTTCCATTCCATGAGAAGTGAGGCTGGTGAGGTAATATGCTGCTTTAAAAGGATTGAGCCCATCCTTTTCCATGAGGGCTGCAGATTATTGATCATCATCCTAGGATTTTACATCACGCACTTTTACCTTTAGACAAATGGTACATGGAACTCTAAATTCTAGATGAAAACTGAAGAATTCTGAATACACTTTCACTAATATTAATAACATGATCATGAAATTATATGAAGAGTAAAATACTAACCTCATAGGGATAGTCCATCCTTTTCAAGACATTATAGGCCTTCCATGGAGGCTCCATGATCTGCAAGAAAGACACAAGGAAAAAAATAATTAAAGCATTTTAAAATTGGACAGATGAAATAAGAGCAAATAGATATAACACACTAGTGTGACTTGTTAATATATGAAAACCAGGTTTATTAAACATCTTAAAAGTACAAATCTCAGCACAATGAAAAGCTCATATAGTGTCTAAAGTTCTAGCTTATATGAACAGCCTCAAAACTCGGAAGGTGATGCTGTTCAGGAAATTACCATTGGACTTGTGCAGAATCACTCCCACAAGTCAGAACCAGACTCAATATGTAAGTCAAAGCACCTTCTCCAAGTTGGTGCAAAATCAGTCAAGCATTGAGAGAGTTAACAGCATCTTCACCAAGGATAGAAGCTTTTTAACAAAATCATGGAACATGCCATGAAACAAAAATCATAAGTGATAGTGTATTAGAAGGCACAGGGAACCACCCTTAGCACACTAGAAGAATGCACAAGACAAACTCCTAGATTATAAGTAATAATTTATCCTCCAACGATGCTGCCCAACATCTGGCCAAATGCTTTGTACTCAAAAAATTGCCAAATCAATCATTTTTCTCAACAACGTAATCTGTTATATACTAATCTTGTTTAATGTGTCTAGTTGATCGAACAATAAGGTCCACCAACATGGCCAACCTTCTTGATTCTTGATATTTCATGGCATTTTCCAATGATCTACATGATTACAAAATTCCATGACATGCTCCTAGAACCCAGTTTTACTTCAGTTTACAATCACTCTATTCCAATACAGTCCGATGTCATCAACTAAAAGCATATAGTATCCGCGTAAATTTTCCATGGAATAAATTATGATTTGTAACTGGATCAAGTGAGTTATCCAAAAATGATAAAAAGACAGGAGAGTTTAAACATAAGTCTTAGTGTAACAACCCTCTCTTATAGTTCTTATAGTGACGCAGGACAACCAGAACAAAACTAAACAATGGTAAAATAAAGGGATATGACCTAGGAGTCAGCACCTAGGCCTGACTTGGAGTCAGCACCAAGCAGGAAAACCACTAGGAGTCAGCACCTATGGTCTATGAAGCACGGGTGCGTTTCGAGACTCGGGTGCGGGTGCGGGTGCGGGACTCGGCAATTTTTGAAAAAGGTGGGTGCGGGTGCGGCGGGACTCGGCAATTAAAAAATTATTAAAATATTTTTATTTATATTTTTAATTTATTTTTACTATTAAAATATTCTTAAAAAACACATTAGATTCACAAAACAAAGAAAAAAGAAGGAAAAAAACACAAAACAAAAAAGAAATGTCCTACCCTCTCACCTAATCATGCCATATCAGATCATGCACCATACCCATCTCAACCAACACGTGTACATCAAGGTAAAATGACCAAAACAGCCACATGACTTTGGGTGCAACTAGGGGGTCCAATAGAATACAAAGCAAAGGGCATTTTGGGGTAATCAAAGTCTTTTTATATTGCAACTCTTTGTCACGGGCCAACAGAGTAGCATTTGTGTTGTGTTGTTGTGGAGACGCCGAGACGGAGAGCAGAGACAAAGAGGCCGAGAGTGATTCAGTGAAGCCGAGCACACGCACACCGCAGAGAGCACAGAGAAGAGAGACGAGTGACGGAGTGAGAGAGAGTGTTTGAATTTCGGCCTGAATCGGCTGTTTCGGCTTGAACCGGCCATTTTGGCCGACACAGCCCGAGTCGGCGCGAATCAGCCCGAGTCTCAGCCACATCGGTGCGAGTCGGCGAAAAAAAAAAGAAACCACGTGGCAGAGCAGCCCGACGCGGCACCGACGCGCGGTCAGCGGCGTCCCTCGCGCGTCGCCGCGTCGGACGCGGGTGCGACGCCTCTAGAGCCGCGTCCGTGCATCCCAACCTACGGTAGACCTAGAATCAGCACCAGACCAAAAGAAGACCAAACGACCATTTTTTCATTCATCAAAATATCAATTAACTCCTCAAGGAGTACAATAGGTTGCTTATAAAGAATTACTAAACCCTAGTTCTAATTGGCTAGGAAACCCTAATTGCCTTAATACGAAAATAACCTTGCTTCCAAATTAAAATATTAATAGCCTAATAAACTACTAGGACCTAAAATATAATAAATACAATTGACTTGCAAACACAAATAATACTAAATAAAAATCTTCTTGCGTCTCCCGCATCATTCTCCTCTGGTTGGAGAAAACTCGACCTCGAGTTTTAAAGTATTGAAGGATTAGGATGCTGACAAGTAACACTTGCTTCAAGTCTGGAATCGCCTTAGGGAGCACAGAGAAAAGAAAAACCTTGAATTCCACCACATCAAACTCATTTGGAATAACAAAATCAATGTGTGGAATCAGTATAATCTCGTCTTGAACCTTATGAACCATAGGAAACACTGTGGTTTTAACCTCTTCGACTTCACCAAGATGTAGATCTTCAAGGACTGTGGAGGGTTGATCAGAAGCACGTTCAACAACTTCAACTTTCACATCATGTGCACCCTCTAACATCATACTCTCTGTAGAAACCATCTATTCACCTTGCTGCTCTTCAATAAATTCATTTCCTTGCACACATGTTAAAGCAACACTTGTCGAGGCATGTACGTCTGTGTCAACATTAGGCTTTGGTGTTGCTTGAGGATTCTCCACGACCAAGATATTATCATCAATGTTGTCTTCTATGGGGGCAGCAATAAGTTCATTGTGATCAATTATCCTTGGTTTCCTAATTGAATCAGTTTGAGTCTTCATTTGCTTCATCTGAGCAATCCTGTCTTGAACATCTTTCATGAGCTTTACAGATAATTCCTTTAATTCCTTGGTAGATAATTCCTTGATAAATTGTTCAAAAGTGCGCTGAGGACATGAAATGGGATGAGGATGAGGATTCATCGTATTTGCTTCAACTTGAAAAGTACCACACTGAGATTGGGGTAGATACTTAGCTCGATAGTATGGTGACAAATACTCATCATAAAGCTTTTCTTTCATATCTTCCCACACACTAATGGCAGGTTCATACCTCATATAGAGGAAATATTCAAGATTCTCCCAAAACCTTTGTGCTTGAATATCTAGTCTTCTGATGGATGATGGATAGGACAGCCTTTTGGTACTAAGTAGGGAAATGACAAAGATAACTTTCTAGAGGTGGAAAACATGGCAGTGAGGGGGTTTTTTTTTTTTTTTGGGTGATATTTTTTGGCTCTTTCCTGCAATGATGCTTCAACAGATTGGTGTTTGCTCTGATACCAAAATTGACGCAAGACAACCAAAACAAAACTAAACAATGGTAAAATAAAGGGATATGACCTAGGAGTCAGCACCTAGGCCTGGCTTGGAGTCAACACCAAGCGGGGAAACCACTAAGAGTCAACACCTAGGGTAGACCTGAAGTCAACACCAGACCAAAGGAAGACCAAACGACCATTTTTTCATTCATCAAAATATCAACTAACTCCTCAAGGATTACTAAACCCTAGTTCTAATTGGTTAGAAAACCCTAATTGCCTTATAACCTTGCTTCCAAATTAAAATATTAATAGCCTAATAAACTACTAGGACCTAAAATATAAAAAATACAATTGACTTGCAAACATAAATAATACTAAATAAAAATCTTCTTGCGTCTCCCGCATCATATAGACTCCAGTATTTTGCTTAAAATTATCCCAGTATAATCATATAGAAGCAATTTCAAATGGTCATCAGAAAATTAATAGATGATAAAAGTAATCAGTTGATCCGAAAAAATGGATGGTATGTACAAACTGCTTGGTCTAGGCCAATTAGGGGCATTGATCTTTCTGGTAGTTTTGAGACAACATGCCAAAGTACCAGATGTACAACCCAAAGGAATTCTCCTATGCAATTTCAACACATCTTTGCTAATACCAACTCCTTATCAGAACCAGTTTGAGATTCGATCTTGACAATTATGGTCTGTCATCAATGTTCATGTTCATGGGCATTTCTTTTCCTATCAAATTCTTGTAGGGTGGAGTTCCCCTTGCATTCTTCTTTCTGATTATACAATTAATACTACTTTTTCCCCTTCCTTCTGACTAGTATAATCTTAGCAGCCAGACAAGACAATCTTGATTAGGAATCCTCAAAGTGAATGGAGAACATCTAGAACCAGATGGAGGCTCTACAAGTAGGGCAGTGGGTTTTCTTTTTATACTGCCTCACAATGACTGGAGGACCTACGGAATCAGATGGAAGCTCTAAGAATGAAAAAGTATTACTAGAATGCTTTTGAGTGGATTATGGCATGAAGCAGTCTTCATTGCTGTATCAGAAATCCTTTTGAAGGAGAAGTGCATGAGATACTAAAGCTCCCGAATGTACTCCCAACATTTAGTAATCTTTGTCGGGATAAAGAAACTATATATGCAAGAAGAAAACAAGAGTTGTGAATTTGCTAAGTTGTGGCGTCAGAAAACATGCAGCAATTTCATACGCGCACTAGTCTTAAATAACTTTTGACAATGCTCAAAGTAAAATCTAATCAGCATCAGACGAGAACTCACGTCATCTGCAGAGATTCTGACTTGTAATTTGTGTTTGCATTCAGGACAGCCCATTACACCCTGCAATACCAATGTATATTTTACACAAAGATCAGAACCTAACATTGAGATGTTAAAAGATTATAGTAAATTTTATGCCTGAATGGATGTCCATATGTGCTTGAGAATATATTTCTTACCGTCCCATCGCAAGTTGGGCAGTCTTTAGTTGGCAAGGGGACATGAAGATCCATGGTGGATGGAAGGTGCACCAACTCTGCCCGATTGTCCACAATGGCATCTGCAACACATTCAGCTGTTGCCTTCTCTCCACTGGAGAAGGATTCATGGGAGAGATATTACAAAAGAAATGCAATTTTTGGACGCTGATTAAAGCTTGATTCCATGGAGACAGCCAATGACAATAACGATGACATTTGAAAGGCAAACAGCTATATTCTATATATTGGTAGCTATTCCAGCTCTGTAGCAGGTTCAATAAGCTTTTGAATTTTGTCATGGAGGGACAGAAACATTATCTCTTATATAGTTACAAGGTTTGCAATCTAAGAAATCAAAACTGATTAGAGAGAGGTTACCCTTTCAAGGTGTAATTTTTAACTTGGTAATGCACCCTCCCTGATCCTCTGCACTTAGTACACCGCAATGCCTGCCACCCATTGCAAGTACGACAGTTTCTGCACATCAAGACCATTTCCAGGTAAGAAAGCATCAATCATTAATTCACCATACAAAGTTACCCAGATATATGTTGTTTGTAGCACAACAATATACATTTCAAAAGGCAAACCAATCTGGTGCATTCATTAGCCTTATATCAAAGCCTACAAAAATTTACACCAATGAAAAAATAACTTAATAGCTGCACTGACAAATAAATGAAAAATGGCAAACTCTATAGGTTATCAACCCCAAGTACACCCCCTACCCCCCCCCCCCCCCCAACAAACAACCATGAGCACTCTTACAATCAACTTTTACAACCACGGTGGAGATACAACAACCCAATTTAGCTCTACAATATCACAAGATTGCTTTGCTAACAATAACATAGAGAAGTGGTGAGTGTAAAGCAGTGGGAAAGGAGGTGCAGTTTCAAATGCATGTAAAAGAAATGAATAATATATAATTTACATACACACCCAAAAACTATTAAATGGCAGAAAATTTATAGATTTTGACTAGAGAACTGCTATTGATGGACAAAGGCTTTAGTCCAAATTCAAAGGGATATTGACAAGTACCTCTGACATATCACTTTCTTTCCAAGCTCCAATGCAATGTCATAAGTCCCTAGAGTAGAAACAGCCTGCAATCGACCCACAAAGCATATAAATATAAATCAAAATGATTTAACCACAAGAATATCATGCAAGTCCCACTGACCAAAACACAAGCATAATTCAATGACCCGTAAAATCAAACAATATGAAGTCCAACCCACAACACCCAAACATCACAAAACCCAACAAAAAATGAACAAACATTGAGTTACCCACTTATCCAAATGACAATTAGACTTAAAACAAATGACAAATAGCACACACAACAGACGCTAAATTCCAAGAATTTGCATTCCAACATAAATTCACATTTGATTGAACTTTGTGAATTTTAAGAACTCACAAAGACTGAAGCAACCCAATTATCCAAATAACAATTACACTAAAAGCAACATCGAAAAAATTCCCATGATTTCCACACCAACACAGATTTGAGATTTCAAATTTGATTGAACCATGTAAATTTCAAAAAAACCAACAACAAATATTGAAGCAACCCATTTAACAAAATGGCAAACACCACCAAAAGCAACCGCCAAGTTCTCAAATTTTTGTACTTATCATTAAAAAAAAAAAAAAAACAGTGATTATGAGAAGAAACTCACGAAAATAGAAAAGTAAGAGAGCTTGGAGATGAGCTCGGGGACGCCGAAGCCACGAGGAGCAGAGCCAACAATGTCGAAAGCGAGAGTGAATGGGGAGAGAACGAACTGTATGGGGAAGTCAAAGATGTCAGAGACTTGTTGGCCATAGCGAGCTGTGAAGAGCTTGTATTTAACATCTGCGAACTTCTTCAAGTTCTTCAACATGCGCTGTGTTCCACTTGACATGGCAAAGAGAGAGTGAGAAGTGAGAACTGAGAGGATAGAGTTTTTGGTGTTGGGTAATGTAGTATTGTAGTGTACAGACCAAGGGTTGGGTTATCCGGGCTAAGCTTATCAGTAGTGCTGCTTAGTGCTATCTATGTCTGTCACCAAACACAGTTTCCCAATTTTATCATATCTATTCTATACAATATGCTAAAAAGAATTTTTTTTATTTTATATTTTTTTATAAAATGTGATATATATATATATATATTTTAGAATTTAATTGGATTTATACCCTTCTATTTTTGCACCCAATAATTCTCTTGCCATAAAAATTAAAAAATTAGATGGACACATGCCGCAAAATTTTACTCTAATTGAAATCCAATTTAAAATCTAATTGGATTTGAACTCTTCAATTTTTACACTCAATAATTCATTTAGCACAAAAATTAAAAGTTAGATTGGATATGTGTCACAAAATTGAGATTCTAATTAAAATGAAATTTTATTAAATGAAATTTTGAATTGCCTTGGATTCTATAATACATATAAATAGGAAAAGAAATCCTCGGGTGGCTAGGAAATCCACCCAAAATAAGTTATAAGGTGATTAGGAGACCCTAAAAAACCTTAATTCACATTAAGCACAAAATTAAGAAAACCACTAAAAAGGAAAATTGGGAAAATTATAAACTCAAATCATACGAACTCTAATGGCCTGTTTGGAAGTTTAAAGAAGGAGGAGAGTAGAGGGGAATAGTTATCATCCACCTTGTTTGGATGTTTTTAAAATTAGTAAGGAGGAAGGGAGTAATTAGTCCTTCCTCTTGTTTGGATGTTTCAAAAATTAGAAGGGAAAGGAGAGGAAATGATTTAAATAGACAAATTTATCCCTATTTGAAAATGGACTTGCAACATTAGTCTATGATTAATTTGTTAGATTAAATAATTATGACTATAGCATGCAATATTTTTTTTGATAATTTTTTTTTCTAATGTAAATTAAATAATCAACATTGGTCTATGATTAAATATTTTTTTTGCTTTTTTATTATACTAAAAAAAACCATCCTTAATTGATAATAATTAAAATAAGAAAAAAAAATTGGTTTGTTTGTTTACTGAAAAAATCAACAAAATATTGAATTTTGAGTATTTCTTTGATTTATTATTATTATTATATAAAATACTCCTCAGCCACCATTACAGCAAAAGACATCAAAAAGGAAAAAGAAAACACGCACGGACCCATTCATTCAAAACCTAGTCCAATACGATCTCTCCTTTTTTCTTTTCTTTTTTTTGTTGTATGGTCCGATACGATCTCGATTGGCTGAGCACAATAAAAAAGTCGAACTCGGAAAATCCATACGATCCAAACTCTTTTCTTCAGTACGTATGTTTTCTCAATCTCCACTAAGCTCTGTGATTACGTGTGGAAATGTTGGCTATAACCAACATAATGTTGTGTTGTTATGATCGGCTTGAATTTTGTTACGTTATTTTATAGTGATGAATTTTTTGACTGTTAATGCTTGAAGAATGAGTGTAATTTGAGGTTTATAATCTGTTTGGTTGCTGAGAAAATTGGGAGGAAAATATTAGGATTATATTTTGGATGATGTTGTTTGATGCTTGAAGAAGTTGTGTGAGAGAGTTTGTAATTTTGTTAATTTAGAAAGGGTAAATTGGGGAATTCATTTGGTCAATAATTTATCTACTCTACTATCCCTCCAAATCTCTCCAATTTGGGGAAATTAAAAATGAGGGGTAAGAGGTAGTTGAAACCCCTCCAAACCCCTCCAAACTCCTCCCCCTCCTTCCTTAAAAAACTTCCAAACAAGATAATTGAATTACTCTTCCTCCCTCTACTCTACTCTCCCTCATTTTTTAAATATCCAAACAGGCCATAAGAGATGTCCAAAAACATTCATGATATTATTCTAGTTTTAAAGTTATAATATAAAAAAGAATGATTATAAATAATAATAAGAAATTAATTAAACAAAAGAATTTAATCGAAAAGCAATGCAGGTCATGGTCATAAGATGATGAGATTTGATCCTTGCGATAATTTACTTTAGGTCACCCATTTTCATGCAATTTTGTTGTTTATTCCATTGATTTTTGCCAGTACTTTTTTGCTTTCTGAATTTTTTGCATGTTGATTTCTGACAATCACTTTTTTAAATAAAAAAAATTTGTTTAATTTTTTATGATTATAACAATTTTTTTTTTTTTTTAGAATCATTATGATTATAAAATTGAATGTCAGATTATAATATTGCCAATTTTTTTTTTTTTTTAGAGTTTCAATCTATAGCGCCTGCTCCTGATGATAGCTCTTTATCATCAGATCAAGACATCAATCTGTTTTTTGTGTAAGCGGTGATTAAATCCCAGATCTCTTATACAACCATCAGAGACTTTACCAGCTGAGCTATTTGGAACCCACAATATTGCCAAATTTAAGATATGCTTGTCAACATATATTTCTTAAATTTAAAACATATCTTAAATGTGGCAACATTATAAATCCCAACATTTCTTAAATTTGGCAACATTATAATTCCACATTTAATGTTAACACAACTTAAGATATGTTTGACAATTTTTTTATTAAATTTGGCAACAATATAAATCCTCATTCAATGTTAATTAACACAACTTAAGATATGATATTTCTATTGCAAACCATATTCAAGGAAACTTAATGTTGCCAAATTTATGATTATAACATTGAATGTGGGATTATATTTGGTCCTATAAAATGATACATATGTAAAACATCAATGTACCCATCAAACATAGTGTTCAAAAATACAATATGAGTTTTTTCAGTATAATTGTATAGTTGTTAATATTACTTATTTTATCTATGACTAGTTTTGATACCGTTGGAGGATTTAGCTTTTTAAGGGAGAGAGTATTTGTAGTAGTCTTGATTTAGGGCAGGGCTTGGATCTTACCATTCATTGTAAATCTGATGACGATGATCTTGGTGTCCAATTAATCAAGTATCCAGATGGCCTCTTTAAATTCAACTTTCGACCAAATGCTAAGGGCACTACCCTATTCTACTGTACTTTTCATTGGTCAAATCAGTTCCGTTGGTTTGATATCTACGTATTTGATAGAGACCATCCTTAATACAGTAACTGCTTTTGGAAGATTAGGCCTGCTGGTCCATTTAAGTTAAATTACGTCACCAGCCAATATGATCTTTGCTTTACGTGGAACTCAAATTAACTCAGGGTATGTTTGATTCTCAACAAAAAAAAAAAAAAAAAAAAAAAAAAAAAAAAAAAAAACTTAGGGTATGTTTAGTAGACTGTAAAATGTACTATAATATAATAGTTATTCCTATAGTTTAGTTATTCAATACTTTGGTTATATTTTTATTACAGAGAATAGTTATTCCTTATGAATAGCTATTCTTTAAAATGAGGAATAAGTAAGATATTTCCTAAAATATATCTTAAGTTTGATTTAAAATGCTCTCATTCCATTGTCTTCAGGGTTTATTTATTATTGTGTTGTCACCAAACAAATGAATAATAATAAGCATTACATTACATCATTTTGTATTTTTTGTAATTACTGTTACAGTCTACCAAACGTGCTCTTAATGTCACTTTAACACTCGAAATCTCCCATCATATGATGTTTAGTTATTAATTAATAATTTCCTTATTTGTTACAAAAAGCATTTTCCAAAATAATATGCTTGTCAAATATTTTCTTGTGTTAAATAAGGACAAAGTTTAGCTACAAAGTTGGTTGTCACTAATGACTAAATCTCCCACTAAAAAAATTAACATGGCTACTGTGCGTACCCAACCTCTTCCTAATGGACCGGAACTAGGATTGGGCTCACAACTTACTTGTAGAGTGGGCCTAGTGTTTCCTACTACAGGCAGTTCCACTCCAAGTAACACTATAACTTCCCTTAACCCCAGTGAACACCCTTTCTTTCCTCTCTATGTTGCTATCTCCCCTGGTTTTGCTAGTTCACACACTCTCTCTCTCTATCTTCTCTCTAGAATTGCCCCCCCTTCTTTTCATCCCATTCTCTTATTTATAGCTTGAGGTGGGTGGAGGCGTTATGATTACTTTCTGGTCTCACTCGTGCGAGTGGGGTCTAGACTAATTATTCCTAACTAGAATATGCTCTATTGGGAACAGTGGTAATAACATCGGAACTGGTTCCAGCCTCTAAAAGACTGCTCGGCAGCGATATTCCCCAAGGTAATACCAAGCTGTCGAGAACACAGGCTGTCCTGAGCAAGCACATTCTCGATTAAGTTAAAATTGATCGGTTGGTGCTTGCCTTTGATACGTTTAAGACAAGATAAATTCATTATGGTATTTGGGCTCAGCTTGGGCCTTAAAGTGCGTTGGGCCCAAGACCAAAGGTCCGACAAGAATGGGATCATGCGCTATACTATAAGGCCTGGGCTCAAGGCTCAATGGGCCTAAGACCATTCCCCATACAATAGCCCCCCTTGATTCGTGTCCGGCTTCCGGGAACGAATCAAGGACAATCTGACTGGCGCAAGAGACTCCTCAGGGAGCCCATTCATCAGTTATTAAACGGACAAGATGGCCATTAATGCCCTCTCAAAAGGAGCGTTACGCCATGTTGTCGTGTTTAGCCGCAATCATAGCTTGATGGTTCGTGAACCGAGGCTACGCGTGTGGGGGTTATAAAAAGAATTCAAAAAGGTTTTCCCGCCTCTCCATTCCATTAAATGCTTCCACCCTATAAATAGTTCCTTCTGCTTCTTCAGATTACTTTTTGCTTCCCCACTCCTTCAAATTTCTCTCTGCCGAGCATACTCCTCTTGTGCATAGATCCTCCAACCAAGAGTACTACCTTCTAGAGCCCCAGTAATTTTTCTTCTTTTCCTCTTTCTTTTCTTCAATTTCTTTTCCTCTCTCTAGTATTAGGAATGGGTTATTCACACCTTCTTGATACTGAAGCAACTCTACCTAGTTTTAAGGCGACTTACAATGTTCCCGAGGATATAGATATAGCTTACTGCCATGAGGGTGACATCACTCTTTAGCGACGCCCTCATGTAGTGTTTTTCCCTCTAATGGCCATTTTGGAAGGAGGGGTTAGGTTTCCAGTAGATCCTCTTATTCTCAGTACCCTTAGGTTCTATGGTTTATGTCCCGACCAACTTTCCCCTAATTTTTACTGAGTAGTGAGTTGCGTCAGCCGCTTAAACCAAATATATGGGTTACAATTAGACCACCACGGCATAAACTTTATGTACAATTTATGTGGTAACATTAAACCTGACTACTACCTTAAGGTTAGGAATGTACGGGTACGACTCATATCGTGCCTTCCCGACTCTAACAGAAACTTGGCGGGAGAGTACGTCTGGGTGAGCGGTAACTGGCTCGCCAACAAGCTCACTTGCCCAACGTCGCCACATGATGTTGGTCGGTACCCTATATATTTAACTATGTTGCTTTTAGTATTTTGCTTGTCCTTATTTTTGTTGGAACAGATATTAACCTATTTTGTCTTGTTTTGATGCAGAAGGTAAGAAGTTCAAACCGGACATCAGAGTTGTGCACGTGAGAGACCTAAATTTCGTGCTCCGGTCAGAGATATTTGTGAATTCTGACGGGTAACTCCGTGCATCCCATCTTATACTTGGCTGCAATCCGGTCTACTCCACGTGGCAGCCTTTTGGACAAGCCCTATTGGTGGATAGCCCCTTATTGTCATATATTGATGTATGTCATTCTAATTTCCTTCCCCCCAGTCTTACCGTAGGTGAAGCTTGGGACCTCGGTCCCCGGATAGTGAGAGCAGAGTCTCGTCTCCCAAGACCGTACCGTCCACAGACTCGTTGGTGGGCCTTAAACCCAAGTTCAGCCATCCAGGCAAGTAGCAGCTGAGTCCGTAAATTCATCCGAAGCAGAAACCGATTAAGGCAAAGAATAAATGGTGTCAAAGCAGACGCTAACCCTTGAATGCTTATTGCCTGGCGCCTATCCCGCAGCGCAACAGCAACAGCCCCAAGGCAGAAGCCCAACTCCCCCCTCTTCTTGGCCGTTCTCGAAAAAGGCAGCGTACTTCCGAACAACAGCCCAAGGTCTCGGGTGATGCTCCCTCAAGAACCCCACCTCCTTGGGTGTTTGGCGGGGTTGTGATCCAAGAGCCTATCGGTGACGCTCGGCCAACTGCCCAGATCGGTTCTCATGTGGCGTCCTGCTCACGGCCAGAAGTGGGCTGGCAGACCACCTTCAGGCTCGGTAACGAGCCTCTTCCAGTGACAACCAGTGTATGAACCTAGGCGCAGGGCGAAGGGGGGCGAGTCGCCCGGAGCTTGGCACAAGGTCTCCTCCTGCCCGAGGACGTGCACTTCTTCTCGGGCGGAACTAATAGATCATTGGCTAACCGGCTGCAGTGGCATACCATAGCGGTAGTACACTATCATACCTTTTCTTCATTGTTTAAATGCACATGTATTTTCTTTCTTTTTATGCTTGTCGTTGTTGCATTATCAGGCCGCGCAACTAGCTTATGTCATTGATGAACGGTTAAAGGAGACTGTCGAGGATGCTGAACGGGAGAAGGCTCTGAAAGACGTTGTCGTTGCCACTGCGAAGGACAAAATCAGGGCTGCTGAGAAGAAGGCTCAAGCGTCCGAGAATGCCCGGAGTTTAAATTGGCCGAGGCAGAGAGCTTAAACTTAGCACAGGCTGATGAGATTGCCGACCTCAAGGCGACCCTTGAAGCCTGCGAGGAGAAATGGTACAACGAGGGTTTCGCGAATGCCGAAAACTCTGTGGAGCCCATTGTCCATCAAGCTCAACAGCATGGGTTTGAGGAAGGATGGATGGCCGCCCTACAAGCTATGGGAGTGCCAAATGATTCCTCACTAAGGAATCCTGAGCAAATTCCCTTCCCGGCACATCTTCCCCCTACCTAGAGTCAACCCGGCGCTGTCGACGAGGACACCCCCGGCATGAGGGAGTTGGTGCGCGAGATTGACACTCATGTGGAGTTAATTGATCTCGAGGTCACTAGTAACCTCAATGCTGCGCTGCCCGGTACTCAACCTGCTGAGGACGTCCAAGCTCAACTACTTCCCACCGATCAGCCTATCGAGGATGCGCCCACATAGCCTGCTGAGGACGCCGCCCCATCTCATTCTGCCGACTCAGCTGCTCTAGTATGAAGAAACTGTTTACCGTGCCTTACTTCCCTGTTACTATTATTTTTCTTTTTCGTCATTTATTTGGTTTTGCCTATGGTCACTAAGATGTGGTAACAAAACACTGGTTAAATTTTAATTTGCGCTTACTTTATTTTGTTTGATTAGTCATCTTGAGATGGTGACTGGACATCTATTTTAGCCGTATTTATAAATATTTATTGCATTGTTGTTAAATTATTTTTGTCATACCTTACTTTTTCATTTGTAATGATTGAGTAGCCAAATTGAAGTTTACCTGTGATCGGTGATAAAGATAACTTTTTCATTTCTGTCCTTAGAAAAGATATACTATATCTTTACCTATTCGGCGACTGCGACAGGACTGAAAATGGTTTTATATATTTAGAAGAAATAAAAGCTAGGCTCGCGCCTACTCGGTAATTAGAATTGAATCGGGCACATGCTTGTGTACTTAACGAAAATAAATGCCAGGCTTCCATCCTTAGAGAAAATAAGTGTTAGGTTTCCACCTGTTCAGTGATTAGGATCGAACCGAGCACAGACTTCTGTCCTTAGAGGAAATAAGTGTTAGGTTTCCACCTGTTCAGTGATTAGGATCGAACCGAGCACAGGCTTTTGTCCTTTGGTAGTCGATAAATTGATAGTAGTGAGGCTAAGAGTATGAATACACCTGCATACATAAACATTGTTCATATATCACGTGACATCGTTCACATATTACATTATATACACCAACGATTAGTGGTAAAACTTTTTCAAATTGTGAACATTCCATGGCCGGGGGAGTGGCCTTTCATCCAAGTCTTCCAGATAGTATGCTTCTGCCCCAGCAATGGCGATAATTCTATATGGTCCTTCCTATGTCGGGGCTAACTTTCCCGCGTTGACGTCTCGCATGTTCCCCACTGCTCTCCGCAGCACTAAATCTCCAACGCTAAACTCTCTCCTCTTCACCTCCTTGTTGTATCTCCAGGCAATTTTCTATTGATATTCTGCTAGCCGTATGGTTGCTGATTCTTGGTATTCTTCTAACAAGTCCAGCTGCTTCACCAGTAACTTACTGTTCTTGGCAAATGCAAATTCTAAAACCCGAGCATTGCACAAATTTACTTCGGCTAGTATAATCGCTTCTGTTCCATACGTTAGAGAGAATGGGGTTTCTCTAGTGGACCTCTTGGGAGTCATCCGGTACGCCCACAAAACTTTGGGCAATTCCTCGGCCCATCTACCCCTAGTACCCTCCAATCTTCTCTTTAACCCGTTCACAATTACTTTGTCAGTGGCCTCAGCTTGATCGTTGCTCTGTGGATATGTCGGGGTAGAATACTTGTTTTTGATGCCGAGATCGCTACAAAATTTGTGGAAAGCCTTACTATCAAATTGCAATCCATTTTCCGAAACCAGAGACTCTGGTACTCCAAACCTCGTTACTATGTTTCTCCACACAAACTTCTTAACGTCCACATCCCGGATATTTGCCAATGCCTCAACCTCCGCCCATTTGGTGAAGTAGTCCACGGTTACTAGAACATACATTCGGTTCCCTATAGCCCGAGGGAACGGACCAATAATGTCTAGCCCCCACTGCGTAAAGGGTTATGGGCTACTGATAGGATTTAAACTCCCAGTCGGCTGGTGGATCAACGGGGCGTGCTTTTGACACTGCTCACACTTTTGTACGTACTCGGTAGCATCCTTATGCATTCGTGGCCACCAAAATCTCTGAGTCATCGCTCAGTGGGCTAACGAACGTCCCCCGACATGACTACCGCACACCCCCTCATGAAGTTCAAACAGGAGCTCATCAATCTTGCTGAGGGGCAAGCACTGTAGGTAAGGCCCCCTGAAAGACCTTTGGTACAGCCTACGGTCTGCCGATAACCAATACTGAACGGCTACTCGGCGTACTCTATCCGCTTCTTTTTCATTAGCTGGCACTCGATTCTCGGCCAAAAAGTCGATGATCGGATCCATCCAACATGGCTCGGCCGTTGCCACCACTGAAACACCTACTTTTGCGTTAATACTTGGTTCCGTCACCAACTCCACTTTGATTAACTGAGGTACTTCTTCGGTCAATAATGACACCAATGTAGCTAGAGAGTCAGCATGCCAGTTCTATCCCCTAGCCACTTGAACCACCCGTACATTCAAAAATTGGTTCATAGTTTGCTTCACCAACCATAAGTACTCCATCATTCGGGGATCCTTGGCTTCAAAACTTCCTTGCACCTAATTAACGACCAACTGAGAATCCGAGTAGACCTCTACCTCCCTAGCACCCAGGTCCAAGACAGCTCTTAATCCGACAAGTAGGGCTTCATACTCGGCTTCATTGTTGGAAGCCCTAAAGCCCAATCTAAAAGAATGCTCCAGCTTTATCCCTTCTGGGGTGATGATGACAATTCCAGCCCCGGCTCCCATTGCACTAGACGCACCGTCCATAAATACTTTCCACGGGTGGACCTCTACATAATAAACTATCTCCATCTCCCTCCTCGGGGAAAACTCTGCAACAAAATTGGCAAGAACCTGACCTTTCACCGAACTTTTAGGTCTATACCTAATGTCAAAAGAGCCCAGCCGAGTTCCCCACTTGGCTATCTTGCCCGTGAAATCAGATCTCTTCAACAATGACTGCAAAGGATACTCGGTCAATACATGGACGGTATGAGCTTGAAAATAATGGGGTAACTTCCTTGTAGCATGTACTAGTGCCAATACCAACTTCTCCAGAGGCAAATACCTCGTCTCAGCATCAACCAATGTTTTGCTGACATAATATATTGGTTGTTACACACCTTGATCCCTCAGCAGCACGGCACTCACGACGTGCTCGGACACCGAGAGATACATGATTAAATCCTCACCGGGTTCTGGGGCTGACAACATAGGTGCCTGCACCAAATATTCCTTTAAACCTTGAAAAGTCCTTTCACACTCCTTGTTCCACTAGAATCCCTTCCACTTTTTTAAAAATGGGTAAAATGGATGGCACCGGTCGGCAAACTTGAAAATGAATCGGTTGAGAGCAGCTAGCATGCCGGTCAATACCTGGACTTCCTTTGGATTACTCGGCGGCTTGAGGCGCTCTACAGCTTTAATCTGATCGAGGTTGACTTCTACTCCTCGGTTAGTATCATATACCCTAGGAACTTGCCAGCCCTCACTCCAAAAGCACACTTGTCAGCATTGAGGCGTAGCTTGTGTCGTCAGAGTACTTCAAACACTTCTTTAAGATCATCAATATACCGCGCCTCCCATTTGCTTTTAACCACCATATTGTCAATGTACACCTCCACCGTACGCCCAATCTTATCCCTGAACATCCTCGTCATCATCCATTGATAAGTGGCTCCAGCATTCTTTAGCCCAAAACGGCATTACGGTATAGTGGTAATTGGCATCAGGGGAGATGAACGCTGTCTTCTCCTGATCCTCGGCGGCCAGGGCAATTTGATGATAACCCTGGAAAGTGTCTAGAAAGCTCATCCTTGGGTGCCTGTATGTAGCATCTACGAGTTGATCAATCTTCGGCATGGGGAAAGGGTCTTTTGGGCATGCTCGGTTTAAATCAGTAAAATCTACACAAACCCTCCATTTCTTATTCTTCTTTTTTACCACTACGGTATTCGCAAGCCATTCCGGAAAGAAAACCTCTTTTATAGCCCCTGCCTCTTTCAACCTTTTGACCTCTTGCTTGACGGCTTCGATGTGTTCCTAAGCTGACCTCCTTGGTTTCTACTTCTTGGGAGGGAACACTGGATCTACGTTAAGCTTGTGAACTATGAACTCGGGGTCTACCCCAGACATTTCGTATGGGCTCCAGGCAAATACATTCGCATTCTGTACAAGAAATAGCAGCATCTCCACCCTATCCTCATCCTTCATACCTGCCCCTATCTGAAAACTCCTATCATCGTCCAGCAGTATCTTTACTCTTATTAAGTCCTCGGCAAAGCTAGCCCCCTTTCCCCTCTAGGGTTCCTATAATTGCTATAAGGGAACCTCCTCGGCTGGTTCCTTTTGCTTAATCTCCTGGTTAACAGCGGCCCCCAAGCATTGCTTGGCCACTTGCTGGTTTCCTCTTACTATAGTAATACCGTGCTCAGTGTGGAATTTAACCTTAACATGCAGAGTAGATGGGACTGCCCCCATCGCATGAATTCATGGCCTTCCAAGAATCGCCGTATATGGGGAAAACAAAGTGACCACTATAAAGGTCACCATTACTTCCTTGCCTTCCATATTTACGGGAAGCGAAATCTGCCCCTTCGGAATCACCACCTGACCATCAAACCCCACCAGGGGTGTATCATACTTAAAGAGATCTTCATTTTTCAAGCCAAGCCCCCTAAACAGGTTGGGATACTTCACTTTAGCACCACTTAGAGAGATCTATCAATACTCTCTTCACTATAAAACCATTTATCTAGGCTGTGAACACCAAAGCATCCTCGTGCGGCTGGATCGTCCCCTCTAGGTTGTCATCATTAAAGGCAATGGGCTCCCGAGTAAGCTTCAACTTCTTCTCGGAGGGTCGTTCATCCGGACAACTTTCCACTGGAACCACTGCCAATACCCCTCTCTTCCTGGTTACTAGGGTACCCAATGAAGCTGCATGGATAACCTCCATGACTCCCAAAGGGGGTGGAAGAGGGTTACCCCGAGGTCGTGTACCTTGCTCGAATTCCTGGTTTCTTGGGTCCACAACAAACTCTTTTAAGCACCCCGCCCTTACTAGCTGTTCTAAATGATCTTTTAACACCCTACATTATTCAGTGGTATTCCCCTTATCCCTATAATAAGTGCAGTATAAGTTTTGATTTCTCCTTGATGGGTCACCCCCCATTTTGTTCGGCCACCGGAAGTATGGCTCGTTCTTAATTCGGTCCACGATTCTGTGTACTGGCTCCTTGAACGTCATGTTCACTTCCCTCGCTTGTGCGCCCGGTTCCTGGATCCTCAAATCCTTCTGGGGCCTCGACTTAAAGCCCCCTTGCCAAGGTTGACTCGTAATCGGGGCCTTACCTTTATTCTGCTGCTGATCATCCTCCAACCTTTTATACTCTTCTATACGCCTCATCAACTGCCTCATGTCCTCGGGAGGTCTCTTGGTCAACGAATCTCGTAATTCAGAATCCTCAGTCAATCCTAACTGGAAAGTGCTTGCTGCGATTTTTTCATTACCCCCACCGATCTTGTTGTACATTTCCCAGTACCGGCTAGTATAGCTGCGAAGAGTTTCCCCAACTCCCATCTTTACAGACAGTAGTGCGTCCATGGGTTGTGGAACCCGACTGCAGGTCATAAACCGGACACTGAACTCTTGAATCAGCTCGGCAAAACTGTGAATCGAGCCGTTCCTCAACCCATTGAACCATCGCAAAGCGGTGGGCTCGAGACTTAAAGGAAACACCTTACACATCAGCGCATCGTTATGACTATGCAAAGACATCATCTGGATATAATGGCTTACATGCTCTACCGGATTCGTTTTCCCGTCATAAGAGTTAAATGGAGGTTTAGTAAATTTGCTCGGCATAGGTGCCCGCTCGATATCTCCCGAGAACGGCGATCGAGCAGCCTTGCGCAATGCTTGGCTCATAGCGTCCATGGCGACATTTCGGGGTCATCGCCCCTCTGGGGAAATTGAGTCCCGGTCTGCATACTCCCGAGACCGATCCCGGTGTCAATGGGAACCAGATTGATGGGACCTTTCTCCATAGCCACCTTCCACACTAGCTGACCCCTCTGCACGCTCCTCGCGATCTCTCATCCAATGCCTTCCTCTTGCTTTCAACTCCAACTCCCTTACCGACCTACGCAGGCGTTCAAGTTCCTCGTCCCTCCTATCGAAACGCTCACGCCTCGAAGCGCCTGACAGTGTCCGGTGTGTTTGAAACGACCCTTCTCCAAGGCCAGATGCTCTTCCTCTTGCCCATACTCCCGGTCTTCGCACCCCTTCTGCCTTCTTTCCCACAAAATGGATCCCCGAGAAGATCTCCTAGAGCCACTTTCGGCATAACTCCCAGATTGTCTCTCGGACATTTTGCCCATACAAATCTCAGAAGAACCGCAACTACGTAGGAGATTCCCACAAAGGGCTCCAATTGTGCGTACCCAACCTCTTCCTAATGGACCGGAACTAAGGTCGAGCTCACAACTTACTTGTAGAATGGGCTTAGTTTTTCCTACTACGGGCAGTTCCACTCCAAGTGACACTATAACTTCCCTTAACCCCAGTGAACACCCTTTCTTTCCTCTCTATGTTGCTCTCTCCCCTAGTTTTGCTAGTTCACTCTCTCTCTCTATCTTCTCTCCAGAATTGCCCCCCTTTCTTCTCATCCCATTCTTTTATTTATAGCTTGAGGTGGGTGGAGGCATTATGATTACTTTCTGGTCTCACTCGTGCAGGTGGGGTCTAGACTAATTATTCCTGACGAGAATATGCTCTGTTGGGAACGGTGGTAATGGCATCGGAACTGGTTCCAGCCTCCAAAAGATTACTCGGCAGCGATATTCCCCAAGGCAATACCAGGCTGCCGAAAACACTGGCTGTCCTGAGCAAGCACATTCCCGATTAAGTTAAAATTGATCGCCTGGTGCTTGCCTTTGATACGTTCTAGACAAGATGGATTCATTATGGTACTTGGGCTCAGCTTGGGCCTTAAAGTGCGTTCGGCCCAAGACCAAAGGTCCGATAGGAATGGGATCATGCGTTGTACTATAAGGCCTGGGCCCAAGGCTTAGTGGGCCTAAGACCATTCCCCGTACAGCTACATATTTTGAAAATCTAACTATCAGATTGCATGTTCTTTATGTCCTTAACGCGCACATCAAATTTCGTGTCAATTATATATAATTTATTATTGTCAAAATTCACATCTAATAAAAAAAATATTGAGTGAAGTTGTAACTATTGGCTATAACTAAGTTTGTAGCCGACCTTTTTCCGTTATATAAAGGGTCAACATTAAATTTGTACTCTTTGATGTACTTGAAAATCTTAAAGGAAAAAGTTGCTAATCTCTATTTTCTTTTGTTAAATTAAGAGTTTATACATTATTTATCAAATTTTAATAAAAAAACTATTAGTTGACCATAGATGTTTTGGATCAATGGTAAAACACAATCATCTTGGAGTGAACAATATGGGTTGAAATGTTATTTCTGGTTACTTAAGTCTGATTACTCAATTAATTGGCATATCCTTGAATTTTTATGACATCTAGGATTGAAATCTCTCTCCCCCATTGTAATTATAAAATATAAAATGAAAAATAATAATAATAAATTAATAATAAAGTTTTAATGTTGATTCACTTAGTTTGTGCCCATTTTTTTGTATACAAAATGTCTTTGTATTATTTAATGGACAAAATTTAGCTACAAACTTAATTGTAGCCGAAGGCTACAAACTCACTTAAAAAATTGATATGGTTACATATTTTGAAATCTAACCGTTGGATTGCATGTTCTTTATGTTCTCAACACACATATAAAATTTTGTGTCAATTGGATTTTATTTATTATTCGATCTATTAACTTATTTTTTATGTATTATTTTAGACTACAAAAACTTGAGATTTTAACATTTGAATGATAATGTAGCTATTGATTTTTAATATTCTGAAAATTTTGCAAATATGGAGAATATAATAAGAAAATGTAATTCAACGGTAAATTTGTCAAAATCACATCCAATAAAAAGATATTGTGTGAAGTTGTAGCCTTATGCTACAACTAAGTTTGTTGCCAAACTTTGTCCTTATTTGATTAGTTCAGTGCTTTAATTTGTTTTCTAAATGGAACTCAAAGAGTAATATATCACTGTTCAATCTAAAATAAAAATGGACAAAGTTTGGTATCAAACTTGGTTATAGCCTATGGTTACAAGTCCATTCAATATCTTTTTATTATATTTGATTTTTGACAAATCCACACTAAGATTACATTTTCTTATTATATCCTCTAAGCTTGCAAAATTTCAAAAACATCAAAGATCAATAGTTATGTTATCAATCAAACGTTTGAATTTTGAGTTTTTGTAGTCTAAAATTATACATAAAAAGTAAATTTATGAATTAAATAATAAATAACATCCGATTGACAGGACATTTGACATGTGTATTGAGATCTAAAGAATATACAATTTAATAGTTAGATTTTTAAAATATGTAGTCATGTTAATTTTGTTAGTGGGAGTTTTGGGCTCAAGCTAGAACTAAGTTTGTAGCCAAACTTTGTCCAATACAAAGTTCAAATTTGTATTAAAATTTTTAAATCAATTCAAAAGAAAAATTCACTTTCACATAGATTTCTGATGCTTATTGTCTCATTTCAAAAAACAATATCGTTGCCTTACGTGTTTAGAATAGTTTATCATGTGAGACAACTGCAACTTAAGCTCTCAAAAACATATCAAGCGGCAATATTCAACAAATCAATTTTTGAAGTTCAATTCCTACTCTCAATTAAAAGGCATAAATAATTATATAGTGAGTCTATAAATCCAAGTTATAAATACAAAGTGTACATCTCCAAATCCAAATCATAAATTAGAATTTCATAGGATAATTATAAGCCAAAAAATTCCAACAATAGGTAATCGGAAGTTAAAGAACTATCACATTATAAATGGTCTTAAAGAACTTTAGATGAAAGCAGTTTAGTGTTGAAGACATTAAATTAATAAATAATTAGCTAAAAATCGAATAAGTAGAAAATTAAAAATGTAATAATTAAATTAACAAAAAAAATAAATCAACTTAAAAATATTAAAACCTTATATAATAAAAAAATTATATATAGTTCACAAGGCTCCAGTTATGCAAATATTATGCTCACAATACAATGACTCTGATCAAAATAAAAAGATCTACATCACGATCGAATGAGTTGTATGCAAGGTGTGATCCTTTTTGAAATAAAAGTGGTGCAAATTTGCAAAGCACAAATTGTGCTCATGTTTTCCATTAAAAAAAACACTTAAAAGGGAGTTTTGTAACAAAAAATACTTAATCATGCTTAGGTTTTTCAATTAAATTAAAGCATGTGACAACATTTTCTATGCAATATTGATATAGTACAAAAGCTACAATAGTAGAACACATCTACTTCAAGAAAATAACCTCGAATTCACGATAGTTTCTCGAATCTACAAAGAGAGATAATCTGAAATCTACCAAAAAATATAGAGACAAAAGTTTGAATCTTATTAAACTGAGTTCTAAATTTGAATAAACTTTTACAAACTTGGAGGTCAATTTAATGGCTTTGGAAAACTTGTTTGACAAGAAAATATATTCTAAAAAAAATCCTAGTTGCTACCTAGCCATAATAGGACTCTAATTTGACTTAAAACGCATTAAATGCACATAAAATCATGGACATACTAATCCTAAGACTAAATTTCTAAAAATTACATAAAAATTAAAAAAAAAATAATAACAAAAGTATAATTGTAGATTTTGTCCATCATTAGATCCCATCACTTGGAAAAAACTCGTCCTTGAGTTGATATTCGAGATCTAAAATCTTCCATGCCAATCAAACAAATACTTTGAATGCTTCATTTTTTATCTTCTTGCCAAACTTGAAAGTCATCAACTGAGCAACTTGAGATTCTTTTTTCTTGGTTTTCATGCAATTGGCAAAATTTACCAAATAAGAGTTAGTGATTGAATCAAAACTTTAGTTTAGTGCCTCCCACCAAAATAATAGGAGTTTGAGACTTGCTTTGATTTGATTTCACCGAGATCATTGACAATTTTGTCTTCAATTTCTTCCTTCCTAGTCTCTACAATCTCGACTTTAATATCTTTCTCTATAATAGGATTTTCATTAATCTTCTCCACAATTTCAATTTCAAGATCTTCTTTTATAACGAGGTTTTCATTAATTTCCCTGTAAAACCTTATATTTTCTTCAACATGCAATTCCTCCCTTAATGTGGAATATGACTCTTCAAAATAATTTACCAAATATGAACTTTTTGGCTAGTAATCTTGTTTTGTACATGACAATATTTCATCATAGTTCCAAGGATAAATTTAATAGAAATCATCTTTTTCATCCTTGGCCATGAATGAATTGTGTCTTTACCTTGTTGAATTCTATCAGACTATATGTATTCCCACTAACTTAAGGCATATCCACTAAGATTATACAAAGCAAGTGTAACTTTTCTCTCATCAGGAGTATTCATATAGTCAAATAAATCTTCTAGATCAAGTAACCAATCAAAATTTATTTATTTATTTATTTATAAAAACAACCATTAAAGGTTGCTATTTTTTTATAAGGCCTATTAAAATCTTGTTTACCAATAGGTTGCCTAAGAGTAATGTCTCCATGATTATTATATTTATCCATATTGTTTCCATGCTCTAAAGACACTATTCTAACAAAGATATTTGTGAGTGCTTGTTGTATGTATCATAATACTTGATGGCTGTCACGTTGATATTTGATGATTTTTGTCATTGGAATTGTTATTGTCTCGCACGTTAGCCACAAGACCAGAATAAGTCAAGGTTTTGATATCAACTGATGTGGTGCAGAAGCCACAAGAAGCAAAATACGTCTACTTCAAAAAAATGCATGGGGGTGCCTTGTAGATAGCTTGGAATCCACTAGAAAAATATGAAGCAAAAGTATAAATTTGTATTAAACTAAATTCTGAATATGAAAAAATGTTTATAAACTTCGTTGATAAGAAAATATATTCTAAAATAAATCCAAATTTATGCCCTACCATAATAGGACTTTAATTTGACTAAAAAAAACTTTTCTTTTGATAAGAAAGACTTAAAAAATATAAAATGCACCTAAAAGCAAGAAACTACTAAACCTAAACCTAATATTTAGAAAAGTAAATAAAAAATAAAAAATTAGTAAATAACTAAAGTCTAATTGTAGATTTTGTCGTACAATCAAATATAAAATGTATTATTTTTCCTTTTAAGTGGTTGTAGGACAACAATTATATTTTTTGCCATAACTTTGACGTGACAAACTATGAGCAGTTGTCTATCTCTTTCATATGAGTCCAACATTTTATCTTTACCACTTATAATCTGTCACATTAAAGTTGTGGCAAAAAAGAAGAAGAACTACTATGTCCATAATATTTTCACAATACTTTTACAACAAAACACAGGTGACCAGTTGTTATTGGCTATGGTGGGCAAAAAGTAATTTAAGTTGTAAATTCAAACTAAAACCGGTAACAACTTGCCACTTATAATTTATTATGAAAGTGTTGTAAATATGTTGTGGACCTAGCACTTCTAAAAAAAAAATTGTGGTCATAAATTTTCTCCTTTCCTTAAGAACAATTAAATTATTAGTCATATGATTGCATTTAATGGGATAACATAGGATACAACACCTAAGATTTCTTATTCTGTCAAAAAAAAAAAAAAAGATTTCTTATAATAAAATTTTGTCCATAATTTAATGTTTACGTGACAACCCACAACATGCTTCCTTGTAGTATTAAGAG
The DNA here is from genome assembly GCA_030021035.2 of Notholithocarpus densiflorus. Classification (NCBI taxonomy): domain Eukaryota; kingdom Viridiplantae; phylum Streptophyta; class Magnoliopsida; order Fagales; family Fagaceae; genus Notholithocarpus; species Notholithocarpus densiflorus. Next base: position 2,990,334 of record JARYZH020011361.1, on the reverse strand, counting down.
TTTTTTTTTTTTTTTTTTTGATAGGTAGTATTAAGTATCAACTATTAAGAGCATTCTCATTAAGCCTCCTAAATGCTATAAATCCTATTTTTTAGCAGCTGAACCCCAAAACACGCACCCCATCAAAACTGGTATATTGTAAAAAATTTACAATACTGCTACAGTGCGTTCTCATTTTTGAGACCGCACTGTAGCAAGTTGCTATCTTTTTTTAATATTTTTTCTTTCTTTCTCTTCAGACTCTCACTCTCACTCTCACTCTCACTCTCTCATTCTCGTTCTCTCTCATCTCTCTTTCTCAAATTCTCCCTCTAGTGGGTCTGATGGGTCTCGATGACTGCAAGTGGGTCTGGGTCCGACGGTGGTGGGTTCGACGGTGGTTGGGGTTGGTTGAGACTGTGGGTTGAGTTGGTTGAGGCCGTGGGTTGAAGATCAGGGTTGAGGTGAGGATCGGGGATCGGGGTTGTTGGGGTGGTGGGTTTTATGGCGATTTTGTGGTGGGTTTTCGCTGCGGTTTGTGCCGTTTTTTTTTATTATTTATTTTTTTTATATTTTAATTTTAATTTTGGTGGTTGGGGGTTGAGGTTGTGGTTGGTGGTGGTGGCTGTGGCCGTGGTTAGAAGTGATGAGCTTGAGAAGCTTAGGCCATGGAGGTTTTGAGAGCAAATATCAAAGAGAGGGAGAAGCTTCTTGGTTTGTGCCGTGGGTTTTTTATTTATTTTGGTGGTTGGGGGTTGAGGTTGTGGTTGGTGGTGGTGGCTGTGGCTGTGGCTGTGGCCGTGGTTTATCAGTGATGAGCTTGAAAAGCTCAGGCCATGGAGGTTTTGAGAGCAAATATCAGAGGAAGGGAGAAGCTTCACCGGGTTGAGAAAGATGGAAAGACAGTGGGAGAGAGAGACAGAGGGAGAGTGAGAAATAATAAAAAAATGAATAAAAAATAATAAAGAAAGAATATTTAAATGAAGTGTTAAAAAAATAAAAGTTTTGATGTAAAAGATATTATAAAGTGGTGTGTTATATGTTATAAATATAAGTTTTGAGATGGTAAATACTAAATTTTTTTAAAGTCTTGATGAAAATGCTCTAAGAGCTCATGTGAAAATCGAGAAGGCCAAACTCGTCACAGTAGTTGCTCTATTTCCAAGAGCCTGCAAATAAATGCATGAAACATGAAATACCATTAATTCAAAATGTTAGGCAAGCCCATTTGACCGCATTAATAATAATAATAATAATAATAATAATAATAATAATAAAAAACCCTTGAGCATTGCAAATTGCAAAACAGATTTTGATTTTATGCAGACCATTAATCCTTCATTAAACCCAAAATAATAAATACTCCTACATTAAGATCAAAATTCCCAAGACAAAACCAAACCAGTTATGCTTTTTGAGAGTCAAAACCCAAACCAATTAAATTCACACACGACTCTTAAAAAGAAAGAAAATTAAATTAAATTCACACAAGCACAGCTTAAGACGTGGCACTAAGTTTCCTTTATCATCCAATCAAAACCCACAATTTAGTCACCAAATTGTAACACAAACTCTAACTCTAACAAATATTCTCATGTTAGCTCACAAAATCTCACACACCCATTTTCTCTCTCTCTCTCTCTCTCTCTCTCTAACACAAACTGAACGCAGACTAAATCCACACGCACGCACTATCTGTCTCTCTCTCTTTTTCTGTGTGTAGAATAAAAAATGGCAGCAGTGCCAGCAGTTGCAGTGAATGGAGTGAAGGTGGGTTCAGCTTCACAGGCATACCTGGAGAGCAAGGCAGTGAAGGACACAAAGTCTTTGATCTCAGACCTTTGCCGCCAGTTCTACAATCTTGGTTGGGTGTCTGGGACAGGTGGTAGCATCACCATCAAGGTCCACGATGACTCCATCCCTAAGCCTCACCAGCTCATCGTCATGTCCCCCTCTGGTGTGTTGCTCTTCCTCAATCTTTGTTACTACTACTTTTTTGGTTTCTGGGTAATCTTCATTCTTGCTCGCCAACTTGTGTTCCAATTTTTGTTTGATTTTCTGGGATTGTGTTGTTCGAGCTAATTGCACACTTGGGTTCTTCTGGATTGTTCATGCTCATCTGGGAATAATGTGTAATTCAAGTTTTCTGCCTGTTTGTGTTCCAATTTTTGATTGGTTTTCTGGGATTGTGTTGTTCAAGCTAATTACACACTTGGTGTTCTTCTAAACCATTTGGTTTCTGGGTATAGATTATCCATGCTCATCCGGTAATGATGTGTAATTCAAGTTTTCAACTTGTTCTTTTGGTTGTTTCATTTCTGGGTGTTGGTAATTTATGATTAGTCTGGGAATTTGTTTTTTCAAGCTCAAATGTGTATTTGTGCTCTTCTATGCTGTTTGATTTCTGGGTATTTGTTATTTGTGCTCAGTTTTGTTTTGTGCATCCTTCCATGCTGGTTGATTCCTTGGCCAATTATCTATGTTGTGGATTCCTCTGTTATTTGAGCACTGGGGATATGAATTGAGGTTAACTGTGTGTGCTGTGTATTCTCATGAGTATTTTAATATTTGAGTATTGATCATATGAGCTCTATAATCTGGGTGTTTTGTTCTTATCAATATAAATAAATAAATAATTTGGGTGTTTTGTAATGTCTGTAGGTGTTCAGAAGGAGAGAATGGTGCCAGAGGATATGTATGTGTTATCTCCAGAAGGGTCTTTCTTGTGGGAGCCCTCTCCTAAACCATATCCACATAAGCCTCCTAAATGCTCTGATTGTGGTCCTCTTTTCTTGAAGGTATCAATGATCTGTGCTTCTTAAATAATTAATATCAGCTAACTGTGAGATTCTTTTTGTTTGGATATTGCTTGATCAATCCGGAGATCAAGCTACTCTGAATTCTATATGAATCCAGATTGGGTTATGTGTTGTGTAGTTTTCTGTATTAAAGTTGAGCTCATGTATATTTGTAGACATATTTATGATAAGAACAGGAGCTTGAAACAAAAAAGTAAAAGTGACCGAGATGCGAGGGAAAAACTTTTGTTCAACATTTTCAGATGAGATTTTTTCCATTACTATATTCTGTTTTAGTTTGAGGTACTAACTTTGTTGATGCAAATGAAGCATGTCGCTTTTGAATCTTGACTTCTAAAGCTTTTATTGTGGATATTTGACATTTTTAGTTAACCATGTTTGTTGCATGATCCTGGAGTTGTAAAGTGTTTTCTGGAGACTGGTCCTTGACAATCCTGTAATAAGAAGTTTTCATCAACTTTAGTTGTGCATGTGAAAGCATGTTGCATCAATTATAGAGGCCTCACCTAATTGTTGTGATTAAGGCTGTAGTCTATGTCTCTCTTCTTTCAAATACTTTTGGGAATGAAGATATGGTTATGAATTTTAATTGGAATGATCATTAATCATTAGATCTTTGTTAGGGTGACTTCTGTTTTATTTTATTTTTATTTTTAAATTTCCCTGTTTTGATCTTGTGTTTTTCTTTAATAAAGTCACAATTGATGCCTAGATGACCCTTTTTTTTTTTTTTCGCAGGCATATGACATGTGTAATGCTGGGGCTGTTATCCACAGTCATGGAATCGAATCTTGTCTTGTAACAATGCTAAATCCAATATCAAAAGAATTTCGAGTAAGTTTTTGATTATTGGTGTGTTTAAGCAGTAATAAATTTTATCTATTTGATAATGTTTTAAAGTGGTTAGCCTTTCTACAGCTAGTTTTACCCACGGCCTTTTTGCCCCCTTTATTTCTTTCTTTGACTTGGTCATGCTTGTTGGCAAATTTGCAGATCACTCACATGGAAATGATAAAGGGAATCAAAGGGCATGGTTATTATGATGAACTTGTGGTCCCCATAATAGAGAACACTGCTTATGAATTTGAGCTGACAGAATCTCTTGCTAAAGCTGTATGTTTTGTTATACATTTCATTCTGCATGATGATTTGATTGCCTTATAATATCAATTTGTGGATGGCACATTTTGCCTTTTTTTTTCCTGGTGCTTTTTGAGAAACAAAAAATGATTAATATTACTACGGAGTACAACCTTATAATACAAGCATGTAAGTACATAAGTTCATATATTAGAAAACTATGTACACATTTTCCTCTATAACTTAATTTCATTATCTTTCTTGATGGATGCTTACTTTGGCAACCTTCTGAACTGTTATGATGGAAATTTCTCTATAATGTTTTAGACTAATTAAAAATGCCTTCACGTACTGTAGATTGAAGCCTACCCAAAAACAACAGCTGTTCTTGTTCGTAACCATGGCATATATATATGGGGAGACTCTTGGATCAGCGCAAAAACTCAGGTTTGTGTTACCTATGTAAGATGTGAATCAAATTGGTTCATTGCATCTTGTAAATATAAATTGTTGGTGACAAATCATGGCATTTTCATGGGTGCTTTTGGAAACTAGTATGATCCCCAACTCTACTGGTATCTTTCTATTAAATGTTAGCATTTTGCTTCCTGAACCATATAGACTTGCTTTTGAGTCATGGAGTAGCAGTGAGTTGTTCACAGTCATTTGACTGATACAAGAATTATTATTGTCTTTAAATACCTTATATGTGTTGATCCATTCATTTGGGATTTTTGTAATCTTGGCAATGTTATTGTTTCTTGTTGAAAGTTGTTAGCTTGTTGCTCTTTGTGCTTTGAGTTTCTGCCTTCATGTTTTCCTGCAATTCTTTTTTAGCATATGTATAGCCTTTGCTCTGACTATAGCTCAGTCAACTCTTTCAACCTATACAATTTGTGAAGGTACCTATGGAAGTAAAAATTTTTGTCTGGACAACAACTTTGGGGAAAATTCTCATAGCAGTTATTCTTATAAAATAGTAGATTACTATTGTGGATTGGTGTTGTAAATGCTCATTACTCTAGGGAGTAGCACAAGGCCATAACGGTGCTAACAAAATGTGGATTTAAGGTGTTTAGGACACTTTCGTGTTTGTTTTCTCCCGCCCCAAGGCAAAGAGATTTTCTTTAAGTTTAGGCCACCTTAACTTCTTGGAGTCTTGGGATTATGACACTAAGGGGAGGTTTAAGTTGAAAGACACTTTCCTTTATGCATGATAAAATGTCAATCAAATTGGATATGGGTCTTACAACTTAGTGGGTGATTGTTGTATATAAGTATACACAAGCGTATGTTGCAATATATAGATGATCTTAAATTGGAAGTAAAATAATTAAGAAAAAAGAAATTAGAAAAAAAAGTTTTAGGCCAACTCAAGCAAGGCCATAGTGTAATGCAAGTGTGATCGGGAAACCGAGTACACAGATCGGCAAACAGAATAGTGCTATCAGGACTTCAGTGAGCCTGCTTGAGTGAGGAATAGGTGAAGGTACAGTTGGGTAAGAGCGAGCTTGGGCAAGGGCTCGCTTTATGGTCACTTAAAGTCCACTTAAGCAAGAACATGGAGCTTGCTTGAGTGAGGTCAGTCTCTCTCAAGCGAGAAAATTACAGAATGTCCTGTTTCTGCAGAAAAATGAGGGTAATGAGACTTTGTCAGTCTTTAACAACTAGTAACAGACAAGAAACGTTTTGGAGGGCTTGTATCAACCAAAGTGACTATTCATTAGTTCCTTTTCGAAGGCAACCCTATATTGTTTTTTATATGGGTTCCATATTCAGGTTTTTTTTTTAAAAAAAAATATTTTTTTACACACCATTAGAGAAAAAGTCACATAATTCTCCAAATTTTTTACTTGAAGAATTCTGGCTTAGTTGTATCGTGGAAACAAATTTGTCTGCGACCTATTAGCAAACTCTTTGAGCGGGGGTGATCTTTTTCTTAAAGACACTGGTTCATTTGTGCCTCTAAGCCATACAATTTTTTTTTTGTTCTTTAGTGCCTTTTCAAAGGCAACCCTGCATTGTTTTTTAATATGAGTTCCATATTCAATTTTTTAAAATGATTTTTACACAATTAGATAAAAATTCACATAATTCTCCAAGTTTTTTACTTGAAGAATTCTACCTTAGTTGTATCCTGGAGACAAATTTGTCTGCGACCCATTAGCAAATTGTTTTAGTGGGGGTGATTTTTTTTTTTGTTTAAAGACACTGGTTCATTCGTGTCTCTAAGCCATATAATTTTTTTCGTTCTTTTCATTGTTTTTACCCCATTATCCCCAACAAAACCAGTATGTATACGTGTGTAACCACATAAACCCAGCTGTATGTGTAACAATGTCTAAGAACAATTTGCTCCACGTCATCTTTTTTCTATATGGTTGACTTCCTTTAATGTAACGACGTTCCTATAAGAAAGATGGAGCAATTTATGGGTCTCAGAGATTATTCTATTACTTACTCTTCAATTGGTGTCTTTCTTTTCAGGCTGAATGTTATCACTATCTTTTTGATGCTGCCATCAAGCTTCACCAACTGGGTCTGGACTGCTCTACTCCAGACCATGGCCCCATCCGAAATGTTAAAGGAGTTTTGGGCTGTGGTGGTCATATAAGCACGTCTGTGAAGGCAGGGGCAGATTCAAATCATGAAATTGAGCCATTGAGAGTAAGTTTATGAAAATGTTCTCCCTTTTATTGAAAAATCTTGGGATTCTAGACCCATTATTGATATTATTTACCATTAGGTTTCTGTTCGACTTTTTAAAGTTATTATGCTTTATAGAATCAAAATGATTCTTTTATTTGGGTTGCAGCGTTGCATTGTTCTTGACATTGAAGGGACTACTACTCCCATCTCATTTGTTACTGAGGTTCTCTTTCCATATGCACGTGGGAATGTAGGGAAGCATCTATCTGCAACATATGACACTGCAGAAACTCAAGATGATATTAAGTTGTTGCGCTCCCAAGTAAGAATTTTGTGCAGGTGTTTTGATATGATAATGGTGCTTGTGGAATATTATGCCCGTTTGTGTGAGGTTTAGATATTTTACTGGGGGTACTAGTGACATCAAAATATTGATAGCTTGATTAATAAGTATATTACAAATATATGGTTGGTAAGAAGCATTAAAAAAAAGAAAAGGATTCTGGCCTTTTCTAATATCACTCATCTTTATTATCCTTGTTACTGTCAAAAGATGGTCAGAGTTTATTTAACTTAAAAATTTTTCTTATATCTTCTTCAGGGGCAGCGATGTCAATAAGGACCATTAGGCAGGGATTAGGCCTGCCCTAGCCCATGTGGGGTGAGGATTACTCAAAAACTGGTGACAGCGGGATTGATTTCATCCCTTGTGAACCGGGGAGGTGGGGGGGAGGTGGTGGGTAGTGATAGGGAGAGGTCTTGGACGTTGAATATTCTATATTTATTATATAAGTAACTTATAAAAAAAATATTATTATAAAAGTACCCTGTATAGTTTAAATTATACAAAAATAACTCCTTTGACATTAATATTCTTTATTGTCTTTAATAATAATTTGTAATTGTCTTGTGTTATGTTCATATTTTTTACAATGGACATAAATAATATATATTTGGCTAGAATCCAAATTATACCCTCTAAGTTTTAATCAATTATCATTTTTATTCCTAATTTTTTTTTTTGGTTGGCATGTAAAGTTCACATTTGCTGTCAATTTCATTTCAGCCCATATCTTGCAGTTAAAGAAGTCTGAATTGACTGCTCGAAAATTTATTTGTGAACTATAAAATTATTCTTCATTCTTAATGCAGGTTCAAGATGACCTGAAACAAGGTGTTGTGGGTGCTGTGCCCATTCCCTCTGATGATGCAGGGAAGGAGGATGTGATTGCTGCTTTGGTTGCTAATGTGGAAGCAATGATAAGAGCTGATAGGAAGATCACTGCCTTGAAACAATTACAAGTAAGCAAAACTGGATTGAAGATATATGATTGCTTATGGATCGTATCTTTTGGTTGTAGCTGACTTGTATATATGCAGGGTCATATATGGCAAACTGGATATGAGAATAATGAATTGGAGGGAGTAGTTTTTGAGGATGTACCAGAAGCTTTGGAGAAGTGGCATGCTTTAGGCACAAAGGTCTTTTACATCCCTCCTCCCCCCTTCCATCTCTTCTTCCCTTTCATGTCTTTGAATTTAGGATTTCTGTTTTTTTGTCATCTCAAATTCTGTGTGCGCTTCAGTGTTTTCTTTGAAGCAATTGTACAGAATCTTGTCATATTTATGTCTACTTGAATTCCCACCAGTACACATGCACTTGTGATACAAACATGTGAGAGAGAACCCATAAATGCAAGTTGTCTAGCTTTTTATGGAGTATATAATTTGACTTCCATTGTTTTATAAATATGACCGCTCAACTGGATGTCTGTTAAAACTAAGAACACTTTGAAAAGGAATTGACTGCAGCTATTCCAATTATCCCATTTTTGGTGTGATTACTTCTCCTTGGAGAGGGAAAGGCATTTTTAGAAGCCTCCCAGAGATGTGTCTTATGTCTTGACACTGAAATCTGAATACAAATTCAAAGCGTGTTACCCAGTCAAAATTATGACTCCTTTTCTTTTAGTTAGCCCCTTTTTGTCGGATCTAATACTTTGTCTTCATTTATTAAATGTCAATGTCAATACTTAATAGCCTTTACTTACCCCATCTCGACAGATCCGGCCAGATTTCGGCCAAATCTCGATGGACCCGGCCAAATCTTGCTTGATCCGGCCAAATATCGGCCCCCGTGATAAAACCCGAAACCAACCCAATACAACCCAAAACCGACGAGACTTGAACCGAAAAATCCAACTAGGTCGTCCGAGTTGGTTTCGGGTCATACTTTCATCCACCCGAATCATTCAGGTCAAGTCTGGGTTGGGCATAAACACGACCCGGCCTAACCCGTGGACAGCCCTAGTTAGACTTAGGAGTTAGGACTTTCAATTTCGTCCCAATAAAGTCTACGGAGGACAAAACCATGTTGATAAGATGGATAGCTGTTTAGAAACGCTTAGAATGTAGCATTGTTCAACGGTTATGACTTATGAGACTTGCGGAAGTGGTGGGTGATTAGCAGGTTTGGTTAAGTATTTTAACTGGGGCTTAAGTAGCTAGGTAGGTAATTTCTTTTGTCAGCTGTGAATTTAAGTGGTGAAGCTTTGTACTATACAAACACTTCCACCATATGTAGCATCTACAAGAATCCACATCCAATATATAGCTCTATCTTAAGAGAAGATCGATGCATTGCAAGCATTGTAAGATTGTCCAAATCTACACTTGTGTTAATTACATAACATAAAATAAAAAATATCTCAGGAGGCAGTCTTGAGACTCTTTTTAACACTGATAACAATAAAACACAAACTCCTCCATTTGGTGGTTCTCGAAAGTGAAACATAAAGATTTATTTATTTTTTTTTTTTTTTGAAAACTTGGTAAAAATTCTAATACATAATATCTAATACACATTGAATTTTCTAAAAGGAGAAACATGTAGCTAACTTTTTCAATGCCATAAAAGGTTAGGGATTGCAAGACACATTCACCCTGCATGTTTTCCCTGCCCCACCAAGTGGATAGGTTGGGGACAGTGGTTGATTTTATAATCAAGCCAGGTTCGAGTCATGTACACAAAATGATCCACAGATTAAATAGCTTACAACTTCATGATTCACACAAGTATCAGGAAGCATCCTTTAAAAATTTATTAAAATAAAATAAAAGGATCTTTTAGATACTTCTGCTTGTTTATAAAGAAACCTGGAAGGCTTATTGTAGTGCAGAATGTGTTTGATCAGATGCATAAACCACATCTTTTCAAGGGCATTTTAGCCAAGCCTCCTTAAATTATTGTCAAGAGCAGCCAATAGCAAAACTAAAACAGCTTCACTTGTGATGCCCTGTATCATTCCACCACCTTGTCCTACACCAAGATTTGCAACATAATATCGAAACTGAAACTGAAAAACAGTCCAATTCCAAAATATCGAAACCCTCGTATGCCTAAGTTTGAGGTTTAAATGTAACTTCCAAAAGCAGTCCAAATTCAATTTAAAAAAAGAGTTCAAGACCTCAATCCAACTCATTACAATATCTGTACACCATGTCATCAGCAGGTAAAAAACCTATTTTGACTCTAACCACTCCATTAAAAAAAGCATATATCCTGCAAATTTAAAGATCCTTTAATTTAGCTCATACACTTAAGGTCAGTGTATATTCCTAATTCTGATATTTGTTCAGAGATATCATATTATTTCAGCAATCTCCATAACCCATGATTTAATAAACTACATTCTATTTCATTCCATTCCAACACTCCCAAATATTCAGCATATAAAGCTTTAAAAAAAAAACTGTAAGTTCAGTATTGGGAGACTCAAAACTTTGACTTGAGAAATAAAGAAGAAGAAGCTATGCCTTTACACTGTATTAACCCTTACCTGCTGAAAGGAAATCATCAGGCAATTATCCAGGACAATCATTTCACTCTCTGTGCTGCAGGAGAAGTTATCCAACTGAAACATACAGTGTAAAGACCAGCACTGAGCATTTCTCCTAAGAATCTAATGATGCTGCTAGATATGCAAAAAACATAGTTCATGCTCTGACAATGGGTTACTCCAGGTAATATCTTTGCCTGAACATCTAGAAGCACACAAAATTTGTACATGACACATGTTTTTACCGAAACATACCTGCCCGGGCAGGGGATTGAAGGAAAAATTGAATTTTAGAGTAGACAATTTAGCAAGACTCAATTGCATTTGACGAAAAAAAAAAAAAGAATAAAAAGAAACTTACATAATCATTCTATAAATTACTTTTCTATTAGTCATGCACTAATAGAAAAACAAAAAACTAGTTAATGTCACTATAAAATTTATTTTCCAATGATTCTGGATGATATTAAGCACAGAACTGGTAACATTTTACAAAGATAACCAGGCTGCACAGAAAGACCCCGTTCTTAATACCAAGGAAAGAAGTTCTATGAATTAAAAAGTAAATTAGGTTGCAATACATAAAAGACAACAGAAATCAAAGAAACCAAACATTTACATCTTTTTTTTTTTAAATCTGGTTCAAAACTGAGCAAATAAAAAAAAAAAAGTGGGCCTTAACCTCCACCCAGTTCTTAAGGAGAGAGGAGGTTTCATTTGAAAAATAGGTCATTGTCACCTCTTTCCAATACTCAAGTGGAGAAACAGAAATCAGTATGCCTTTAAAAAATGTTGGTCTTTCTACATAGAAATCACTAGTATAAATTCATAGACATAAGAGAGAGAGAGAGAGAGAGAGAGAGAGAGAGAGAGAGAGTATTATCCCCAATCATAATACTTACGCTTGGCAAACAGAAAAATCCCCAATCATATGTTCGATATTACACAAAGTTTCCCATGTTATTAATCAGTTAGCAACTAGACATCAACCGCAGCATTAATGCATTATTATCACTACTATTACACATCTTTAACATTCAAGGCAATATTTCTTCCACTTAAGAAGTTTTCTTTTCAAAGGAAATCAAAAAAGATTCTAAGTATGATGAGTTCCAATGAGTAAACCCTGTATCCTCGGCAAATAACATGAATAACAATTCTGGTCATGAATATGAGTGGTGATTTCTTTCGTTACCAGCCTCCGATCAACAGATTCAACACACATAGATGTTTTGAGTACCATGTCAAACTCATTTAAGCTGATAGCATACAATGTCACTAACTCAACCAGCAATTGTGACAAAATCATAACTTACCTTAAATATATAAACCTCTAAAACATTGTCTAAGCTTGTGCAAAATTTAAAATTGGTACCCAACAAATTATTGCAAGAAAATTTAAGTCACATATATGGCCACAAGTAATCAGGCATATCAATTGGCAGCTCAGATTTCAACAATCATAAACAAATAAATAAGAAAAAAGGAAACAGTCAATTATTAATAGAGTAATAATTTGGATCATGTTAAAGCTGCCAAAAGGAGGAGACAGGGATCAAAAGATATTATGATGATGATAAAAACAGAAGGAAACAAGCTAACATCAAAACTCTTCTATTTCTTAAAGTAGCAGATAAGAAAGAGGGATTAAACTGATGGCAACTTCATGTGCAATCATTTCACAAAGAACATCAGGCGAAAGGACATATAGTTAGTTTATAATTCCGTTATTAGCCACCTGCAATTTTTCCAGCTGGATTCCTCCTATCCGTCATTAAACAATAAGCATTTAATCATAACACAATGTATTAACAGTATTTAAAATACATAAATTTGCATATTGTCAGACTGATCATTCACATCTAAAAACTGAAACAAAAACAAAGAGATACACAACAATCATATGCAATCTACTTCTTCAAACTATATCTAATATTTCCCGTAAAGATACAGTAATTTTTGAATGTAACAGACCCTTGTTCCTTCTTAAACTCTTCTAGCTTTTGGCGAAGGCGATGAAGAATTTCAGGTAACACACGTCTTGGGTTTTCCCGTAACTCATCACCTTTGACATTACAGTGTGTCTCAATGCATTTAATATGCTTTGTATTAAAGTAGTAGTCTTCTACTATGATAGACTCCTCCAATGGCTTACCCTGTAGCTCATTCATTAACCACTCTGCACACTCTATTGTTGATCTTATAGGTGTTAGGAACCTATCCCGATCATATTTCAGGTCCTCAAAATCCTCAAACTTTCTGCTCCTTGCTTTTTTTGATTCTTTTTATAGAGTAATCCAAATTGGCACACACCAAAGTGCCATTCGAAATCCGGTAACTAGGTGTAGCTTTTGTACACTTAGAGAGGTCAGGTTCATGGTCTTCATCATCCTTAGTTATAAGCTTTTGCCTCTGTTGGCCTTTATGAGATGGTTTTGCTTTTTCACCACTACCACCACCACCAGCAGGAAGAAAGAGATGCTACCTTTATGTGAATGAGTGTCTTCATAGGCTCAAACTCTAGACTACCTTTAGAAAAATGGTCTTCATTGCACAACAATTAATCAGCGTTGAAGCAATTATCATTTTCCTTGGAAGACATCACTACTTCAGTAATAATTAGATGTAATACCTACATATATTTGATGTTAAGAAGACATACATTTTCTTTGAAAGTTTATTTAGTTCTATCTTTTGCAACAGGTGTATATATACTCCAGTGGTAGCAGGTTGGCACAAAGGCTTATATTTGGAAATACAAACTATGGGGATCTAAGAAAATATCTGTCTGGATTTTTTGACACCACAGTGGGGTAAGTTGTATAAGTTCCATAATGCTTCTCTGCCTTTAGTACTCACAAGGGTACCTAGTTTGACTCCTCTCTCTCTCACAGGAATAAAAGAGAAGCGCGGAGTTATGTTGAAATCTCAGAATCTCTTGGAGTTGATAAGCCATCAGAAATTTTATTTGTGACGGATGTTTATCAAGAAGCTGTAGCTGCAAAGGCAGCAGGTAATTTGTGCTCATATTCTTATTGGGATTCTGAACATCCTGTTGGAATTGGGGAACCTGTCAAATAGATCAGTTCTATTTGTGTCTTCATAACTGGACTGATTGAACTTTATCTTAGCTTAGCAAATTTAGTACACAGTTGACAGTTCTACCCCCAAGTTAGAATGGGAATGCCAAACTTATTTCTTCTTCTTATTATTAAATTGTATTTAACACTAATCCATGTTATAGGTTTGGAGGTGATAATTTCTATCCGGCCGGGAAATGCACCCCTTCCAGACAATCATGGGTTCAAGACAATCAAATCGTTCTTGGAAATCTGAAAGCTTAGATGTTCTTCTGTAATCATATGAAATGTGACAATTATCTTGAATAAATATATAATTTACAATCTCGTTTTGAAAACAATGTGGTTTGTGCTCTGCTTCTGTCCTCTCTTGCTCTGTGCTAATTAATGCTTTGCCTGAAATTCTTTTAAATCAAGATTTTTGCTTTTTTCCTAAATCACTTGCACATACTCTTCCGAAAAGTCTTGTGCGTGGAAATATGAATACTTTTAGTACCATGCGTTGTGTCAATTATCCTATGAGGTAGATTGCGAGTAGTAGAGAAAAAATGGTGGGTTCATGTGATAGTGAGAGAAAGTCAATCATAGTTTGTCACATAAAACAATTGTGGTAAAATGTGTGGCACTAGAATTATTCTGTAAATATTGCATTTGGGACATCCTACATCTTTATTATCTCCAAGTTCTAACCATTGATAAATTGTACCCCTATGAAGTAATGACAGATAGTCCCCTAGATCAATAATTTGTCTTCCTTAAAGAAATCTACATATCAAAACACACTTGTAGAGGGGGGAATTTAGAACTAATCACAGATTGTGTTCTTATGTGATTGATCTTAGACCATTGAAAAATTTGAACTCGTCATAGATTGTCATCTTATACTATTAGGTCCATTTAAAATGTGAAATTTGAAAATCTAACTTTTGGAATGCATGTTTTTATTATATTCTCTATGCTTGCAAAATTTTATGAAGATCAAAGATCAATAGTTATGTTATCAATCAAATATTTAAATTTCAAGTTTTTTGGGTCTAAAATTATGTACAAAAAATAAGTTTATTAATTGAATAGTAAATAACATTCGATTTGAACGAAATTTGACATGTGTGTTAAGAACATAAAGAACATACAATCTAACAGTTAGATTTTTAAAATTCACATCTAATAAAAAGATATAGGAGAAGTTTAAAGAGTTTCTTTCTTTAGAGAGAAGCCTTATCTGTGTTTAAATTGGTAACTATAAAGTTTTATATAGTAGATTTCATAATTAATGTTCAGAGGGCAAACAGGAACTTGTTAAGTAAAAGATGATGTCATATGTCTCTTGGAGAAAAAGAAATAAAATCCATTCAATAAAATTATGACAGGTTATATTTAAGATTATCATTGATCGTTAAACCCCTATGAGAGTCCTAGAAATAGATGCATTCTTGAGCCTTATTAAGAATGTTCTTTGAAGTATTGAAGTTTTGTTAAAATCAAGCCCTAAGCATGCAAGAACTTCAAAATTCCGAACACGGAATTTTTTTTGAACTCAAGCCTTAAAGTTCTAAAGAACTTTTTACACTAAAAATTTTCGAATCCGAAGAATGTTTAAAAACACTGGGATCATGAAGAACAAAGAATCCTTAAATCCAATCAATTTAAGAATACGGTATTATTGCCCTTATTATTATATCGAAGTATTCCAGGAAGTGAGATAGGTTTTGCATTTGAGTAAAAATCAAGCAGTCATAACCGATTTGGGATAACTACTAGCTTTGTGGCTGAGTTTGAGTTGACGGGCTGATGCTTTGTAGTAATTTAAATATATCCTCAACTTGTTGTTGAGTTGGATGCAAAGGCCATAGTGGATGCCTTTTCAGAATGTCCATTATGAAAACAACATAGTCTCCCCTGTTTTGGATGATTGCAAGCAATTAATTTCCAGGTTCAGCCGGATCAAATTCAACCACTGCTATCGTCAATCAAACCGCTGTGCTGATGTGCTAGCAAAAATGGCTGCTGACCAAAATTCTGACTTTATTTATTTTGAATGGACATAAGGAATGTTTTTGAGGAAGACCTCAATGGTTTGTATTTAAACAGGCTTTGTCCTGAGACTGATGTAGTTCCTTAGTTTTTTAATATATCGTCTTTTAACCCCCAAAAAAAAAAAAAAAAAAAAAAAAAAACGATGATGACACATTTTGCACATCTTTGGGCCTATGAAAATACTTTTATCTTAAATAAAAAAAGAAAAAGAAAAAAAAGAAGACAAAGCACGAAGTCCATTACTTTAGCCCATAAAATTGACAAAAGTTTTGTCATCCCACAAAATTAGCTAGACGGGCCCAGAAAGTCCAACACAAGAAGGTCCTCGAATGGGCCTAAATCCAAGCTACCTAATTCTCCTTTACCGTGTGGATCAAGCCCACGCATGAAAAATGGACGATCCAACAAGGAGAAATTTGGAAAAGTAGATTGCTCTTTCAATTGGGCTTGGAACACCAATGAAACCTATGAGCCATTAATGTGTGCAACGTGTAATGCAAAAGAATTCCTATATCTGTGAATAAATATCCATAGCCAATACAAAGCCAATTTATTATAAATGAGAATCAATCATCATTGCTTGCTCTCCAAGTGGCATTGCCCTTTAGGAGAAAAGTCATATCAACCAATCTTTTTAAGAGAATTACTAATCAATGCTAATTGTTGCTAATGTCCAGTAAGGATGGTAATTTTGCCCCGCCCCGCTTGACTCGCTCCTCTCCGCTTCGCCTCACGCGGGTTTTTCCCGCCCCGCAAAGGTGGTGGGGCTGGGATAGGGGCGAGATTTTAGCCCCACACCACGTTTAGACTTTTTAGACCCAACCCGCCCCGCCCCGCCTCGCCCCATCCCTATCCCGCATTGATAAGGGTTAAATTGTAAATTTTTTATACCCTAAAACCCTTCTATTTAAACAAACATATCATCAGCTTATTTTATTCTACCCAACAAGGCTTTTTGCCTCTTTTTTTCTCTATTAAGGTTGAAAATAAGTTACCAATTTTAACATTTTCTTTTATCTTATTATAAACAAATTTATATACTATTGAATCATTGATTTTGTATTATGAGATTTTTTTTTGGGATATAGTTTTGTTAAACACTTTAATAAAATTATTCAATTTTTGCTAAAAATTAGTTTGATTTGATGCGATAAATTTATTTGTAATTTCAAGTATATTCTTATTAATGAAACAGGTTTTATTAAAAAAAATTGTAATAGTTGTGGGCAAATTAACAAGAAGTAGAGTTTTACAGGGTAGGGCGGGGATTTGCGGGGCCCCAAAGGGCGGGGATGGGGCAAGAAAATTTTCTCTGTCATGCGGGGTAGGGCGGGGATGGGGTAAGACAAAATCTTGCGGGGTGGGGGCGAAGACCCCATCCTTCGGACACGCCCTACCCCGCCCCATTGCCATCCTTAACGTCAACCATTCAAAGGTAATGATTGAATCAATTTTTTTTTCTTTTTTTAAATCTATAATTTGAAAGTACAATAGGAAAGGGGGATTTGAAACATTATTCTCCTAATAAAAAAGAGGAGGTTATGCCACTAAGCTATTGTTGAGGTCCAAAATATCACAAGTATTGTGTTGAGGCCCAAAACATCACAAATATTGAAATCTAAAACCCAAGAGGGCCCTCAAAAAAGGCAAGGCGCCAACCAAGGCCCACTTAAAATAAGCAAGAGGAGGCCCAAACTTATGAATGGGCAAGCTTTGGGCCTTAGAAAAGAAAGGAAAAGGAAAAGGAAAAAGGAAGCTCAGCCCAGCCTTTGTGAGGAAAATTTCCTGGGAAGCCTAGAAAGGGACTGGACCAGGATACCTTGGGACTCCTAGAAAGCTAGGATCCTCGGGAAATGCAGAAAGGGATCAGCTCAGATTGGGACAGCTCAAGGGAGCATGCTCATGCACACAAGGAACGAAGATAGGCATGTCCCATCAGTTGCCCATGGTTCAGAAAAAGGTTGATGACTTAGGAATCAACACTTCATGAACAGAAGTTTGGTACCTCGGGGAACGCAGGAAGGTGGACCAGGAAGGAAAGTGGCTGGAGATCTTTCAGCCTGACAGGGAGGAATCTGCCCATTTAGAGAAAATGACAAAATGTGAAGTAGCCAAAGAGGTAGGTTTGAAAAGGAGCATCTAGAAGCTTTGGGAAGAGAAGATTGAAAATCAACTCTTAGGACCTCCCAAAAGAGGAAGGTCAGCTGGAGACTTTTGGGGGGGGGGGGGGAACCTCAAAAGGGGAAAATATTGAGAAAATAAGGAAGGGATCAGCCACCAATGTTGTTGATACAACATTGGTTCTGGTACCCAGGGCAGCAAATGGAGGGAATCAGTGGTACACCAAATACCCTAGGAATGTACTATAAAAGGGGGTGAAGCCATTAGCAAAAACCAGTCAACAATAGAGAATCATAGCAAAAAGATCCTTTGAAAAACTTCTTTAGAATTCAAAAAATGAGAAAAAAGGGAAAACACTGTGAGGGATCCTAAGATAGGCACTAGAGGATACACTTGGATTCAAAGGGGTTCAAAACTTACAAGTCTTAGAAGCCTACAAAGAGCTATCTAAGTCTGTGACTTTTGAACTTATTTGGACCTTGTGACATATCCCAGTGGAGAAAGGACCCAATGTACTAAAACTTAAGAAAATAATGAAATATTATTTATCATTATGAGGATCCCTAACGTCTTATTTACCTTTTTATTATTCCTTTACTGTTTCTTTACTGTACAATACGTATATATTTTGTATGTATAAATGTGTATGTGTTGTAGGAATCATGTTTTGTGCACAACTTGGTTCATAATCAGCCCAACACAGTTGCGGTGAACCAAACCCAGTCCACCAAACCACAAGTATAAGGCCCAGGATCCTTGTTTCTACATGGGCCTGGGTACTGTCAAAAATAAGAACCCACATTTTAAGGCGACTTTACTGGGGACTGGGCAAAGAAGAGGGAAGAAGCAGTCCCTTCGCAAAGCATGGCTTCAAGGCAAAGGAACAGCAAGGGTGCCAACATGCCACCTGCGGCATTAAAGCCCGTGAGAGAAAATGAAGTGGCTTCCAGGCAAAGGAATGAGGTATCCCTGGTAGAACACGAGGTTGTCTCAAGGCAAAGGCATGAGATGCGAGAGCCAAATCCTATGGTCCAAACTGGCAGAAATGATGAAAGACCTCCAGCAAGAGATTTGTCTTCTCAAAGAAGGAAGAACTCAAGAGATTAGAGACAACGCTCCTCTTCTGGTCAACCAGGAAAGGGTCTAGCCAAAAGGAGGGTCGGCGGTAGGAGGGGGAGCCAATCCCCAATATCTCACTTTAGCAGATGTGAATGCCTTTCTTGAACAAGAAATGGAGAAGCTCTCGGGGGTCCCTAAGTAATTTTCTCGGGATCCCCCATTCCTACCGAAGCTCTTTGGCAAGCCTTACCCTAAAGGATATGAACCCCCAAAATTCCACCCGTTTGATAGAAGGAATGAGAGTGCTATTGAGCACGTGAGTAGATTTATTCACACTATGGGTCCCTATGCAAGGGATAAAGAACTATGTTTGAGAGAATTCGTTAAGTCCCTAGTGGACAAAGCATATACATGGTACACCACCTTGAGGCCCGGGTCCATCAAGACTTGGGATGATATGATGGAAAGATTCTGTGCGAAGTACTACCCAAGCGAGGATAAAGTGACTTTCCAAAGCCTTCAAATGGTGAAGCAGAGGCCTGGGGAGGATCCCGTCCAGTTTATCAAGAGATTTGAAGATGTCTCTCTAGACTGTTACAGAGACCATGAAGAAAAAGAGCTCGAGGAGACCTGTATATCCAACATGCTCTTTGACTACAAACTTAATCTGGAGAACTTATGCATAACCCAGTTTGTCGACTTGCTACAAAGAACCAGAAGGACAGCATTAACCATAAAAACGAAGAGGGTATCGGTTTCCCAAGCCATGACAGCTTCGGTGGGAGAAAAGAGGAAGAGGCCTGAAGGAAAAGTGACCGAGGAACCACCTGTGATCCCATGTACTGTGGAGGAGCTGAACCATGTCCTAGACAAATGGATTGCGGATGGGGTTGTCAGACCATTCATCATGTTTAGGCCACCAACTGAAGAAGAAAGAAAGAACCCCCTGTTTTGCAGAATTCATAACTATGTCAAGCATTCCACTAAGGATTACTGGACCCTCTGAAGGCTTTTTCATAAGAAACTCAGGGAGGGGACCCTGGTGTTTACCCAACGGGAACCAGAGGTGCAAAGGAACCCTTTGCCCAATCACAAAGGAAAGGGGGTGGTGGCTGTGGTAATTCATGGGAACCTAGCTGACGTGGAGGCAGAAGAGTCGGAAGGATCCTTCCATCCAAACACAGTCAGAACCATTCAGAAGAACACCAAGTTTAGGTCATTATTCAACCAACTGGGATTTGGACCAGAAGCAAGGAGGATTGCGACAAAGTCCCTCGTGAGCATATCAGTAGACTCAAGGGTGGAGTGTTTCACGGTAGAATCTCACGCCAGTTGGGCTTTCTTGGAAACAACTAATGCAATAACTTTCACGGATGAAGATATGGAAGTTAAGTACCCGGATCATTGATGGCCCCTTTATTTGACAGCCACCATAATGGTGTTCAAATCAGGAGAGCATTGATAGACACAAGGGCTTCACTTAACCTCATTGCCTTAAGTACCCTGAAGGCTGTTGGCATGGCTGGCAAAAGGATCTTAAGGGCTTCTGTGGAGATAATAGGATTTAGAGGGGCCGCAGAATCCATTGAGGGGTACGTGCAATTGGCCTTAAGGGTAGGGCCCAATAGTAGTTCTAACTCAGTTTCATGTGATCAACTCAGAAGTCTCTTATCATATTTTGTTGGGACGACCCTAGCTTCATAAGCACCGCCTCATTCCCTCAACGTACTACCAGTGTGTTAAAGGGAGACTGAATGGGAGGCCCATAAGGATCCCTACCAACCCGAATTCCTTTAGTCAAGGAGAAGTGAACTTTGTAGAGACAATGTTTTATGGCGAGTTAGCACCATATGACGAGTGTCCCACACCAGGGACCCCAGGTGCACCTGTTTTGGAAGAAGAAGAAGGAGGGGGTACCCACGACCTAAGGGATCTCCTGGACAGAAAAAGACAAAAAAAGGAAGCCAGCTCCTTAGGATCTCGGGAATGTGTGGTAGTCCGGGAACCCGGGGGCAGGTTGATATATTGCTTATGAAGGTGCGCGAGACTTGAATGCGCTTTGCAGGAGGGTCGCGGGCCACCAGGTTGCATGATGGCTTAAGAGGATATCCTGGAGGATCCGAAGAAAGAAGCACAGATTCAGCCCAAAGAAGAGTTGGAAGAAGTAAACCTGGGGGCTGGTTTAGGACCCCCAAAACTCGTTTTTATCAGCAGCCAGCTGCCAGCTCAGGAAAAAGAGCAATTAGTGGAATTATTAAAAAGATATGTGGATGTGTTTGCGTGGACATATGATGAGATGCCTGGCCTGGATCTCGGGCTGGTGGTCCACTCTCTTAATGTAGATCCAGGAACTAAGCCAGTAATCCAACCAGCTAGGGTCTTCCACACTGAGATAGAGGCTCAAATCACTCAAGAAGTCAAGAAGTTGCAGACAATAGGGTTCATTAAGCCTATCCAGCACCCTAAATGGCTCTCCAATATAGTTCCTGTGAAGAAAAAGAATGGTCAAATCCGATGTTACGTGGATTTTCGCAACTTAAACAAAGCATGCCTAAAAGATGAATTTCCTTTACTTAACATTGATCTCCTCGTAGACTCAGCTGCGGGAAGTTCCATATTCTCATTTATAGATGGGTATAGTGGATATAATCAAATCCGTATAGCTGCCAAGGATGCAGAAAAGACAGCGTTCAGGACCCCGATAGGGAACTTCTATTACACCGTGATGCCTTTTGGCCTTAAAACCGCAGGAGCCACGTACTAGCGCACCATGACGGCCATCTTCCATGATATAATGCATAAGAAAATGGAAGATTATATGGATGACATTGTGGTGAAATCAAAGACCAAGGCAAGACAATTCCAAGTACTTGAACGAGTCTTTGAAAGATGCAGGGTGTACAAGCTGCGCATGATCCCCCTAAAGTGTGCTTTTGGGGTATCTGCTGGGAAGTTCATTGGATTCCTAGTACATCATTGAGGCATAAGTGTGGATCCAGCCAAGGCCATTGCCATCGCAACCAAGAAAAGGCTTACAACAGTCAGAGAGCTCAAAAGTTTCTTAGGAAGGGTCTCTTACATTAGAAGGTTTGTGCCAGGTCTTGCTTCGGTCACAAGTGAGCTATCCAAATTGTTGAAAAAGGAAGCTGAGTTCACCTGGGGACCTGAATAGCAGGGAGCCTTCCAAAGGATCTAACAGATCATGAACCATCTACCTACCCTACAAGCGCCAGTACGTGGGCGGCCTCTGTTGCTATATTTAGCATCTAATTCTCAGGCTATCGGGGCATTACTAGCCCAAGAAGATGATGAAAGAAGTGAGCATCCTATTTATTATGTGAGCAGGGCCTTGAAAGATACAGAAATCAGGTATCCCAATGTTAGGACATATGTGATTTGCTTAGGAACATATGTCAATTTAGAATTGGCTAATCCTTTGACAAAACGCACTTTACTTGTAATTGGGTAGATCTAGGATGTGTTTAATGCTTCAAGGAACAAGGTCTCAAGTTCAAGTGTTAAAGCCATGCAAGTCTGTCCAAGAAACAAGTGAGAAAGTGCTGGATTTTAAAGCTTGACAGCTAGCATCTATCGAGGTTTAAAAAACTGCTGAAGCCCGAAGCTCGACAGCTAGCTCGATAGATACCCTATCTGTCGAGGTTTATGAAATTCAGTTTTTCAGAGCTGATTTCACTCCAATCCGTGAGTATGTGTTTAGGCTTTCTTTTCTCACAACCCTAAACATATATAAGGATTATTTTAAGGGCCGTAAAAGGTTGCATAAGTGTGAAGCAAAGTTGTGTTCATGCAAATTGTGACTGGAGACAGAATTTGCTCTAGTTCATCTTTCTCTTGAAGAAGCTGCTGTGTTTGTACACCTTAGGGTTTTGTGACCAAGGAGTTTCGTGATCTTCATTGTGTGATGAACTGAAGAACTTTGTAGCCAACATCTTTCTCAAGTTGGTGATCAAGTCGCGTACTGGGATCCGCGCATCTATTGGTTAGTCACATACTAGGAGCCGTGCATTGAAAAGGAGAGATTGTCACTACAGAACAAGTCCAATTGGGTATTGGGATAAGGGTTCAACTGTAGGTTGGTATAAGGTACTGGGATTCCTTTACTTGTAACCGCTTGTTTTGATAATAGTGGATTCTCGGGAGTGGTGACCTTAAAATCACCCGGTAGGGTTTTTGCCGTGTAGGTTTTCTCCATTCGTAAACAAATCACCGTGTCAATTTAATTTTTGCTGCACTTTAGTTAATTGGTGATTTGTTTGTGCTACCACGCATTTTGCATGTTAATTGAATTAATTAATTAACTTGGCTAAATCAGTTAGTTAATTTATCACAAGGGGTCAATACATTCTTGGCTTATCACCCAAGATAGAGAGAGCATGCTTGGTGGTTATTTATGCGTCCCAGAGGCTGAAACGTTACTTTTTAGCCCACCAAATCCTCCTAGTGACCAAGTCTCATCCTATAAAGGCACTCCTCCATCAGCCCTTATTGACTGAAAGGGTAGCGCAGTGACTAATATTGCTCTCCCAATATGACATTGGCCTAAGGACCCCCAAGGCCGTCAAGAGCCAGGCTATAACAGATCTACTGGCCCAGTTCCCCAAAGAAGAAGAGTGTCCATTGAGGGAGGATATCCCAAGAGAAGTGGCAATGGTAGAACTCCCGGGGAGGAAGTGGACCATGAGATTTGATGGGTCAGCAACAGTAGCCTCGAATGGCATAAGGGTCGTGTTGAGCTGTGAAGATGGGGACATCATACCATTATCCTTCAAACTCGAGTTCCCATATTCGAATAACACTGCTGAATACAAGGCGTACTTGAGTGAACTGGTTATAGCACTTAGTATGGGGATCAAGCACATGAGGGTAGTGGGAGATTCCAATCTTGTAGTCTCTTTAGTCAAAGGAGACTTAGCATTGAGGGAGTAGAGCTTGGCATTCTATCGGACTTGGGCACAGAAGGTAGAAGGGAAATTTCAGACCTTTAGTGTGGAGTACGCCTAAAGAAGTGAAAACCAGTTTGTTAACGCACTGGCCACCCTGGAATCCCAGATACCTTTTAAGGAAGAAAGCACCTTGATAAAGGTAAGCAAGCAGCAGAACTCTATCGTAGAGACCTTTAAAAGGATGTTTCTAGAGGAACCAGATGAAGAAGATTGGAGGAGTGAGATAAAGAGAGAAGTGGGAAAGCTAGAGCGTTGGAGGAGTATTAAAGAATTGAAAGATTACACCTTGATAGAAGGGGAGCTATATAGAAGGTTCCCGGAGGGATCCTGACTAGATGTATCAGCGAGAAAGAAGGAAAGTTGAAGCTAGAGGAATTACACAACTAGATATGCGGGGTCGTAGAAAAAATCAATCTGTACAGGAGGATATAGCGTATGGGGTACTATTGGCCCAACATGAACAAAGAAGCTGCAATTGTACAAGAAAAGTGTCAAAATTGCCAACTCTTAGTGGACAAAGAGGAAAGTTATGTTGTATTTGTTGCAAAAGATTGAAGGACTCCATTTGTAGGATACCTGACTCAGGGGATCCTGCCAACTGATAGGAAGCTAGCTCACCAGCTCAAGAAGCTAGATGTCCGGTATTTTCTGCAAAATGAGATTTTGTTAAAAAGAGGGTATAACGAGGATCCTTTGAGATGCCTGGGGCCTAAGGAGGCCAGGGAAGCAGTAAAGGAAGTTCACTCAGGGGAATATGGGAGTCACCCGGGGAAGAGAAGACTCTATAGGTAACTATTGCAATTGGAATATTATTGGCCCACCATGAAGAAAGACTCTGAGGAGCTGGTTAGGCATGTCATGCATGCCAAGTACTAGGGGATGCAATACATACTCACCCAAACACGCTACAAGATATGATTACCCCATGGCCTTTCCACACTTAGGGGCTTAACCTCATAGGACCCATAAATCCACCTTCCAACGGCCACATATGGATCTTAGAAGCCACCGAGCACTTTACAAAATGTGGTAGAGGCTATGCCTTTAAAGAAGGCCACCAGAGCAGTAGTTTTAAACTTCATTCGTGAGCACATCTTCACGCAGTTTAGGATCCTTAGGAGGCTGATCAGTGACAATGGTACCCCATTCGTAAAAAAGGATGTGAGGAGCTTGTTAAAGGCATACCACATTAAATATAGGAGATCCATGCCTTATTATCCACAGGGAAATGGCTAAGCTAAGGCTACTAATAGGGTGATATTGAAGATCCTGAAGAAAATGAAGCATGAGTACGAGGGAAAGTGGAGCTCCTACCTGACAGATGTACTCTGGCATGCAGGAGCTCCCTGAAA
The DNA here is from genome assembly GCA_030021035.2 of Notholithocarpus densiflorus. NCBI lineage: Eukaryota > Viridiplantae > Streptophyta > Magnoliopsida > Fagales > Fagaceae > Notholithocarpus > Notholithocarpus densiflorus. The sequence goes on along the minus strand of JARYZH020011361.1, from coordinate 2,965,355 downwards.
ACAGCTATAGGATTTTTACCATTCTCCATTGTTTATGGGACAAAAGTCATCAGCCTAGTAGAGTTAACTGTCCCTACACCAAGGGTGGTGCTCGAGGTGATCCAAGGAGATGCGAATGACACACATGCCAAGGGAAGGCTGGTAGACCTGGAAGGACTAGAAGAAAAATGAGAAGTTGTAAGGAGTAGAAGTCAGAGGTACCAGTAGAAAATGGCCAAGGCATATAAGCAAGCAATACACCCAAGGATCTTTGCAGAGGGGTAGCTAGTACTAAGGGTAGCTGAACACGTAAGGAAAAACATCTTAGGACCCTCCAAGTTCACTCCAAAGTGGGAAGGCCTCTACGTTGTTAAGGAAGCCCACGACAGCGGGTATTATTACCTTGCAAAGGTGGATAGGACCTCCTTGGCAGATCCCATAAATGAAAAATGGTTGAAGCAGTACTATGCCTAAAGATTTCGGGTACACCAGGGACCCTTTTGTCATCCTTCATGTCGCTAAGTGTTTCATTACCCTTTATGTTATTAGGCATTATCTTTTTTCATATGCTTGTTTTACCAAGTACTTTATTTAGCAACTTTTTTTTCTTTACAATCCATGTGAAAAGGGCCCCCTTATGGCAGGCTCATTTCCATCTTATGTCTTTAAGTTATTATGAGGAATTTCAATGAAATCTTCCTTCAAAAATTTGAGTAGACCATACAATTATGCTTAAATAGTGCTACATATAATACGACCTGATTTTGGCCAAGATCATGGCTGAGTACCTAGGTTAGTACTTGATTCAAAAAAAGGGAAGAAAAAGTCTTTTTCTAGTACATGACCCAGGACCTGCACCAGAATCGATCTAAGTACATGACCCAGGACTTGGGTGGAAAAACAAGCCTCCTAAGTACTTGGCCCAGTACTTGTCACAAAAGGTCCCACTTGGTCCATGACCTAGGACTTGGATGAAGATAAATATCTAAAGTACCTAGCCCAGGATCTGTGTAGGAGCATAATCACTAAAGTACTTGGCCTAGGACCTACCACAAAGTGAATCCCTAGAAACCATGGGCCAGGACTTAGTTTTCAAAAAAAAAAAAAGGGGGAAGAAAACAAAGGAAAAAGGGAAAAGACAGCATATGAAAGGAAAAGGAAGTACATGTTACTATAAGCAAGAAGTTACTGAAGTTCACATATTATTAAAAAAAAAAAAAAAAAAAAAAACTTAATAGCTCAAAGTACCTAAAAGAAAGGAAAGCAACTTATACAGTCTGAACTTCTTCTTTTTTTTCTTTTTTTTTTTTAAAACAAAAAAAATCTAAGGTATGAGACTAGCCAGTAAAGAACCCTCCCGAGGAACTGCAGAAGTAGAGGAAGTAGCTGGAGAAGAAAAGGCCTGCTGCTTTCTGATCTTCAAGTCTTGCAACACCTTGTGAGCATGGGCCAAAGCCTCCTCAGTAGCAGCAATCTCAACATCAAGGTCCCTAGAGACCTTCCTCTGAAAAAGCGCATGAGCCAAAGACTGAAGGTACTCCAACAAAAAAGACAGATTGAGTCTTGCCTCCATGAGGTCCTGCACCACCCCTCTCCACTCTAAGAGTCTCCCTTCAGATAAGGAATCAAGAGACATATCCTTTAGGAAAACCAGCACGGCACAGAGGAGCTCCATCAGAATATTCCCTAAGAACACACCTCTCTTGAACCCATTAGTGAAGTCCCCGTGGAGTCTAAGCAATCCCTCTAAGAGCGGCAAGCCCTCAGTAGGCACAGAGAATCGTAAGAAGTTGACGAAAGGTGGCCCAAAGCGATGAAAGTGACTTGCAGGATGGCTATTGAACTCTAGGGAGTCAAAACGAGTCAAAAAGGCAGGAAGCAAAGCTGGGATCTGAAACAGCCATCTTTGGGGCTTCCTCTATCGTTGCATCTTTTTCCTTAGAAAGTGAAAGACCCTTAGGCCTTGGAGTGGTCTGGGAGATCCCTGGCTGAGCCTCAACAGCCTGGGCAGCGGGGAGGGGTCTTTTGGCTTCCTCAGTAGTCACAAGCTTGGATTCCTTGGTGCCCATATCAACATCTGCAAAATCAATGGGGTCATGAAGCAGGAAGAGGCACAGGAAAGAGGAAGGAGAGAAAAAGGAAAGGGGAAAAAGCAAGTACCAGTCTCTCGTGGCGAGACTTCCTCCTGAATTTGAGCACTACTTCGACTATTGTGGGGGGTTTGCCCTCCTGCCCTTTTGACTTTTCAAGGGACTCTGTAGAAGAACACATTGCACGTTGAAAGAAAGGAGAGAAAATTTTGGAAAAATTGCTAAAGGAGGGGAGGGGCATAGAGGGTTGACTCATGATTGAAGCAAAAAAAAAAAAAACAACGCACACCTTCAGAGGCCTCTGTCTCTGAGGTGGGATCAACTTCAAGGGTAATCTGGGTACTGGTTTGGCTTGAGAAAAGGGAAGCAGTGTCTTTAAAAAGGAAGGAAACAGGAAAGATGAATAACGTAGATGCTAATATATTCAGAAAAGAATGAAGGACGAGATAAGGCCTACTTGTTCTTGTAGATGAAGTTGTGGCCCTAAAGGATTCCTTAGCTACCACGAGTTCAACAGTTTGCTTAGCAATCACAATTTTAGTTGGGCTAGGGGTCTGCCCAGACTTGGGATCTTTAGGGACAAGGGTCTGAGTAGCTTCAAGATCTTGAACAATTGAAGAGATAGGAGTTTGCACAAACTCGGCATCCTTGACTACCTGCTTGGCTTCCCCAGACACGTCACCACTAGGGAGTCCCTCCTCCACACCATGAACAGTTGGGGGCTGAGTTACCACCACTCCCTCCAACGAGGTACCACCAGTTACAGGGGGAGGCACCTTCACCTGCAGAAGAAAGGAAAGAAAGGGGGGTCAATTGGCAACTCAATAGCAGGAATGGACAAGCCAAAAGGAAAGACAAGTAGAGAAAGAAATGAGGAGGGATGGAAAGTATCATACCACATCATCACTAGAGGAAGGGCTTTTTGCTCCCTTGGGGTCGGATTTGTGTTTAGAATACAAAAACAGAAACCACTCATCAATAAAAGAAAAGAGAAAGAGAAACACAGCAAAGCAACAAACCATGAAATAAGATAAGAAGGCAACGAGCAATTAAAGAAGAAAGGATGAGAGAAGAAGGAATGAGGCCTTGCCCTTCTCTCTCTCTCTCTACAGGTCCTTCAATAGTATTCTGCTTACTACGGGTATGCTCAGAAGGTCCCTGGGGAGATCGGGGAATGATGGCAAGGGACCCCGAAGAACCTTGGGCTGAAGAAGTAACAGCTACAGAAGAAGTTTCTTTAAGGAAACCCATAGGGATTTGAAGGATAGAAGACTCTACCTTAGTCTTTACTTTGATCTTTGGGATGGGAGGATGGCTAACCTCCTTTCCAATAGCAGAAGGGTCCACTTCCCTAGGGTCCTCAGAAATAGTAAGCTGCTTGCAAGCTGAAGCAATCTTTCTCCTTTTGGTACCTTGGTCAGCCTCAGTACCTTCAGCACTCTCCTCAACTTCGGATTTCTTGCTAGTTTCCTTTTTGATCTTTTTCTCCTTACCCTTACCCACAGGAGTTGCAGCACCAATTTCCTTAATTACCCCTTTTTTAATAGACACACCGAAGGAAGAGACCACAATCAAGTCACACCCTGGCCAAGAATCAAGGAAATCATTGGCATAGGATACCCAGCCACCTCTAGCAGCGTGCCACTCCACAAAACCAGTTTTGCTGCTTATTGCAGCAGACACAACACTAGCAGTGGGAAGACCTAAACGCTTGTTGTACGAGGGAGCAAAGAAGAGATCAAGGTCAGGGACCCTTCCAACTGTACCTGAACCAACAAAGTCTAAAAAGGACTTCTAAACCCTCCTCCAATAACTGGTAAAGCCACTCGAAGCAAAGACTGCTCGTTGAGAATTTGGCACCACGAACTGGGGGCTTCTTTATGACCAATAAGAAAAGGCTTGAAGCCTGAGGAATGGATCCAGAGATGGGAGAGAAGGCACCACTTCTTTAAACACCGGCGGGATATCTTGATTGAAACCGAACTGCCTAAACACCCGATGCGCAGAATAATTAGTGTACTTAGGGCCACTCATTGAAGGAACCGGAAGCCATGAAGGGCTGGTGCAAGCCAGGTACGCCAAGCTGCTTTCATCTCCTCGGCATAGATCAAAAGTGTGCCCTGAAGAGTTTAAGAAGGAAGACAAGACAGAATCACAAGAAAATCTAGGACTAAACTCCTGGGGGGAATGCCAACTCAAATGCCCCCTCTGGTCAAACAGCTCCATAAGATTGACATTACCACCCTTCAGGATAGACCAACGAAAAATGATAGGGCGGCCATCAGTAGAACTGCCACATAAGCCCTTGATGACATCTGGGGATCCTTGGAACTTATCCTTCACGTACTTTAGATTCCTACACTTTGCCAAAGTGACAGAGGAACAATCCCACACAAACACTTGGAGAATGGCGCAGTGCAAAGACGAAGTTATGGCATAGCAGGAATTACCTTCAATTTCATCACCATGGAGCAAGTCTAACTGGGAATAAACGTGACCTAAGAACATGGGAGCCAGAGGATACCTGGTACCCTGGGCCAACTTGATGGCTAAAGGGAAGAATGTAGACTTGATTCCATAGCCAGGAAATTCACTGAAGATAAATTTACTCAGCCACAGTGCTAGGAACCCAACTTGCTTAACAATTTTGTAATTTTCTTGAGAAAGGGTCGCTACCCATTTACCCATCCTGTCTGGTTTACCTCCAGAAGAAGCGGTATGCCCACCAAAATGCTTGAAGAGTCGCTCCTCAACCTTGAGATCCTCAGCGGAGAGCTGGATGTTGAAAGGATTCTCATCACCAAACAGAGGGAGGAGGAAATTATTAACCACATCCTCTAGAGTAATGGTGAGTTCGCCAACAGAAAAGAAAAATGTATGAAGAGAGAGAGACTAACGGCGCACCAGATGTCTCAGACCTTTGGCATCCCTAAAGCCTTCTATGTTTCTAGAAATTTCCATTGACTTCGGGATCCCAGCGTGCTCCAAGCAATTGGCAAAACCCCCATCAGATAGCTCCTCATCCACCCAATTAGACCAACCAGTGATCTTCCCTGGAACGAAATCAAAGAAAATGGGAACCGCCTCGCGAAATCCTCACTTGATTTGAAGGTCTAGGATTTCCCTTGGGTCTGGAACTTGGGCAAAACTGGCAAACCTGAGCTGACTAGAAAACACTCAGGCATGTGGAGAAGGAAGAGCATCACCGTGAGTAACCTGGGGGAAGAACAAACTGGGAGTATACCAAGGGTCTCGTAAGGGAAAGGCTGGGCGATCTGAGACTTCCTACACCTCACCTTGTGCTGACCCTACTGAGGAGCCCTCACCTTTAGAAGGAGTAGGTGAACGCTCCTTCCTTTTTCGTGAAGAAGAGGAGGAAGCCATGAAAGAATAATGTAGCAGAAAACAAAAAGGGTTTGAAGCAGAAGAAGACAGTGGAAGGAGGAAGCAAAGGGGAAAGAATGTACTGGGAAAGATTTTTTGAAAAAAGTGAAAAGGTGCTTGGAGGAAAAGATTGAGGTGATGGCAATAATGGCGTGAAGAAAAATTGAAAAGGATGAAACATAGAATAACGCGCTAGTTGCCAAAATTCAATTTTATAGAAAGGTTATTTGTTAGTTATTAATGAGAGTTATGGGAAACGTAAAAAGAGGAGGAAGAGGTTTACCCAGACACTTAATCCTTAACTGCCACGTTCCTTGAAAATAGGGGAAGTTACAAAAGAAGTGGGATACATGGAATCAGGACACCAGAGGACAACGTGAAGGGCCAGGATCCTAGAATAAGAAGGAAAAAGGACCCCGAAGGCGAAGGAAATAAAAGTACCAACTATAAAGCCTTGGGGAGGCCAAAATCTTGTTTGCTCACGCATGGGCTGTAGGCAACCCACAAGCTCGAGGGGCTAAATGTTGAAGTCCAAAATATCACAAGTATTGTGTTAAGGCTCAAAACATCACAAATATTGAAATCTAAAACCCAAGGGGGCCTTCAAAGAAAGGCAAGGCCAAATCCACCAACCAAGGCCCACTTAAAATAAGCAAGAGGAGGCCTAAACCCATGAATGGGCAAGCTTTAGGCCTTAGAAAAGAAAGGAAAATGAAAAAGGAAGCTTAGCCTAGCCTTTGTGAGGAAAATTTCCTGCGGAGCGTAGAAAGGGACTGGATCAGGATACCTTGGGACTCCCAGAAAGCTGGGATCCTTAGGAAATGTAGAAAAGGATTAGCTGGAATTGGGACAGCTTAAGGGAGCATGCTCATGGACACAAGAAATGAAGATAGGCATGTCCCATCAGCCGCCCATGGTTCAGAAAAAGGTTGATGACTTACCTCGAGGAACGCAGGAAGGTGGACCATGAAGGAAGGTGGCTGGAGATCTTTCAGCCTGACAGGGAGGAATCTGCTTATTTAGAGAAAATGACAAAAGGTGAAGCAGCCAAAAATGTTGGTTTGAAAATAAGCATCTAGAAGCTTTGGGAAGAGAAGATTGAAAATCAGCTCTTAGGACCTTCCAAAAAAGGAAGGTCAGCTGGGGACTTTTTGGGGGGAAACATCAAAAGGGGAAAATAGTGAGAAAATAAGGAAGGGACCAGCCACCAATGTTGCTAACACAACATTGGTTCTGGTACTCAGGGCAGCAAATGGAGGGAATCAATGGTACACTAAAAACCTTAGGATGGTACTATAAAAGGGGGTGAAGTTATCAGCAAAAACCAATCAGCAATAGAGAATTAGAGCAAAAAGATCCTTTGAAAAACTTCTTTAGAATTCAAAAAATGAGAAAAGATGGAAAACACTGTGAGGGATCCTGAGATAGGCATTAGAGGATAAACTTGGATTCAAAGAGATTCAAACCTCACAAGTCTTAGAAGCCTACAAAGAACTATCTAAGTCTGTGACTTTTGAACTTATTTGAACCTTGTGACATATCCCAGTGGAGAAAGGACCCAATGTACTAAAACTCAAGAAAATAATGAAATATTATTTAGCATTCTGAGGATCCCTAACGTCTTATTTACCTTTTTATTATTCCTTTACTGTTTCCTTACTGTACAATACGTATATATTTTGTATGTATAAATGTGTATGTGTTGAAGGAATCATGTTTTGTGCACAACTTGGTTCGTAATTAGCCCAACACAGCTGCCGTGAACCAAGCCCAGTCCACCAAACCACAAGTATAAGGCTCAGGATCCTTGTTTCTACCTGGGTCTGGGTACTGTCAAAAATAAGAACCCACAGCTATAAGACTATTGGTGATAGTGTGCTCACTTAATTGAAAATGTATCTTGTGCATTGGATACATGCATTTTCTCTCTCACAACTCCAATACGTGAGATAACTATTGCTCTCATTTCTCAACACAGTCATTATATTAACCGATCTTAAGTTATTCCTATTGCTACCTTCATTCACTTTCTCTTGTGTGTGTGTGTTTTTTTTTTAAAATAAATATATAAAATTTAGGAAAAAAAAAAAAGTTATTCCTATTTCTAGGAAAGTGCTTAACAAAAACATACTAGTAAAGAACTTTCAATCGTCATATGCAACTACAAGTTGCTAATTAGTTAAGAACACTCATCATGGTTATTGTTTGGGGGTCTTTTGTTGATGTACCATGTATCTAAATTTGAGTGGGCTTCTTTGCTGACTTGAGTTTAGTTCGAAGACTGATAATGAAGAAGGCTAGTGGTGCTTCTTGAGGTTGGACGACACTTGGCACACCTTTAAAAGGGAGGAAAGACCTTGCAACCAGCTTACATAACTTGTGAAAAATCACATTTTTAACTTTGAAGGAAAGGATAATTAAGAGTAGTTGTAATGAAGAAAGAAAGAGACAGTCTTGCTTTTGCGCTCAATCACTCGTAAAGAGGTGTTTTCTATCTACTTAATGTGAAGTAAATTTGTTATATTTGCTGGACATTAGACATGGCAAAATTGACCCAAACCCAATGACCCACTCCAAATCTAAATTTTTTTTACCTAGAGTAAACGTAAGTTGAACCATGATCCGACCAATTTTTTTAATTTTTTTAAAAAAAGACCATATAAATTAGCAAATCATCCAAATGTTAAACCATGTAAAGGTAACATAATGTCAAGTCTTGGATAGGGAATTATAAAAATCCTTAATTGGTTGCAGTGTTCATAGAATTTCATTGTAGTTTTTTAATTGTGACAAATGCGGTGTTCTATTGGCAGAAAATTATTGAAAATTTTTCTTAACTGAAAAAAATTATTAAAATCTTATTGAGAATAACATGAGAGAAATACCGATATCTTAAAAAGAATTAATGTTCAATTTGCAGTATATTCTCAAAAAAAAAAATATAGATTTTAATTTTCTTGGGAAGTCCATATCATATGTATCCTTAAATTGTAATTTCGAAATCGCAATTATGTATAACGGGTGTTATGGTCCCTTGGTAGTACGATGACATTAATTCCGAAGAAAAAAAAAAATTCACTGATGTGAAAGAAGCATTTGATAATTTAATACGTTTTTTGTTTTTCTTCCCCACTCTCTTTCTTTAATATCATCTACAAAGCATTCTCAAAAAAAAAAAAAAAAAATATCATCTACAAAGTGTAATGCATGCAATCATTCTTCTATTTCGGTTTTACGCAAAACCAATAATATATGTGAAGAATAGGTCCTCAAAAGCCACAGAGAGCCCGTAAGTCGTATTTAGTGGAGGAGGTTTCAGCACAAATCAAGGTCATTTAATTGATTGTCAATGTCAAAATAAAAATTTTCAATTCCACACACCAAAAGGGCAGTGCCTTTCATTGCGCAAAATTATCAATGTTCCTCGACCTGACTACTGTCAATTGAATGACAACTATCTGTTTAATATTCCTTAAACCCATTGGAGAGAAATGACTAAGAACAGTACAATTAGTTTCTTGATCACTCAACTAATTAAAAACCTTACATCAGAGTAACAACAAATTAATTATTTAATATACTTGCTTCAAAATGTGTATCAAAATCCAATTTGAGAGAGTTTATTATTGTTGTCCCAACAAGAATTGAATACAATCTCATCTTTGTAAATGAACCCTTCAAGCTGCTTAACATTCAAGTAGATAGAAAACACCTCTTTATGAGAGATTTAGTGCACAAATAGGAGTGTCTCTTTCTCCTTCTTCACTACTACTCTTAATTACCTTTTCCTTCGAAGTTAAAATGTGATTTTTCACAAGCTATTTTACTTGGTTGCAAGTTCCTTCCCCTCTTTTGAAGGTTTGCTATGTGCTGTATAACCTCAAGAAGTACTGTAGCCTTCTTCATTATCTGCGTAGATGTGAGTAGCAGATTCAGCTCTTCGAACTAAACCCAAGTCAGCAAAGAATAATCAAATTTAGATACAAGGCACATCAACAAAAAACCCCAAATAATACTATTGAGTCAAAGACATTTACAATGAGAGTAAATTAAAAGATTTTTCTGTTTTTATTTATTTATTTATAGATTCGATAATATTTCAAATATATGATTTTCGTTTCATGATGATTGCTCTTTATCATCAAGCCAAGGTACTGATTGATTTTTGGTGTAAGTAGGAATTGAACCCTAAATCTTTTATTCAACGACAAAATTTCGTTCTTTTGTAAATATTTAAATATAGAGAATTCTATTCCTTCATTAATACAAATTAATATTTTTAATTCGCTTTTTAATGGTTTGATTTCGAATTCAAAATTTTTAATTACAACACCATGTTTATAACTTTTCGTATTCAATTCATAATAAAAACCTTACCTCAGAGTAAAGGGTGAAAACTAACCCAAAAAAAAAAAAAAATCATTAATTAATATACTTACTCCATCTTCAAAATGTGTATCAAATTTCAATTTGAGAGAGATTACTATTCTTGTCCCAACAAGAATTGAATACAATCTCAACTTTCTAAATGAACCCTTCAAGCTACTTAAAATTCAAGTAGATAGAAAACACCCATTTATGAGCAATTGAGTGCACAAACAAGAGTGTCTCTTCTCTTTCATGACAACTTCTGTTAGTTATCCTTTCCTTCAAAATTAAAAGTGTGTTTGGCATTATTAATTTTGCCAACTTATTTTACTATTTAGCTTATTTTTGCAACTATTCATGGGTCCCACTACACTTTTTGGTATTATTCTTGGGTCCCACTATACTATTTCAGCTAACTTTTACTTTTACCTACAGTACTTTCAGCAAAAAGTTTTCAGTTTCAGTAAAATAAGCGGATCCATGAAGCACCGTTAGCCATCTTCATTATTTGTGTAGATGTGAGCAGTGGATTCGGCTAAATCCAAGTCAACAAAGTAGCCCAATCAAATTCAGATACATGGCACATCAACAAAAGATCCCAAACAATAACTATTGAGTCAAAGACATTTCAATGAGAGCAAATTAGAAGATTTCATTCTCCTTTTATTTATTTATTTTTATCAATACAATAATATTTCAAACCTATGGTTCTACTCCATGATGATTGATCATTATTATTAGGCCAAAACATCAATTGGTTCTTGGCGTAGGCGGATCCTAGATCTCTTATTCGACGACAAGATTTCGTTCTTTTTAAATATTTAAACACACTGAATTCTACTTATTCATTAATGCAAATTAATATTTTAAAATCACTCTTTAAGTGTTATTTTGAATTCAAAATTTTTATTTACAATACCATGAAAAGTAGGGGTGGCAATTCGTATTCAAGTGTCGGATTCGTGTCGTGTCAACTCATAAATATTCGACTATATGGGTCAACCATAACCCGACATGTTTATTAAACGAGTCAGGATTCCTCAACCCCAACACAACCCATTTATTAAACGGGTTAGTCGTGTTGACCTGTTTATCATATTTTATCAAAATGAAAAAAAAAAAAACTAATTTTAGTATTAACCAAATTGATATGAATTATGAAAAACCAAACAAATAAATATTTTTAACATAAAATTCAAAACCAACGAGAAACTGCATCACTAATAATCATTCAAAACTAAAGCATATCTCAATATCACAAATAATAAATCATAATATGTCAAAGAAAATAAACCACAATAACTAATAAGTTTATATATCTAGGGTTTGAAGGGTATATTGGTAAAATGTCATTTAATTAAACGGGTCAAATAGGTTTCAAGTGATGGACACTAACCCAACTCGTTTATTAAATGGGTTAGTCGTGTCAATCCGAATATGACACGAACTCATTAAGCCTTAACCCATAACCTACTAATTTCGTGTCGTGTCGTGTCGGATTCGTGGGTTGTGTCCAATTTTGCCACCCCTAATGAAAAGTGTTTTTAACTTATCAGCAACTTGTAATTACATATAAGGATTGAAAGTTCTTCAGTTGTATGTTTTTGTTAAGCACAATAGGAATAACTCAGGATCCGTTAATATAATAATTGTGTTGAGAATTAAGAGCAATAATTATCTCATGTATTAGATAATATGTATCTTCTCTTACACAATATGTGAGTCTCACATAGTAGTGAACTTGTGCGATAGAAGATGCATATATCTTATATACAAGATACATTCTCAATTAAGAGATCGTGTTGTCGCCAAGAGTTTTGTGGCTTACCTTGTACCTCTACTTTTTAGTGTTTCCAACCGAGATATTCAGAATCCAAATCCCCCCCATCCAACTATCTAGTTATAATTTTTTTTTTAAAAACATGTTGTTAGTGGCATAACCTTCTCTTTTTTATTAGGAGAATCGTGATTTAATTTCCCCTTCTCCATTGTACTATCAAAATTAAATAAATAAATAAATTTTAAATTTGAGCTTGCACTTGCGCTTGCGCTTGGATAGTAAATGATAAAAATTCTCTTTTATTAGGAGAATCATGATTCATGTAAGGACTGGATTTGAGTCCCTAGCCCAAAAGATGGATGGACCTAGGCCTAAAAAGCCCAAAACAATGAATTTGTAGAGAGTGGGTTGGAAAACTAGGAAAGAGTAAGTTGGACAACAAGTAAAGTGGGCTTCAATGACAAGAACATGAAGATAGATTGATTTAAACTAAAGAAAGTCGTCCTCGGCACAATCCGAGGAGATTAGTTCTTATATATTTCTCATAAGTTTGATTACAAATTTGGTTCCTGATTGCTATACTGTCTCTCTCTCGATTTCTCTCCCTCCCTCTTCATGGAGGGTCTCTTACATTATATAGTTCCCTTTGAACGATCTTGGCCCTCCACTTGTTGATCATCTAGGCCACTACTTAGTACTTGTCCCATTGGACACTCTCTCAGGCCCTTTGTGAGTTGGGGTAGCCAAGGCAGTGTTAGGATTAGTGCCCTTAAATCCTATTGTATGATGCTATGTATGATATTATGTATGACATTATGTATGACTTAATATTGTGTTTAATAAAGTTGTTTTATTATTATCTAAAATAATGGTAACATGAATATTCAGATATTATCATATAGTCCATGAGATGCATAGTATGTGATTTATGTGAAAAGTCACAGAAGATATAAATCACAAGTTTTTTGTAAACTCAAAATTGTAGTTCGTAGTCGGTAATGAAATTGGGCGTTTCATCTGCGAAGACTATAACATATCAACTAAGATGATTTGTCTTGATTATGAAAGTGGAGACTTCTAGTTGATATGTTGATATGTTTTAAGAGTTAAGACATATTGAACTGGACCACTGTGAGATTTATTATTTTCCTAACGACTGTCAATTGAATAATAAATCTCACGACTTCTATTTACATGAACTCTTAATCTTGAGAGAATAATGGACCTGATCATGAAGTGTTGGTTATGTTGGGCAGCCACATTTAGTGTTGATGGAACATATATTCTCAAGATGGAATTCATAGTCTCTTAGCGGAGATATAAAATATTCTCTTGAAATAAGTTTAATAGGTACGGTTATTCTGAAATAAGTTTAATGGGTATGGTTATTCAGAGTGTTAGGCCTAACCACTTTAGTAAGAAATTACTAAAGTATATATTTATGGAATTGGATTTCATAAATATATGATGAATAACATAAAGGATTAAACCGGGTACTCAAGGATTAAGATGTAATAATCTACAAAGTGGCAGTCTACATTAATGACTTTGTATTACTACGAATATTTTATGAAGGGGTTGCATGCACAATAAAGTCTTGGGATATAATTTATTAATAAGGCTTAGAGTGCAATTATATTTATATAGTGGTATTAAATATAATTAATGGAAACTTTGGACTTGTCAAGAGTTGACAAAAAAACTCAAGGCCCATTGGAGCTAGTGTCTTATTTGTTCTCTTTTAGTCCCACTCCAAGCCACTTACTAAAGTTCAAAAGGTTAGCCCAATTAAATAATCAGTTATAAGGAGAAAAACATACAAAATTTTAAGTTAAGTTACATGAAATAGTTTGTATGTGAGTGTTGAACACTCTTGAATTCTCTCTTGAACACATTCATAGAAACTAATTGAGAGACCACACTTCTTGGGCGTTAGTGGAATTGGAGTGAAGATTAAAAGTGTTCTCAAGAACTTGCAATCTTTGTTTTGAAATTCACCACACTAAGGTACACTCTTTTGTTATTATATTCTAAAATTTGCATAGCACATATTATCAATTGCGAAAGAAGTAGATCCGTTAATTTTCCGCTGCGTATGTTTAGTATGCGATACAAACATGTATTTTTCCATCAGGCAGCACTGTTCAAGGGTCTTCTTCACATTAATGCGGCCAGAGAGTTAGCTACAGAGCATTTAATGCAGTTGCAATAGCTTTCTCCTTAGCTATTTTAGGACTCCTATTTGTCCTTTATTTCTGCAACGCTTACCGACACCCACAGAACTTCCTGAAACATTCCCCTGGACGGCAGACCACCTCTACAGACCTCGGCTTTGGTCAGCCGAGGAGGCATTCATCCTTGGCCCAACCTCTCGGGCCATTATGATCAAAACTAATTTCTTCATTTACTAACACAGGCTCCCTTGACAATGTTTACTCCTCCTCGGATGATCCGTCCTCGGCTTGGGCCTTAGGCTCAATATACACATAGAAAATGAGCTCCTGGGCCCAATACTCCTATAATTCAAATTCCCGTCTTCTCTTGTTATACCATCAAATTATTAAAAAAAAGGAAAAAACTGAAAATTTGCGTTGGGAAGTCCATATGCATCCTCAAATTGTAATGTTGAAGAATGATGTATATATACGGGTGTTGTGGTTCCTTGGTAGTACGATGAAATTATTATAGAGTGGATGGGATGGTTTAAACTTTAAATCTTATTGTTTCCTCTCAAAAAATAATAATAAAAATCTTATTGTTAATTCCAAAGAGAGAGAGAAAAAATCATTGATGTGAAAGCAGTCATCGATAATTTCTTACGTTTTTCTTTTTCTTTTTTCTTCCCCCACTTTCATTACTTAATATCATCTACAAAGTTGAATGCATGCAATATTGCTATCGTGTTCATCTATTCCGGTTTTACTCAAAACCAATAATATTTGTGAAGAAAATAGGTCCTCAAAAACCACAGTGAGCATGTAATTCATATTTAGTGGAGGAGGTTGATCAGCACAAATCAAGGTCATTTGATTGTCAATGTCAAAATAAAATTTTAAATTCCTTAAAACCAAAAGGGGCAGATGCCTTTCATTGTGCAAAATTATCAATGTTACTCGACCTCATGATTTACTGTCAATTGAATGACAACTATCTGTTTAGTATTCCTTAAGCCCGTGAAGAAATGACTAATAACAGTACAATTAATTTCTTGATCACTAAACTAAAAGCCTTACATCAGAGATTCAGGGTAAAGAAGAAAACTAACACAAAGTTAATTAGTTAATATACTCACTCTGCCTTTAAAACGTGCATCAAATTCCAATTTGAGAGAGAGGTTACTACTGTTATTTGAAAACGATCTCAACTTTGAAAATGAACCCTTCAAGCTGCTTCAATTGTAGATAAAAATCTATGGGTAACAGATTATGACTTGACAGTAAGAATGGGTTTTAAACTTCTATTATGTTTTGGACAAAGCTTGGATACGGGTTTTAACTACTTTTTTTTAAATAAAATTTCTCAATTAAATTTAACCATGTAATTGAATTGATCAATGAGTCACATAGTTGAATTTAATTATCTTTGAAGAAAATAATATTTGTTGTGTCAAATTGGTTAATACAATTAAATGGTTGAAATTTACTCGAAAAATCTAAGGTATAGACTGTTTAAACTAAAACCAATTTTCAATTAATCTTGGTTTGTTAATTACCTTTTCAAGTTACTCGAAATGATTGTGGACGGATTGTTATTACCTCGAGATGGTTCTCAAGATATTATTACTAGCTCGAAATGTTATCTGACCTCAAAGACTAGAGTCTAGGGTCTGGAAATGCCTAACTTAATAGGACTTTTGAAATACACACAAATTAACAATTAAAGGGAATGAGAAATATTTAAATGACTAAGTTACTTAATTGACGTAAGCAGTTTACAACATCTTGAAATCAAAGAGCTCGAAGTAAATCATCTGGATTGAACTAAAACTAAGGCAAATAATCCTGAATAAAGTCATATCATAGGAATTCAGTTGATTCAATCCTAAAACACAAAATTGCATCGAAATGGAAGTTCATACTGATCAAATTGCCACAAACATGTACATATCACATCAAACTTAAAAATATTCACAAATATAAGTATCAAGGCATAAACTTACGTATTCTATACCATGGTCGTTGTTATGTGCTCAGAAATAAGTTCTCTGATTTGTTCGAGAGGTTTGTGGCGTCCTTCTTTGTTGAACAAGGCCTTTATTTATATCATAGAACTGGGCAGTTATTTCTATCTCTACCACCACATGTCCTTTCTCTGTCTTCTTTATTTTGCCATTTGTCCCACCGTTGAGGCAACTCTTCAACAACGTCCCATGATCTCTAGAGATCATTGGTAACTGGGCCTTAGTCATCATTGGTAACTAATACTTAGCCCAATGCTCATCAGAATTTTTTTTTTTTTTTTTTTTTTTTTTTGAGAATAAAGACTACTATTTTATTAAAAAATCAGTCAGATCAGCAAATAGTACATCATAGAGGTGTGGTGAAATATCCTCCAACCACACCAACAAACCTCTAACATGTTTAGTTAGGTTGTGTGCTACTTTATTACCAATTTTACGAATATTACACAGTCATAACAGATTGTATATATTTTTTTTAAAAGGTAAATAGTAGGAGAGAGAGTTGGGACAATTTCCACATAAATTCCAAGATTGAGAGTATGTAGAAGTAGAAGGCAAGCATTTGGCTTAGAAGTTAAATAAACATATAACATACAACTTGTCGTATCAGAAAAAAAAAAAAAAACATACAACTTGCATAAAAAAAAAAAAAATACATATATACATATATACATATATATATATATATATATATATATTTTTTGGCAGTTACTTTTGGCCCCACTAATTATTGGGCCCTGTGTCCAGATACAAAGACAATTTGAGATTACGAAGGAAAAGAAAAAGTCTTCACAGTTTCTCCGCTTTTATTTTTTTCAACTTGATAATACTCTCTCCTTTTCTTCTTTTTCAATCATCATAATCACAAAGTCCAACTTTCTCCTCCCTTTGTTTTTAACCTTTATTGTGTTCCCATTTACTTTAGCTGGTCTCCTATGAATACAAACTACAAAGAGATAAAAATAACAATTTCCTTTTACAAAAAAATATTTGTAAAAAGGAATTAGAATTTGCACGAGTTTAATTATAATTTTTTTAATATAGCAATTGATAGAAGAATCTTTTGTATCTGCATGAGAAAAATGTTCAAGTTTATAGATGTATGTATCTGCTTCAATCTAGCATGCTCCTTTTCTTCCTCATCTGTCTCAACCTGTAGACACCTTGATTTGTAAGATCAAGTTATACTGAATTGTCTATACAACCCGTCATTGTTGGCCACTAAAAAACGTCTAAAACCCCTCCATTCAAGAGGAAGAGGATTTTATTTTGCCATGCCCAAGAATTAAAGAAGTTTAAAAAGCCACCAATAGTATTTTGTTGGCCTGATAAATTTGAGTCTTTACATAATTATATAAATGGATTAAGTCATTTTCAAACAGAAAATCTTTCTTGGGGAACTCTAAGAACACCTTTAGGTAGAAATGGACTAATTGGTTGAGTTATTAGGACCAGTTTTTTGCATAATGAGAAAATTGGAAAGGATCAAATGCATGGTATGACTGTGTCATCAAGTAGAACATTCAAATTTGCCTTTGGTGATAATAGCTCGAGTGAAAGGGACCCAGAAGGGCCATAACCCCTTCACAAGTTGACTACAATATTCAAAGCACCAAACTTTCAGTACATGCAAAAATTTCATAGTATATTCTTCTTTCTTAAACAGTCTTTGCCTTTGCCAATAAATGTCCCATGAACTTTCCAATTTCTCCACCCCCTATTATCTTCTAACTTAGAACAAGTCCTCACATAAACATTCTGAAAACAATTTTAAATTTTTAAGTGTTAAAATAATGGTAGTGGGAAAAATGGAATTCATATTTACTGTTCATATGTATACAAAGGTTCAACTTCAGAACAGCTATACCTGTTTAGCAGATAAATGACTTGCTGTTGACTGAACATAACCAAAGTAGAAAATATACATGAATCGCTACTTTGTAATTGTTTGTAAAAAATTTTTTGCTAACTTCTTTATAGCTCAACTCAATTGACACTTCTGATATTTCTAACTAGATTCCACAATTATCGAATTATCAAATCAAAAAAATAAATATTAGGTAGTTCTTCACCAAAAAAAAAAAAGAAAAAAAAAAGGCAGATTCGAAACTCATACATGGAATTATATGAAGAGAGAGACAGAAGACTTAAACCCAAAAAAGGCAATTGACCCGAGCAAAATCTATCTCATGTTGATGGTTCTTAATTATGATAATATAGCCATAAAATTTCCACAAAAAAAAAAAGCATCTTTACCTTTCTATGGAAGAGAGATCAAATTGTACAATTAAAAAGCAAGATGTCTAGTTGTGATTGAGAACCATGCATCCAATTCCAAAACCCACCAATTAATACAAGAAAATGAACTTTCTTCAGGAAGAAGACCCTGAAACTCTTGGTGAAGTAAGAGGAAACAAAGGCAAAAGCTGTGGCTCAGCGTCTCTTGGAGTTGTGATCGGTGATGGATGCAAGTAAAACTTTTTCTCAGCGATGGCTTTCTCTTCCTCTGACGAGCTCCCAAGAGAAGGTGAGGAGGATTTGTCAAAAGGGTCTTCACCATTTAATGGGGTAACAGGGCTAAGAGCAAGTGAAGGAAAGTCAAGCAGACTTGGAGACAGAATCTCAGGCTTATTACGTGGCGAGAACCCAGCTGTCTGATGAGCAAAATTAGGTATCAAAGTGTTGATCATGAGGCTGTTTTTGAGGTTGTTCCTTCTCTCATAAAGTTTGAAGCCTTGTTGTTTCTTTTGTGGAGTTCTGATGGGTGGTATGCTATGGTGGTGATGGTGGTTTTTTGATGATGATGATGATGATGATTGTGGTGGTGGATCTTTTGAAGACTGTTTGGTTGAGGTGGTGTCTGATGAGCCTGTGAGCATTTGGACAACTTGTTTGAAGTTTGATGTGTCAGCTTGTACAAAGGTTGTTGGGTAAGGGTTAGAGTCAGATCTGGGGATAGGTTTAGGTGTGAGAGGTGGTGTGGGATTTTGATTTTGGAACCCATTGCTTACATTGCTAGTTGGGGAGTTTGTGGGAGATGGGTTCTCTCTATCTTGGGGTTTTGAGGTGTTTTCCATTGATGGGTCTTTCTGTCTCCAACACCACCAAGAGAGAGAGAGAGAGAGAGATTAATTTGGAAGAGATGAAAGAGTGAAAAACAAGGTTTGATGGAGGAAGGGATTGCTTATGTGCTATGTTTTTGTTTTGACGTGCTTTTGTTTGTCTTTCCAGAGTCTTTAAGAGGACTTATTAGTTTCTATGTAGTCTTTCTCTCTCTTGAAATTGCATTGTCTTTTTAGGTGGGTGTTGGAGTTGATTGGTCAGAGAGAAAATGCCCAACGGTTTCTTGGAATTTGATTTTTTTTTTTTTTTAAAAAAAAAAAAGGGTATTGGTTGAATTTGGAATTTTTTGGCCATCAGCAGCATCTGTGCCACCAGTGGCAAATTTATCAAATAATACGTCTCTTTTTATGTGTGTGTATATATACACACACAACTAGCATTGACTTCAGGGCCCTGACTGAAGAGACTCTTGTGTGTTGTTAAGAGTAATGTGTATGTGTGTGATGGGATTGAAGATGATGAAAATAGCATTTGATTTTGATACACAACACCCATCCATTTATGAATTTTGTACATTTTTGTGCGCGTGTGTTTCACTCACAAATAAGATGAGGATCAAAGTGGTTGAGAAGTTGCTTCCATTAGTATTGGAGTGTGACCAAGTACAATGATAGGAAGAAAGAGAGAACCTTACTACCTCACTAATATTATGAGCATTAATAAAAGTCAAGATTCATCATGTAAAATTTGGTCAAATCTATAGTGCGCAGCAGACCCATCAAGAAGCAAACTTTAAGCTTCCGTTTTTGTTAGTGATTTGTTTGTACCACTAATTTTCCTTTTTTATTCCTTAATTGTGGTTTAGGGAATGATTTTTTTTTTTTTTTATAAATATTTTTCTTAAACTGTCATGTAACACAACTTTAGAGAAAATTTATACGTGAAGTGACACCAATTTTCTTTTTACCCGCTCAATTCTAAAACACCTTCATATAATGCTTCCCATCATCATCAATTTTTTTTTGCAACAATTCAAATTTCAAAGAGTAGGATTATCAAGAAGGTATCATTTTGTGGGCAGATAAGATAAATAACCATAAATTAGAAGAGAGAGAGAGAGAGAATTGGAGTTTTGTGATTAAAGCACCTTCTTTTTGCGTATAATAAAACTTTAAAACATCACTTCAGTGATTCCATTTGTGATGTTAGAATTAGAAGCATGAAAAATGGCATAAGAAAATATAAATAATTTCATAGTGAGTTAATGCATTAGCCACTAGATAATTAGTATTTTTTATGCTAATCATTTATATGTGAATAAGTTCGGTTCCAAAGTAGTGTTATACTACCAACAAGAGCAGTAGTCAGATTCTAATTCTCATTCTCTAACACATTTCTTAATATGTTGTTCCGTATCCACATTATATAGTGAGTGGTTCTTAATTTTGATCACACTTATATTTTCAGAAAAAAAAAGCAATAAAGGAAAGAGAATCAAATTCTTATTTCTATTGGAGAGAGAGAAGGGTGGGGGACCAAATGCAATGGGTCATAACCATAATCATTATTGTTTGCATTGTGGAGTCCCTAACATACTCCATCAACCATGTAAACGATGGTTTTATTAGCTTAAGTCGTACTATTGAATTTATGAGCAAGTAAGAAACTCAAAAAGAGGTACAATTAATGAGCTTCTGGTCTGTTTGCACACTGCCTCCTTTGTGGGGTTTGATTCTTCTTAAGAGCATTTCCACTGGCTTCTTTAAAGCCAATTTTAGAGAGAAAATACTCTAAAAATTCACTCCAACAATTTCTCCATTTCCATTTTTTAGATTAGAATTGATATAGTGCTTCTCTACAAGTAGAGAACACTGTAGCGTTTACTATTCACACTTCAAATATTTTTTTTATTATAATAATCAGCTATTGAATAAAAAAATGTTGGAAGATGTATAGTTGTTAAAAAATGAATAAAGAATGAATGAAGAAATATTTAAATGAGATGAAGAAAATGATAGAGAATCTGTTGGAAAATATATTTAAAAAAGTAGGTAGGAAAAAACTAAATATTACTGATCACTCTCCAAACAGTACAAAAATTTAGAGAAGCTGCTGGAGATGCTCTTATTTACCCTTATCAAACACCTCTCCCCTAAAAATAAAAATAAAAATTAAAAAGTTATTTAGTAGGTAAACTGAGATTTAAACTTTAAACGTTTCTATTAAAAATATCAAAATATACTAGCTGAGTTATAAAACTCTTATGAAGTAAATTAAGAAAGTCGGATAATCAAGTACTATCACTCTCTTTTTAACAAGAGCCAAACCTTTGTGCATAAGTAATTAAGTATGACCATGGGGTTGAGGCTTAAAAAGGAGAAATAAATAAATAAAAAGTGTATTTAAGGAAATAAGTTATTTTATTTGTTTAAAGCCATTTTTTTTTATATAGAATTAAAGCCACTTTTTATTTCACATTTTAAGCAAAATAAGTTTATTTTTAAAATTAAATAGACAGAATTTAAATAAATAAGTTAGCAGTAAATAAAAGTTGTCCTATAAAAAAGAATATGCAAAGAAAATTTGGGTTTTTTTTTTTTTTTTTTTTTTTTTTTCAATCATTGGGTTTTGGGTGACAAAGAGCATCTTAAGAAAAATTATCATTGAACTCATATTCAATCAGCATGATAATTTTGGACAGGAAATTAGCTAAATCAGAAAAAAGCAAAATGAAAAAATCAAAGTGGGGAATGAGTAGGTTTGTGAAAAGATGGGTAGCAATGAGCACATGACAGCAATACACTAGTCTTATGTTACATTACATATCATTGACGCAATTGCATGAGAGGAGGACTCTCTGTCTCTCTCTCTCTGGTTTCTTCTCTCCTCTTTGGCTCCAGACTTTAATGTCCCAATGTCAAACACTCATTAATTGTCTTTTTCCTTTTACTGGAACCTTTTTTTTTTTTTTTTTGAGAAAGTCTTTTACTGGAACCTTGTTTATCCCAATCTATTTTATTTTATTTTATTTTGGCTGAAAGGAACCTTGATATCCTTTCGTTGTTACATAGGCGGCCTATGCCCTATGGTTGTTTTGTTAATCTCTCTGTCAAATTTGTTGTGTTTTCGTCTTGGATATTAGTCTGTGTTTAGATAAATAAGTTTATTATATTGTTTTATAAATTGACTAAAAATAATTAAATTATATTTGAGAAAAAAAATTTTGTGAGTTCAAATTAGATAGATAAAGTCACTTGTTGTCAAATAAGAGATTTATGGTACGAAACCCATTTATGCCAAAAACTAATTAATATCTTAGCTCAATAATAAAGAGTAATCATCATAAATCGAACGTTATAAATTAAATTACTTAGCTCTTCTTAAAAAAAATTTATATTGAAGCCAAATGAACTAACTAATCAATTTGGGCATGTAGAATATTTGCTGAAAATGTTTATTTGTAGAATATGATTAAGGTGCAATTGTATCAAAAAATTTGAAGCTTTAAAAAACCATATAATACTAAATAAGCTTAAAAAATTGAAAAAAAAAATTGTGTTTGGATAATTTGATGAACTCAACTTATTTAATTTTGTTGTACAATAATACAAAGATGAAAAAGGTGATCATTTAAAAAAGGGGGACGAAATTAAGCTTAATCAACAAGGCCAACAAGGCCACAGGATCATGATCATGCAATTACTAGCAAAATCTTGGCGATTGAACTTCATGATTTTCCTTTTCCACATTTCTTTTGTTTTTTATCCCCTTTTTGGATCTCGAGAAAGAAGGATAAAGAAATTGTCAAAATGATATTATTAAAATTTCCTTTAAAAATGTTATCATTAAAAATAAAGAAGGAAAAAGAAAAGGACAAAAAGAAAAAAAAAATTGTTGAAAAATAATAAATATGACCTAGTCTAGTCCAAGTAACTTTTCCCATAATCCAAACTAAATGAGACTGGATAATGACCCTTCTAATCTCATCTGGTCCATTGTCAAAGCGCAAATGTGCACATTTGAGTCATAAAAGCAATTGTTCATCCCAAAACACAACAGGATAGGATCATATCGAAGTCATTACTTCTAAAACTCCAATTCAATTAGATCAACATTGTGCAATAACTTTTTTTATATTCTCTTCTTAGTATAAAAAATTGCTTAAATAAGGTCATGAATTGCTTTTAGGGTAACATGATATTTCATTTTCCTCGGGATGGGAGCTACTAGTTAAATAAATTTGCACTTAATAAAGCTTTTGGCACCATGCTTTATTATATATATATATATATATATATATATTTATATATATTCAAGCCTGTTAAGTTAACTAGTAAACAAGAAAAAGTTACATTAATGGCTGCCACAAACTTTATCTAACATAGAGCAAGAAAAAGTCACAAAGAGTCCATTAACACATTTTAATGCTTCAAACGAAAACATTCAAGATTTAAATGATTAACAAATTTTAACACTTTCAACGAAAACATGCCGTATTCAAATCTCGTTTGCTAAACTATCGAAAGAATTATCCCAAGAGCAAGTCCCATATGTGCTTACAAAAAAATGCTTGAATTCCAAAGACATGGTATGGCATTCGTGTCAATTGGTCGACACACTATGATCAATAATCCGACAGTAAAGCATAGGAACGTAGATAATAGTAGTTAATAATAGAAACAATAATAAAAGTAGTTAGTCTCTCAGGTTGGCCGGCTAGCTTGACTAAAGTCTTAAACAAATGCAAATATGAGGTGGCATTTTTTTTTTTTTTTTTCCTGGTAGGTTTTTATTTTATTTATATGCTGTAGATGGGTGACCATTTTTGTGTAAGAATCTTAGTTTGATTTTGCTGACTTTGTAGGGTCCGCCAACCTTAGTCTTATTATTATCTCACCGTCACAGCAGGGCTAAGCTTATGTTAGGCACGTGTTTTTTCTACAAATCCGGCCAATTCTTAATTCCAAAATACGTTTTTCTATTTTTTTTTTTTAAAGGCTAAAATAAAATTCACTTGTGAATGGTTATTTATATCCTATATATGACGCAGTAATAACATTATTCAGTAATCAATTTAACATTAATTGGGCCAAATTCATTGACTTTAAAA
Source organism: Notholithocarpus densiflorus (assembly GCA_030021035.2). Classification (NCBI taxonomy): domain Eukaryota; kingdom Viridiplantae; phylum Streptophyta; class Magnoliopsida; order Fagales; family Fagaceae; genus Notholithocarpus; species Notholithocarpus densiflorus. The sequence goes on along the minus strand of JARYZH020011361.1, from coordinate 2,941,401 downwards.
AATGTCTCAAAAAAATTTCAATTTATTGTAGGTCTAATTATAGGGGAGGGTTCTAACTTCTAACTTGAGAGATATTAATGGGAAAACAAGTACATATTAGTATATTACTCTATGAGGGCCACACACTTAAATTTCTAACCCAAAAAATAAAAAAGTCTCCAACAATTTCAACTTATTGTAGGTCTAATTATAGGGGAGGGTTCTAACTTCTAACTTCTAATTAAGAGAGTTATTAATGGGAAAATTATACGTTCTTAATTGCTATAATTTAAGGAATTAACAGTTGGATTAATTGATTGAAAGTAGTTCAAGAGCTTTGTGACTTAGGAAGATTGTCAAATTGTCTGATTCTCCTTGTGGAGAGAATCTAAATTCAAATTCTCACTTTTATGGGAAAAAAAAGAAATCAATTTCAAGTATGACAATGGGATAGATTTTTCAGACCTTGTCCACTTAATCCTTCATAAGATTTTATTTTATATTTTTGGGCCATAGAGATGATTTGGAAAATGCAGTTTAACATGACCGATCTATGTCACGTGCGATTTAATTTAAATTAGTGCATCTACTATCTTCAAGGTGACTCAATAATATAAGTGAATGAGGCGGTCACCTAAGCCCCCAAGTAGAAAAAAAGGCTTTTAAATTTTAACCGATAGAGTTATTTCTTTAATTGTAATAGTATTTATTAAACCCAAATATTAGCCAATAAATAAAATAATATTTTTTATCAAATGAAAAACAAGAGAGAGAGAAAGAGATGCTATATCCACAACATTTTTCACAACAAATCTTGAGTGGTAAGTTGTTATTGGCTGTTATTGGTAGGAAAAAAAAAGTAATTTTAGTGGTGGATTTAAATTAGAACTAGTAACAACTTTTTTTTTTGAGAAACTACTAGTAACAACTTAACACCTAAGATTTGTTTTAAAAATATTGTGAATGTAGTACTTATAAAAAAAGAGTAATACATAAATTCTAAGTAGTAGGTTGTTATTGGTTGATATTGGTGGGCAAAATAGTAATTTCAGTGGTGGGTTCAAATTAAAACTATTTAACAACTTAACACCTAGGATTTGTTATGAAAATGTTGTGAATGCACTTCTAAAAAAAAAAAAAGCAATCTAAAAAAAAATTCACAACATTTTTCATAATAATTAAGTTGGAAAATTTTTATTAGTTCTCATCTATGTCCACCACTAACATCATATATTTACTTACTAGCATCAATCGATCACATCGACATATGTGAAAAGTTTTGTCAAATTTTTTTGTATCTATCAACTTCCTTAAAAAAAAAAAAAAATCTACATGATTAATTAGTAATTTTGCATCTAAAACAAGAAAATAGAATTTAAGTAACTTTAAAAAAAAAAAAATTTAAACAGTCATATTTAAATATATAAAAAGCCTCAATTTAGTTTTTGTGTAAGGCCACCAAATGCATCAAACTGCCCCTAATCTCGTATTGGGATTCTAGCGGTTTAGGGCAAGAAGGCGGACCACCCCATAGCCTAATATGACTTTATGTTTTGAGAAAAAAAAAAAAAAAAAAAACCCTTAATAATGTAAGGTAGTCATTTGTAGTGCATATATTAATTGTACCATTTTTTCTCTTATAATTATTTGTATTTGTATGTTTTTTTAGGAATTGGGGTGGTGTGGGGGAGAAGGTATATGGTGCAACGGATATATATATCATATAAGGGTGGGTTCTACTCCTATGTGAGGAGGGGGGTCGGGTTACAGTAAGGGTTGGACCAACCATTTGGTCATGCCCATTCTAGTATACTCCAACATGTGAGACCCAAAATTGCAATCATCAATTAATTGATCTAAAGGCATTTTGTGAAGCTCAAGGGCACTAAACTAGTCGAGGCCCTAAGTTCTTCGGACAAGCTACGTCAGACCATATTTTTCAAATTTATCTAAAATACCACTTATATATGCTCAAGCATAAATGTGTGTCATATATAAATTTGCTAATTCTTTTTTTTTTTTTTTGAGAAATAAACTGACAGTTAAACACACACACTTAATCAGTGGCGACGCCACGTTGGTCCCAGGGTGATCCTGAACTGAAAAAATATATATATATATATAATAATTAAATTTTTTTTATTTGTTTATCCTTAAAAAAAATTTAGGAACACCCTAAAAAAATATATATATATAATTTTTCTACTTTCAAGCAAAAAAAAAAAAAAAAAAGCCCAAAAAATATATATTTGAACTAAAATCTGAAAAAAAAAAAAAAAATTGTAACAGAGCAAGCGGCAAGCCTACAGATTCTCCAAAAAAAAACAACAGACGGCAAACCCAACATCAAGCCCAACAGATGGTAGCAAACCCACTAACCCACGGATTCTCAAAAAAAAAAAAAAAAAAAAAAAAAAAACCTAACCTAATATACTGAAATCAGATCGGGCCTCAAACACTTCACAGATGCAAGTCACGCAACAACCACGGACGACAACAACCAACGAAACAGACGGAGGAGATCGCCCGCCAGCGGCGCCAGATTGGGCCTCAAACTCGATCTCCCATTCAAACGGACGGAAGCTACATCTCGACGTGCTGCCCGATCGGTCTTCCTTGCCTTGCCACTGTGCCAGACGGCGCCGCCCATCAACCTTAGGCCTCCCTGCTCCCTCAACCTCAAGGTATTTCATCTCTGTCTCAGTCTCTCTCTCTTCATCTCAGTCTCTCTTTATGAGTAATATTTACCCTGTTTTTGGCTTTATGCCTTTATCCAGTGTTGGTGTTTTTTTTTTAGAGTATTCGGTGTTGGTGTTGGTGTAACTCAGTAACTGTGTAAGGTGTTGGTGTTGGTGTTGGTGAGATTATTAATTGTCTTTTAGTGTTGGTGTTGGTGTCTTTTGGTGAGATACAATAAATTGACTTTATCTGATTGGTTTTAGTCTTGTAATTGGGGGCCATGGGACATTGGGCTTTGTCTGTTGAATTGGAGGGTAGATGGGGGCGTGGGGCCGGGGTAGTGCAAGTGTGCTGTGTGCTAGTGCTAGTGCAAGTGTGCAGCTAATAATTAATAAATATGACTGTGTGCTGTGTGCTAGTTGCTTAGTTCAACTAATGGTCATAAAATATGTAATAAATCACTCTTTTTTAGACTTGGACTTAAGCTATACGGCCTATATATTTTTGTGTTGCAAAATTTATTGACTTTTCTTTTCTTTTTTGTTAAGTAATAGTGTGATATTCCAAGTAGGGAAGTATCAAACAACTATAGTAATTAGTTGAACTAATTAATTTTGTTTGTTTGGGATATTAATTAACCAATAATTAATTGGAGAAAGCAACTAATAAATAATAAATAATAATTTAATTAATCAATACTTTATATAAGACAAACAAATTAAATTATGTTAGGTTAAACAACAATTAATAATTTTATAATTAATAAAACAACAATATAACAAATTATAGTTTATAAAAGACATACAAATTAATGAAACAACTAAACAACAATACATTTGGAAAAAATTCCTGAAGCCGCCACTGGGAAAAATTCCTAGAGTCGCCACTGACTTCATGTCAATATACTTAAAGGATTTATTTGGTCCATAGCAAAGCATTACTGCAGCAGGGAAGCGGGATTCGGTTTGATTTTCCATCATGGAAATCTCAAAGAATCATGATGATGCATCGTAACAGGATCTACAGAATTAGGGATATATTGAGCCCTTAAAAAACACAATACAAACACACAAGCAATGTAGACAGTTTCTTGGTGGGTGAGTCAGTTGTCCTGACTCGAACATTCTGATAGAGAAGGATTGAAGACCTTGACTTGGTGTCCCTCTTGGATAGAAGAGCCGAAATCTTTGATTTATCTGTGAGCGAGGGAAAATTGTGTGTTTAGACTTGGATAAATTATTGTTTCTTATAGACAAAGCTGGATGGCCCTACCCTTGCTTCCTTTAGTTGCTCTCAACAATGACTATCACAAAAACAAGTAAAGGGACATGGCATCTTCCATGATTTATCATGATTAGTGCATAATATATGTCATGTGGTAAACCCTAATAAAAATAATAAAACTCGAATCACAATAAGTGATATCAACAATTATATATTTGTATAATATTACTGTGAAGAAAATATTATATTGTTTTGAGAAATCTTGCATGAACGTGTGCAACTAAATGCTTCACTCCCATGAAAATTGAAACTTCTGCCAACTATAAATGTGCTTCCCTCACTTAAATTTCCTTTGAAAAAAATTGATTCTGTTCTGAATATAATAAACCCCCCTATCAGGAAATTGTGTTAATATGTTATACCCTTAATTAAAACAGTAATCATGCTGTGCGAAGTGAGTTGTGAATGGCCAAAAGGGATTGTACCCTCAAGGCCTCACGCTTTTAATAAATCTTTTTATTTTAAGCATTTGCACCTTTCAATCCTGATGTAGTTTTATTAATAATAGGTTCCTTTAGAAGAAGTACCACAGTACAAATATTTAGTTTTTTTAATGTCGAAATTGACATAGTTTGAACCGCGCATTAGGTAGAAGGCAGTAACTATCAAAGTATCAACAATGACATCAGTACTACTTGGAATATTGAGTGATTTTTTTTTACTAACATTTCTTTGGGGGTGATGGAAGAAAGGTTGCAATCACATGATCTATGTTAAAATTTGCACCACAATGCTTCTTTAAATAATGTTTCCATACAGAGAGATAGCCCTTCCAAGAAATTGAACCCTCTTTAATTTGGTGAAGTCCATGCTGCCCTAAAATTCGCAATCCATCATTATCATCTCACTTTTTATTGTTTTTGAAGGAGACTCTATCAATATGATTGAAGATTTCCAGAATCCTTTACTCAATCCTCCATGTTTTATTATTCTTTTTTGCCTATTGTATATGCTTCTCTAAACTCACTATCCTGTTGGGATCTTTGTTTTGTAAACAAGAACATTAATTGGTTAACCCACAATTTTGCTCGCTATGCTGCTCACTCCTTATTAGTGTGATTGAAGATCTCTAGAATCCTTCAGTCAATCCTCTGTATTTTGTTTTTCTTTTTGCCTATTTTATATGCTTCTCTAAACTTACTATCTTGTTGGGATTTTTGTTTTGTAAACAAGAACATTAATTGGTTAGCCCACAACCTTGCTTGCTAGGCTGCTCACTTTAAGTGGGATGGGTCCTTAGATATATCTCTTTTCTTGATCTGATCTCTTCCCTAGGCTCTAGTGATGGATTCACACCCCCCCCCCCCCCCCCCCCCCCCCCCCCCTTTTGCCTTCATTTATAAGATATATCTTTACTTATTGGGTCATGTTAACAAGTACTGTACGACATTGGTTAAGAATTCATTTTAGAAAAGTTTTGACATCACTTTTATGGGAAATGAAAAAAGCTGTCAAAACATTAATTGCTTTTTTTTTCTTTTTCCATAAAAACTTTCTTTAATTAGATTCTTAACCAATGCCGTACGGCACTTGTTAACATTTCCCTTATTATTATTGTAAAATGAACTTAGCCGAACAGGGGGGAAATCATGCTCAGTTGCTCCATTATTAGTTAATTGTCAAATACACAAATTTTAGAGAAAAGTGAACATTTCTAAAAGTTACTAGAATTTATAAATTTATTTGATTTTAGTTATTAATAAGAAAACATGCATTCTTTACAACAAAAAAGGATATTATAGAAAAGTAATGCTTTTATTTTGTAGTGGACATAGATTAAGAGATAGCATAATGTAAAGGAAAAAGATTATTTACATTATAACCCTATTTTTAGAAACCAAATCAAACCCTAGATTTTTAATAGTGTCAATTTAAACTTTCAATTAAACCTGAAAATAAAATGTCACCTCAAAATTAAAGTAGACCATTCTAAAATTCTAGAGTTTGATTTGAAACTATCAAGCTATAAGGTTTAATTTGAATCTAGCCTTGAAATATATGGTTTAAAATTAATTTACACATTGAAAAAGTTAAGGTAATTATATATTATAGGATTGAGAGAGTATTTCTTTGTTAATCATTATCATACCAAATACTTTTTTAATGATTCAATAGTACAATTTTTTTTTTTTTTTTTATAGATATAATAGAATTTTAAATCTATGGTGTATAATTCATAATAATTGCTCTTTATCATTAGGCAATGACACTAATTGATTTTTGATGTAAGGTTCAAATTCCAGATTTTTTTTTATTCTACAATAATAGACTTTACCAATTGAGCTAATTGAAACTCATGGGAAGGGGGAGGGGGGGTTTGAACCATAGTTCTTCTAATAAAGGAGAGTTAGCTATACCACATTTTTTGTATGAATTCTTAAGTACACAATCGTTATTAATAATTTTGTAACTTAATTGGTGCTTTCCAATGTTCCTCTTTTTTGTTTTTGATACAAGATAAAAATTTGAATTTACCCTAAACTAAGTGCATATGTATGTGAAACTCCCTTCTGGAGATTTGAACCCCGACCCTTGCTCTCCACACCCCACAAACACTTATACATGTGGAGTGACCATTGCACCAAGGATGTGCTGGTGCTTTCCAATGTTCCTAACAGAGAAGTTCAAGGTTCAAATCGGTCATTCTCATTATAACTACCGAATATATATATATATATATATATATATATATATATATATATATATAAGTCTTAAATATTCAAACGTTACTTACAAGTTATAAGTTAGTAGCACGAAGCTTCCAAAAGCATTTCAACTTTCAAGTCTATCAAACCCATTATAACTAAGGTCAACATAAAACTGCTCCTTCCGGAATTTAACGAAATAAAGTTGCAACTTCCAGTTCACATTTTTTATCGTATCGTGTGTATTAATGTATGTGAGAAAACAATAACACGTTATAACTTACATATAAAACTTCAAATTTTTTCTAGAAGCAACAATAACAACACAATGGCTAAAGAGCCTTGACTTAGAAACTAGCTAGTTGGAGGTTGCTAAAAAATATCTTGCCTAAAAAATATATGCGGCGGAGACGAATATTCTGATGACCAATAATTTATGGTAAAAAAAGAAAAGAAAAAACATAGTTATTGTAAATATTTTGATCTTGTTGGACTAGGTCACTTGTATTAGGGACATTGAGGATGGGAGGGTTTGGGGGACCACTGAGACTTGAGGTCCATGTTACAAGGTTCATGAATCAATGAATATTTCACACACAAGTGCGATACTACTATAGCTGTCTTTGTCTTTATTTTATGTTTCCTCTCTGTTGTCTTTAAAGTCAAAAAAGTTATTATCATCAATGCCAATCAGAGAATATGATGAGAAAGTTTGAGTTTTTGCAAAGAAATCAAACCCAACCAAAACCCACCCAACTCCCACTATTCATTCTGCTTTTACCTTTTTTTGTACAAGCACACCAATATTTCACTCTTCCCCCTCCCAAACACAAATGATTTGGTAAGTTATGATTGATGTAACAATATCTTTATATGCTTTTATTTATTTTATTTTATATATATGATTGTTGTAAATTGTTTCACCCCTTTGAAGAAAGGCCAAAAAAATTTAGTAATGTTAAAGATATAATACAAATTTAAATACATAGGATTTACAATTAGATGTGTCACCAATCACAAAAAATATAGAAAAATACTATAGACACTAAATTTTAATACGTAAACTTTTACAAATTGATGTGACAATAAATATTATTGGTAGACTACAATATTTAATTAAATGCATATTTGAATTACTTTTTGTAACTAATGATACATCTTTGTAAGGGTAAAATTTGTGGTATTCCTAGCATCATTCATTTAAATATTTATTTATCATCTTCTTAAAGTGTCACTGATTACATTCATTGTTACATCATTTGCAAGTTTTTCTAACTTTATCAGTATTAAGGGTGAGTTTGGCATCAGTTTTAAGCTTTAAACTTTTATGTACAGCTTTTTTAACACTTCATTTTTTCTCACATTTTCTTATTTTTTTCAAATTTTTTTAAAGTACAAGTATAATTTAGCACATTTCAAATTATTTAAGTAATATTTAAATATAAAAAGACCTATTTAAAGTGATCGTTTTCCACTCCAAATGTGTTGAGCCCGCAGCCCTGGTCTAGACCTCATCTAAATTAAGAATTTTTTTTTTTTTTTTTTTTGGTGTGTCCCTACATCTAGATTGATTGTTTTTAGCATGATGGGATGTGTCGGCTGTGGAAAATGCAACTGGATTAGGTTAGGTGAATCCTGCTGGCAATGTTTGATATATTCTTGAGTCTCTGAACTTGGCAGAGCAGAGTTGAGCATCCCCACTTGCTAGTTGCTGCTAAACGTGTCAAACCATCTCTCTAACTATGTACTTTTAAAAAATGTTTTAATTTGTAAGGAAAAAAGAATAAGCCGAAGAAAACACATTGATTGAAAGTAGCTGCTTCATGAAGTCAAAGAAAAGCACTACAGATTACAGAATTCATATATGCGCCTACCACTTCTTTTTTCTTTTCTGAGGTTGAATTCATGAAATCTCACCTTGAATCGTTTCTTTGTAGATGCTCTTTGATTTAAAGATTATTGGCAAAAAGATAGAAATTTTCTTGTATATTTTCTCAATGAAAACAAACCATATTTGCCTCAACTCTTGACTAATCGAGAAGTACAGGACATAGTATGTTTACATGCAACATTTAAAAGAATCAACCCTCCAATCACAAGCTCACAACTAAAATAAGTGAAAATGGTTGTTAGACAATAAAGTAGGGGGGGTCATAGTATAAGAATTTTGTGTGTTCACTAGATGTGAATACCTCTGAACTTCCAGCCATAATACTGTTTCATTAATAAATGGGTTTTGACAATTTTCCATCATAGTGCCCGAGCAACACTTTTGAACTCATTCAAGCAAGATTGGAGTATCTTTTGACGCTTCTGAAGAGACTGTCGTTCGTTCTGTAGTACATCAATCGCGCCGGGAGCAACAAACATGTCCATGAATCTCTCATCATTCACAGCAAACAAATCCAATCCAAGTGCCAACACAAGCCTATCCCGGCTGCACATTGCAGAACAGATAACAGGTTGTTATGATCAGTTCCTTATATTAGAGAACAGAAAATGATTCTGAAAAATTCAGAGACGTTTTAAAGTCTAAAACCAGGAATTTTGCTGGGGACAAAGGCCACAAGAAATAGAACAACAAACTATAGTAAAACTGTAAAAGAATGTTCCATTCAATTAAAAACCCAGAAATCTCTCATTATTGAAGGAGCAAACTAGCAAAGTGAAATAGAAATTAATATAAAATGAGCTAGTGTACCTCAGACATAAATCAAGTGAATCTATGAGATATGCATGCAATTTGAGAACAGAAGTTTATGCAAATTTAAAGAAATGGTTTGCACAAAGTAGTGTCATCTGAAATATGTGTAACATAAAACTGACCAAACAAATAAAACCAAGCCTTAAGAAAGCTTGATCCCCTCAAGCCTATGATGGTCTAAAGAACACTTGAGAACTTTTAGGTAACCTGTAAAGATAAATTCCTGATCCCTTCAAGCCACAAATTTAGAACATGTGTTCTGGTATTTCCATAAATATAAATGCGTTTATGGATGCAAAGTTAATGTCGAAAGATAAACATGCTTACCAAGGGGTTAAGAACCCAGAATTCAATGTGGAAGCCACACTTCGCTCAACAAGAACTTCACGTATCCGTGCAAAATGATGTGCAGCTGTTGAACAGATTTCTGAGTAAGCTGAGCCTGATCTTAAACCGCCATCACCAGTTCCAAATAAAAGACCACCACCATTTTGAACTCTCATGTGATCAGCATTTCTGCTATTCCCTGTCAATCTTGAAACCCGTTTTCTCACTCCAACATCAATGCCATTTCCAAAGTCTTTCTTGGCCCCTGCAAGTATTGCATCACATGGCTGATCAGGTGAGGGTGTCTCAGGCACAGTCATTTGGCTATCTCGGAGAGCTTCTCTTGCTTCTGTACCTTTTCCTGGTGTGGTTTGCTGTCCGTTCCTTTGCGGAGGTATGTTCTCTTGATCTCTCATAATTTCATCATGAGCTGCTGATCCTCCATCAGTTAGCTCAACACAAAATGGACCAGCTGACTTGTAAAAAGAGGATGCACTTGAGCCAAAACCACCTTGAAATTCGTTCTCATAACAGACCTGCGAGTATGGGCTCGTAACTGAATCAAGGTGGTGCCGAACAAGTTGCTTGCATTGTTTGGCCAGGTCCTTCATAAAGCGATTGTAAGCATGCCTTAGAGCAGCATGAAAACCAACATAGCCATCCATTTTTTCTGATTTCCTCCCATCTGCATGAAAAACAAATTCCAATGGTTTTATGATCGGTTCTATGAACTTAAAATTCAGACACACTCCCTCCCCAAGATGGACCTTTTTCCTTTCACTTGGAAATTGAAGGTTGGTGTCCTATATTCATTTCAGGATCTATGCATAGACAAGGTAAGAAATACATAACTAACAAAAATAGTTGATGTAACTCAGACATCAGATTACAAAACCTGAACTCCCACAAACATAATATATTTACATAACTAATACATTTATGCATTTCTTGTTCCCTATTAAAATACCATATGCTGAACAAGAATAAGAAAATCACTCTGAGGTTACATAAATAAAGAAAAAGAAACTAGGCTGAATCCATCAAATCTCTAATCCCAAATCTTTGGGTTGGTGATAAAGTAAAATTAACTAACCATGAAAGAAATGTGAACAAAGAATTAAATAGCTTCTTACATTCTGAATCACGACTGTGATTTCTTTCTAGAGCAAGATCATAGAGATTCCCCAAAACAAAAGCAAGCCGATCACAAGCAGTGTCAAGAAGAGGAGCAAGCCATGATCTGGCAGCAGCACGGGCAATTTCTGCAGCAGCTTCAGTTACTCCTCTACCCCCACCTCGGCCAGCATGGGCAAGTAATATATTTGCCACCTGCCAAGGGACAAAATAATTTAGTTCATAGAATCATAACCCATCAATCACCAGGTAAATTGCACTTCTAGGATACACACCTTCTCCCTTGACACTGGGGGGCATTCAATGGAATAAGCAGCACACCGAAATTCATGCATCACCCTTTCAAAAGCAGCTCCTCCATAGAGCCGAAGAGTAGCATTGGGAGGCTTTATATCTGCAGTAACTCCAGGCCATCCCCCAAGACCACTTTGTGACTGCTCCTCCATTGTTGTCTTCCCCCATTGCTCTGGTGCAGGATCTGCTGCTCCATCAATTAAAGCTCCCTTTACGATAGACATATAGATAAATTTTTTAATCAAATATCCAAGACTTAAACAAATTTAAGAAAATGAATCTTATATGTACTTCCTGGATTACATTTTACAGGGTAGTAATAAGTACAAAGTAATTGGGTGATATTTGCAGAGGTATGGATGATTGATAAATTATTCAAACTTTCTTTTCCCAAAAAAATATGTTTTCTTTTTGAGTTTTCGTGTGCTATTTTATTTTGGGTTTTTGTGTGTGTCAGTGTGTGTGTGTGTTGGAGGGGGGTATCAAATTAACTCAAAAACTCTAGACTACTTGAGCTAAGTAAGCCACATTAGCGACAGAAGCATATGTTGTTAAGTGGAAGTAGACAAATCATGAATAGGATATGACTTGACATGAATTTGTCAAAGTGATTACTCACCACATGATTGCTGATAGAAGCCGCATACAACATTGCAGATCTTCTAAGATGAGCAATATCAGAAGTGGCCTGAATTTTAGATTCCATTTTCCCCAATTCAGTAGTAACTTCACTGCAGCGCTGCTCAAGCAAAGCTAGAGTTGCTGGAGCAGCTTCTTTATATCTCTTATGAAGCTCGGACTCCAAATAATCTCTCAGACAGCCAAAACCAATATGAGGCCTGAACTTTTCCTCATCGAATCCACCCTTAATACCATCGCGCAAGTGACGCAGAACTTCCAAGTCCACCTGAGATATTTGCCGGCGGAATTCATCATTTGAAATGGTGCTCTTGTCCTTTGGTAGGGCCACAAAAAATGGGCGCGTGTTATCTCCCAAGTAACCACTTGCACTCAAATATCGGTCCACCTCCCACCGGTCACTGAACTCCTGCATATTTATATACATCTCTTATAATTAGGGCCATTTTTTCTTAATAATACTATTTTAAAATTATTTTGTTAATTGGGATTGTTTTAAAGTTATTTTGGGATATAGCCTTATTTGAATCTTGCCACTTGGAGAGACGAGTTGAGTACTCCACTGAAAACATGGAAAAAGAAGAATTTCACTAAAACATGGAACTCGAGTTCAGTGCTGGAACTCATCTCTCCAAGAGGTGAGATTCAAAAAAGGCTATTTCTCAAAATAACTATTAAACATTGCTATTTTGCCAGATATATATATTTTTTTAAAGAAAATACTATTTAGCAAAAATGAACCTTAAAATTAGTATTCAGAAGTTTATATAATTACTTCAAGAGAAACCATTCACTTCCACCACATGATGAAAACAAGATTCTTTTGTTATTTGTACATCACTAAAGCAAACCTCAACAGCAAAGAAGGCAAACATTGACTCATTTGGAATCCATTGAGAACATAGATGATGAAAGCATCCACTGTTACGAGCTTATGTAACAGATTGAGCATTGGAAGCATTTGCAAATGGTGGATTAATTTCATGAACCATTATCTTCTTAATATTCTCAATTTTGGTTTAGATAAATAAGAAGAATAAGATTTACTTCGAGGTAAACCTTAACCTTCAAGTTATTCTAGCTAACAATTTGTTAATTGGAAAATCATGAAAATTTTTATTAATTGTGTACTTTTGAATTTATACACGAAATTTCAATAAGATGAAGATAAACTCGAACTTCATAGGATTTACCAACAAAAAAAATCATAACTCATCATAATCTAAACTAATTCAACTATCATTATTTACTGAACACTAATAAAAATAAACTAAACACATAACACCCACTGATCTATATTATTAATTATTTTCTCTTTTCTAAAATGCTTAAACTTGCTTATTGGAGATTAACTCAATAAAAGCCATAAGTTCATACCTTGAGACGATTATCAAATTTGGAGACAACAATTATTGTCCTTCTGAATGTAGGATCAATTTCACGAATAGAATCCAACCACAACGATGAGCACCACTCCACACTACTCTGTTGAAGGAACAACAGAATGCGATGGGGAGGACTAGCCAATGACTTCACCATGTCAAGAATTTCCTCTGGCGTGGTTTCTGGTTCTCCCTTCTTTGCCTGCCAACAAAGTTTCAAACCAAAAATTCATATAAGAAGATAATAATTTCAAGCATTCACTTGCCCAAATATATAGTATATACATTAAGGAGAACCCACCTTAAGAACAAAGCCTGGGGTATCTATAATAGTGAGATTAGGACAATGTGCGTATTCAGCTCTCATCACAATTGGCTTAGAAGAAACTGAAGTTTTAGTCTTCTTCAAAAGTGCTTCAGTTCGGGACTTTATGATATCTGCTATTGCAGATGCCAAAACAACAGGACTTCCATATTCTTCAGAATCCTCTTCCTGTTTTCAATTCTCAACTTTGAGATGGAGATAGAGAGCTAAATACAGTGAAATAACAACAACCTGAAGACAATTGCATATGCATTCATTGCCACATGATGTGACATGACCAACATAAAATTTTACTAATGCCCAAAAAAAGCCCCACAAGTTTTGAGATGTCAATGTTCAAAATCCCAATGTGTTTCTTCTTGTATTATTAGTTATCTGATATTTAATTCCTTAAAAAAAAAACCTTTAATTTTTTTATCTCCCAGTTTTTAGAAAAAGATCAATTGCATGTTTCTTCATTGTGTCAATCAGCAATTCATCACCATAACAAATAAATACACAATTTTATTTTTATTTCAAAAATTTGTATTTCTCAGTTTAGCTGTGGTTTCTACTCTAGGCAGCCAAACTAGGAATAGAAGTGTAATACTGTTATTCTAAAAGCAGCCTTAATTAAGCGTTAACCCCAATTTTGAATATCAAATTCAAAAAAAAAAAGAGCCACCTTTAGTAAATTTATGAAACTGATTAGAACGCTAATCTGTAATAAATATATTTCTTAATACATGTGTAGCGCGTGAGGCTAGTAATTTCTTATATTTTCCTGGAAACAAGAAAATCAATTTCTGAAACCAACCTAGTTAGTTTTGAAGCAAACCATAGAGAAATGAATGGAAAAAATGGAAAGCGAAAGAGAGAGAGTGAAAAGGAGGAGGAGGACCTGAAAGCGGCAGCGGGGGTCGGGGGCAGAGGGGTCGTGGACCATCTGGAGAATGAGGGGTCGGCGAGTCCCCATCTCGACTTCACGGACGTTGAACCGGAACCCTAGCAGCGCTTCTAACAGTGAGCTCTTGCCGTCGGACTGTCCACCTAGGGCTACGATCTCTGGGATCGGTACTTTCTCTCCGAACGCCACTGCCGCCGCTTGCAGCCGGTTGTAGGCCTCGAAACGGGCAGAGTTGTGCTGAGACTGAGACTGCTGGTGGTGCTTGCGAGACATGGATGAGGCAGAGGCCGACTTGTCCGATGGGGTCTTGGTGGGGGTAGCCATGAATATGAAGCTGTTGGGATTGGATAGAGACAGAGAGAGAGAGAGAGAGACGCTGAGAGAATGGGGGATTTCTTTTTGATTTTGAATTTGAATTTGAATTTCGTTTATATGAAAATGAAAGCCGTTGGGGAGCGAGCGAGGGTTTTTCAATTTAAAATTAAAATCAGGCGAAAATGAACTTTTAATCCCTACAGTTACTTTTAATCCCTACAATTTGTATTTTTTTTTTTAAATTTTGGTCTCTACATTTTATTTTTACAATTTTTAGTCCCTAAATCAATTAACACGTGATATTTAAGTCCTTACTGTCAGCCAACTAACAGAAAAAACTGACGTGAGCATTAAAATATTATTAAAAAAATTATTTGGCATTTTTTAAATGCCAAAATTTAAATAAAAAAAATTAATTACTCAATTTTAATTAAAAAATTAAAAAAAAAACAAAAAAAATTATTTTCTTTAAAAAAAAAAGAATTTACTTTCTTTTAATTAAAATGAATTTTTTTTATTCTAATCTTTTTTTTTTTTTTTTTTTTCAGAAGATCACCATCGAATCAAACTTAAGCAAAAGAACATTATCACTTATCATTATTATTTTTCATAAGAACATTACAACTTGTTCTTCGTGTTCTTCCCAGATCAAACCCAGCAACCAAGAACACAAATCCAGCAACCAAAAACTCAAACCTAGATCACAACAACACAAATGAAAAAAAAGAAAAGAAAAAGAAATAGAGACCAAACACAAACACAGACCCAAATCACAAATAGAGATCAAACACAAATGAAACCTAGATCACAACCCAAGCCAAAATCATTAGCGGACCCAACCACCAATCCATGTTCACAACACCCACATGCAAGCCTCCAAATTTTTCCCATTGTTTTCACGGCATCAAGACCCCACGGCCTCCATGATCAAAACCTCGAAGATCAGCCTCTTGATCTACTCATCGCTGGTCAATATCGGGTGAGGTAAAAAGAGGTGTGAGAACCACTGATCTCGGCTTCACAACCACTGATCTGGGCTCCAATACCGAATCGGTGACTGGGTTTTGTACAACGGAGTCATAACTACACAAAAACAAAACTATGGGTTTTCTTTCTAGGGTTTCGTACACCTAATCGGCGGACCTTCTTGATGGGTTCGATGGGTTGATGGGTTTTCTTTCTTTGACGGCAGCGGCGACCTCATCATTGAGTCTTGAAGGAGTTCGATGGCGGCGACCTCATCACTAAGTCTTGAACGAGATTAGAGAGAGTTTGGGTCAGTTAGAGTTTGAATCAGATTGGAGTTTGGCGGATCAGCGAAGATGAGATTTTGAGATTAGAGAGACTTTCCATCCATGGAGGGTGAGGAGAAAGAGAGTTTGAGAATAGAGAGAGAAAAGGTTTTGTTTGTTAAATGTTCTTCTGAAAAAAAAAAAAAAAAAAAAAAAAAAAAGATTGGAATAAAAAAAAAAATCATTTTAATTAAAAGAAAGTAAAATTTTTGTTTGAAAGAAAATAATTTTTTTTTTAATTAAAATTGAGTAATTAAATTTTTTTTTTAAATTTTAGCATTTAAAAAATGCCAACTAATTTTTTTTAAAATATTTTAATGCCCATGTCAGCCAAGTCAGTTTTTTCTGTTAGTTGGCTAACGGTAAGGACTTAAATGTCACGCGTTAATTGGTTTAGGAACTAAAAGTGGTAAAAATAAAATGTAGGGACCAAAATAGAAAAAGTGCAAAATGTAGGAACTAAAAGTGCATTTACGTCTTAAAATTTTTGAGTTTTTTTAAATTATATCTAAATTACAAATAACACCCTTATTTTGGGGTAAGTTTCAAAATTTCAACTTTTTACTCCAAAGCTACATTTATTTGGAGTGAAAATAAGAATGATGGAAAATGGAGGAAAAGAAATAGGAGAGAAAATGAGGATTGTGATTTTAGTTGTTTGGTTGAGATTTGTGGTCAATTTTTTTTTTTAAAAATAATTCATAGTTTTAACTAGAGAGGGGAGATTTTCGTCACTGAATATTTTAATTTCATGAGTGCAAATTAATCCTAGTTACATAATTCAAAATAAAAGTACACTATCACAACATTCACAATATTATGGAGGAAAAGCAAAATCAAATCAATGTAAAACCATGAAAATTAAATTAAATCTAACAACACCTACACATAGTCCTAATGGCTTGGAACCATTGCGCTGCTAAACATATTTGATGGTTCAAGAGCATATACCTATCCTTCACCCAAAAAAAAAAAAAAAATCTTCAAATTTGATCATAACTTATCAATCCAAACAACACAAAATCTTTTAGAACATATTTTCCAAAAATTATCATAATATATAATTATAAAGAATTGACGAGGATGTTGTTCAATCTAGTATGAAAAGTATCGAAACTAATAAGGATGATGATAAATCTTGATTGCAACAAACATCTAACTCAATTAATTGGTACACATGATGTTATACTATTGAGTGGAAACAATTTAATATCTACAACTCATTTTTTTTAAAAAAAATAAATATTTATAATCAAATTTAGTCATGAATTAAAAGAGGTCAACACAAAATAATAGTAATAATAAAATTCTCTCTTGGAGTTACTGATCCTTTGATTTAAGTTTTGTTAGGTCATTTCACCCACCTTATTTTGATTGACATAACTGCAATTAATCAATTCAACTGAGAGATTGGTCAATAGTTCACTCCAAGTTTAGAAGAAAAGATGTATGAATTTCCATTAAAAAAAAAAGATGTATGAATATTCTCAATAATCCATATTCTCTTTTGTAGATTTACATTTTATTATGATTCACATGCTCTAGTTTATTTCATTTTGATATTTTCGTGATAACATGTCAATCACAAGCTTGTTTGTGTGATTTTCTTTGGATTTTGCAAGTTTAAGGTTTTCAGCCCAAAGTTGTGTACGCCTATTATAACCGGCATACACCGCTGTGGCAACTATAATATAGTGGTGTATGTTGGTATGATGCAACCTTATGCTCTGATTCTTTCTTGTTTGTTCTTATGTTTTTATTTATCTAATTTCATTCTATTAGTGATAAAATATTTCAAAATTACAAAATTACAAATAATTCAAAATAGGAATGAATTCAATTAGAGATATGGTAATGACAAATTAGAATGAAACTAATCAGACTAAAACACGAAAATCGTACTCTCTTTAAGGAGATTCAAACTATTTGTGGTTGGCAAATTTCACAAACCAGTGCAACAAAACTTCAATTCGTGTCCTGGCCCCTTTAGGATATAACAACCCGACCGAATGGTCATATAGCTCATGCCAACTCTGCGCAAGTGATTGAACTGAAAGCTCTATCAAAGAAACACTCTTCTTTGCTCACAAAATAATCTATAAAAATAACACTCTATACACACATTTAAAAAAAAAAAAAATATTACTTACATTTTTTTTTATGTGCGCGTATAGAGCTCTCTACGTACACTTTCAAGAGTGGTAGTAAGACCCCCCCCTTCCCTCTTTATATAGAGATAGTTACAAGCACAATAATATGAGTCAATGGGTATTATATATTTATTTATTTTATTAACATAAACCAACATGTTCGAAGTCTAGTGGCGTATGCCAGCCACTAATTAATAATGTACTCCACTTTGGATAGAAACCCCATATATCACTTTTATGTATAGTCTAGTGTCCCATTGTTCCATTTGATAACCTACATTAGGTATTGAACGAAACGAAGAATAAGTGAATAACCCAATTGTTGTATAGTGCATTCATTTCTCTTAATCTCTCTTTTAATACAATCTTAACAATTTTTTTAGGGTGATTACCTCAAATTTATTCAAAATCCATGCAATTCCCATATATTTTTATACACTTCTCATCCATCCCCATTAGAAAGCAACAAGTTTCTAACAAAATCTTATTTATCTTAATTTACTATAATACCCTTATTAAATAAAAAACAATAAAAATTTCATTTTTATTTTCTTTAGTACGTTAATAGTATAATATCAAGTTTTATGAAGTCATTCTCAAAAAAGAAAAAGTTGCAAATTAATTATGGTGTCATTGTAGTTTAATGTAATATATATAGTTTTATTTTCTTTATCCCACTTAACATTTTCATATAATAATAATAATAACTAGTCGCTAACCCGTGCTATGCACGGGAACCTACCTATTTGTGAGGTAGACTAAAATAATTTTATAAAAAAATTTAAGAAACTACACTATTGCATGATTTGCTATTATATGACTTCAATTTGTGTTACAATTTGATGAAGAAGTCATTGCTTAAATATGCAATGACTTACAAAAAATTTGTCAGACAGTTTCAAATACTGCAAAAAAAAAACTCAAAAATTTAGATATTAAAACTTCTGAAGGACCAAAAAATATTAAAGAATAAGATGATTCACTACTTAGATATTATTGAAACAAAACAAAATATATATGACTAAACAATAGAGAAATATAAGAGAAAAATGGGTTACATTTGAAAGAATAATTTTAATTATTGCAAGCTTTTTTATCTTGTAAAAAACGGTTAAAGAGAGTTTGGTAGTTCATGTACGAAAATTACTTTTTAAAAATACATGAAAAACCATAAAATATATATATATATATATTAACAAAGTAGAGGAGAAGAAAATAACATAAGAAGAGCTCATACCTGATACCTCTACTCGGCTTTAAAAAAAAATATTGGGGTATGCTTTGCTTTTATAGTGTTCATGATTAACCTCGCAAATTTGGAGATAAATTATCAATGTTTGAGTTTGAGTTTAAGTTGGACTTGTTAGAGAGATAGAGTTTCACTGCTTGTTAAGTTTGGACTAAACAAAAATAATTTTATTTAAATAAATGACAATTTTATTTAAATAAAATGACAATTTTATTTAAATAAAATGATAATTTTATTTAAATATTATGCTGACGTGGAAAATTATGAGAGCTTCAGAGGTTTAGGTTTTATATTTATATAATAATAATAACAACGTGATTTTTTTCCCAAATTTGAAAAAAGAAAAAAGGTAAAATTTAGATACAGTACCTTAGATGCTGTTTCCTAAGTATCATTTCTAAATTATTAGAGCTACCTATCTAATTTAATAACTCAACCGGCGTTAACATCGTTTCTTCTATTTCTTTCTTCTTCTATTTTTCCCTAGGCCGTGAGAAAACCTGATAGCTTCATATTTTCACACAATCGACAGTAACAAGATATCTTTCTTCCTCCATTTTATATTTCTTTCTACCTCAATTTCATTTGATGTTTGAATATTTGACAGTAACCAAACAGGAAAATTTAAATTCCAGAAAAGGAAAAAAGAAAAAGAAAAAAAAGAGGTTTGATGTTGAGTGTTGATGCTGATGACGCTAGAAGCCGACGCATAACCCATACTCTTAGATTAACCCTCTTTTGTCTTGTTGTCATTTGGAACATTGTATTATTGAGAGGGCAAAATTGATTTTGTACGCATTGGGATCTTCTTTGGTGGATTTCGATTAGAAAATATCACAATAATAGCCATATGGTGTGAGGAGTCTATAAGAGATCTGAATGGGTTAACAAACATCACTTAAGTTATTAAACTAGACAAGTGGCTGTAATTTAAAAATGATACCTAAAGAATAATACCTAATGTGCTATATCTAAGTTTTGTTTTAATAAAAGTGACATTGAAAATTAGAAGCATAAGAGACAATATAAACCTAATGTCAGGAGATAGATCTTAGAAGGATAAATATATCTTACCAACCTATTTTTCCTCAATTTCTTCCCACACGCCCTCTTTTCCTTCTTTATATTTCAATCTCTTGAAATCATCTATGGAAAAAGTTTATCTTCAAACTAATTTGAAGGAATCTTCTTCAAATCTGCTATGTGGTAGTTAAAAATGCTATTTATATGTAGTTTTAGTTACATGATATTTTTAATGAGTCATGTGACTTGTTTAAATGATGCATATTGATATTTTTACAAATTGTCACATAATTTATTGGGGGAGATTTGTCCAACAACTAAGTTTGGAGAAAAACTTTGTCCATCCTCTTTACCATACAATATCTAAATTACGATGCAGCCATTTACAAGTACCTTTTGAAAGCTTCAAAGACACGAATAAGTGGAAGTTGTGATTGACTACACAACTAGCTATTTTACAAATCACAATGCAACCATTTCTGTGTTTTTTTAAGCAACTTTTGAAAGCTTCAAAGTCGCAAATGGAAGTGGTACTAGCTGCTTACCAAAAAAAAAACTATACATATAATTTCCCTAAACTTCACACTAATAATGAGGCTGTACGTGGTATATATTGAAAGTTTAGCAAACAGCAAAAAAAGATGTTCTCGAATATAATATATACACCATATAGCATATATCATGTTTTTCCTAACCAAATGGCATTGATGTCGGCGCAGCATATTCTTATGTATGTTCCAACAGCGGGACACTGGACACAGGTTGTACAGTAAGCTAGTGTGAGGCTCGCCCGCTTTTTCCTCTCCATCTCCACTTCACACACATTTTCTCACATAATTCAAAAGCAAATTTAATGTTTTTATAATTGTTTTCTTGTTTTCTTTAGCTAACTCAAGGTTGAGAGGATTTGAACTTCATGTTCAGACCCTACAAAAGGGGGGCATTATGTCACTAATGTTTTTTTTCCTCTATTATTGTCGATTTTTTTTTTTGGGTGGTAAATTGGAACCAACCTAATCGTGGATTCAATTTCATATAAAGATTCTACAAAACTGACATAATGATAGGAAAATTAGTAGTTTATATTGTATTAGCAATGTAAGATTTTTTTTTTTTTTTTGAGAAAACTTTATCAATGTAAGATTGATATTGTAAATTGAATAAATGTGTACAACATTGTATACTTTTATGCAAATATATAGTATACAATATTGTACATTTTTTTGTAAATATGTACAATGTTATATACATTTATCTAGTCTATAATGTAAATCTTACATTGATAATGTAAATCAATAATTGTTATGTTTTTTTAAAAAATAATTACACATATGAAAAGTGATATTGCACCAATCACATTTTCACATCTCAACAAGTGGTGAAAAAGTTGTATTCCTAGCATGTTCCTATATTTAATTCTTGGTTGATTAATTTTACTAAACATTGTTACTAATTTGTAGATTTTATCCTATTTGAGCTAAATCATAATGCTAGCTTTAAATTTTTTTGATTATGGGTACACAATAATATTTGACTGTTTTATTAACTCTTTTTCCCCCCTCAAAAGGAATTAATCGACTTTCAATTATCACGTCACCTCGTACAATATATATATATATATATATATATAAATATATTTATATAAAGTTATGATTTGTGCCATAAGCTAATCACTTTTATTGTAAATTTTTTTTTTTTAAATTACCAATTTAACAATTTGTAATAAGAAAAAAGTTGTATTAATAGAGTTATTGTAAATATACTGGTACATCATCTTTTTACAAGATGTTTACGTGCAAATAATAATAATAATAATAATAATAAGGTTTTGATTCTTTCACATCTCCACTGTTTTACATTCATTTATATGTTTTAAAATGTTAACATTTCCATATCAATTGTGAGATATATATGTAAAATAGAGGATAGGAACAACTGTAAAACAGTATTTTTCCATAACAAAAACTTCATTAATTTTCTAGTAGGTGAGAGGAGTCTGACCGGAAGTCCCATTCTCAGCATTAGCTCATGTGCTGTCTGGAATTTTTTGAAATGGTATCGCTGACTAGCAAATTTAGCAAAGATGGACTATATGATACAATGAATTTAAGACACAAACATTTGTCTAATAGTCACGAGAGACCCTTTGAATATCTATAATTAGATGAATTTTTCTTGAGTGAGGACTGAGGAAGGTGGTGATCAGCATGTTGCACTCCACTTGCTTTTCATATTTTTCTTAGAGAAGACAATTTTTTCAAATAGTATTTAAATACAAAGGGAAACAAAAACAATAAAAAAATGAAAAGAAAAGGAAAAAAAAAAAAAATAGGGCTTACTTTTATGGATGAATAAAAAATTTAGCTTACTTGTGGCATATGAAAATGATACCATATATGGTAACCCAAAACAAGAGGTATAATCAAATCATTTAATTAATAAATTAATGGTCATATTAAAGGGTGTTATTAAGGCAATTTTTTTTTTTTTTGAGAGAGTTTCAACCTATATATGGGTTTTTGGTATAGACGGGATTGAACTCCAGATCTCTTATTCAACTATTAAAGACTTTACCAATTGAGCTAACTAGAATCCACTATTAAAACAATTGTTAATAAACCACAATAGAAAAATTTTGACATCACTTTCATGAAAAATATAAAATATTAATAACAAAATTAATTACTTTATCATTTTTTCATAAAATATTTCTAAAAATAGTTCATAAATCAATACCCTTAGAGTACGTTTAGTACACTAAATGTAGATTACATTAGGAATAGTAATTTTTATTACTGAGAATAGAAAACATTGTAATGGAATAATTATTACTTTTTATAAGTTTGGTTGTTACATATGGAGAGCTTGTAAATGATAATGTATAAGGAAACTTTATATTTTTGGAAATATATTAATTTTAAAACCTATTGTATGCACTAAGAAATAGCTATTACATCCATTTTAAAGATTATTTTTCAATTTAAAGAATATTTATTCCAATGTAATAACTAATCCATATAATAAACATGCAACCAAATGACCGAATTGCTATTACACATAAATAATTATTCCATTACAAGACTTATTATAGCATACCAAATATACCCTTAGGCATCGGTTAACATTTCTCATTAATAAATGTTGATGTAATGAACCACAACACACACGGGTTTATCTTGGTTGGACTTGGAAGAGTAATGCAAATGAAGTCGGTGGTACGTCACGGACTGATCAAAGGAGAAACATGTGATAATAATCATATATATGTGCCATTGGTCAACTGTGATTTGCAACCTCCTTTCAGATTTGTTTATTATACATACTCTAAAAATTCTGAGATTGACGAAGGAAATTGGGGCACGTATCTCAATTTTAATTATGATCCTCTTCCAGGATCTAGCTTTGGGTAACGTGACCCAGCAGTGAGTTTGACGCGTTTCTCGCCGGGAAAAAAGACCATCGATCCTAGCCTACACGTCTATCATGCCTCCATGGTCAAGCTTATTTGTGGTGGTGTTATGATGGTGTCCATTGAAAGTTGATACTTCAAGCTTTTACTACAACGTAAATGTAAGTACCACCTTGGTGCAAATTCACTGTGTTCACCATGAAGATGGTCCTTGGACTTGGAGCAATAGATAGTATCAAGTTCAACTAAATATAAATTCACTGCCATCGTCATAAAAAGACATGTATTGTACTGATCATACGGTCACCTTGAACTTGTGCATTCCTCACAGTTGAATTTGTTGAAAAAACATGCATCGTACACATACAAGACAACATTGAGTTTGTGTACATGATCAATCATATTATTACTTCATTTATAATCTCAAACTCTAGGATGATTTAGACCTTATATATAATTATTTACGATAATTTGATTGGGTTTTCGAAAATTGTGCCCTTAGTTTTTAGGGAATTCAAGGCCTTATTTTACCTAGAGGAAGAGGAAAGAGGAAAAAAGAAAAAGAAAATCAAAGCGTCACCATTTTCATGTTCCAATTGTTTTTGTCATAACACTTGTCAATATTGAAGAGTTAATTAGGTGTTGACAGTTTGGAGAGATAGATGAGGCACAACAGGGTCGAAACAATTACTATTGAGTACTTTCATTACAAATCAAATTCTTAGTTATATAATCTGTTTGTTCATGTAATTATGTTCTTAATTAGAGTACAAGAGGTTGATGTCGAGATCAACAGTATACGGGAAAACTCGCAAAAGTAACATCTGAGTTGACTGAAATAAATACCATGATGATATGTGTGTGTGTATATATATATATATATATATATATATATATACATACTTACAGTACTTCAAATTCTTATTAGTTTGAAAATTGAATTTAAAGCAATTGGATTCATATATAATTATTCTTAATTACAGCTGTGGCAGTAGCCTACAAGAAGTAGGTGTGCTAGATGCCAAGTTTCCGATCCAATTTGTCAAAATTAAACTTTAATGTGGTTCGGCGAGAATCTAGAAGTAATTAACAAAGCTTAAACTCATTCAAATTTCAACACTTAGCAAGCCATTATTTAATCATAAAATTGCTTAGTCCGTGGAATATTTTATCAAAAACTTGCAGCTTATAAAACCCATCTCCCTTAGCTTACACTCTTGAACGCATGCAATCCGCAACTTCATGAGAGAATGGGTTACAGTACTAACCTCCTCAAGCTTACAACCATTCTCTCCCTTGTCCTATCTTTGCAATATCAAACAGCCTTCTCAAATGACATTGAAGACGACGAAGAATACATAGTAGACTCCCCATTGTCTAATCTCAGATCGAGAAGCCGGTTCTTAGCAAGTGTAATAAAGAAAGGTACACATTGTAATCCCATTACTAACAATGTATGCAATGGGGTATCGGCAAACAAAGGGAAGAGCCTTCTCTATTGCTGCAAGAAACATTGCCGTAATGTTGTTTCAGATAAGAACAACTGTGGAGGATGTGGGAAAAAGTGCCAAGAAGGACAGCATTGCTGCAATGGAAGATGTACTAACACTTTTTACAATGTGAATCACTGTGGAAAGTGTAACAAGAAGTGTAAGAATGGTGTTAAATGTGAGTACGGATATTGTGGGTATGCCTGAATGTTTTTTTTAGGTAAATTATAGTAAGATTTGGTGTTATGTATCCAACACTTTTTACGAATACAAGTTCATATATGTCAGCTGAATGCGCTGACATTTCCCGAGTACTTCTTTGATTGTAATGTTTATTTTCATGTTTAATAATCAACACTGCTATTTAAAATGCTGGCTTGTTTCCAATTACCAATCTGTTTCAACTCATTTCTTGACTCAAAAAGTTCGTAAATTTTAAACACAACTAAGCCAAGTGAGGATATCTCCGATCCCCTTATACAAAGGCAATGTGATTGTGTATATTTTTTGTCTAATGCTATATGCACAGATATTAAATCTACAAAGTTTATATCTTGTCCTGCTACTGTCAACTTAAGGGTGGAGATAAGTTGTGTGTGTTTTTCCATGCAAATAACATTGCTGGCATATATAGGCACCAAGCATTGATTTACATGGTAATAATAACCAAATTAAGTTTGATGCCAACAACATCAATTCGAAGGCAAGAGCCGCAAGATGTAATATAAGTTTTATTAAATATAGTAAATATTTTCTGTTTTTTTTTTGTTTTTATTTTATTTTATTTTTCTTTTAATGGGGATCTACCCCCATGAAACCCTCCAAAAATTGGCGTATGCCGCTATTTGTGGCAAGCACACGGTATTGGTATTTGACTATTTGTTAGTAAATAATTGACAAACTATTGATATAAAATATTGCATGATGAAATTGTGACCTAGTATTAAAAAAATGAACTATAGGGTGCAAATTGTAAAATTTATTACAATTTGGGTGATAATTAGTTAATTACAAGTTTATAATTTAGTGTGTAAAGAGCAAATCCTAGTTTAAGGTGGATTGCTATAGTTAACCCAAAAATTCTACTAAGAGTCACTGGCGGCGCTACATTCAGTTCAAGGTGGTCATAGGACCACCCTGACCTAAATTTTTTTTTATTATATAAAAATTTTAAAAATTTATGATTTTTTAATCCTTAAAAAATATTTGCGACCACCCTAAATTTTTTTAAGCCCAACATAATTAAATTTTGGACAAAATTTAGTAACAAACTTAGTTGTAAACTAAGATTATAACTCTACTCGATATATATATATATATATATATTTATTTAATGTGAATTTTGACAAATCCACAAATAGATACATTTTCTTCTTATATCCTTCATATTTGCAAAATTTCAAGAAGATCGAAGATTAATAGCTATGTCATCAATCAAATATTTATATTTCAAATTTTTGTAGTCTAAAATTATACATAAAAAATAAAGGCGGAAATCACATTTTTGCCCTTACATTTTCAGGCGATTCCCACTTTGGTCCCTAGATTTTAATTTTACCGCTTTTAGTCCCTATCTTGAAAAACGCTTCCCGTTTTGGTCCCTGCCGTTACATCAGAGACGAAAAATGCACACGTGACAAACGGCAGAATTAAAAAAAATATTAAAAATATTTTATTTTATTTTAAAATAAAATAAAATTTTAGTTATCAATAATTTTAAAATAAAAATATTAAAAATTTTAGTTAAAAATAAGTTCTTCATGTTCTTCCCCCAAGAACATAGTTGCCCAGAAAATAAGAAATTCAAAATTATCTTCTCTTTTATTTCATTTTCTTAGCATCTAAACTAGCAAAAACATATACAAAATCATAATCAAACTCAGATACATTAACACAATCAACTAACAAAACCCAAAACACAACATTCACTCTCTTTCACGGGAGGTGGAGTCAGTTCAAACATCTTCTGTTGCATAGCCAAAGAAAGATAAGAATACAAAGGCACTACTTTAACAGGTCCCACGCCGATTCAAAGAAGCCTTAGCCACCGTACACATCCCAGCACCATTGAAACAACCAACCCACACCGATTCAAAGAAGCTCCAGCCACTAAAACAACATAGCACCACTGAAAACCCACAC
The DNA here is from genome assembly GCA_030021035.2 of Notholithocarpus densiflorus. Taxonomy (NCBI): domain Eukaryota; kingdom Viridiplantae; phylum Streptophyta; class Magnoliopsida; order Fagales; family Fagaceae; genus Notholithocarpus; species Notholithocarpus densiflorus. Next base: position 2,914,053 of record JARYZH020011361.1, on the reverse strand, counting down.
CGATTCAAAGTCGAACAAGCCCCAACCACCGAAACTAACCCAACACCACCGAAATCAAGCTAAACCACACCGATTCAAACCAACTCACCACTGATTCAAGCAAGTCCCAGCCACCGAAACCAACTTAGCACCACCGAAATCAAGCTAGACCACCACTGATTCAAACCCAAAATCACTGAATCAACGTCTATTGAAAGCCACAACTTCAAACCCAAAACATAAAAAATCAGAACCAAAGCAACCCACAACGGTAAATACACCGCTGTCTACTAGATTCAATCCCACGACGGTGAGGGTGATGGTGATTTATGAGAGAGAGAGAGAGAGAGAGAGAGAGAGAGAGAGAGAGAGAGAGAGAGAGCCTCCCAGGAACTTTCATAAGTGGTGCATCAAAATAACTCTGAAATTTTTCAGCCTCAAGAGTAGCACTCATTACAACTAGCTTCAGATCAGGTCTATTTGTCAACACTTGCTTTAGAGTCCAAACAGAACATTAGTTGCCAACGTTCTTTCTGAGATCTAATCTTCTCTCTCTTAAGCCAAATGTCACCGTGGTTTGATCTGACTAGCTCATAATTGTGTTTTGGTGTATTTTATTGATGAGGATTGGCTTTGAGTGTTGGTATTTTGTTTTTGATCTGACCGTGTATTTTTTTTTTTTTGGGCAATCATGTTCTTGGGGGAAGAACATGAAGAACTTATTTTTAACTAAAATTTTAAATATTTTTATTTTAAAATTATTAATAACTAAAATTTTATTTTATTTTAAAATAAAATAAAATATTTTTAATATTTTTTAATTCTGCCGTTTGCCACGTGTGCATTTTCCGTCTTTGATGTAACGGTAGGGACCAAAACGGGAAGCGTTTTTCAGGATAGGGACTAAAAGCGGTAAAAATAAAATCTAGAGACCAAAGTGGGAATCGCTTGAAAATGTAGGGACGAAAATGTGATTTCCGCCAAAAATAAATTTATGGATCAAAAGTAAATAACATACGATTGACATGAAATTTGACATGTGTTTTAAGAATATAGAGATTAAAAAACATGCAATTCAACAATTAGATTTTCAAAATTGATCATGTTAATTTATTTAATGAGAGTTGTAGCCTTAGGATATAATTAAGTTTATAGTCAAACTTTGTCCTTAAACTTTAGTCCCCTTAACAATATATTAGGTCCTCACAAAAAAAAAATCCCAAGAAAATTTTTATCTAACTAAAATTTTGATAGAGATGTAACTTGCAACATTGGTAATGAGACTATCATGCAAAAATTTCAAAAAAAAAAAAAAAATTTGTAGAAAGAAATTGTAAGACTTTATGTATTTGTGTGAGTGTGTTTTTTTGGGTCAATATATGAAGTTCTCTTTTAATTAAATTTTGTCTAATTTAAGTTTCTTAATGACCACCTTGGAAAATATTCCTAGACCCGCCACTGCTAAGAGTGTAATTGGGAGGAAATTTTTGTTATATGTCATTGTATGAGTTTATTTTTGTTATATTCCTAGAGCTGCCACTGCTAATAGTGTCAATATATGAGTTTATTTTTGTTATATGTCATTGTATTTAATTTACCTAACACATTTATATATATATATATATAAATGGATAGATAAAAAATAAAATAAAATAATAAAGAATTAATTTAATTGATGATATTTTTTTGTTACACAAGAATAGAAAAAAATTGTTTCTCAAAAAAAAAAAAAAACTTCTAATACAATAAGAGTATAACATATATTTATAAAAATAAATTTTAAAATCAAGTGAACTTTTTTAAGATAGACACGCAAATTTTTTTTTTTTTTTTGAAATGGAAATGATTTGGAATTAAACCATAAAAGAAGAGTCATACAAAGCAGCCTGCAAAGCAGGGCAAAAAACAACACATTACAGCATATCAGAATGAAGGAAAGAGGCTACAAAAGGAGGTGTAACTCCTTTCCAAATGTGTTGAGTTTTGAATCTTCTAGCATGTTGAGCAAGCTCGTGGGCCACAGTGTTGAAATTTCTGCTTAAGTGCTTGAAGAGGCAAGTCTCAAAGGATTCACTAGCCTGAAGGATTCCTTGGATAATATGCTCGAAGCTGTTACCCGTGGCTTTATCATGGATTGCCTGAATGGCATTCAAGGAATCTGATTCAATGATTACTCGAGATAGTTGAAGCCTCTGAGCTAAAAGAACACCTTGCTCCAAAGCCATGATCTCCGTAAGCTCAGCAGGGAAACAAGCTTGAAGAGGTTTACAAAGAACAGCCACAACTTGACCCATACAATCTCTAATGACAACACCAACACTTGAGAAGCTTTCCAACTCAGATGATGCCCCATCAACATTTATTTTATGAACTCCAGGGGGAGGAGGAACCCAGCTAGTTGGGAGAGCTCTAGGTTGGCTGAGGTCCCACGTGGCAGAGCAAACAAAGTCATCAGCACTACTTTTAGCCAATTGACACACCAGATTAGGAGGGAGCCCACAGCCCTCATGAACAATCCTGTTTTTGTTGTACCAAATGGCCCAAGCAATAGTAAAGAAAAGCTCTAAGTCTTGGAGTGTTGCATGAGAAAGAATAAAGATTGTAGAGTCAAGGAATGATTTTTTAATACCATGGATGCTCAGTGGGTTCTCAGGCCAAAGACACCAGACCGAAGATGAGAAAGCACAGTTAAGGAGGGCATGGTCTAAACTTTCTGCTTCATTTCTACACACCGGGCAGGTCTTTATTTGGGATATCCCCCTATAGTTTATGGCCTCCATTGTAGAAAGACCATTGACACATGCTCTCCAAGAAAAATTTTTGACTTTTGCTAGGAGATTAAGGTGCCATAGCTTTCTCCAAATCGGTTTACAGGGGTCTCCATTTGAGCATTCTTCTCTCACATTTGTTTCCAGCAGATTTTGAGCTAAATGGTAGGCACTTTTAACGGTGAAGACCCCACGGCTATTCCCAATCCAGATTATTTTATCTTCAGGGAGGTTGTGGCTTAAGGGTATCTTCAGGATTGTATTTGCTTCAAAAGGAAGGAAGGTAGCCCTTATTGTGTTCATTCTCCACCACTTTGTCATTGGGTCAATGAGAGAAGAGACCATTGGGAATTGGGGGGTATCGTTTGGAGGTGAGATGACCTTGTAAGTAGATGGGGTTGGCAGCCATTTGTCGCCCCAGATGTGGATTAGTTTCCCATTTCCCACTTTCCACTGTGTTCCCATTCTTATAACTTCAAGACTACTGTGGATGCTTCTCCAAGAGTATGATGGGGAATTACCAAGTTTTGCATTTAGAATATCCCCAATAGGGAAGTATCTAGCTTTGAGAACCCTTGCCACTAGAGAGCTTGGATTTTGGAGGATTCGCCATAGTTGCTTTGCTAGCATTGCTTTGTTAAAGGCCTGCAAATTCCTGAAACCCATACCGCCACAAGCTTTCTATTTACACATTGTTTTCCAACTAACCCAACACATTTTAGCTTCTTACTGTCTTTGGCCCCACCAGAAGTTCCTCATCATACTTTCAATTTCTTCGCATAAACTTTGAGGAAGGAGAAAGCAACCCATAGTGTATGTAGGAATTGCTTGTGCTACTACTTTAATGAGGATTTCTTTCCCACCCATAGATAAGAGTTTGCCCTTCCAGCCAGCAAGCTTTTGCCCAATTCTCTCCTTTAGGATAGCAAACACCTACTTCTTCGATCTCCTAATAAAGGATGGGAGGCCCAGGTACCTTGTATGTCTAGTATCTTGCATTGGGCCTAGGGTAGCCAAAATCTCATCCTTAGCTTCTTGTGTTGTATTAGGGCTGAAGAAAATTGAGGACTTTTCTGTGTTAATTTTCTGACCTGAGGCTTCCTCATATTTTTGAAGGATATACCTCAGCTCCTGGCTTTCCCCCGCACTGGCTTTGCAGAAAAGAATGCTGTCATCCGCAAAGAGAAGGTGGGTGACTCTTGGGCAGCCCCTACAAACAGATATACCTGTCAAAAGCTGGTTTCAGGCGGCTCTATTAATGAGAGCAGAAAGCCCCTCAGTACAAATGAGGAAGAGGGTTGGGGAGAAGGGGTCCCCTTGTCGAAGCCCCCGTGTAGGAATAATGTTTCCACAAGCAGCCCCATTTATAATAACTGAATATGAGACCGAAGAAATGCACCTCATTACAAGATCTATCCACTTTGGACTAAACCCCAATTTCTCCATAACCCCTTTTATGAAGCACCACTCAACCCTGTCAAAAGCCTTACTCATATCAAGTTTGGCAGCCATATAGCCATCCCCCCCTGCATTTTTGTGATTTAGAAAGTGCATTAACTCAAAAGCCACAAGAACATTGTTAGTAATTAACCTGTCAGGAATAAAAGCACTTTGATTCTCTGAAATGATGTGAGGGAGAATGACCTTGAATCTATTGGCAATAGTTTTAAATATGAGTTTATAAACTACATTACACAGACTTATGGGTCGGAAATCAGTCATTTTTTTTGGGTTATTTACCTTGGGAATGAGGGCAATGTTGGTTTTGTTAAGGCATGCCATATACATATTACTATTAAGAACATTTAAGACCATATTAGTGATGCTACATCCCACAATGCTCCAATATTTTTGATAAAAAATAGCAGACATACCATCGGGGCCGGGTGCTTTAGTAGGGTGGATCTGTTTGAGAGCAATAGCAACCTCCTCCCTAGTGAAGTAACTGTTTAGGCTTTCATTCATTTCTTTAGTCACCCGTGTAGGAATAGCATCAATAACCTCATCAATCCCCGATGGGGAAGTTGATGCATAAATGTTTTCAAAATAGTCAATGGCAACTTGAGCAATACTATCCTTTCCATCACACCATCGGCCTTGGCTATCCCAAATCCCCAATATAATGTTCTGCTTGCGTCGCTCTGAGGCTTAGGCATGGAAGAAGCTGGTATTTTTGTCACCTTCTTTAAGCCAGTGGGCTTTGGCTCTTTGACCCTAATAAATCTCCTCATCATCAAGGAGGTCATTGATCTCCCGTCTTAGGCAATTAATCTCCGTGCTTAGTGATCTATCCTTGTCTTGTACGGTCAAGGAGTTCAACGCATTTCTTTTTTCCTGTATCTTCTTTGGGATCTGGCCAAACACTTTTGAGCTCCATTCCATTAACTCAACAGCACAGCCACTAAGATTAGACATAACTCCCTCTGGGGTACTGAGATCAAGATCCATCCCCCATGAGTTTTCAATAATGGCTTTACATTCTGCATTCTTTGTCCACATCGCTTTAAAGTGGAAGCGCTTGGCTTGGTTTTGGCATTGGATTGTTGAATCAAAAATAAGCAATGCACTGTGGTCAGATGTTGAATCGACCAAATGATGTGCTTTCACTCCCCCAAATTTTTCAGTCCATTCTAAGTTGGCAAAGGCTTTATCTAGCCTTAAATATATTCTGTTTTCCCCTCCTTGCATGTTATACCAGGTAAAATCAGAGCCACAGTAGCCTAAATCCTAAAAAGCACAATAATTAACTACCTTCCTAAACCCATCCATTTGTTGTTGAGACCGGATGGCCCCCCCCTGTTTTTCAGAGTTAGATAATATTTCATTGAAATCTCCTAGACATAACCAAGGAAGATGCAATTGATTATGCAAGAAAGCTAATAAGTGCTAGGATTCATACCTTCGATGGGTCTTTGGGTGGCCGTAGAAACCTGTCAATCTCCATTTGAAACTTTTCTCTATGTCATTGATTACAGCATCTATGTGGTTCGGAGAGTAACTCTTAATTTCCAAATCAATCTCTCTAGCCCACAGCATAGCTAGACCCCTTTTCGGCCTACACAGGGAACTATGAGACCATTTGCCAACCCAATTCTATTTTTTATTCTTTCCATTCTCTGATTCTTTGCTTTTGTCTCCATCAAAAACACTACTTTGGGATTCCATCATCGCACCATATCGTGTAACGCTCGAACTGACCGGGGGTTCCCAAGTCCCCAGCAGTTCCAACTTATGGGATTCATGGCTCCCGGCGGTGCTGCCTTGCAGCCACCGCCGATCTCTCTTCATGTTGGGTCTGGTCCTTCGTTGTTGCTAACCATAGCTTCTTCTGTGGAGCTTCTGGTTCTTCCTCAAAAATTAATTTTTCAGCTCTCTTGGATCCACTGCTTAACAGTTGGACATCTTTACTTGGGCTTTTATTTTTACCTTTCTCCCTTGCCATTCTTTTCCATTGGACTGTTGCTTTTGTTTTCCCTTCTGTTCCTTGGCCCGTGGCCTCAAGTGTGCCTTCCTTTTTCGCCATTTGGTCAGCTATGGGTTTAATTGGGCTATTGACCTCCATATCTTGTTTTTTTGAATGGGCTTGCTGGCCCACTAACGAGAGAGCATCATTAGTGCCCTTATTTTCCATTACGACATGCGGGAAACCAGAAAAAGAGTAATTACACAAGTCACGTGTTTCTGCCACTCCATCAGTGGCCTATTCCATCTTAGTAGACTGGGCACGTGTGACGCCTTGCACTCTGTCTCCCTCACTGATGTCAAGCCGTTCAGAATTTTTTGAAATTGAATTTCTCCGGTTTCCTTTGTTACCTGAAGGGCCATCGCCACCGTCGGACACTGAAGCAGAGGAGAGCTTCGTTGTGGCTACATTATTTCCTCCAAACCAATCCGCACTACCTTCTTCTCAATCTCCATTGCTAGTTGACCTTGATTTTTCCAGTCCCATCTTTGGGTTTCCTTGAGCTCGGAGCCATTCGTCGTATTGCTTGGGATTCTGCTGGTTTGGGGGCTTTTTACAATGCTTCTCATCATGACCTAGCCTCCCACACTGAAAACAAAAGGTTGGGAGCCTTTCATACCTGAAGCTTACCCAAAATTTTTCACCTTCCACACTAGCAATCTTACCCCCTCTTCTGAGAGGCTTATCTAATTGGAGATCCACTCTAATTCTCATAAATTTTGCTTGATCCGACTGTCTTGCTCGTCGGTCTACTTCAATGAACTTTCCTATGTTGTTTCCAACCTCTCTGCCAACTTCATTTGACATAAGTTCGAAGGGGAGTCCCCATATTTGAACCTAAAAAAGGGAATGAGTAAAATTTATATTTGTAGCTGAGAGCCCCCTTCACCACCTACTTAGCAATAGCAGATTATTGTCGAAGTTCCACGGCCCATTTTGTTCAACCCATTTCATTTGATACTCCGATCTAAATCTGAACTGCATAATGTTATTTCCCACATCCACAATCTGTAAATCTGAGCCCATTTTCCACGCCATCCGCAGCATGTTCTTTAACGCTCTTAAGTCACTACAACAAAATGTAACTATAGTGACAAATTTTAGTGAGGAAAATTTTTTCGTCACAAAAAAGTACCATATAGTGACGAAATTTATATTTCGTCACAAAAAATAGTAACATTTAGTGACGAAACTTAGATTTCGTCACTATAGGGTGTGCTAAATTTAGGGTGCCAAACAAAAGTGGAGGCGGGAAACCAAATTGATCTACAGTGACGAATTTTTTCGTCACTAAAAGTCTAAGTTTTTTTGTGACGAAATATTTCGTCACTAAAATCTGCTACTGGTCATGCTATTAGTGACGAAACGGGTTTCGTCACTGAATGTGACATTTAGTGACGAAAATAAATCGTCGCTGAAAGGAAAAGGTGGCCATTTGTTTTATTATTTGTGACGAACCCGACTTCGTCGCTAAAGGTATACAACAGTGACGAAATCAAATCGTCACTAAAGATGAGGTATATAAATAAAATTTAGCTCCCTTTTTTCACATCAGACCGATACTCAAGCTCAAGCTCTCCCTCACACTCTCTGAAGCTCTCCCTCACGGTGCAGCCAGCCGACGCAGACCGAGCTCGACGGTACCGACCCAAACGATTCAGACGTCGGCGACGCTTCAGTTCGCACCATTCGGTGACACTTCAATTTGCGACGCTTCCGGGTAATATTTTTTTTCCTTTTGAGTTAATTTTTTTTGTTAATTTTTGTTTCTAAATGCTTGATGTTAATTTTTCTGCTTGATTTTTTTTTTTTTTTTTTTTCTTGTTTGAGATTTGTTCTCTGTGGTGGGACAGTTTGTCTAAGTTTGAATATAGACCGTTCTCATTTTGTACAGATTGTTTTGGATGAGGGCTGTGCTGTTGTTGTTTGTGAACTGGAATGGTGGTTGTGGTTGTGGAATGGTGATTGTTATAGAATTTTGGTGACTTTGATGGTACCCTTTTTGGGTTAGCTGAAATTGTTGTGAAATGTTTTTGGGTCTCAGTTTTGGTTCTTCACTTTGATAAAGCCAGAGATGTTTACTCTAAACTTATTAGAGCTTTGGGTCTTCAAATGGGTAATATTTAAGCTGTGTTTAGATTCTGAGAAATTTTCTTTTGGTTTAGGTAAGAAATTTGATTGAGAAATGATAGATAGGTAGTTGTCATTGTGAATAAGAGGAGAAATTATATGGGTTCTGAGAAAAAAATTGTTTGCTATGATGCTTGTGTTAGAATTCTGTGGTTTAGTTAGTTATTTATTTTTTTGATTTCTCTCTGTTTTATGGTTTAGTTAGTTATTTTAGATTATTGTTTGTGTTCCTCAATTTTCAATTTTGTTTCTCTTTCTGCAGGAAAGCATTTCAACAGTAAGTGTCCATTTGGCAAAAACTAGTGATTGATCACTCCTGGCCTAGTGCCTTCGCTTCTTTTTATTATGAGAGGATCATTTTCAAGACTGAAGTATTTATAAATTTAACTTTTCTTTTGCAGGCTAAATACACATTGTTTGCAATAACTTTGGATTTTTTTCTGAAAGTTGTAAGCTTAGCTTGAGCAAAGTAAGTAAATTTTAGTTAAAAACTTATAAAACTCTATACTTGTGATGTTGGAAATTGGATTTGTGGTGGGATGTTGTGTTGGAGCAAGCGGGTGGCTTGCATGGTGTTATAAGATGGGTTAAATTCATATTGGGAGTGTTTTTAGTTTCTTGCAAATGTGAATGAAACTTGTTAATTAGATGTGATGAATATTACTTTATTCGAATTCAATATTTGTAAATATTCTATACTTGTGATGTTTGTGATTGATTTGTGGTGAGTTGTTGTGTTGGAGCAAGCGGGTGGCTTGCATGGTGTTATAAGGTGGGTTAAATTCATATTGTGAGTGTTTTTAGTTTCTTGCAAATGTGAATGGAACTTGTTAATTAGATGTGATGAATATTACTTTATTTGATTTCAATACTTGTAAACACTCTATACTTGTGATGTTTGTAATTGGTTTTGTGGTGAGTTGTTATGTTGGAGCAAGCGGGTGGCTTGCATGGTGTTATAAGGTGGGTTAAATTCATAGTGGGAGTGTTTTTAATTTCTTGCAAATGTGAATGAAACTTGTTGATTAGTAGCAATTGTGTTCCTTTATTCAATTTCAATACTTGTAAGCATTGTACTTGTGATGTTTGAAATTGGTTTTGTAGTGGGTTGTTGTGTTGGAGCAAGCGGGTGGCTTGCATGGTGTTATAAAGTGATTTAAATTCATATTGGGAGTGTTTTTAGTTTCTTGCAAATGTGAATGGAACTTGTTAATTAAATGTGATGAATATTATTTTATTCGATTTCAATACTTGTAAACACTCTATACTTGTGATGTTTGTAATTGGTTTTGTGGTGGGTTGTTGTGTTAGAGCAAGCGGGTGGCTTGCATGGTGTTATAAGGTGGGTTAAATTCATATTGGGAGTGTTTTTAATTTCTTGCAAATGTGAATGAAACTTGTTGGTTAGTAGCAATTGTGTTCCTTTATTCGATTTCAATACTTGTAAGCATTGTACTTGTGATGTTTGAAATTGGTTTTGTAGTGAGTTGTTGTGTTGGAGCAAGCGGGTGGCTTGCATGGTGTTATAAAGTGATTTAAATTCATATTGGGAGTGTTTTTAATTTCTTGCAAATGTGAATGAAACTTGTTGATTAGTAGCAATTGTGTTCCTTTATTCGATTTCAATACTTGTAAGCATTGTACTTGTGATGTTTGAAATTGGTTTTATAGTGGGTTGTTGTGTTGGAGCAAGCGGGTGGTTTGCATGATGTTATAATGTGGTTTAAATTCATATTGGGAGTGTATATTTGTGTGTGCAATGTATATTTGTTTAAATATTAATATAGACTTGTGCATTCATGAATAGGATAGAACTTTATCTAAGTAGCTTATAGACTTAGATGTTAGAATACATTACGCATGAGTTGTCCTTATTTTAATAAAGCAGCATTCATCTTGTAATTGTAGTCAAACATGGATAAAAGTTGGATGACAATGGGTAAGACACCCGATGGCAGATTAAGTCATCCATATATTGAAGGGGTCAATGCATTTATTAATTTTGCAAGAGCGGTTGTGGACTTGAGTGGTAATATTCCATGCCCGTGTATTCACTGTATGAATTGCTATCAACAATCTCCTCATACTGTGCGTATCCATTTGCTTCATCGTGGGATTATGCAATCTTACATTAATTGGTAGAATTATGGAGAATCTTGTGTATTGAACGAGAACATTCATGATAATAAAATGTCGGATGGTGATCATATGGATGGTATCGATGCCTTGGTAGGTGATCAAATTAGAGGTGAACCAAGAAATGCAACCGAAGATGAGGAGGTGCGTCATTTTGACAAACTTGAGGAAGATGCAAAGCGTGAGTTGTATCCAGGTTACACTGATTATAGTATCTTGAAATTTGTTATTGAAATGTTGAATGTAAAGGTAATGACCAACTTGAGTAATAAGGAACTTGATATGATGCTAGAATTGCTGATAAAGGTTTTACCGAAAGGTAACTTAGTTCCAAGGTCAACTTATGAAGCAAAGAAGATATTATGTGACTTGGGCATGTCATACGAGCATATAGATGCATGCAAAAATAATTGTGCACTATTTTGGAAGGAAAATGAAAACCTTGATAAATGTCCGGTGTGTGAGGCACCTAGGTACAAGGATACACGTGCCCAAGGTAAGATGATTCCTCATAAGGTATTGCGTTACTTCCCGTTGACACCGATACTGAAGAGATTGTACATGTCAGGCCAAAGAGCTAAGGACATGAGATGGTATATAGACAAACGTGTGAACGATGGGATAATGAGGCATCCGGCTGATAATGAGGAGTGGAAGGAGTTTGATTTGCAACATCCTGATTTTTCCCTCAAACCTCGCAATGTAAGGTTGAGGTTGGCTACAGATGGATTTAACCCTTTGGGAATATGAACAACAACTATAGTATGTGGCCTGTCATATTTATCCCCTATAACCTACCGCCTTGGTTGGTTATGAAAGAGCCATATTTTATGTTGTCCTTGCTTATTCCTAGTCCCCATCAACCAGGAAATGAGATTGATATTTACTTGAAACCATTGGTTGACGAGTTGAAGGAGTTGTGGGAAGAAAGTGTAGAAACTTATGATGCTTATAGTAAAGAGCATTTTCAGATGCGTGCAACTTTATTGTGGACAATACATGACTATCTTGGATTTGGAAACGTGTCTGGGTGGAGGACAAAGGTCTATCATTCTTGTTACACTTGTAATGATGAACCATATTCAGAAGCTTTGGAAAGTAAAATTGTATTAATTAACCATCGAGCTTATTTGCCTATGAAACATCGTTGGAGACATAGTCGATTGCATAATGGTTTATCGGAGAAACGGAAGAGATCTTTAGAGTTACAAGTGGGAAAGATACAAGAGTAGCTAGATAGAATGCCAAATATAATTTTAGGAAAACATCCAAGTAACAAGAAGAGACAACTCATTGGGGAGCCAAATTGGTCAAAGGTAAGTATATTGTACAAACTTCCATATTGGAAGAATAAGAAACTTAAGCACAACATTGATGTCATGCATGTGGGGAAGAACATTAGTGAGAGTACTTACGGTACTTTGTTGGGCATTGAGGGGAGAAACAAGGATACTGACAAGGCACAGATAGACTTGCAAAATATGAACTTTAGACACACGTTGGATTTGAAACAACGTCTTGATGGATCATATGACAAGCCTCGGGCTTTCTTTTCATTAAGCCCAAATGAAAGGGATGGTTTCTATGACTTTTTGAAATCAGTCAAGTATCCGGATGGCTATGCAGTCAACATATCAAGGTCAGTGAATGCAAAAAATGGTAAATTATCTGGTTTGAAAAGCCACGACTGTCATGTGCTACTACAATGAATTCTTCCAATTGGGTTGCGAGGGTTTGCAATAAAGACATTAGTATTGTATTGTTTGAGTTGGGTAGCTTCTTCCAAAACTTATGCTCAAGGACCCTAAAACGGAGTGAATTGGAGAAACTAGAAGAATGTATAGTTCTTATACTATGCAAGCTTGAGAGATTCTTTCCTCCAGCATTCTTTGATGTTATGGTCCACCTTATTGTTCACTTGCCTAGAGAAGCAATTCTATGAGGCCCGATACAATATCGGTGGATGTACCCTATTGAAAGGTAATTAGATCCTTTGATGCATCCATCAATTGCATTTTCCCCATTTGGTATAAAATCACATAATGTGCGTATTTTTTCCTTGTAAGTACCTTGGAAAATTGAAAAGATACATTTCAAACCGAGCTCGACCAGAAGGTTCGATTGTAGAGGCTTACATTCTCAAAGAATGTATTAACAACTGGTCTTTGTATATTGATGGGATCGAAACTGTGCATAATCGAAGAGAAAGAAATAAAGATTTAGGTGAATCTAGCGAAGGAATGATAGTTTTTTCACAGACTGCCCGACTTACAGGTGGTAGGCGGAATGATGGCAACTTGTCTCGTGCATTGCTTGATACTGCTCATTGGTACTTGTTGTGCAATAGTCCTGAGCTAGAGCCTTATTTAAAGTATGTGATTTCATAAGCATGTATTGTTTGATCAAGTTTTGAATATTATTTGCAATGCTTAGCTGAAAATAAATCACCTTATTTTTAACAGTGAACATAAAAGCACATTGCATAATCCTACTAGAGAAGCCATAACTCAAATCCAACGACAAGAGTTTCCCAAATGGTTCAAAGAACGTGTAAGACATTTGAAATTTAATCACACACTAATAAAAATTAAACATTTAAATAGTTTTGTCATTACTTATTACTAATTAATATCACTTGTTGTATGTCATTATAGATGAATAGATTGAAAGTTAACAAGTCACCAGAAGCTACTAAACAGTTATGATCATTAGCAAATGGTCCTAAGCCGCATGTGAAGGAGTATACAGTTTGTATGGTCAATGGTGTAAAGTTCCATATAAGGGACCTAGACTATCATCGTGTAACTCAAAACAGTGGTGTATGTATCGAAGAGGACCATGAGGGAGAAATGCACGACTTCTATGGTCATGTGTGCAAAATTTGGAAATTGGAGTATATGTTTCGCCATAAAGTTTTTTTTTTCCAGTGTGAATGGTACAATACTAGTACCAATGGTCGAAGGAGAACGATAAGAACCGATGCACACTACACAAACATTGATGTTACAAGTCGGTGGTATGAAAATGACCCTTTTATACTTCCTAGTCAAGCGAGACAAGTTTTTTACCTTCAAGATACCAAATTTGGTGAACCTTGGAAAATTGTGCAATCCATCCAACATAGGGGAGTGTTTGATGTCCCGAAAGTCGGGGGTGGAAAATCTAATGATAATACAGAAGATAGTGACGCATTCCAACAAGAAGCAATTGTTGATGTTGTCTCTATCAATGTTAAGGACAATATTATTGACTATTGTATGGGTAATGTTGAAACTGAGGTTGTTCTTGAAGGTGGAACTTCAAGAGATGCTAATCAAAATGAAGAGCATGACATACCTGATGTTGATCTTGATATAGATTATGATATGTAGAGTTCATAACAATTGTATTAAATGTTGTGTGCTTGTCTTAAAGTTTTATGCTTGTCTAAGTAGCAATTGTTTTGTACTTATCTTGAACTTGATATGAATATTGATGTGGTCATTTGTTGTGTTAAGTTAGTAGTAATTGTGTTCAAATTTAGCACTTGTAAATTGCTTGATATGGATAATGGTATAGACTATAATATGTAAAATTAGTAGTAATTGTTATTGAAATGTTTTGTACTTATCTTGAACTTAATATGGATATTGATGTAGTCATTTGTTGTGTTGAGTTAGTAGCAATTGTGTTTAAATTTTGCGCTTGTGAATTGCTTGATATGGATAATGGTGTAGACTTTGATGTTAAGTTAGTAGCAATTGTACTTATCTTTTATGTCAATACATAGTTTCAAAAAATGCCCAAAAAGGCCAAATACACTCATAATATACCGAGGTATGAGATGGCAAGATTGGATAGAATGAGGCAAAACCAAGAGATAATTGATGCTTTGGGATTGAAGCACATCTCAACTTCTCTAAAAGATTCTGCTCAGTCTAATTGTGTAAAAGGGAAAAGAAGTAGAATTAGTGTTGTGGTAGATGATAATTATGTACCACCTATTGGTGACGATGACAATGATGATGAGTCATCTAATTCTGTAATCCATAAGGTATAGTAGATGTTCCATAGGGTACAATAGATGATAATAACTTTATTGTTCCATTACCTATAATGACTTTGTTGTTTTATTATATGTATGTTTGTTAGTTACAGATGACACCAGGACGACTTATACGCTCGTGAGGTGAGGCATCTATCCCAGTGGTTCAATCTACTGTCCAATCTATGGAAACACCTCCTGAAGCAAATCCTCCTGTCCAAAGTTCTTCTAGTGCGGAGGCGCAGACTACTGACGCATTAACTAGTACGACTGGTAATTACATAAAACATACTTAATTACAACTGCACCCTGTTTTTACTATTGAGATTATACTTCACTTATTTTAGCTATAATATACATGGAATGTATAATTTTTTAATATTAATAATGTTTAAATAGGATCTGCTAGCAGAAATACCCGTGGAGCAAATGTGGTATTGCAGTACGGGCATTTGTTGAAAAAAGTGGTAAGTTGTCAGTACGTATAGCTGCAGAGTATGATGTTCCCGTTGGGAAGAATGCGTGCAAGCTTGTCAATCAAATTGGCATACAAGTGTGAAATAATTTGTCCAATTACAACGTGAAAAATTGGAAAAATGTTGATGCTGCTACTAGAGATGTGGTGCTTCAAAATGTCACGGTAAATTTACATTGATAACATCTAACTCGTCTAATTCATATAATAATATTTTTATAATACATATACAATTCATTTTACAGGATCAGTTTGAGCTAGAAGGAGATTCCAACTTGGTAATGAAAACATTAAATACAAAATGTGGAAGATTATTGAGTTCCAACTCCTACAAGTTGCATAAGGCTTATAAAAAGCTCAAGCAATCTCATGGTACTGACTATGCAAGAAGCCACCCGCAAATGAATGCCACAGAGAAGCAGTGGACTGAACTCATTGATGGGAGATGGACCAATGAGGATTGGCTGGTAAATTATTTATGCGTATATTATTATTATACAATGTTTACTATATTATGTTGTCAATTGATTAGATTAATACTTAGATGAAGTAAATGTATACTGTTTTATTTATGATCTAATAAATATATTGAATGTTGTTTATTAGAAAAAATCAAGAAAGAACTCTGAAAATAGGAATAAAACTTCAGGCAAATATAGATGCGGGACAAAGGCACTTGCTTTTAGGGTTGATGAGGAGGTGCGTGTTTTTTCATTTTCTTAAACCTTAGTATATTGCATGTTGTGATTAATTAAGTATATCTATCTAACACTTGAATGTTAATTAATCAGACAAATAATAATGATGGTCAAGTTCCTGAATTAGCAAAAATCTTCAAAGATGTTCATTTCAATCCAAATACAAATATGTGGATACACCATGAGGATGAAGCAACATATGTATGTCTATCATTCCATCCCTATCATGTTTGTAAAGCTATAACATATGTAGTATTAATGTTGTGATTGTTTGTTTCTTTCTCTTTTTTAATTGATAGGAACATATTCTCAAAGTGCAAGCGGATCATTGTCAAGATCCTAATGCAATTCCCCTTACACAAGAGGAGATCTCAAACTTGGTTTTTAAGAAGAATTCCGGTATTGTAAAAGGACATGGCATGAGACCTTCCTCTTCTCTAGTAACCACTGCCTCATCTAATTCTTCAGTGGAGTATAT
Organism: Notholithocarpus densiflorus; assembly: GCA_030021035.2. Classification (NCBI taxonomy): domain Eukaryota; kingdom Viridiplantae; phylum Streptophyta; class Magnoliopsida; order Fagales; family Fagaceae; genus Notholithocarpus; species Notholithocarpus densiflorus. Next base: position 2,897,902 of record JARYZH020011361.1, on the reverse strand, counting down.
CCAACGGTTAGAAAATGAGATAATTGAGCTCAAAGAGGCAAGATCTAAGGATCAAAAGGAGCGAGCTAAGGACCAAGAGGCACAAGCTAAGCAAGAAGATGTCCAAAAGAATATTCTTAACTTTTTGAGGAGCAAGGGTTATGATGATGCTCTTACCTATAGGGGTGGTTCAACTTCAAGTTAAAACACTTTTTGGTTAGTACTTTATTTTAGCAATTGACCCACACTACATGGTGTGATTACTTTTTTTGATGCATTATTTGAAACTAATTGTATTATATTACACTTGAAAATCTATATTTGCTTTCTACAACTTATACATTAGGAGTTGTGATTTTAATTTATTGGTGTGGCTACTCTTAATACATTATTAGAAATGTTTCTTATAACTTAGTTAATGTTTTTACTTTACTATTTTAATGTAGTGTTGTTTTTATATTTGTGCAGATTTCTTATTGGTGGCTTTTAGGGGATTTACTTTTGGCATTACTTGAAGACATATGAGGACATTTTCCGTTAGTTCTAATTATATTATGCTACCCTTTTTGTATTGTTATAAAACATCTTGAGTCATTGTATGTATTGCAAACAATTATTGTATGGAATGAGTTTGAATTGGATACTTGTTTTATTTTTTACTTGTGGAATGTATGGATCTTTTTTTATAAATGTGTTGTTGAAATAAATGTGTTATTAAAATGTGAGGTTTTAATAATGTAATGACAGGTTACAGGTTAATATCAAAGCCATTTTCATCACAAATATAGCAACAAAAATTTTTTTTAGTGACGAAATATTTCGTCACTAAATGTAGCAAAATTTTGTAAGAAATGGTTTTAGTGATGAAAATTTTCATCGCTATATGTGCCTGGATTTTCTTAAAAATAGTTTTATGATGAACTTTTTCGTCACTATATGTACCCGAACATAGTTTTAGTGATGAAATTATTCCTCACTAAATATGATTTAATAAACTAAAGTGTTTTTAGTGACGAAATATTTTCGTCATTGAATAGTGTTTTTAGTGAGGAAAACATTTAGTGACGAAACGTTTTCATCGCTAAAAGTTAAAAAAAAAAAAAAAATCAAATCGGACTTTTAGTGACGAAATTTTTCGTCACCAGGACTTTTAGTGACGGGGTTTCAGTGATGAAATGAGTTTCGTCACTGAAAATACATTTTGTTGTAGTGAGTTCTGGTTTCTGTCCGCCAATAGACGATCAAATAGACTGAGCGAACACTCCTCCAATAGATCTGATTTGCATATCGACTTAATGGAAATTTCCTCTTCTTCCTCTTTTGTGAGGCGAAGATTTGACAGACCCTCCACCACCATGTGATCCATGTCAGTGTTGGGAAGGAAAAGGGAGATGAACTCTAGAAAGAGCCCCAGACGAGAGGGAGAGATGACTCGGCTGGAGAAGACGAGAGAGAAAGACTCCTACTTGGGAGAGAGCATAGTGGTTGAATTAGATAGACACGCATTTTTTCTTTTTTAATAATGGTTAAAAATACTATTTACTAGTAACTATATATGTTGCAAGGCAACGTGTTTAGACAGTGCGGCCCAGTCTCTTTTTTTTTTTTTGGTAAAGATTTGGACATTTGACATTCATCGCTGGGTTTAGATGGAAAATTTGTTTAATTGAAACGTAAATGGCATGCATATCGAATCATGAAATTTGGTGCAATTACGGCATTATATCCTGCAAACACAAATTTTATCCATCATCTATTTAATATGTCCCATTCATTTTTTAAGCTATTATTTCAGCAATTACCTATATTCCAAAAGATGAGAAATATTTTTAATTAATCAATTCAGCATACATATAAAATCCAATAATCCAATACTTAGATATTGGAAAAAACTATTGTTTATATTATCTATACTACTATTTAAGAAGCTTCCCCTGTTTGGATTTCTCATTTTTAAGTTCAAAAATATCCCTACACTTCTATGTTTAAGTAGAGACAAAATTAAAGAACAATCCGGTAAAAATGCAACTCTAACTCTCATTAAAACATTACCTAAAAAATAGGACTACTCTCCTGTAAATTTTCAAATTGTTTTATCCACTTATAAATTAGATTCATTCCCAAAAAAAAAAAAAAAAAAAAAAAAAAAACTTATAAATTAGATTCTCAAAATAAAAATTATATATATAAAATTAAAAAAACAGGATTTTTATATTGGCTAAAAAAAAGCCTCATCGCACGTGCGTAGCGCGTGTGAAAAGGCTAGTAAAATATAAAATATCATTTTGTTTCTATACTCTTAATTTGTTTTATACATTTTGGTAGAAATTAGGGTAAAATTCAGTAAACTATCCTGAGATTTGACATAATACCAAACACATCCAACATTTTTTTTAAATGACCAATTTAATTCTTTAACACAAACGGAGTTAATTTTTTCCTTTAATAACAATATTTTCACAAAACCAAATTGAAACTTAGATCTACTCTCTCTCTTCCTCTAATTTTTTTTCCCTAATCTCACCAACTCTATATCTCTCTCAACTTTCTTTTCCTTTGCATGTATAAATCTGAAATTTTTTGAATAATCTGTCATAGACCCAAAGATTCATTCTTTGAATTTTTCTCCCTTTCTTCTTAAAATCAACAACACAAGCAAAGCTTTTCTTTGGTTTTTTTCATAAAATAATTTTTTTTAAGTTAATTACTTTGCTACTTTGCGTTTGGTAGCCGAGAAAATCTGATAAAATCAAAGAGAAAATATGAGAAAATCAACCCCACCCTTTTCTTAATAGATCAACCAACCCTTTTTATTTGGGCAACGGGGAAAAGAAAAAGCTATAGAAAAAGTCACATCTCCTCAATGTAGAGTTTGGCAGCCGAGAAAATATGAGAAAATCAATAGAAAAAGTCATAGAAAAAGTCACATCTCCACCAATTAGCATTTGGCAGCCGAGAAAATCAAAAGGAAAAGCTCCTTAAAAAAAAAAAAATTCCTCCTCTACAAAGAAACTCAGGAAAACCCAATAACACCAATCAAGGTTCTAACTCCACCACAAAGTTGCATCAAGCCCCCAAGCAAATATCAAACTCCTAATACCCATGTTGGCCAAACCCAAATCCAGTAAACCCAATCGCCCTTAACCTATAGAAAATTGTTGACCCACCCCCACAAGATCTCCATCACAAAATAGAGAGATGAGAAAGAAAGAGGATCCATCATCAGCAAGATTCAAACAGCCAAGAAAAGAAGATTGAGAGAGAAAGAAAGAGCCAGGTGAGGTTAGGAAAAAGAAAAGAGAAGAAAGAGAGAGTCAGATTCGAACAAGCAAATGAAAAAAAAAAAATTTGAGAGAAAAAGAGAAATTCAGGTGAGATAGTAGAGAGAGACAGATCCGAGTAACGGCAAGCATTCACACCGTTTGTGTTGAGGATTAAATTGGTTATTTTTTTTAAAGTTTTGGATGTGTTTGGTATTACCTCCAAACCTCAGGGTAATTTATTGGAATTTACCTAGAAGCTAATATTGTCTTTGTTATGTTTAACTTTCATATCAAGTTATCCTTATTGTTCATTCTCAAAAAAAAAAAAGTTAGGCTCTATTATTAACTTATTTACGTAAAATGCCTATCTGGCAAACGGTGTACACTACTGGCATACATGTAGCAAATAAAATAATAATTTTTACTTAAAAAGCTTTAAGAATAAAAAAAAGCCCCATAAAAAAATAAAACAAAAAATTTGAAAGGATGAGTTTTTTTAAAAAAAAATTCAAGCTTTTTTTGCACTTTTTGCGCAGCCAAACACAACAATCCAAAAACAAAAAAAACAAAAAACAAAAAATTAAACTCAACGCAGAAAATGAAATTGCAAGAAAAGTTTGGAAATTTTTATATTTCAACCCATTCATCAAGCTCATCTCAATGTAAATGATCTGTTGGATGTCATTTCAACCATCTTCTCCTTCTTGCTTCGTTTTAATCTCTCCTCCCATAACTCGCTTTCTAGGAATCATACAGTGTTTTGAACTGTCTGCATACAGTTTCATTTTAGATTCCGACCCATCCACAAAACCAAAACCTCACAACTGACAATGTCATATTTGACCTCGAAAATCCACCGTGAACAATCCTACATTGACCGCTTAGACCATCTTCTCGATCCTCTCCCCCTTCTAATCTTCAACTATTTCAACAAGATCGAGGCTTATTTATGGGAGAGAATGAAGACAGAGACACCCTTGGAGCAACTGAGATGGATTTGTAGAGATTCATCAAATAGAAGGTAGGAAACCTTGTTGGCCTCTCTTCGAACGTCACAGAAATTACAAGGACTTTGAAGTTTAGCCATTTGTTGCGTCTCTTTTGTAGTTGATACTTAAGAAATTTGATTTTGAAGTTGTTTGGTTAGTGGGAAAATTATGAAAGGGTAAAGAAAATTTGATTGGTTGCTAGGAAAGTGATGGATTTTTTTGGTTGTATATTTATTTGAATTTGTGTATTTGGTTGAATTAAATTTTTGTACCAAGATTAATAGAACTATGGTTGACTTTATGTAGTTGATTTTTCGGGAAAAAAGTTGTATAGAAATTTTGTTAGAATTTCTTTTGTTAAATCCTCAGTAGTTTCACTTCGGTTGAGTTTGATTTTTGTATTTTTGGGTTGTTGCGTTTGGCTATTTTTTGAATGCTTGATTGATCACATAAATCTTGTTTGTTCTTGAATTTTTTTTTTTTTTTGAGAACATTCTTGATTAATCTTTGATTTGTTAATTGATTAATTGATTGTTTTCAAAAACTGTTTTTATGAGAATTCAATTGTAAAATCATGTTTAACAAAACCCCAATTAAAATCCTTCAAAGAAAAAAAAGTTCTAATGAGATTAGGGTTTTGATTTCTAGATTTTCTTGAAAATTAGGGCTTATGTTTTGATCTTGTAAAACTAATTAGATTAGTGTTATTTTATGATCAAAGTACTTGAATTTTGATGTTCAAACTGTTTTCAAAGTGATTCAAAAGGTTTTTGAAAGTACGGTTTCAAAATAAGATTCCAAAACCTTAAAAGCTTTTAAATTCGTATAAAAACGAAGGTATGGAGGCACTTGGCATATGTGCCGATCGACGCTTGCCTTAATGTTTAAAGTGCAGATTGGCACATTATCCCATTATTTGGCTTCCGATTTTGGCAATTCTTTTAGAATTGAGTCTTAGGAGACCCTAATATGATTAGGATCTAGATTTAAAACATTTTTAATCTGCAAGGTCGTTTATGGCTTGTTTGGAAGTTTAGAGAGGGAGGAGAGTAGAGGGGAGTAGAAGGGAGGAGAGTAGAAGAGAATGGTTATCCTCTACCTTGTTTGGATGTTTTTAAAATTAGTAAGGGGAAAATGAGTAATTAGCCCTTCATCTTGTTTGGATGTTTTAAAAATTAAGATGGAAATGAGAAGAAATGATTTAAATAAACAAATTTACCCCTATTTGAAAATGGGCTTGCAACTTTGGTCTATGATTAATTTGTTAGATTAAATAATTATGACTATAGCATGCAATATTTATATATATATATATATATATATTTTTTATGTGAATTAATTAATCAACATTGGTCTATGATTAAATATTTTTTCTGCTTTTTTATTATACTAAAAAAACCATACTTAATTGATAATAATTAAAATAAGAAAAAAAAAATGTTGGGTTTGTTTGTTTACTGAAAAAACAAACCCTAGAATATCGCAGAAATGGCGGATTCAACATCGTCCATGACAATTCTCAGTCACTCTCGCTCTTCAACAAAACCAGCTACCTCTTTAGGTTTCTCTGCTCGATTACTTTGAAAGGTGATTCTTTGACGAGTTCTCAAGTAAACGACGACGACGACCTAAGGAGTAGAATCTTCAGGCTCAGACTCGCCAAGTGGAGCGTCACCAATGTTATCCAAAGATGGCTCAGCGAAGGTAATCAGATTTCCATCTCCGACCTCCGCCACATCTCTAAGGACCTTAGGAAGTCCCATCGTTACAAACACGCTCTCAAGGTTCGCTTTTTTCTCTCTCTCTGAAATGATTTTCTTTGAGCTGTTTGGTTTCCAAGAAAGTAATGATGGAAAATTGTGAAATTAAAAGGAAGTTAAAGGTTTGCTTGTATGATTTATTAGAATTCTGGTGATTTAGAAAGGTTAAATTGGGGAATTCATTTGATCAATAATTTATCTACTTTACTCTCCCTCCAAATCTCTCCAATTTGAGGGAATTAAAAATGAGGGGTTAGAGGTAATTGAAACCCCTTCCCCTCATTCCTTAAAAAACTTCCAAACAAGGTAATTGAATTACTCTCCCTCCCTTTACTCTACTCCCCCTCCTTTTTTAAACATCCAAATAGAGCATTAGTGATTAGATCACATTGATTTTTAAAGAAAAATCCTAAGTTTAAAACATCTAGTGGGAGAGAGATTCAAGGGTTGAATCTCACAACCTTTATTGCTGGTTTTATAATAGTGTAAGTAAACATCTTGCCTTGGCCATGAACCTTGCTCCCTGTAAAGGGTGTTTACTTTATGGTACTGCTAGAGTAAACTTCTAAGAGATAGGCAAAGTGTGGTTACATCAAGAACGATCATGCTACCGTGATGTGACTTGGTGGATTACATGGAGTCTAGCCAATGGTGTATGCTAGACTAAGTCTAATGGTATCCCCCTCATGAAAGATTTCTTTCTCCTTACATTCGTCAGGAAGTGATTAGGTGTTGATATTTGGAGGGATAATGGACATTAGGCACATCAGAGTCGAAATAAATACTTTGATTACATTCATTACAAGTCAAATTCTTAGTTATATAATTTGTTTGTTCCTATTAGGTTGTGTATTAGGATATAGTGGTTGATGTTAAGACTGAGAGTTTGTAGCATAAATGATATCGTATAGTAAGTGACCCAAATAAATACATGATGATATTCACATTAACAAGTAAAATTCTAATAAGTGTATGTCGTGTGGACGTGTGTTAAGTCCCATATCAGTTGGTTGTTGGGTTAATTTTGGGTTTATATGTGATTATGAGAAAATTCTCAACCCGACTAATTCTTTTGTAAGTTCATAATATGTAGCTAGCGCTTTTCTCAAGCCACATGAAACTTACCTTTTATGCAATTATTATATAAATATATATATTATATAAATATAATAAAATGTACAATTTCTTTTAAGTGTTATAATTTACTTTTTGTAATTGTCTTCCTCATATTTTTGCCCTCGTAGGTTAGCCATCCAACGCAGTCCAATTTTAAAAAAATCCTTGAGTACAGGAAACAATCATATTGCTTTTGAAGATATTGCATCCTTTTGGCCTAATTATGATTACTTTGTATGTTAAGACAGAGTTAAGGAAACAGAGCAGTGGTACAAAGACAAGAGAAACGGCATCGTTTAGAGGAAGTAAAGGATGAAAATGGAGTCATTTAATTTAAAGAGTCAAGTTTGTTATGAGTGGGACACGTGGCTTAAGGTTATTGGTTGTAGTTGAAAGTTTGTTATTTCTGTAGCTAAATTCTGTTAGAATTAGCAGGTTTTCCCGCGCTAGTTTAGGATATTTTGCATTGATTAATCTTGTAGTATAAATAGTGAATTGCTTTGTATTTTTCAGTTAGATCATTTGTGAATAAGAAATTCAGTTTTCCAGAAAGTTCTTCTTCTTCTTTTCTTTGCAAAACCTTCATACTCTGGTTTTCTTAATATGGTATTAGAGCTTGAAACTCCAACAATGGCTTCTGATCCTAACACTACTACTCTTCCACGAGCAAAATCATCCACTCAAAATACCTTGAATTCTTCCATGGCAGATGAATCAGCCAACAATCCATACTTTCTCCCTGTTGCAGAGAATCCATGGATCATTCTCTCTTCACAACCTTTGATTATGTCTAGAGAATTACGCTGCTTGGACTAGATCTGTGTTCTTGGCCTTGAATGCTAGGAACAAATTTATGTTCGTCAATGGAGCAATATTCAAACTAAAGGTTACTTCGCCTCTGTATAATTCTTGGTGCAGATGCAATACCACGGTTCTTTCATGGTTAGTCAATTCTCTTTGCAAGGACATTCAAGCAAGTATGAGGTATATCAACACTGCTCAAGATTTGTGGATCGATCTACGAGATCGTTTCTCTCAAGGAAGTTCACCAAGGCTCTATGAGTTGCAGAAGGAGATTTCTCATCTTACTCAGGGTCAATAATCTATGAGTTCCTACTTCACTAGATTCAAAACTCTCTGGGATGAATATACGAATTATCAATCTTATGCTTCTTGCACCTGTGTTTGCACCTGTGTTTTTGATAAGACACAAATTGAGATTCAACAGAAAGAGCATGTTTTCATTTTTTTTGATGGAATTGAATGATAGCTATGATCACATCATTGGCCAAATTTTAATTGCTGAGCCCCTTCCTTCAATGAACAAGGTTTGCTCTTTGATTTTACAAGAAGAGAAACACAGAAACATAGGTCATGGAATCAATGTTATGGTTGAACCTACTGCCTTGTATGCCACTAATGGTAGTAACCCTAATTTTAGCCACAATTTTAGGCCTACTCAAAATCAAGGCTATAATGGAGGAAAAATGAGGAATTCTAAGAAAGAGAGGCCAGTTAGCAACTACTGTGGTTTGACTTGACACATAGCAAACAAGTGCTATAAACTTCATGGATATCCCCCGGGTTATAAACCAAAAGGGAATGCTTCTACGGCAAATTAGGTTTCTGGTGTTTTTCATTTAGGAAATTCAGATGGCTTAGATAGTTCTTTTGGTCAAGCACAGCATTGCTTCATCACTGGGAGCAGTGCCTATGGTGCTTCACAATCAGGTGTTAATGCTTCTGGTATGCAACCTGATGCAATATTCTTTCCTTCACAGAATTTTGCTCCACAGTTTTAGGCATTCTCATCACAACCACTTCAGTGTCCTATTTCACAATCTCAATGTGAACAATTGCTATCATATATGTCAATTCTTAAGGATAATGCTGGTGCAAGTTTTGGAACACCACATGCTCATCAAGCTGCAACTGTGATGACAACAGCTGTTGATACTTCTTCATCCAACAACTTTTTCAATAATTTCTCAGGTAATCCCTTTTGGATTCCTCCCAATATGCCTCACTCCATTTTCTCTACTCATTTAGTAGATAGAAAAGCCTATAAATCTAGTGATTGGATCATAGACACAGGAGCCACTGACCATATGGTTCATTTAGTGACTCAATTAACCACAATTACTTCTGTTGTTCAAACTTATGTATCCTTGCCTAATGGGGAGCAAGCCATGGTTACACACATAGGGACAGTTAGGATTTCATCCACATTAACTCTTACTGATGGGCTTTGTGTGCCATCATTTAGTTTCAATTTGATTTCTGTTAGTCAACTTAAAAAAGTATATTTTTGCTGTTTAATTTTTCTTGGCAAATGCTGTTTTATCCAGGACCTGGCTCATTGGAGCATGATTGGTCTGGGTAGAGTAAGCAAAGGCCTATATTTGCTGCAAAATTTTCCACAACATGCATCCTTTTCAGCTCTTGCTACTCCACATTCATCTTCCATTTCCTCATATTTGTGGCATACACGTTTGGGTCATCGTTCCTTTTCAAAGATGCTTTTGTTGAATAAATCTGTATCTTTTGTTTCTAAAAATAAGTCACAATGATGTGATATTTGTCATTTTGCTAAGCAAAAGAAGCTTACTTTTCCTGTAAGTGAGCATGTTTTTATTTCACCTTTTGAACTTGTACATTGTAAATTGTGGGGATCTTTCTTTACTGCAACTAATGAAGGTTACAGATATATCTTAACTATTGTTGATGATTTTTCTAAATGTACTTGGGTGTTTTTGCTTAAAAACAAATCTGAAACTGAATTCTTAATTCCTCAATTTGCTACTATGGTGGAAACACAATTTGAAAAGAAAATTAAATGCATCAGAAGTGACAATGGGACTGAGTTTTACTTACAAAATTTCTTTAAGAGCAAAGGAATTTTGCATCAATTGACCTGTGTTAACACACCACATCAAAATGCCATTGCTGAAAGGAAGCATCAACATATTCTTAATGTTGCTAGAGCTTTGATGTTTCAGTCTCAAATTCCTTTGTCATATTGGGGTGATTGTGTTTTGACTGCAGTGTACATAATCAATAAGACACCTTCTAAAATTCTGCATAACAAAACCCCTTTTGAAATGCTATTCAATAAGCCTTCTTCTTTTGCTCACTTGAGATGTTTTTGTTGTCTTTGTTTCATTTCTACTTTGCCTCATAATAGACACAAATTTGCATCTAGAGCTAGAAGATGTGTTTTCTTAGGCTATGCCCATGGTATCAAAGGTTACAAAGTTTTGAACCTTGACTATTTCTATACACATCTCCAGGGATATAGTTTTCTATGAGAATATATATCCTTTTGCTCAAAATTCTTCTTCTTTACCTTCTCACATTGTTGATTTTGTTTTTCCTCTTTCTAATTCTGTTGGTGAACTTGCTCCATTTCCATCTACATCTTCTTATGAACCCCCCACTTCTACTTTACATACCACTCCATCTGTACCTCACCAACCTGATTTAGTTGATGTTGTTCCTACTTCACCTAATGTTCTTTCTTCTCCTACTTCTGGTACTCCTTGTTCCATTGATCTTCCTTCTTCCACTTCCACTGATATTGATCCTATTCCCACATCCTCTTTGCCTGTTATTCCTAGAAGGTCAACCAGACCTCACCATCCACCTGCATATCTCACAGATTACTCTTGTAAGACAGTGGTTTCCAAACCTTCACCAGGGTCACCTTATGATATTTCAAATCATCTCAGTTATTAGAATCTTGGTAGCACTTTTCACTCCTTTGTCATGTCTGTTACTGCTACACCTGCAGAACCTACTCATTTTTATCAAGCAGTGAAATCTGCAGAGTGGAGAGCAGCAATGGATAAGGAGATTGTTGCTTTAGAGCAGAATAATACATGGACACTCACTCCTTTACCCTTTGGGAAGGTTCCTATTGGATGCAAATGGGTGTACAGGATCAAGTACAACCCTAATGGGAACATTGAAAGACATAAGGCTTGTCTTGTTGCTAAGGGCTACACACAAAAGGAAGGGCTGGATTATTCTGAAACCTTTTCCCTTGTAGCTAAATCTGTTTCTGTTCAAATGGTATTAGTCTTGGTTGTTGTGAAATGTTGGTTTTTACATCAATTGGATGTAAACAATGCCTTTTTAATAGTGATTTGGCTGATGAAGTATACATGTCTTTATCACCTGGTTTTCACAGCAAGGGGGAGAACTTGGTGTGCAAATTAAACAAGAGCTTATATGGATTGAATCAGGCTTTTAGGCAATGGTTTGAGAAGTTTTCCACAACCATCTTGAGCTTGGGTTTTGTGCAATCAAAGGCTGATTATTCCCTTTTCACACATTCACAAGAATCTTCATTTACCATCTTATTAGTGCATGTGGATGACATTTTGTTGATAGACAACAATCCAGATTGTGTGAAGGAATTGAAACAGGTTCTTGATAGAAAGTTTGGCATTAAGGACCTTGGATTATTGAGGTATTTTCTTGGTCTTGAAGTGGCAAGGACTGATAAAGGACTTAGCCTAAACCAAAGGAAATATGCATTGGAAATACTCAAAGATACTGGTTATTTGGGCTGCAAACCTAGCAAGCTGCCTATGGAACATAATTTGAGACTATCAAAGTATGAAGGTGCTCCTCTAGCGGACCCAAGTCAGTATAGAAGACTTATAGGAAGATTGATGTATTTGACACTGACCAGGCTAGACATCACTTATGCTGTACATAGGTTGAGCCAATTTCTTGCTCAAACTAGGGAACCTCACATGTTGGCAGTGAACAAGGTGCTTTAATACATTAAGGCCTCACCCGGTAAAGGTCTTTACTTCTCTAGCAGTTCAAATTTGTAGATAAAATCATATTGTGATGCAGATTGGGCTGGCTGCCCAGATACTAGGAGGTCCTTGACTAGCTATAGTGTGTTCATTGGAGATTCCCTAATTTCTTGGAGGTCAAAGAAGCAAAGTGTGGCCTCTAGATCATCAGTTGAGGCTGAATATAGAGCCATGGCAATAGTGGCTTATGAAATCACTTGGGTTCTACAATTGCTTAAGGATTTAAGAGTCTGTCATCCTAAACCAGCTATGGTTTTTTGTGATAATCAAGCTGCATTGCATATAGCAGCTAACCCTGTATTCCACGAGGGAACAAAACATATTGAAGTTGATTGTCACCTGGTGAGAGAGAAAATTCAAGAAGGGAAAATCAAAACTTTTCATGTGGCTAGTAATTCACAAATTGCTGACATTTAAGGCATTAGGCATTTCAGCTTTTACTAGGTTGGCAAGCAGACTTGGTCTTATTGATATCTTTGTTCCTAAAAGGGTTAAGTTTGATTCACAACTTCAAGTCACTGAACAATCAGTAGTTCAGGACTTGAGGGGGAGTGTTAAGACAGAGTCAAGGAAACAGAGCAGTGGTACGAAGACAAAAAAGAAACGGTATCTTTTAGAGGAAGTAAAGGATGAAAACGGAGTCGTTTAATTTAGGCGAAAATGCACTTTTGGTCCTTACATTTTGGGTCGATTCTCGATTTGGTCTCTAAATTGATTTCGCTCCTAAGTTAGTTCCTAATTTCAGAAAATCGTTTTTATTTTGGTCCCTGCCGTCAACCCAATAACAGAAAAATTTGAGGTGGTAGACGGAATGCACTGTGTGCACAGTAAATACTAACATGACTAATAAAATATTTTATTTGGCATTTTTGAAATGCCATGTCAGCATTTTATTTTTTTTTAAAAGCCACATCAGAAATTTAAAAAATAAATAAATTAAAAAAAAAACCTTAAATCTAATTAATTTAAAATTTTAGTTAAAATTTTCTTTTCTTAATATTCATGTTCTTCAACTTGTTCTTCGTGTTCTTCACAAACCAAACCTAGCAACCATGAACTCAAACCCATATCAAAAGAACACAAACGAAAACAAGAAGAAAAAATTAAATTAAATACTAACAGGAAATTTTCTTCATGTTCTTCCCAAATCCAAGAAGCAACCAAATCAATCTCTAGCAAACCCCAAATCCAAATCCAGCAACCAAACCCAATCTCCATCAAATCCAGAAAAACAAAAAATAAATCCAAGAAACAAACCCATAAACACAGTAATTAACCCAATCTCTAGCAAACCCATAAACCCAGAAATTTTCTTGGGAAACAAACACACAAAAAACCCATAAAATCAAACAACTCCACATCCTCTCGAAAAAACAAAAACAAAAAAACCCAGAACAAGAGGGACAAAGTTTTGCAATATGAGAAAGGAGAGGAAAATCGGACCACAGGTGAAGCTGTAGGCGGAGGAGATAAGGCTTGGGGTGGCTCGTCCATGGCAGATCGGGAATAGGTGTGCCGCCATGGCCGAATCTCCATAGCTTTCTTGTTCTTCTTCCCTAAGACCCATGGCTGAAAACCCATCTTCCCCACTGACCCATGGCTGAAGAGTGAAAACCCATGGCCACACCCCACCGATCTGAGCCCAGATTAAATCCACAACCATCGATCTTCACCTCAACAACCACCACCACCAATCTAAGAGAGAGCTTTAGAGATTTTCGTTTGGGTAAGCAAAACACCAATCTGTTGAGCTCTAGAACTTTAGAGTTTTAGAGATCTTTAGAGATTTTGATTTGAGGTCCAGTCCGTCGACTACCACTCTGTCTGCCGCTACTCCTTCATGTCCTCATCGTGGGATGACTACCACCACCACCAATAAGAGAGGAAAAGAGAGAGGGTGAGTCAGAGAGACATCTGAACTTTGCTTTTGAAGAGAGAGAGAGAGAGAGCTTCAGAGAGTCAAATTGAAAAATAAAATAAAAATACTGAGATGAGCTTGAGAGAGAGGTTGAGATCTGAACTTCCTTTATTTTCATTTTTTATTTTTTTGAATTAAACTAAAATTGAAAAATAATTTTTTTTTTAATTTAGAAAATGCTGACATGACATTTAAAAAATACCAAATAAAATATTTTATTAGTCACATCAGTATTTACTGTGCACACAGTGCATTCCGTTTACCACCTCAGATTTTTCTGTTACTGGGTTGCCGGTAGGGACCAAAATAAAAACGATTTTCTGAAATTAGGGACCGACCTAGGAGTGAAATCAATTTAGGGACCAAATTGAGAATTGGCCCAAAATATAGAGACTAAAAGTACATTTTTGCCTTTAATTTAAAGAGTCAAGTCTGTTGTGAGTGGTACACGTGGCTTAAGGTTATTGGTTGTAGTTGAAAGATTGTTATTTCTGTAGCAAAATTCGGTTAGAATCGGGAAAACTGCGCTAGTTTAGGATATTTTGCATTGATTCATCTTGTAGTATAAATAGTGAATTGCTTTGTATTTTTCAATTAGATCATTTGTGAATAAGAAATTCAGTTTTCCAGAATGTTCTTTTCTCTGCAAAACCTCCATATTCTGGTTTTCTTAATATCGTAGGAACTTAGGCACTTGATTTTCTAGTTTGCTTTTTCTCTAAATTTTATAGGTCATCTAATGTAATTTGATCTTTCTTCGATATATATGTTAACATCCAACGGTTATTCCTGACCAACCCGTGAACTTTCCCTGCCCTTTTAGTGCTAGGAGGTCTCCATTATCTTTCCCACCCGATTGCAACCTTAGTTCATTGTACCAAGTACCATCTTTATGAGGCAAGGATGTCTTCTTCTTTTTGTTTTTTTTTTTTTTTTGGAAAAAAAAAAAATTATTATGATAGTCATATACAATTTGTTTTCATTATCCCTCAGCCTTCCCCCACCATAGGTTGACATTGAAGCTAGCAAATAGTGTTTAAACTTGATGCAGCTTCTGGTTTAGACCGCTCTTAAGGATCAGAATTCCCAGTTTGGGGGCGGATAACAAGTCACTTGTATGGAAACAACCAGTTCCATGAATGATCTGAGAATGTTACCTCATGCTATAGATATCGAATGAGCTCAACTTCAAATTTTCCCTTCCGTGTAGACCTTATTTCTCCTATCTGAATCAAAGTAAATTATAAGATCCAAAACACCAGCCTATATACTTAAAAAGCCATTCCGTTGGCCAGTGGTTTCATTTGAATTTAACTACTCACCTTTAATCTTCCTCTTCCACTAACGGAGACAATATCACCAGTCTTGAGTGTAGTGTTGTTTTTAGAAACAGGAATCCAATTGATACGCAGCTCCCCTTTACTACACACAGATTGAGAACTTTCAAATGCATATACTTCTATCCTTATATAAGGCTAGAAGCTACTGTATTTCAGTAAAAAAAATAAAAAGGGGCCAAACAGATTGCTACAAATCTAAGGTGGATGATGAAAAATTAATTTCCTTGAACAGGACCATATCCAGCTACTATAAAAAATATTATACTAGGAGATATTGCTATTTAAGAAGCACGGGTGCGGATTCGGGTTTGGGTGCAGGTGTGGGTGCAGTGCGGCGATTCGGCAATTTTTGAAAATGTAGGGTGCGGTGGGATATGTTTATTAATAAATCATTAAAAATATTTTTATTTATATTTTCTATATATACCTAAACATATATATATATATATTTTTTGAAAGGAACATATTTTTTCATATAATAGTAAACATATACCAATTTAAGAGCAATAGTATAGTATAGATAATAAAGTCTTTATAAATCCATATCATAATTTAATATATTAATCTTTTTTTAAGAATAAAAATATGTTAGCCTTCAAAAAAATATATTAGCCCTCATAATAATAATAATATACTACCTACTACCATTTAAAACAAAAAACAAAAAAAAATAAAAGAAAGGTAAAAAACGGAAACCCATTAAATTCTTTAAAAAAAAAAAAATTTGAAAAACAAAAGTTATTAGCCACGTGGTTGGTATGTGGGGAAACAATAAAACCCACTAGGCACTAGTCTTTCAACCCTTCACTTCACTCAGTATTAAGTACTGACCAAGTCATGTGGGGCACACAAACTAAGAAATTCAAAAGAGAGAAAACAAAGAAGATGAAAACACTCAGGCTCAGCAGCTTAGGGGCTGTTTAGTACATGTACTTAAAAACTAAAAATTGTTATTTGAAAACATGTGTGGAAATACATGTAGGTGAAAAAGTGTATGGAAATACGTGTAGTGTTATTTAAAAACTGAAAATTGTTGTTTGAAAACATCTACCAAACACCCCCTTAATTTGTAGAACACAAAGACGAAGAACAAGAAGAAGATGAAATGCAGTGCAGAAGAAAGAGACGATGAAGAGGGTGGTATGATTTTTCCGGCTGAAACAGATGACCGCGTCGGGTGCGGGTGCGGCGGCCCTAGAGCTGCACCCGTGCTTCAGTAAGAAATAATATTTGCTAGTTGTCATAGTGAGCATAATTCTGGAAGGGAAAGAGATTGAAAACCAGTTTGGGGGATATTTAAAGAGCGGGAAGCATAAAGAAAATTATTAATAAATCTTTTCAACATATAAAGCCCATAAAAATATCTGTGCATGAAAGCCTTTATCAGAACCACAACAAGACAGTCATAATTTTAATGTCTATATAAGTGGAAATTTTTTTATAAATTGAAATTCTTAAGACAATGTGGTTGATTCTAACAATGAAAATGTGCTGATGCATTGATGCTACTCCCTTCATACATGCCATTCATATATGAACAACATTTAACATGACATAAACTGTCATAAGCTTCCAATTGACTTAATAGATGCATTGAAAGTGAAGATTATCTTAAGACTGAAATGATCAGTAACCATGTGAAAACACCCAATTTGAGTAGAATCTAACACAGACTAACCAAAAAGATGGAAATCATGGGGGGTAATAGTTGCATAAAAGATAAGAGAAAGGCTGGCAGGATGATTCAGTGATGTGAAAGAATAGACAACCATAAGACATGTCACCAAAATGATTGATTATGCTACAACACTCTGAGAACAGACCTAACTGTGTATGATTTAGCAAAATATATGGCCCAGTAAAGATAAAGTGAAAAAAAAAAAGACAACCCCAACTAGTTTTAGTAACACTTTGTCAGGTCTGAATTGGTTTAGGCAACATGCCTAATGGAATTCAGTATATAAGTCAAATTAAAGATCACAGCCCACTAAGCAGCAAACCAACAACACAAGAATCCCTTAAAAAAAGTAAAATATAAGACGCCAGAAAATGTCAAAACATAGAGATAACAATATATTCAAGTGACAGCTTGCATTAATAAAGAAGGTGGTACCTGACCGAGTCAACAAGTTTTGATCGCGAAATCTTAAATCCTGCACTAGCCAGAGCATCAACCCTTAGAGATGCTTCTACAGTTTTAAATGTTTGGGTCCTGTCAAGAGAAGAAAACTAAGCTTGATTCTATGCTAGAGGAAAATTATTTAGAAACTGAAAAAAGAAAGGTTATCAAGATAATGACTGGCAACCTAGGTGCTTCATAATCAAGAGAGATCAATGGTATCTTCGTGCAAGAGACTGGAACATTACCAACCTGCAAGAAGAAAAGAAATCACAAACACAAGTAGTATGCAACTAAGTACTTCATTGTTTTCAAGTCCAGTGGCTATAGCCCATTCTATATTCAAATCTTTTGAGGAATGTCACATTATAAAGGTAAAACATAACTTCTAATGCTAGAACTTTTTACTACCACAAAAGGTTCCGTAAGTTTTCCATTATTTTGATTCCCTGTATACATTGGTACTGTTACTACAAAAATAATAGAATCAGCGAACAGCAGATCTATATATTTCCAATGTGTTCTATAAATTCCAGAACCAATATATCTAAACTCAGGTGATAAGCATATCAATTCTCATTAAGATGAGTCCTTAAAGGCAAAAATAAACAGAAAATAATAATATTCTTTTTCAAATTGGATGTTTACTGATAATGAAAAAGTAGTCCCAGAAAAGCAGTAGAGATGAAGTAACAGTACCTTGTCTAATGACAATATCATAAAGTCAACAAGTTCTGGAACAATAATTATTTGAGCTCCCTTCTCTCCCTGAGCAGTGAAAATTTAACAAGAAAAAAAGAAAGCAAAGGTCAAACTCCACTCAACAAAGCCCTTTATCCCACTATTGGGAGATGACTAGCTATTATAAAAAGATTAAAAAAAGAAAGAAAAACTAAGACAAGTAGATGTAGTTTTTCTTTTGTCCAAAACCAATTGGGTTTTGAATATTGGGGATGATTCTACCGTCCAATTTGGAAAAGGGAATATGATCAATCAAAAAGAAAGGAAAAGAAGAAAAGAAATGGAGTCCCAGCTGAGAGTTATAAAGTGATTTCTGCAGCCAACAAACAACCCATCAACCTTGTATACATCCAGAACAATAAGGAATACAAGTGTCATACAACGAAATGTCCCAATTGAGAGCCATCAAATTATTAATTCCCATCTCAAATGTCTTGTTATTTAGAATACCTAGTAAAAATATATCTCATGTTCAATTTGCAAACTCTCCTACTTTCCAAAAGTGATCAGATCCCTAGAAGCTACAAATGCCACTTAAGACATGAAAATTTTCAACTTTTTTTTTCTTATTTCTTATTTCCTTTTGTAAGTACCTGTGTGCAGCCATGAGACACAGACTTGACATTATATAAACCCTGACATGGAAAACTTTTATAAATCAGTATGGTGAGGACATGACAGCATATGTATTTATAACCCTTTTATTTTTATCACATTGCCAATGTTATCATAGTTTACTCTCTCTCTCTCTCTCTCTCTCTCTCTCTCACACACACACACACATACATGTTAGAATTACATCTGTTTCTGGCATAGAAGAAAAGTTTTCTCAAACTGTCCACGTCTCATATGATATGTATAAATTACCAAAGCATGTCAAACATGTCCATCATGACGGGGGCATGGCCATGGCTCCTTTAATGTGTCCAAGCTATTTCGGCAGTACAAATAACTTGAGACTGATTATAGAATTAGTTTTTAAAAGGATTTTTTCTTTTGAAAAGTATATATACAAGAGAGTAAGATATAAAAACCATAAAACCCACTATCACTCTCATCCAAATGAAAAGTTATCTCAGAAAGGAATTATAATTAGACTTCTCCATACAAGTGGATTTAGCCTAGCCCCCATTGGTGAAGGGAGTGTTGAGGCTGGGCTAGGTTTTTATGTTCGAATATTAGAAATGGAGGGGGAGGGGAGGGGAGGGAAGGGGGTTGGAAATGAGCTAAGCCTTCTTCATGGTGCAATGTAGTTGAAATTCAAATAGTGCAGTTCCATACGCAAACCTTCCTAACTAGTAGAAAAGCAAAATAGTATCCCAAATGAAAATTCAAATGATACCTGCAAGATAATATCCCCGAGTTTCTCCCTGGCAATCCCTTTATTAAGAATTGCACCAAGGAAGTCACCATGAGAACAAGGTTGAAACCCAAAGTTTCCTGTGACACTGGAAAAGTATCCATTAAACATAATTTAAGCAAAGGCTTCAATTAACTTACATGGTGGAGAAAAAATGGTGGAGCTACAATATAACTTACCTCAATGCTGCAATTACATCTGGATCACTTGTCAGGACATCTGGATGTCCGATAGAAATCCGGCATCGCTCAGCCTAGAACATTTTATAATTTAAAAGATACCTCAATCTGTAGAGAAGATGAAAAATGTACGTATATACATAAAAGTAGAACTAATCCATTTTAACCTGTGGGTAGCCTCCCTGAGCAACTGCTCTAATGTCAGATAGTTTTTCCAATGCCAGCATTGACTCCTTGAGCACTGGTGGAGTAAGAAAATTTGTGTGAAGAACTTCTCTTCTTGATGATGCTCGTCTAGCCTACAATAAATGCAAAAGAAATGGAGAAATTAGATTAGGCTTTATATCATGACTGACTCAATCCATTGAATTCTGTATTAATGCAAATTTTTATTTATATATTTTTAACATTATTGTCCTTTCTACAGAAGATAAAAAATTAAAAAGGAAAAACAGAAAAATAAAAAATAAAAAGCAGATGCCCTTCAAAGGGAAATGAAGGCAGATGTTGTATGATTTTTTTTTTTTTCTTTTGACAATTAATGGTTGGGGGAAAGGGGATTTGAACCCCAGACGTCTCCATTAGAAACACTAGGAGGTGCCAATTGAGCTAAAAGGCTCCTGGGATTGTATGATGTATTTATTAAAGGTAAATACCATTTCAAGAATATGTTTCACTTCTTCATTAGCACTTTTCTCTTCACCCTTTATAGCTTGTGCTAAGTGGCATATTTCTGAAGCTATATCACAGAGCATCAAAAATGTTAAAATAATCATCACATTATTCAGGAAAAAATAACAAACAAACTTATAACCTAAAAACCATTGAACCTAAGAGAACAAAATCAAAAGCTTTTCAAGTACAGAAGTAATAAAGAAAGTTTTGCCTAATTTTATCACCTCGCAAGTATTCAAGCACACAGGTTATAACTTATAAATGAGGCCTTAGCCACACATCAATCATAAAAATGTTCAAAGGATAAGGTTGGCACCAATTTAATTGTTGTTGAGAAGCTGGGTTTTTTGCAAACTATAATAAACTTATCGGTCCTTCCAAATATTTGACATGCAATATTCCTTGATATGGATTTCTGGATATGCTAGAAACTCTTTGTAAGTTACCCCAGTACATAAAAGTGTATAAGGTTCTTGGTGGTATGCTGGGCAGCGCTATCTAGGCCTGCCAAGGGACGAATTTCATCAAAGCAGTTGGTTTTTTATTCCTAACTGCCTCATTGTTTATTTATACAAATTTCTGTTGGTAGGTATTGTCCTGAACTAAGGCTGGTGTTACCAGGATTGGCTTTTCTATATAAGCTTGATACTTAAACCTTTGGCTTAGCACATTAAACAATAAATGCACTCCTTGGCAAGCAGAGATGAGTCAAGCTTTTAAACAAGATAGCCCTTGCAGCTTCAAGCATTCAGAAACTACAACATATAACCAGTTGTCACAATATAGGGTTAATTTTCTCGTTTCAGCTTGAATTTGCTGATTTTGAACCCAAAAAAAAAAAAAAAAAAAAAAAAAAAATCTATAAGTCAGGCTTTTTATCAAATACCATGCTACCATTTTGTCAATTCACCTTGTTCAGTAATACCGTTTTACAATTCATGAGGATAACTAACATACTTAAACTTCAAATGCGTTTCCAACGAAAATACAATAATTATGATTATTCTTACTATTAGCATAAATGGGATTTAAAATACATGGTAACTTAAGACTATGCCACCAATATTCACATAAATTTAGTGTGCAATGCAATGTACAATAAATTACGTGTTTCAACTATTCAGCCAAATGGGTGTTCGAAAATCACATAATTTTACCACAAATCATACTAATAAAGAGTAGCACAGGGCAGCAAAGCCACAGTGCGCACCTGAAGAAGTGAGAGGATGAGTGAGAGTAAAAGAGCGGAGGACTTTGTAATGAGAGAGCTTGATGATGATGTTGTTTTTGTTGATACCAAGTCTATGATGAGAGCGAGCAAGAGCTAGAGCACAAGTTGCACGTCTTAGAACCCATGGTGCTGCGAAGCCAATGGCAGCCATGGCCGATGTTCGCAGAAGAATAAATTGTCACTCCAATTCAATTTACATTCAGTCAGTCAGATCTTGCCACTTCAACACTTTACTGTGGGCCCTTCGTGTTTGGTCGTTCCGATCAAATAGTGATTAGCACGGAGAAAAGTGATAGGCTTGTCAATTCAATTATTGTAAAACTATTGTGTTTGCAATATTACTAACGAGTGCCTTTGTGCAAAAGTTGAAAACTTTAACATAATTATTATTTTTTTCTTCAAAAGTTGGGATGACCTTCTTTTTATGAATACACACTTTGATACAAGTGGCATATTTGTCAATATGTAATTAGATTATATCACTTATACATGGATTTATTATTGGGATTTAGTAAAGAATATTCCAACTATTGCTTGCCATGTGTCTAGATTGTTTCAAAGTGTGTGATTCTAGTCTTTTTGTTTTTAAGGAATTAACTAGAATACTTGTTGGATTGAGCAGGATTGAAGAGAGAGAAAAAGACTTCGGCAAAAAAATGACCTGTTGTACCACGTCGGTCTCTAAACTATACCATAGTCTTCCACAGTCCATACCATTGCTCCTCGTATTCTCCCTATACTCTTGAAAGATATTCTTGAAGCCAAGTAGTTGGCTCAATTTGGTTTCGTGTTATTTGGGGCAATTTGGTTGACTCAATCCTTATATGTTTCATGCCTTTAAAGGAAGTGAAGCCTCTAGAACGAGGAAGTACACCTGTTATGGGTGTATGCTTCCTCCCCCTCACAGAAGCATACACCCGTAACATGGTGTATTTTTCCCTCTAGAACCTACTAAATTTGCTAGATCATTAAATCAGCACTTGATGCTGCTGGGTCCATCAAATGGACTTCACTTGGCCTTTGATATTGTGTAGTTTCGAGCTTTATCTTTTAGCAACAAAACCCACTTCGCCTGATTTTGAGCCATTGGAGCTTTGGTAGTGTTTTGGGCTCAAAATACATGACTTTTTTTTTTTTTTTTTTAGGGTAAATAAAATACATGAAATTTATTTCGCTAGGCTTGTTGTATTTAGATTCAAAAAAATTAACCTCTAACAATGGGAAATACACTAGTCCTCTAGGGTATTCTTGGTTATTTTTAAGCAGCCAATGCTTAGCCTCATTATTTTTTTTTAAAGAAGAAGCTTAATGATGTTTTAGTAGCAAAACAAAGTAAAATTTTTGTGCCTCTCTTGACAAAGCATTACAAATGTGTTTGAATCAGATTTTCTAGGTTTCCAAACCCAATCCAACCCAAACCAATCCCCCCCCCAAAAAAAAAAAAAACCCTACAGGTGTAATGATTCCAATCCAACCCATTATATTACCACCTACTTCCCAAGTGGGTTACTTCACTGCTTACCCACAGCAGCAATCCGACTCAACCCACTAGGCAACTTAGACAATTGCCTAGGGCTTAAGGCCCCCAAATGGAAGAAGGGATCAATTAATCAAGAGAATATAATTAAATTAAGGTCCTCTCACCTGGAAAAGAAAAAAATGAAGGACCCTAGAAATATGCATTGTCACAAAAATATTAATCAATATTTTTCCCAAAAAAAAAAAATTCTATCTTTGAATGTTGTGCACTGTTGTAAATTTTCAAAATTTTCAATCTATCTGCCGTAGGTTGAAATTGTAAAAATTTCCACTCTCCCAAGCATAGAATGTGAAGAAGAGTATATCAAAATTAAAAATAGAATAAAGAATTTTATTGACAAGCTCATTAATGAAATCCAAAATTCAATACCTAATCCTAAATTTCATAGAGAGAGAGAGAGAGAGAGAGAGAGAGAGAGAGATTGACTATCTCTTGAAATATAAGGCAAAAACAAAAAAACATATTTTCATATTGATTCTTGAAGGAATCAAACTCCATATGCTCTATGTTCACCTTGCTGCTCTCCATCTTGATTCTTTGTTTAGCTTTCTTTGTAATTGCTCATCAATCGGTGGTATGTTGATTGCTCTCCTTTCATCTTCATCTCAGGTTGATTTTTATTTACTCTCCCTTTATTTCTTTTTTTTTTCTTTTTTTTTTTGGGTTGTTTCTACCATTGCAAAGATTCACCCTTTTACTGTTGCTCTTGTTGGGTGAATGAAAGAGTAAAGTTTATTTCATTCTTCACTATCTTTCTTTTTTTAATTTATTTTTTAGAGCATCCATAGCAGTGGAGCTAAAAATTTAGCTATTTGGCACCACAAAAAGTTAATTTATCTATTTTACCTACTCACTTTACAAAACATCCAGCAGTAGTGAATTTATTTTAGCTTTCAACACAATAAAATAATATAAACATCACAATAAAATAATAAATCTACTACATTATTTTATTAATTTCTTTCTTTCTCTTTCTCAAAAAAAAAAAAAAAAAATCTTTCTTTCTCTCTATCTTTGTACGTGCTGTGCCTCACTCTCCACTGTAAAAAAAAAAAAAAATTATCATTTCTCTCCTCTCTACTCTCCACTCTCACTTCTCTCTATCTCGTCGCCGCTCTCTCCTTCCCACCCATCACCATCCCGAAACCTTCCTCGCCGGCGCCGGAGATGAAATCGTTTAAGCTCTCGAGGATCTTGTGGGTTGTGGGTTGTGCCAGCGCGAGTTTGTGGGTTTTGCCATGGGTTTGTGATCTTTCTCTCTACTCTAACCGATCTGCCATGGGTTTGTGATTTGTGATGTGGGTTTGTGTTTTGTGGTGGTTGTATGGAATTTGGACCGGCATTGCTTCGATCTTTCTCTCTACTCTATCTCTATGGGTTTGTGTTTTGTGGTGTTTTGTGTTTTGTGGTGTTTTGTGATGTGGGTTTGGTGGATCGGCGTTGCTTCGATGGCAGTGGTTCGATCCTGTGTTTTTCTGGTGGCTGGGTGTCTAATTCGGTGGGCTTTTATATGGATTTTATGAGCACTACCGCCGGCGAGCTGGCCGATGAAGCAGAGAGGAGATGAGGGATGCTGGAGAGAAAGAGAGAGAAAGAAAGAAAAAGAGAAAATATTTTTTTAATGAGAGAAGAGAGAGAAGTTTAATAAATTTTTTTTTTTTTTTTTTTTTAGCTTCTTGCTACAATGCACAGCCATAAATAGTTGTGCAATGTAGCAAGAAGCTAAAAAATTTTAGCTATGGCTCCACTATTGTAACATGCAATTTTGTGTTTTGGTGATGCTAACATAGCTATATAGCTATTTAGCTTCATTGCTACTAATGCTCTTATATAGCTAAATGCGTAGTCTTTTAGGAGCCGAGAAAGTAATGTCATCCACTCAATCAATACTCCTTGCCTATTCAGTACTTTTTATTTAGTCTTTGACCTCTCAATCTTTTTTTCTTTTTTTTTTGGTTAAAGACTTCTCAATCTTTTACTTGTTAGGTACTGGACTAATAGTTTGTTTGGATTGAAGGGAAGGGAGGGGAAGTAGAGTAGATTTGATTCAAATTAGTCTATTTTCAACTAACTCTACTCTACTCTCATCCATTTTCCCTCCTTCCTCCCTCAATCCAAACGAGTAGTGGCGGCGCCACGTTGAGCCCAAGGTGTTCCTAGGAACACCCTAAACTGAAAAAAAAAAAATTATATATAATAATTAAAAAATTGTTATTTGTTTACCCTTTAAAAAAAATTAGGAACACCCTCAATCAATATTAGGAACACCCTCAAATAAAAAAAAAAAAAATTTATTTGTTCTACTTTCAAGCAAAAAATAAATAAAAAAAGCCCAAAAAAAATTTTGAACTAAAATCTAAAAAAATATAAAAAATAGTAATAATTTGTAACAGAGCAAGCCCACCAGAAAAAAAAAGCCCAACATCAATCTGTAAAGCAAACCCAATCTAAAGAAAAAAAAAAGATAAAGCAAACCCAACAGATTACAGTAGCCCATGGATTCTCAAAAAAAAAAAAAACAAACAATTAACCAAAATCCAATATACTGAAAATCTGAAATCAAAAAATAACGAACGGGGCGCAACCAAACACTAATAGATGTTGAAAGAAAGAAAGAAACCTAACCTAAAGAAAAAAACCTAACCCATAAACCCAATATACTGAAAGCTCCAGAATGGAAGAACGCCAGAACCAACGGATCGGAGAAGCCGAGAAGGAGATTGCCAGATTGAGCCTCAAACTTGAGCTCCAGAACGGCAGACCACATCGTCGCATCGGATCGGAGATCGGATCGGTCTTCCTCACAGGCTCGCCTCGACGTGCTGCCCGAGTCCCAACGGCGCCGCCCCTCAGCCTCAGGCCTCCCTCAACCTCAAGGTATTTCATCTCAGTCTCAGTCTCTCTCTCTTTATCTGAAGAATGAAACCATGAAAGTGAAAACTGAAATGAAATTATGAAATGAGAGAGTATGAGATTCTCCTCTCTCTCTCTCACTTTATCTGATTCTCTATTTCTCATTGTGATTGTCTGTTGCTTTTGGCCTTTTGCTTAGCTTTATTTATAACTTTATTAATATTTGCCCTGTTTTTGGCTTTATCTGTGTTGGTGTAAGGTGTTGGTGTTGGTGTTGGTGTTGGTGTTGGTGAGATTATTAATTGTCTTTTAGTGTTGGTGTTGGTGTCTTTTGGTGAGATACAATTAATTGGCTTTATCTGATTGGCTCTAGTCTTGTGATTGGGGGCCATGGGGCATTGGGGCTTGTCTGTTGAATTGGGGGGTGGATGGGGGCATGGGGCCGGGGTAAATGCACATTGGGTGTGTGGTTGTGTGCTAGTGCAGTAGTGCAAGTGTGCAACTAATAATTAATAAATATAGTTGTGTGCTGTGTGCTAGTTGATTAGTTCAACTAATGGTCATAAAATATGTAATAAATCACTCTTTTTTAGACTTGGACTTAAGCTATACGGCCTATATATTTTTGTGCTGCACAATTTATTGACTTTTCTTTTTTTTTTGTTAAGTAATAGTGTGATATTCCAAGTATCAAACAACTATAGTAATTAGTTGAACTAATTAATTTTGTTTGTTTGGGATATTAATTAACCAATAATTAATTGGAGAAAGCAACTAATAAACAATAATTAATAATTTAATTAACCAATACATTATAAAAAACAAACAAATTAAATTATGTTAGGCTAAATAACAATTAATAATTTTATAATTAATGAAACAATAATATAACAAATTATAGTTTATAAAAGACAAACAAATTATGTTAGGCTAAACAAATTTATGCTTCTTAAGAAACACTTTGGAAAAAATTCCTACAGCCACCACTGCAAACAAGCCCTAAAGCAAAAGGATGATGTTTGTTGCACACATTATGTGCATTTACACTCTGTCCAAAACAACTAAAATAGTGATTTTAAGTCATATTTTAATGCTTGAAAATGTGATTTAAAATTATGTTTTCAGTTATATGTTGGCAATGTGTAAATGCACACGTATGCAATAGAATTTTCACAAAGAATTTTTTTTTTTTAAAATGACCTTTTTAAGTTTCTCCCTTTTGCATGGTCTCTATGCAAAATCGGATATTGCTTCTAGTTCTATTCTGGATAGGAATCCCCTCTGTTAACAGTAAAATCTAAAAAATCTCTTTATCATTTATCAAATCAAAAACTTAATTATTAATTTTATATCTCAAAAAAGAAGTATATTGTAATAATAAAAAAATAATATCATAAGTTTAATAAATATTATATAATTATTTTTTTTTTAAAAAGGTCGCTTTCAAAATTTTCGTCTTACATCCCAAAATACATTGAGTTGGCTCTGTGCAGAATCAACGTAATAATGCAATGTCCAAAACAACTCAACTAAGAAGAACTGAGTTTAGGCCCTCTAAAGTATAAACTGGATATTCTAATGACAGTCAGATAGTGCAGGCAACTGTACAACACAACTGAAACTGTCAAGCACAATTGTCCCACCCATACTCATAGGTTGTGTACAAGTGAACAACACCAATGTCAAATCAAACAAAAGAGGTATCCTCACGAAAGTGATTCTTGTCTTCTTTTAATTCCTTGTCCAACACCCAAGTTTTTATTTGATAATCTGTCCAACACCTAAGTTTTAATGACACAGAACGGCTACTTTAATTCCTTCCCCCCGTGTGTATAAACAAAGCACCGAGCGCCTTAGTAGAGGCATATACACATACACTCCTGTATCAAGCTTATCATCGTTATCAAACTCAAATACACACTGATTATGATTTCACCACATCTAATCCAGTAACTCATCATCTAATCAAAATTTTACCTGTCTCAATAAAATTGATCAGCAAGTATATGATTCCGATAACATTTATTATAAAATTCCATTAAAAAAAATCAAAATTAGAAAATATATCCAGTCCAACTAAATGTATGTAGCTTCTTCCCTCTAACTAAGCTACCAACAAGGCAACAACATCATGATTTTGAGTTCATTCCTTCAAAGGATGTAACGAAAAAGGAATACCTTATTTTAGTACTAAAAGCCTGTCCACTCATACTCTGAAGCAGAAAAACTGGCTCATAACTCTTTAGCAAAACATAAATATCATTTGTTATCTGTAGAATACTCTCATCAAGTATGATCTGCGGTAAGTGTGTGTGGAACAGAAATTTCTTTGCTTTGTAGCAAAACATAAATCTCTGGTGTTGTGCAGGAGCAGCAGCTCTGCATCACTGAAATAGAAAACAGATTTGTAATCCATCGTTCCTTATCAATAACAATTCTGCAGCAAAAAAATTTTATTCTTTCTTTGGCTTTCTCTTTTCATTCTCACAAAATTTATGTTTTACTACCTTACTTCCTGCATATGTCAACATAATCTTCAATTATCCAAAGAGAAGGATGAACCCAAATTTTTCTGGTCTCACATATATTATATATCCTAGATTTTCAGTTTTTGTTTCTTTTGTTTTGATAATCAACCCAATAACATAAATGCACAGTTTTTTTTTTTTTTTTTTTTTTGGTTCTGGGACAAAGAGCAAAAAGAGACAAAAATACCAAAGCATTGCTCGAGTCAAGAAAACCACAAAGGACACAATTTTGGTATAGTTCTTTATGTGCAGTTCCTTAACTCTTCCAATTAAATATAAGCACATAGTTACATTGATCAATAAAGTAGAAATAGCATTATCTTTTCCATAGAAAATTAAATTTTATACAATTATATATATATATTTAAATTTAATTGAGAATCTAATGTAGTGTAGCTAAGAAACTCTAATTAAGTTTTACCTCAAAAATAAAACTTACTCAATACTATGCAAAGATAATCAACCCACCACAGCAAGTTTCTGATACTCCTCACCAGAGATGGCCATTTCCATTATAAACTCGGTGTTCAAGATTTCCCCATCATTATTCAAGAACAACTTCATCATATTCTTTGAAAACCCGCTCACCATTGCCACCCCCTTCTGCATGGAAACAACCGGCGTGGACTGAGAGTCCCTCAGATTCCAAAACACAATTTCTGGCACCACAGACCCATATCCTTTCTCCCTAAACTTCCTTTGTATCACTTCATAGTCGGTCTCCCAATCATTCTTCGAAGCTTCATCAAACTCCATGTCACTAAACGCAAACACCCTCTTAATCATCTGGTCCTCCTTCAAGTTCCCATCCACAGCCACTTGCAATATATGATCAAACACCTTCTGAAAATCGGTGTTCATAAAGTTTACCTGCTGCGAAAACCTCATCTTCGATTTAAGATCATCGCCTTTAATTATATGAAGCTGAAGTTTCTCACTAAACGTAATAACCTTGCCTTTCCACGGCTCTTCACTCAGTTCCGAAACCAACAACCCCAATGCAACAGACACGTTGAAAGGGGTGCCCCACATGCTCCCAGAGACATCACAAACGGCGAGGCAGTTCCTCAACTTGCCTTCCTTTGACAAATCCTCCACCATCCTCTTCCATTGAAGGTCTGCAACTTCAGCCTCAGCTTCTGTTCCCTCTATCGCAGACTCAATGATCTCATGGGGAAGCAATGCCCCCGCAGAGATTGTTGATTTCCTACATTTAACATCTTCTAAATACTTCTTAAATCGCTCTTTATCATGCTTAAAGAACCTTTTTCATGTAAAGCCTCATGGCCACCGAAGCAACTCTATTGTATGGAAGCTCATTCCAACGTTTGTCACTCATGTACAACTCAGGCAACTCCAACACCTTCCTAAGTGGTACCAAAACTTCCTTCCTTAACCTGTCACGCACCCTATAAGCGTAATGTGCCTCTACAACGCCTTGGTATTCCGAGTACGACTCCACGGGGAAAACCCTCCTTGCAATACTCTCGCAAAGCAAGAGAGACCTATCGAACTAGCAATCAATTGAAGGGCACCACTTGGCTGCAAGACTGATCTTGTTCAACTGCCCTGAGTTTAGGAACTCCATGTCAGCCTTTAAATACTTGGCAAACAAGTCTGATACGCTGTTGTGAAATGAACGAAAATCCATGTCACGATTATATCTCTCAAGGGCATTGTTAGCCATAGCCAAGCGCTTCCTTTCCCTCAGCCCCTGCGTAATTTCCTTGGCGACAAAAATTGGCTTCACATTGTATTTTTTGTTACAATCATGCTCGTCCTTTTGCTTCTTACGAATATCAGGGCCCTGTAGAAGTCGGTAAAGAATCTCTGGCAAGTCTTTGAAGTAGCCGAAATTAGCAAAAGACTCCAGGTTGTGGACTAGGGTTTTAGGGTGGTTCATGTGGAGAAAAAGCGCTGCTGTGTAGAAACCTTCTTTGTCAGACTTGCCGCTGCCACGTACTCCTCGGAGATTACAGATGAGCTTAAGGGTGGTGAGGGGATTGTGTGCCCAGGCCAGTTCAAGTCTCTGTTTCAAGGTCTCAGGCGGCGTATCCGGCATGACATGGAAGAAAAAATCGAGGCAAGGATTGCCAGAGGAGAGGAAGGTGGGTGAGAGGTTCTCGGTGTAGCCCATTGGGGGTGTTTGGTGATAGGCTTTGTTGTAATCGGCAACCATGAGGTCCATGAATGGGTCACCAGTCTTAGGTTCTGGTTGGGGGGTTGGGGTTGGGGTTTGGTTATAGAGCTCTGGGGGACCAAGAAGACCCATTTGATCATCACTGTGAACATCAGGGTTTGATGAAGTTTTTAGGGTTTTAGTAGGGTTTAAGATTGTTGCACTTGGGGTTTGATTGTAGAGCTCTGTGGGACCAAGAAGACCCATTTGATCATCATTTTGAACAACATCAGGTTTTGACGAGGTGAGAACATTTGGATTTGATAAAGTTGTTAGGGTTTTGGAAGGGTTTAAAAGCTGTAGGGTTTTAATTCTAATTCCAATGGAGGAAAAAACTTCATGAATAATTGGGTTTCTCTGGTTTCTTATGGGGTATTTGACGCAACGCAACATGGCTTTCTTTCTCTTTGTTTTCCTTTCAATTTGCAGTACGTGGCTAATTTCTAATGGGGACTAGCTCCTGCCTTGAATCCGAAATGTTGTGAATTAATTTGGAGGCTTTTCTCAATTTTGTGTTTTTTAGGCGCAACTAGATAGGAGGGATTTAAAAAATGAATTGAGCTCCACGTTTTAGCGTTTCAATTTTACCTTATTTTTTTAAAATAATTTTTCGTATCATTTATCTGCATATTATTATTATTATTATTATTATTTGGGTAAATTTCACTAACATACTCTGAGGTTTGGACTAATACCAAACAAATCCAAGACTTCTCAAAACTAGTCAATTTGGTCCCTAAAGCCAACTTAGTTATTTTTTCTTAACGGTTTTAGGAACTAAATTAGCTTTAGAGACTAAATTGGTTAATTTTGAAAAGTCTTAATTCTAGTTGGCATTAGCCTAAATCTCAAGGGGTGTGAATGGAATTTACCCTTATTATTATTATTATTATTATTATTATTATTATTATATCTGTTGAGATTTGTTGAGTAAAAAACAAAAATCAGTCATGGTGAATGGATAAACACCTGATTGGTAGGAGGATTTTTGTTTTTATTTTCAAAATAATATGAAAACAATTTTCAAAAAATTGAAATTGAAACTAGTATTCAGATAATAATTTTTACATTATACGTGTTTGGTTCCTACTTTTAATTTTTTAAGAACAATTTTTAAAATACTGAAGAAAAAAAAAAGTTTGAGAAATCATTTCTATTTTTGATTTTTTTTATAAAAAAAATTACCAATATATATATATGGTTGATAATAATAAAGGAATAGAACTCATGTACCTTTTTTTATTTTTATAATGATAAGCTTTCTCCGTGATTTTTTGGACCATTTGGTTTCACAGAAATCAGGCTAGAACAGTTACAAATCCTCTTCCCTTGGATTGGGTTCTCTTTCAAGCCAACCAAGCTCTGCAGGATTTCTACTGAGTTCAACTTGCTACTTCTCAAGCTACTAGATCCTCTCACGTTCAGGTTTCTACTTGCTTGGTCTCCACCTTTGGCTTCCTCTCTCAAAATTAATTTTGATGGAGCTTTATTTAAGGAATTAGGGTCTGTTTGATAGTGGTGCTTAAGTATTGTTGTTCAAAATGATGTGAAAACTGTGGTTTAAAAAGTGTTGTAAAAATATGTGTTTTAAGTACTCATAATGCAAAAAAATGTGTTTGGTACCATGTTTTTAATAACATATTTTCAAATGCGAAAAAATAAAATTTTGTGTTTGGTATGTATATGTGTTTAACCTTGCTAGACATACAAGACATGTTAGTGGTTTGGTAATGTGGATGGAGGATGTTCCACCACAACTTAGTGTGTGTTTGGGATTGCTTAAAAAGCCAATTTTTTTTACTATTCAACTTATTTTTGTTATTATTCATGGGTCCCATTACACTTTTTGGTACTATTCATGGCTCCAGTGTACTATTTCAGCTACCTTTTAGCTTTATCTACAATACTTTCAGTAAAAAATTTTCAGTTTCAGCTAAATAAGCTGTTCCCAAACAGACACTTAATAATGTACTTGCAGCTGATTTTCGCTGATTTTTATTAATGAAAGCTTAATTTTTCTTCTAAAAAAAAATTCAATGGTGAGATTTTTTTTTTTTTTTTTTTTTTTTTTTTTTTTTTGTGATAAAGATAAGTACCTTGATTTAATAGATACAAGAGTTTGGACAAATCTGTGGGTCCATTGTTTTCAATTTATTTACAACTACCATTAAAAATATTTTATGTATCTTGAAATCATCCTCTCAACCATTTTATGAACAAGGAAAATAGGATACAATTTTCTAAAAACAATGTTTAGAGAACATCAACCAAATAATAGATTCAAGTGTAAGACCCACTATTTTATGATTTACAAAACAAAAAGACATATTTAAATTCTCTTACGAAACAGGCCTTCAGTTTTTGTTTTTCAAATAAACAGAAAAGTCTCACAAAATATATTTATGTATGATTACTAATAAATAAATAAATAAAATCAAAATAAAAATAAAAAATGGTATAAAATAATTTACCTAATTTAATTAGAATTATTTAGAAAAGATAAAATCAAATTTAATTAAAATTTGTTTAGTGTTACTGTGTTAAGTTACATTTCAAACATCTAAGAAGTTTAAATATGCAACTCTAAAAACTAAATTAAAAATGGTGCTCTAAAAACCAAATTAAAATAAAAATATTAAAATAGTGACATAAAAAATGGAAAATTTCAAAAAATTATGCAGTAGTTTTAGAAAAGTTAACAAAAAGTTAATATCTTTTATTTCATACTAGTAGCTAACAGGTGCAATCACAAGATAGTTAAAGAAAAAAAAAATGCATATATCTATTCAATTCACGGAGGGTGTGTGGGGTCCGAGGACCGAGGAGTCCCGGCCGAGAATTAATTTGCTCAATCCAGGCCAAGAAGGGTAAGCGAACTCCGAGGACTCTGCTTGCCCGAGGAGAGTAAGAGAATTAGGACAATTGATATCCCTTAAAGGCCCAAGGAAAGGAGAAGAGATAGCGACGGGGGCAAGAATGGTGGGAGGAAGTTTCCTAAAGGATATACCTCTTACATCCGCATTTAATGCCCTGCACCAACCTTATCAACTGCATTAATGTGGAAATAACCCCTGAACAATAACTTCATAGCTAGCAACTCTTTCTACCACCTTCAGAAGGGTCTTGATGGGACAAGTATCCTAAAAAATGCCCTGAGACATACAGGTGGAGGGTTGTAATGCATGGTAAAGGAATATAAAAGGAAGGAAACCCCTCAGAAAAAGGGGATGAACAATTTCTAAGTAACAAGAGAACAGTGAGGAGAATTCAGGATTACCCTGTAAAGAACCAGAACTAAATTTATACACAAGAAGTTGATCCTTGGATTTGCCCGAGGAGAATATTACCTTTAATTGATGTTCCATATTTGTGCTTATCTACTACTTAAGATTCTTTGGTCCTAGACTTGGACTTAACCTTGTATTGCACTTGAGTTAGTTACCGACTCTCTTAAAAATTCTATTGTTTTGGCTTGATTTGAGGGATAAGGTATTACTGATCTAAATGGACTTAGGCCTTTATTTTTGGAGTATTTACAAAGGGAATTCAACTTTATTGTATTAACTAGTTACAGGTCATTGCCTTGCATCTTTCTCAAAAAAAAAAAAAAAGTCATTGCCTTGCATCTTTCTCAAAAAAGAAAAAAAAGTCATTGCCTTGCATGGGATATGTTTATTTATTTATTTGCAAATATATGAATGAAACCTATGTAATTTTGGGAAAATTTTTTCTTCATTTCATGCTCCTTTGAAAAGTTCTGACAAATATATTTCTCAAACTCAATTTAGATTTTTTATTATATTTAATTGACTTTAATAACTGAAAATGAAATAATGTCATGGAAAGGTATATAATGATATGTTTTGTTAAATTTTTGAAATATATTTACACAAAATAAAACTCATTGAACATTTGAGATATAAATATAAGCATAATTCATATAACAGATGGGAAGTTAATATATATTTTTTTTTATATTAGATCTCATATCATAGCTTAAAATTTTGAACAACTTTTTTTTTTCTTCCGTCAATCACATAACCCTTGGAATGTTGCCACATGATATACTTCATTGTAATTTGTTTCATTTTATACAATATGAAAAAAAAAATTCAGTAAATTACTTTAATTATATTTATAAAATTTTGTGTGGTATTTTAATTTTCCCTCCAATTATTAATTGAAAAGTATTGCGTTTGTTCCTTTTTAGCTGCATGTGGATTGAGTATTTTCTTTTTATTTTTTTAAGAGTTAACTCACATGAACTGTTGGTATTTGGTTGTATTATATTAGTTTCTAAATCATACAGGCAGTGGAAAAAATTGGCATGCTAAAAATCACACATGGAGGCTTCAAAAAGGAAAAACATTACTAGGGGAGAAGTGCCATTAAAGCTAGAACCATTGGCTATTTAGGCCTGGCCGAGCCTATCCAAAATTTCAGTTAAGCACTACTCAGAGAATTTACGCCACATTTGCAACTCATCACTAATATAACTGACCCTTAGAGTAAACATTGTCAAGAGCACGAGAACATAGTCACATACACAAGGTTCCCCAAACGCTTCAATAGCTTGAAAACAGTATCCTCTTTTGTAGCTTGACTTGTACATGCAACTCTTCCCTCTACTTGTGTACAGAAGGCATTGAGCTTCATGTGGCAGCAGGACTGTAACAAACTACAATGTGAATAATCTGTCCTTCCAAACATAAAGGCAAAATTTATAAACTTAATGACTTTACCAGTTCCTGTATCCAATTTGCTGCATAATAGAGAGATAGACACACAAATTTGTTTTTGCTTCACTGTCAAAGACTTCCAACCAGCTCCAGAGAAGTACTGGTATGCACTAGGCAAACCCAGCAGTATTGACAGACTACAAGAATATAAAACCCAAACCAAATCACAATAACAAATAAAAGTTATAAATCAAGATAAAACTAAAAATATCAAAAGCTACATTGAATAATTAAAATTTAAAAATAACAATTTCATATGCAGATTGGGAGCATTAAATTTATAAAATTGAGGTCAAATTCAAAGTTCTACTAGCAAGGAAGAATTCCCTCATATAATGAAATTAATATAAAAAATTCTTCTTGCTTTTTTTCTTTTTTGTGAATAAATTAATTTGGATCAAGTTACAGAAGAATACATGAACTTAAGTAATTGACCAATCCTCATCAATTATTAAAAAATGATAGTAAAGGAATGAAAGGTTCTAATGTAGAGGACAATCATAACTAATAACACCCCAAAAACAAAAACAAAAAAACAAAAAAAAAAATGCAACAGAAGCTCTTCAAAAGAGAATGATGAAGTTGCCTATCATCTGTCTAAATTTATTAAAGCACAATTGAACACCTCAAACAATACCAACTCCTCCTCCCCCCCACCCTTTTTCAAAATTTTAAGAATTACAGGACTTAATAATAACATATTTGTCAAACCTGCATTATTCACCCATGTTGTAAACAAGCAAAGCAGGTGTTTCAATTTCAGTGCACTAGAGTCATGCAGCCAGGTCACATAAAAGATGAGTACAATAATACATCAAAATCCTGTAACAGATAGGTAGCATATGGATTGATAAATATAACTAGACTATGAATGCAACACCTTGTATGAGAAAAGCTCATTTGAAGGCACAAATGCGGCTATGTATACTATTGCAGTACCTTCCAGACAAAAAAAAAATGCTGAGGGTAACAAACAAAGAGTTTTGATACCCTTTTTTTTTCCTCCAAAGTTTCACTCTTCCAAAGCCTCTCAAACTT
The DNA here is from genome assembly GCA_030021035.2 of Notholithocarpus densiflorus. NCBI lineage: Eukaryota > Viridiplantae > Streptophyta > Magnoliopsida > Fagales > Fagaceae > Notholithocarpus > Notholithocarpus densiflorus. The sequence continues at coordinate 2,861,526 of JARYZH020011361.1, read as the reverse complement.
GCTTCTAAAACCTTAATTTCCATGTCCAAGAACAAGAAGAAAAACATAAAACACAAAAATATACATTTGGTCCCTAGATTTTGGTTCAGTGTCTATTTTAGCTCTTGAATTTAAAAAGTTCCTTTTCAAATTCAAATTTTTTTAAAATACACTCAGTTAGTCCTTTGTGAACAAATAGTAACAAAATACCAAAGAGAAATGAAATGAGAATAGAAAAGAAGGCCAAAATACCTCAATACTCAAAATACTCAATATTTTATTCATCACTACATCTATTCTTTCTAGTACATTGAGTATATAAATATATATATATATATATATATATAGATATATATCTTTCTAGTACTGGCAGAAAGTTAATTATAAAAGTTGGAAATTGGATTTGTTCCAAAGCACTTACTCAGCCTTCGCTTGCAATATTAACCTTCCAAGCATGAAAAGGTACTTACATAATCTTCTTGTTTTTGGAAAATATATAAATCTATATTAAAAATAATTCTTTCAAGTTGAGGGAGCAAAGAAAAGTAAGTGAATACCAAAAACTGTCTAAAAGTAGTAAAAAATGACATATCAATTATGAAAATAACAGAGGGTATGACTTTGAATAGAATAGAATGGCAGAAAAAAAAACAAGTGGCAAACCCTAACTAATCTGTGGATAATCCATCGCCGAACCCCAAAATATTTGGGACTTCGGCTTTGTTGTTGTTGTAGTTGTTTATATTAAAAATAATTTATAAAAAATAAAAAATAAAAAAATAAAAAAAAATAAAAAAAAACTCTGCTTTACATAGTACCTAGATTTGTCAAGGTCTGTCACCCTAGCCAGAAATTGCAAGCCTTTGACATTATCATCTAGGATGTACTTTTTCCTGGGTTAAAGTTACTACCCTAGTGATACTTAGCACACGCTCTACTTCTTGTATAGGCGATTTTATGTAAAACAAAAGTTTCAATTTGGCAAGTCTTCCTTTAACAAATAAATTTTGTTGAGGTATAAAAAAGAAAGATATGAAAATTCAAGACTTCAAGAATAGCTTCAATGGCTTCAGCCAATTATTTTTAGGCTTTTAAACCCTTCCATAAACTTTTATGAATTATACGATATTTGAATCCTTGAGCAATTGAATCTCTGAAGAAGAGTATTCTAAATTGATGATGATGCTAAAAAAAAAAAAAAAATCATTTTTTGGTTCTAACCTTTGAGGAAGGAAGGTGCAAAGGGCAGCCAAGCAATGCGTCAATTCCTCAAAGGAATCCTTGATTTGTCAACCTCTCAATCTGATGATTGACATAAAATCCCAATTATTTATCCCATTGAGTATTACTCTTCTCACTTCCAAAAGGACCATGCCTTACAGTGGATAGTATAAGGAAGTTAGCAGGAAGAATCTGTAAAGAAGATGACCTGCATTCAAAAATATTTCAACTGTACCATTCAGTCATTTAGACAAGTTTTGACTGGTACAATACGCGGGAGAATATGGCCAAAATATTACCGCATCGAAGAGGAAGACAATGGCAAAATGTTCAAACAAACAGGAGATATATCACCATCCAAGTTCATCCACAATTCACCGGCACAAAGAACAAGAAAAGACACTTTAATCAGTAGCCCAGCATAAATTTTTTACAGGTTAAACAGGATTTCACACTGCATCACATTACAAAACTCACCTTCTAAACCAAAATACGGTTCCTTAAAGGGCAATTTTCCACCTTCAAGATCAGACAAAAAAACTGATTCAAACTCTCCTACATGTTTCCCAACCCTACAACATACAGACAAGTTTTAAAAAGTAAAAGATAATTACAAGATTATTTTTCCATATTGCTATGTAGCATTAAAGTAACAGTATCAGGTTGTTAAACTTAAACTTACCATTCCATAATTGATGGATGAAGAGTTCGGTTGTCTAACATTACAGTCATTTCATCATAAAACAAAATCAAAGGTAAAGACGACTGTTTTCAGGAATGGTGAATGCACAATCTAGAATATATTCGTAAGATACAGAACATGACAAAACCTAAGAAATTAATGCTGATTGCATCTCTAAGAAATCATTCACAAACAAGAAAATTAAAAAATCATCAGCTCTTTGAAATATTTTAGCACTGAAAACAACATACATTTGAATGCAAACACTCTCTATATTATAGTAATCATAACAAAATTCAAAGAACACTGAGCAACAAACTAATCCATTAACAACAGGCGCCATCACCCATGGAAGATCTCTAATTGAATTACTACTAGGTCCAACCTGAGATGCAGATGCACGGCAAACAGTGTTTGTATCTCCAAAGCAGGAAACTATCTGTAGAGTTCCAATTAAGCCCATCTTCTTGTACTTCAGATCTGGATTGCTTACCTACCCAGTGGGAGGGGCAGAACAGATCAAATTGCTTTACAAGTAACAGTAACAGTATAAAGACAATTAATACAACCAAAACAAAGATTCCAAAATTCATCAAAATTGATCAAAAAATTAATGTATACGTTCCATACCAAAAAGGCTTTTACAGTATCTGCTTCCTTATTATCATCAACGGTTTATTTGCAATGGAAGATTCATATGAATCTGCACTTGATCAAGCTGAAAGTGCCAAATGGCTAAAAGCCTCATAAACCTGCACAAACTGGAAAGCCAGTGAAACAATGTCATGTAGACCACTTATATAAGAATGCCCACAATACTATGAAATACCTTGTACAGATTTTCAACACTATATCCATCCAAGTAATCCAAAGTACCTGAATTTCAGAACAAAGAACACATCAAGAAATCTTGGAAACAGAGAACTTCAGAAAATGCACATGAATCTAGAACAAACAAGGCACCAGTTTTATGAGCTTGTGCATATTGGGAGGAGGCCAGCACAGCAGAGTCATAGTCTCCAAAGCAGACTGAACTTCAAAAGTAACACCAGATCCAAAATGAGTAATAACTAGTGCACCTAGAACCTGCAAAGAAACCAGCACAAAGATTTCCCAAAATACATATTTTTCGTCATTTAACAAACTAGTTTATTTTGAAACTGCTTACTTCCTGTCTTGAGTAAAAAAATCTATGAACTCTTCAAAAAGACAAGTATACATGTGAATTCCAAACTCCCTTTGCCTTTTGTTCTTTGCAAGCCAACAGGTACTCAGACAACGAAAGAAACAATGGGAAATAATCCTAATGAAAATCAATGAGACACAGATAGAGTAACAAAACCTATAAGATCAAAGTTAAATGATTCCAAGTAATTGTTATAGATAGATAGATACCTTCACCAATTCCCTGTTTCCACAAATGCACTGATCAAGCATAACTTTCTGAATGCAATCTTCAATAACTTTTTTCTTGAACATCTTTACAATGCTCTTCTGCAGGGACTATAAATGAGCCATATGTCAATGACTTTGTGATCCTGAGGAAGTTCAATTGACTCAGAATCTCCTGACAGAGTAACTGTGGATAGCAACAAATAAAATAAAATCTTATAAAGTGAGTGTAAAGATTCTCCAGATTACGACAGAGCAAAGGCAAAAGAAAAGGGCAATACATTCTTGAATCGGAGACTTGAATTGAAGCCTCTGTGCTGTCTGTAATAAGTGACAACACCTTTCCTTTGATTTTACTGTGTTGTAATGCACGAGAATTTGAAACACCAACAAATTTTAACCGCTCACGAATCTGCAAGATTATTCTCCAAACATTTACTGGTGTCGCTGATAGCAGGAGCAGCAGATACGGCATCAATTGTTCTGACACATGATAATGCAATGTTGATGACCTTGAGGGGAATGGAAAGAAACAACTATTTACTATTAGATAGAGCTATTGAAAAAGCTTCACCCATATTTGAGGATAGTGCAAATCACACTGAGTCCCAGTCGATCTTTATGGCTTATCATGAAATGAAATGAAATAGTCAACTAATAAATGAAAAGCAGTCACATCCAACTCCAACTCCAACTATTATGTACGTGAATTTTCTTGTTTTTCCAATACCAAAGAACAGACTCCATATTTCATTGGCAACCAAACAATGCCTGATGCACTCTCTGTCTTTGGTGGCTGTAAATTTAAAGCAAAACAACACAATAATACTTACTATATTTTTCTGGGACACGGACACGAAAAAACAGAAACCATTAAGCTCAATTCAACTATGTGGCAAGTTGTCTTGGGAGCCCAAACAACATTAAATGTAGGATTCAAAATTCTTGAACTTTTTTCTCGGCAAAAAAGAGAATGAAAACCACAGTCTTTTATAGTTTTGATCTCCAACAATCTCTGGCAATGATCTCTTTCTTTAAATTTGGAGGGCAAATCGAAAGGACTTGCATCAATTTGTTGGCGAAGGCATCGGAGAATCAACAACGATATCAAGCCACCGAAAGAAACTGATTAACAATAAGCCTAGTAAATAGTAATACCATCTACAAGTGTTCCTTCCAGAATGTTCTGCATTTAAATTGAAATATTCCGGAAGCTTCTCAAGAATTTATGCATAATTTAACCCCTCTTCACATGTGGGCCCAAACTCTCCCCTTGATAAGTGGAGACAACAAATGATTAGTCCCTAATCAATACACAAGTACTTTGTGTATTGATTTTCTCAAACCTCAAGAAAATGAATTGTTATTTGAGTGGAAAAATGGGAAGTTAGAAAATTAGTGGGGAATGGAAAAGTAAGATGATAGAAAATATTTAATTTTTCCTTGTGTGTGTTTGGTTAGAATGGTAGATAAGTGGGAGGAGTGGAAAAACACTTTTGTTTGGTTGAGGAGAAAAATAGGAGGATAGAAAATGTAGTTTATATAAATTTACTCTTATACCCTTATTACATAACATGTAAGAAATAATTTATTTGTACTAATTAAATAATATAAAAATTAACACATATGTATAAACTTATATTATTTTTCTTTGTTATTATTATAGATATTATAATCTTTTATATATTTGCATGAGTAGTTTTTTTTTTTTTTTTTGAGAAACTTTTGCATGAGTAGTTAAAGCAAGTGATTGATTTGAAATTCCAGTTATTTCATGGAATAACACTTGTATATATTAAGCTCGTAATGGTACCTCGCAATTCAAAAGTCTCTCTACAGCTGAAGAATGAGCGTGATGGAAAAATCTCTCTACGGCTGAAGTATGAGCGTGTTCTTGGGCCATCGTAGAAACATAGATAAGGTCGACGACGAAACGAACAACGAAACTTTAGGATAGCTTTTTCATACATGTTGAATTGCATCACAAACACAAGTGCTCTTTGAGCCGTGCAATAAGGTCACCCATAATACGGCTCTCCCACTTGAGTTTTATATATAAATCTGGACATGTTACGGAGTGGAAACAACCAAAAAAAAAAAAAAACTAGGCAGCAAAAAAAATCAGGAAAATAGAGATAGTATTGAAAACGAAGAAAAAGAGAGATGAATTACCGTTGACAGAGGAGAGTGAAGAAGAGATGCAAACAAAACAAGGAAGACATAAAGGTGTAGACACTAGACCGCGTGGGGAATGAGTGGGAGTAGGCAAGGTTCTTGAGAAGCATTAAAATTTTAGGGTAATTTTGTCATTGTGCTGGAACAAGAGAGTTTTCACTCTTGTTTTCTCTCCAATTTGGAGAGATGAATTTTTGGAGGGGTAGGAGAGAAAATGCTTGGGCCCCACCAAAAATTTTTTATCCATTCACAAACTCATTTTCTCTTCTTTATTTTTCATCTTTCCTATTCCACCTTCAACCAAACATACCCTTAAAGTTTGGAATAAAGTGTCATTCTTCCAAACCTCAATGAGGGAAATGTAATTTCCCCTTTTTCATTTTTACCAATATAAATTGTTGAGCATAAATCAGTCACACGAATAATATTTCAATACCCCTTAAGAATAAAATAGTATATTACATATACTACCCTAATGGTATTCTTTGAAAAATATAAAACTACAATGTGTTTTACATTGTGATATTATCCTCCTTTGTGATTTACTTTATGAGATATTTCTGCTAATTTTAATAGAATTTGTTGATATTATAATTGCCAACAACACCTGTTAGGAAAGAATTAAAGAAAAAAAACTGTTCAATCTTAAAGCTCACGACTTGTAAACACACAAACAAACTCAAATGAGAATTCAAAGAAAAGAGTATATAGAGATCCATAACTAAATGTGAGAGTAGAACAATCTTTTTCTTCAATTCTTTATCTATACGTGATGCACTTAGCAAGTCATCAAAATCCATTAAAGTTCATATAGCAAGCAACGAGGGAAGTAAATGCCTGACAAGAAAACCACAAGGAAAAAGAAGGTAACTATCAAAAAATAAATTACAAGATAGTTCTATTCCATGTATCAAGGTAACTATCAAATGGGCATTGGCTCAATGGAAAGTGCATGGGAAAAATTTCATGCCCTTGGCTCAATGCCCACTAGTATTGTCATGGCCTATGATTTACTACTGGAATACTAAGTGGGCATGACAATACTAGTGGGCATTGAGGCAAGGGCATGAAATTTTTCCCATGCACTTTCCATTGTGAGATTCAAATTTAAGACCTCAAAGCCCCAAACCACTTAGAAGTACACCCAATACCACTTGACCCTCACCCCCTATGGTGAGGAGTTGACCATTTTACAAATAAAACATCAGTTTCTTGATGTTGGATAAAATAGAATAAGGCATTAGATTTCCAAAGAAATGTCGTCCAATAAACAAGTTTGTCAAATAATAGTTCCAAAATGCTGGGATCACCTATGAATGCCCAACCTAACCAATTCAACTGATAAAGAACTGGGTCCCAAGTCCAGACACCGGATACTCGTAAGTTGTTAAGTGCAAGTGTGGATGTCTGACCCACACAAACTCATTAATTGTTAAGTAAAAACGTACAATATGTCCAAGCCTGCTTCTAACAAAAAATGACGATGTTCAAATCCCAATCCCATGACCAAAACCCAATTTTTAAGGCAAACAGACATGCAAATCCCATCCCTTATCCCATGAGTGTATGACAAGCAAAAACACTAAAAACTTTGGTAAAGGCATATGCACTCTTGTATCAAGATTACCCCTGTTATCAAACTCAAATAGACCATCCAAATAATACTTAACTTATTATGATTTCACTGCATCTAATCCATAAATCATCATCTAATCAAATTTTCACCTGTCTCAACAAAATTGATCAGCAAGTTTATGGATTCAGATAACATTTATGAAATTAAAAATAAAATAAAAAAGTCAAAATTTGCAAATATATCCAGTCCAAACTAAATATATGTAGCTTCTTCCCTCTCACTGAGCTACCAACAACATTATGATTTTGAGTCCATCCTTTTAGGGGATGTAACGAACAGAAATAACTTAATTTTAAGTACTACAAACCTAGCCACTCACACCCTGAAGCAGGAAAACTGGTTCATAACTCTTTCTATTTAGTTCTAACTCACTTTTTAGAGAAGATAGGTGTATCCAAGCACTAGTAACAGCAGAACCAACACAGCGGCAGGAGCAGCCCATAACCAGTAGTTAGTCGACTTTTTCCGTTTCAGGAGAACTTTTGGAACTGAATCTGGGCCTTTTGATCTATTCCTGTTTCTGATACTCTTCACCTTATTAACCTTCTCCATTTGAACCTTCTCCTTTGCTGGAACTGAAGTTTCAACATTTTCATCAATCTTCTCTGGTTCTGCATCCTCTGACCCTGCTTCTGCTGGTTCTTCAGGATCGGAACCAGGTGCAGATGCGGAGGCCTTCTTCTTTGCTTTCTTTTCACGCTCCTGAGATAGATTAAATGGAAAAAATGTCACTTTTGAGCTCTACACTAAACAGAAAATAGCAAACAGTAATGATGAAATTATAGATATTAATAATTTCCTTTAGCTTCTTTTCAGCTTCCTTTTGAACTCTTATAGCTGCTTTTGCTGCAGCTTTCTCTTGCTTCTTCTTCTTCCTTTCCATGGCCTCTTTAGCTTTTGCAATTTCCTCTTCTCTTTTCATCTCCTTCAGCTTTGCTTCATCAACTTCATTGTCCTTGGCAGGAGAGTCCTTTTGCGGCTTTTCTAACCCAAAGATCTCCTTGTCTTCTACTTCAATATGCTCCAAGGTGGATTTCGAATCTTCTGCTTTAGTTTTGGCTTCCTTCTGAGCCTTTTGGGCAGGCAAAGTACCCTGTACAGGAGGTTTTGAATCTTCCTTTACTTGTTTCACACTGGGTTTTGCCACTTTCTCTGTTTCTGATAATGTAGGTTCTTCCACAACTACCAATGGCTTCTCATCTGGGTTCCTCATCCGTCCATCCCTACTCAATTGTCGACTATCTAATGATGGCAGAATTCTTTTCTCATAGTCATCCCTAAGAGCCTTGTCACTGCTCCAGAGGGCCATAAAGTTTTCAACCTAACCAAGAATATATCGAAGTAAGAGATCAAAGTGCAAGGAAAAATTGATTTCAGGTGAGGTCCTTGACATAGGACAAACACTAATTGAACAAACCTCTGAATGTGAAAGTTCCCCCAGAGCCATAATATCTTTGATAGCAGCAAGCTCTCGTGCTTTGTTCAAGACTGTACGGCTTTTGTAAAAGTAGGCATTCTGAAAACAAGATAACATTACCATTGAAGCTAAATACTGACCAAATTACATACCTAACTTGATATAAACATAATCAAGCAAGCTTGAAAACTAATGACTATAATTCTGCATTCTTATAAGACAACAATTAATAGTAAGGAGAAAAGGAGGCTTGTCTTATCAGTGTTTGAGCCATTGAATTTTTCTTATGCAACTTTGAAATACTTATACAGAAATAATGTTATAGAACAAGCCACCAAAGAAAAAAGCCTCCACTTGTCTCTTCATTCACCCAAAAATAAGCTCCAGCAAAATATATGAAGATGGTCACAGGGAAAAGGTAAACTAAAACCTCTTCTTTTAGGTAAATAACACCAAGCACCCTTGAAGTTTTACGAAATGACACCCCCACCCCAAAAAAAAAAATCATGAAAAGACACTTCCCCCCTTGAGGTTGTACAAATACAACAGTTAAGTTCTCACAAAGAAAATCTTCCATTTTTTTATATAGGTAAAAATAATTTTATAGAGGCAAGACTACCTTGTGAAAATAGACACGAAGTAGCTTAAAAAATTACAAATGGAAAAATATCTACATATGGATCAAGTCTGTGAAGAAATGATGTGAGACCCAATACAAAAGACCATTCATAAAGAGAACTAATAAAGTATGCTTGCATTAAGTTGACGTGGACTCCACATCTTCAAAAGTACACCAATTTCTCTCCCTCAATATAGTCTCCATATAGCCCACATCAAACATAAAGGAGTATGATTCCTTTTAATTTATATATATCTTTTTTTCTTATAAGTAATAAACTTGATTGAAAAAAGATGTAAGAAAATACAAAGGAAATAAAGAACACAGGCAGTGTGCAAAGAAAAAACTAAAACTAAGTAACAATAAAAGTACAAAAATCATCATAAGTAAAGAAATGAAAGTAAAAACACCCGAAACATTTTCCCAATCACACAAAGTCTGAACGATAGAAGCTTCAATTCATGAATCGATCTTCCAATCCCTTCAAAGGTACGTGTATTCCTTTCCCTCCATATGATCCACATAAGAAAATGAAGGATCATTTTCCAAATCACCTTAGGGGAGGAGTGTTATGCATCCACAAACCTCAAGGGAGGGGAGTGTCATTTCTCCCATAGTTTTAGTAAGAATCTTTTTTTTTTTAAGGAATATCCCATTAGTTTAATCACATTTTGAGAGAGCATGGACTTAACTGTTGCATTTATGCAAACCTCAATACCTCATGGGAGGAAGGGGGAAGTGTCATTTCTTGAAACGTTTGGGAGTGTCATTTTGATAAACCTCTAAGGAGGGTAGTGTAATTTACCCTTTTTTTTTGGCTAGCCATAAACTAAATCCTTTTTTTTTTTGTGAGGTGAATAGGGCAAGGGGAGTTGGTGAGGTATGACCCCAGTGCCCACTGCCCAGGCAACACAAGAGGTATTGGAACCACTAAGGCATCCCTCAAACCCTATAAATTAAAACCACTTTGCTATGTAAAACATAATCCCATTAAGATACCACAGGGAGCTGTCATATAACTGTTAAAAACTTTCAATCAAAAAGAGAAGTCTGTGAGAATTGAATACCTAACATATGAACCAATAGAATCAAGCCCCTAATAAAATCAAAGAGTAGTTACTGACTGGGATTCTGACAAACTTGTTGAAAAGAATGGTAAAAAATCGCAAACTAGCTGTATTTTGAACTGATAGCTAGGCATGGAAAAGACATAATTATCCATCCCAAAGAAAAATGTAGAAGGAAAAGCAACCAGCACTCATGTGGACATCCATTTCCTTCCCCAGAGTCCATAGCTCTGCACTAAAATTATAAGATTTAGTAGCGTCTCCACCACTGATACTTTCCAATTATTTTTTCACAGCCCTCTGAACCTTCCATGGTCACAACTTCCTTGCAGCTTCTTTTCAACAATTACCATCAAAGAATATTGTAATCCCCCCCACCCCCCCCCCCCCCTCTCTTAATTTAATAGTAAATTTCCTTGCAGCTTCTTTTCAACAATTACCATCAAAGAACATAGTAATTCCCCCCCTTAATGTAATAGTAAATTTAAAGAAAATGCAGGGTCAGGTTAGAGGAGGGAATAAGCTTCAATAGGTAATGTGTTAGTAAACAATCCCCCCATTTAATCTACAGAGCCCAAAAGGTTGTGTTTCTTGGCTACGCAAAGTAAAAGCAGCAACTGAGTCTTTGATAAAAATCATATTCTCACCCCACCTCCACCACCAAAAATAATTATAAATAAGCAGAAGGAATAGTAGCAGGTTATCTATAATGGAGGACCACCATTACTAGGTGATACAAATCAATGAAACCTTTCCAAGCAGGGAACATCGAGGTGATGTCAAGGAATATAGATGATGGGAAATCGTTCTGTTTACTTGTACAATAAGGGTATAATATTGTTACAAACACCCCTAAAAACCGAAAGGACAATACTTCATGTGATGCAACTATCATTGTAAAGTGCTTCCACAGCACCTCCAACCCATATGTTCTACAAAGTACAAAGACTTCCCACTAATGACAACATTTCAAACAAAATCAACTACAGAACATCGATCATAACTATCGAGAATCACATAATTTATCATGGCCCACCAGGGCCACCACAGACACATACACACATATAGAAGAAAAGGATCTATAAATGTTGCAACAAAGTAAAACTTACCCCCTCATCACGCTGTTTTCTGAGTTGCTGAATACTTTCATATGCTTTGTCTCTCTTCTGGGTGACAGCTCTCAGCTCTTCTGATAAAGAATTAATCTCATCATCTATTGCCTTTAGTGCATCATCAAGTTGTTTAATTTTGGCCTGAATTACTTGTTTCTCCTTCCTTACTCCATCCAAATCACCACCTATGAGCTAATTACATAATTTTGCAAATGAAGTTTAAATTAAATAATCAAGAAAATCCATGCATAGCAATGAAAAATGACAAGCTCCAAAACGTACAATTCAAATAATATATATTACAAAGTAAAAAATAAAAAATAAAAAAAACCCGTGAACTGCTATGGAAATGTCAGTGGGATGACAAGCTCTGAAAGATATAGTACAAAATAGAACTTCATTGAACTTATCAAAAGAAAAAACTAGAACTGCATTACCTTAACCTGGTCTTGAATAGCTTCTCTCTGACCCAGTGAATCCTGAATCTTTGTTCTCATAGCAGCATTAGCAATTACTTTTTCCCTTGTCCCTTCAAGCTGTTTGATTTCTTTAAGGATCTTCTTTTCCTCAGACAATGGAATGCTCTCATGTTGTATGCAGTACTGCAAACTCTGGATCTGTATCCCCAAATACACAATCAAGGAGTAAGATAACTAAAAGCATAAAGGATAACTACAGTCCAAAACAAGCTGATGAATTCAACATCATATAAAGCATGTGGAGAAAGAAATATACTAGATTGTTAAGCTCTTCCTCAGATGAACATATACCACTACCCCGACCGGCACTGTTTGCATTGCGCAGCTTGCCAAGAGCATGTTGCAGAGGCTCCATCTCCTTTCTTTTCTCATCCAATATCGATTTGAACTGCCTGTTGTCATCTTTCAGAGCTCTAACCTGAGAAATCAACTCTGCTCGATCCGACTGCAGAAAAGACGAAATAAAACAGTGAGATCAAATGTCTGGAGGAGTTTTCTCTAACTGCATTTGGTGAAACTTAAAATTCGTATGCAGTATGTCAAGTAAAATAAAAACTACTTAATATGACACATTATTATGCAAGGATAATTGTTTTGATTAAATTGAACTGGAAAAGATAATTTCATTTGTACAAAAGCAGTAAGTGGTCCAACCACCTATAACTAGAGCTACTTCTTTTAAATTTCAATTATCTCTATTGTTAAAGAGACACAGGAGCAACTTCTTACGATTTAAATGCTCCCTGTTTGCCAAAAGCAAATTTGTCACAGAATTACTTTTAAAAGGTCATAACTCAGCCAAGCAAATAAACACTTGAAATGGAAACTTGAAGAATATTATTTCCTCAAATGGAAATTTGGTCCAAAGCTGAGAGGATAAAGCTAAGTTTCTCCTGGTTATTTTTTTCTCAAATTTCAAGCTTATCATGGATTATGCTGGAAATATTTGAGGTAGTATGGGCTTCTAGGCTTATATCAATATGTCATGACTTATAATAGCGAAAAATACCAACTTATATATCAAAAGTAGACATAAGGTTCAAGTTAAAGCTGATGTAACTCTTTGTTAATGTTACACCACCACTTAGTAACTTTTTTTATCTAAGTAAAATCATTGCTTAGTAACTTTTTTGGATTACAAATTCTATTTATCTTAACACATGCCAAATTTCATAGCAATTGGACATTTTATGCTATTCATCCATAAATTCACATTTCTATCTACCTTTAAAATACAAAACAAAACAAAACCAAAAAAAAACAAAACAAAAAAAAAAAAAAAAAAAAAAAAACAAAACAAAACAAAAACAAAAACATGAAATTTAAACAATTTATATTTTATAAGTAAAATATTTATTAATCATTTTGATGCAAGCATGGAGGGTATAAGAAGACAATCCAACATTGTATTTGTCAAAAGTAAAAAGCCATTAGGTGGTTTTTTTTTTTTTTTTTTTTATAAGTAAAAAAGCTATCAGGTGGTTTAATATTGATAATTAAATAACTTTTATAGAATGTAATCTTTCTTTGATCACATCCATTTTTATAGCCACAACCTGTGGGTAAACAGCTAAGATCTACTACCATGCCTACCCATTCAATGCATATTTCAAAGTTGATATACTATAATAGCAATAACCACTATAAAAATCCACTTATGAGGACCCACTAATGATAGAACTTAATAACTCTTTCCTATCAGTTTTTTCCTTAAAATCTAATTGACCCTCCACTACTCCTAACATATTATAAAATCCATTCAGATACAAATGTATTTTCTTTGTGAAAGGGAAACCTTTAACAGGTTTTCAAGTGGTCTTCCAGACTATTTCGACTTTTGATTATGTATGTGATCATGTAATTCCTATTCTTTCACATACATGACAGTTTTGAATAATAAAAAATTACATCTATATGAATTAGTTAATAAGTTTGGAGATAGAATGAAATATTTTCTCTTGTAGCAGGGATGTATCTTTTGTAGAACTCAACTATGGGGCTCTTCCCTAATGTAAAAGCTGGCATTTAATTTTGTAGAGGACTAAGTAGAGCATTTGATTTTATTAAGGACTAAGTAGACCATTTGAACAAAGATATTCCAACCAGAGACTATTTCAACTTGTAATTATGTATGTGATCATGTAATTCCTATTCTTTCACACACATGACATTTTTTTTTGGGGGAAGAGAGAGAGAGAGAGAGAGAGAGAGAGAGAGAGAGAGAGAGATCTATATGAATTAGTTAACAAGTTTGGAGAGAGAATTAAATATCTTCTTCTTTGTAGCAGGGATGTGTCTTGTTTTAGGGCCTCAATTAGGGGCTCTACCCTAACCTACAATAAGAAGAGCAATTTGAAGAAAGCTACTCTAACCAGAATTAGTGCCTCAAGAAATGAAATCTAATACTAACTGAATATATCTATTGCTCAAATTTACTAATAAGACTGGAATATCAAACCATCTTTATGGAGAACTTTAGCGTACCCTTTTTGCCTTTAGTGCTTCAGTGATCTGAAATCGGGCTTGATTTTTCCTCTGAATCTCTTTATCAGCCTGATCAATTTTGGCTTTTATTTTTGGGTCATCAAATGGACGGTACCTAACAAAATAAAATGAATGGATCTGCTTAGGTGCAGGCCACTCATCAACTGCATCCTTAGGGAAGTTGGCGTCTGAGACATCATTTCCTTGTACTTTAACTGGTTCATCTCCATGTGAACCAAATTTTATGGGCTCCTCAAGCCCTGGCCCTTGATCCAGTATTCCATTTTCCTTCCCATGCAAAACAGTAGCAACTGTGTCTTCTTCAGCTACAATCTCCACTGGTGCTTGGATCATCTCAAACCCCACAACCTCAACAGCCATGGTTCACCACCAAAAAAAAAGCCTCAAAACACCAAAAAACCTGATGTAAAAAGCAAAAACTCACCTTGTGAACAAAGATAGGAAAACCCATTCTCTAAAATAAATCAGAGCAATCCAAATTTACATATTTTGCAGGTTTTTTGTTGCATTGATCAAAAGGGTCAACCATCATATGCCTAAACTAAATCCCATTTGAGGCAATCATAATAATACAACAACAACATAGATCTACAATTTTCAAATTTTCAACAGAGATCTTTGAACCAAAAACAGATCCAAAGCCAGCACTTTTATACAGTGCATGTGCAACCAAAATCTTCAATAACTATCCAAAGAGAAGAGCGCCAAAAGTGAAACATAATACACACATGCATTTGATACATTCCCAATCAATCAATTACCAAATTATTCACTAATGACATAATTAAGTAACAACAAAATCTAAAAGCACCCATCTCCATTTCAAACATTGACAGCAACAAAAAAGAAATAAAAACAAGTGGGGTTTTAGATCAAGTCCTTGCACTAAACGAAACACGCATGCAGACCCACAAATGAAATTAAGCAAAATCAACAACAAAAATGATCTAAATGCAATTGAATTATCAAGATCAATACGGATCCACCCAAAAATAAAAGAAACCCAAATTAAAAACGGTAAGAGGAATACCAGTCTAGATAGAACAAAATAAAAAGAAGAAAAATTTACCTGGAACAGAAAGAAGAGAGAGATTTGTGAAGAAGAACAAGACCCTTTTTTTTCAGTCAAAGGGCCCCCAGACAGACAGACAGACCCAGTTCCGAGTTTTGGCAAAAACAGCAATGGGTTTTAGATCTCGGTCTCTTTTCTTGTCTAAACTCGCTCTCTCTCGCTCTCTCTCGCTCCTGTTTCCAAGAGAGAGAAAATATGAGAGACTTTTTGTTTGTGTATTTAGTATTTACTACTTGCGTTTGTGTATTGTGAATAGAAAGAGAGATTTCAGGTGGAGCAGATAATTTCGCTATCTTCAATTTCTACCAGCAGTAAAAAAATTAAAGGTTGGACTACCGCTTTTATTGTCCCACTTCTACAAACATTTACTAACATTTATAAGGTTAGTAATTACTATATATATATATATTTTTTTTTTTTTGCTGTTTTAATCATTGACTTTAAAAGGTGGTTTCTTTATTTTTCTGTTTTTGGAATGCTTTTCTTTTTCTTTTCTTTT
This sequence comes from Notholithocarpus densiflorus, assembly GCA_030021035.2. Classification (NCBI taxonomy): domain Eukaryota; kingdom Viridiplantae; phylum Streptophyta; class Magnoliopsida; order Fagales; family Fagaceae; genus Notholithocarpus; species Notholithocarpus densiflorus. The sequence goes on along the minus strand of JARYZH020011361.1, from coordinate 2,845,671 downwards.
CTTTTTTTTGAATAAACTGTTTTTGGAATGCTAGTTATGATGTCTCAAGGGAAATTATTCTTGTATTTTTGGGTTTTGTTGCCTTTTGGAATTTGGACAGCAAAATTAGAACTTATAACTACTCTATGGAACCTTCTCAAAAAAAAAAAAAAAATACTCTATGGAAAAAGGCATAATAGTCTAGATATGGGAATGGACGGTTTTTTGTCAAGAAAAGATACATATGGTAACGGTTTTGACTTGCTTTCTTTGCCTTGGATTTCATTCTTCCTAGGTGCTATTGCCTTATATAGAAATTTATGACTTTTCCATGAAAATAGATCAATCCACATATAATCAATGGATTCGGCCCATGATGACAATTTTATCCTGCTTTGCTTGATCTGCACCTTTCCGCTTCGCCCCATGCAGGTTTTTCCGCCCTGCAAAGGTGACGAGGCAAGAATGGGACGAGATTTTAACCCCGCACCATGGGGTGGGGTAGGGCGGGAATGGGTTTAAATTTTTTAAGCCTTGCTCCATCCTCGCCCGCCCACATTGATAAAGGTTAAATTGTAAATTTTTCATACCCTAAAACTCTACTATTTAAACAAACATATTATCAATTTATTTTATATTGTCCAACATGACTCTCTGCCTCTTTTTTCTCTTTAGCAAGGTTGGAAATAAGGTACCAATTTTAACATTTTTTTTGTCTTTATTAGAAACAAATTTATATACTATTGAATTATTGATTTTGTACTATGAGATTTTTTTTTTTTTTTTGGTGATATTGTCTTGTTGAACAATTGGATAATATTATTCAGTTTTTACTAAAAATTAGTTTGATTTTATTAGATAAATTTATTTGTAATTTCAAGTATATTTTTATTAATGAAATAAGTTTTATTAAAAAAAAATTGTTATAGTTGTGGGCAAATTAACAAGAAGTAGTGTTTTACGAGGTGGGGTGGGGTTTCGAGGGGCCCCAAGGGGTGGGAATGGGGCAAGAAAATTTTTCCCGTCGTGCAAGGGAAAGCGAGGATGGGGCAAGACAAACCTATGCGAGGCAAGGGCGAAAACCCCATCCTTTGGCCCCGTCCCGCCCCACTACCATCCCTAAATTCAGGATTCGGATCTCAATATCCAACCCTCAAAATCAATTAACTTCTCCTTCCTACATTATTCCATCAATCAAAAGTTGTTCGCTTTGAAGATCTAATGTGGTTATGAATACGATTGAGTCACACATGGTGCAAGTCAAGGCTGCTTAGTGCAAGCATAGCATGCTGGCAACTGCTCATGGTTGTCCATATATGCAATATGTTGAGGCTGCTTACCCTTGGCAACATAGGCAAAGTCAAGCGGGTCGTAGGGGGTGGGGGGTTTGCGCCCTTGGCTGCCCAAAAATAATTAAGATCAATGTTTCATAATTAATTTGTTTTGTCCCTTCCTCTTCCCATTCAAAATTTGAGATTTTCCCTATTATTTTCTTAGTATTATTTCTTTTACTATTTATTTTATCAATGCCAATTAAATGGTCAAAGCCTATAAAAGAAAAATAAAAGGCTTTGAAAAATATATAAAAAAATATGAGTTAAGCTCAAATTCCTAATGCAATAATTTATTATTCTTTAAGAAAATTCGTGTATAAAGTAATAAAATATAAGGATAATAAGTTAATAAAATATCAAGTTTAAGGTTTTGTCTAGTTGCTATAAATATTTTCATGTGAATCGTAATTGGAATTTTGAATTAAAAAAAATTATTCATGCGTAAACAAACCCCTAACAAATATAAATTGGATAACAAATATGTTATTTTTCCATGGATTTTCTTGTTTTAAAATATCGATTTGTACTTATATATTAATGAATTTTTACTGTCCAAATTTGTTAAAATATTATCATATCTATAAAAAAAAATAAAAAAATTGTATCAAATGCTAATGTGCAAGGCGGGCTCAACCATATAGGCAAGTTAGGCAATGACTAAGGCCCCAGATAAAAGAAGACCCCCTCTGTTGATTAATATAATATTAATTTATCTATTTTAATATTTTATTTAAGGATGTTTTACAAAAAATAAAAATAAGGCCCCTTCTATTGACCAAAAAAATGCATTCAACACATCATTTTTACAGATCAACACACTTTACATTATCTCTTTATTTCCACTTTTTATCTTATTAGTACCATCTTTTTTTCTCCACATCTACATGTTTACGTCTGCTTTATATGTACCTTTATATATATATATATATATATATATATATAAACACTACTTTTTAAGGGGCTTCCCTTATTTGGATTCCTAGTTTTTAATACTTAAAATACTTTTAAATTCACTTGTTTAGAAAGTTTATATAATAGAATTAGACATATAAAATTAAAAATTTCTAAATTTTAGATCAATTTAAAAAAGCACTTTACCAATAAACGGATTTAAAAAAAAAAAAAATCATGTACATGTTTTTTTTTTTTTTTTTTTTTTCCTTTGTCTCCTAAAGATATCTACCCCCACGTTCCCACTAAGTTTATACTTCCAATAACAAGCAATTACTTCATTCTACATGTCTCTCCATCTTTATCATGTTTTCTATTTCTTCTTAAAATTCTAAAAAAATAAATCAAATCATGCACATCTATTCTCACGTTCCCAATAATTTCAAAGGCAATCACTCAAAACTCAATTAAGAAGGTACGAACATGCCATTTGTTTTTAATAAATTTCATTATATTGCTTTATCTTTCCATTTTTCTTTCTCTTTATCTCTCCTTCTCTAATTGCTCCACCGCCTTCATAAAGGTGGTCACTACATCTTTAAATCTCTTATGTTATAGATTTCTCTCATCTTAATTTGTTCATTTATTTAATCTAGCCTCTTGACACTTCTGAGTGAGCAAATGTGTTCAAATTGAGATAAATGTAAAATTATAACCAAAAAAAAAAAATCATCACACGTGCGAAGCGCATGTGATAAGGCTTGTATATATATATAAAAGTTTTATATACCTAATAATTACACTTCATATCTTTTTTTCTTTTTTAAATCTTATCACATCAAATCATCAATTCACACCACCCGTTTCCTATGTTATTTTGTTATACAATTTTTTTTTTTTTTTATAATTTAATTATTTTTTTTACTTTTCTCAATGACTAATGCTAGAGGCACACTCAATCTCTAATAGGAACCCAATAGTTCTATCAAGACACTAGATTAGCTATAGTAGTTCTTTGAGGGAACTAGGCCTCCTAGAGAAGATTAGAGATAGAGATAGAGAAAGAAGAGAATTAGAGAAACAAAGTAGAAGTATCGTGTTATTTCATCTATATCCTAGTTACAATCCCTATCCCTTACTTATAGGAGCACAATTGGTACATTCTGTTACACAAACAGTTTTAGTCCTTTCTAACTAACTAACTAACTAACCAATCAACAATACAACTGTCACAAGTAACTAACTAATCCACCCATTAATGCAGTGGCCAAACTCTAGCTTCCAACTCAATACTTTAACCGATAACAACACAATAGCCAAACTCTATCATTCTCACACCCAAATTCACTTCCTGCATGTGTCAAGTCTTGATTGGATTTCATTATCTTCAAGTACATGTGGTGGACCCACATAGAAGTGCCTAAAATCCAATTAAGACTTGACACACAAGGTGTGGATTTAAATGTGGGAATGAGTGTATCTCTAATATTACTTTTCTAAATTCCCATTCCTACTGCTTTTTTTTTTTTTTTAACAAGATAGAATAGGTTCTTTGTTATTTATTTTGTATTTTTTTATATGTTTTAAGAAGCTATCCTGCTTTTCTTATATATAATATATTTTTTAATCTAATTTAAATATTTGTGTTAAAGTTACTATATTGAAAATATGAATTTAGAATAATTATTTTGTATTAGTATTAATTTATTGACTTGTATGATTAATAAATGTATTAATTTAGAATAAAATATATACTTGTTTAGAGTATAAAGTGATTATATCAATTAGTAAAATTAAAATATTGCTTTTGATAGTTCTATTGTTCTATACATTAACTTTTATTTTAGTTAAATAATATATTTCTATTATAAATCATGTTTCATTTATTCGTAAATATTTTCTATTATAAATCACGTTAAGTGAACTTGAATGCAAAAACTTAATTAATAAATTTGCATCTCAAAAAACAAGAAATACATATTTTAAATTTTTTAAAAAAATTGTATCAAAAGTTAAATAAATACTAGTTAATTAAAATTTAAATATAAAAAAGGGGCCCAATATAAAGTTTTCACCTTATGCCCCTAAATTTGTTAAGTCGGCCTTGCTGATGTGCAAGTGCATGCATGTGTGCCTTTATTTATAAATTTTTGTCTTATAAGATCAAATCCTGACTCTGCCATTGCCAACATGTGAAAGTTTCCTATACACACTAAAAATTATGGCTAATTGAAGTGATGTTAGTAGAGGTGTTCACGGTACAATTTAGTGTGGTTTTGCTTCATTTTTATCACTGTACTATACAATGTAGTTTAGCGAAAACTATAACTGCAGTGCTCTTCAATTTTGTGATAACATATGCAGTGCAGTGTATTATGATGCAGGTTTGGTCGGTTTTGGGTTGGAACATTTTTCAAAATTTTGGGCTAGATTGACCTAGCCCAAACCTGGTTATTCCTTTGTATTAGGCCAATTTTTAAAATGTTTGGCTGATTTTTCTTTATTTTAGGCTAATTAAGAGTAGCCCAACAAAATTTTAGGTATGAAAATGCTCATATTTTATAATAGTATTACTTCATATAATATATATTACAAGTGCGGTGTAGTTTTCGCACCACCACATGTGGTGTGGTGCGGTGTGATTACTTCATTTTGGGCAATTTTAGTCAATGTCAAATATTAGTTATAATATATTCCATGTTAAATACGCTTGAATGGATACAGAAGACGGAAGTATAAAATAAGAACACTAAACACACGAGGGTTACGTAATTCAACCTTACGGCCTATGTCCACAGAGGAAACCTTTAAGGACTATATTTTTATTATATAAAAGTATAGTACAAAAACCTGTGTTACAATGAACAATAACATGTGTATATATAGTAAACTAAACCTTAGACTAATAAACTTTTAGTACAAGTTAAAGACTTGACTTATACACAAAGTAGAATTAAACTTAGGCCTATGCTAATGGACTAATATATCTCTATCAGTCCGTTTAAGTTTAAGTATGATCATGAGATTTATTTCTTAAAAAAAAAAAAAAAAAGTATGATCATGTGAGATTTGAGCATTTTGGTGAACACTATATCAGTGATAGTTATCTATTAGTGATAACTCTCTCTCTCTCTCTCTCTCTCTTATAACGACCATTTTGACCTCGTGTTCTTGTTAGCATTATATGTAGCAGATTCTGGGGCCATTTGGTATGACATTTTAAGCAACAATTTTCAGTTTTTAAACAACATTACACGTATTTTCACACACTTTTTCACTCACACATATTTCTAAAAAATACAAACAACGTTACTAGAACAACGTTAACAAACAACCCCTCTATTTTGACAATATCAATCCCATGATAGCACTTTTCTTAAATTATTTAAAAAAAAAAAAAAAGGAAAAAAATCCCAATATATCACTTGTTAAAGCATTACCATCAGGTGTGTCAAATGCCAAATATTTGGCATTTGACACATCAAACACCAAAAACTAACCCTCATCAGATATTTTTAATCTCAAAAGTTTTGGCATGGAGCTACAGTACGCTCTCAAATATGACAGCACACAGACGAAAATGCCAAAAATTTATATTATTATTTTATTTACTTTTTCTCTCTCCTCCCAACACATATCTCTCTCTCTCTCTCTGTCTTCTCATCTCTATCTTCTCTCTCATCTCTGTCTTCTCTATTCCTCTTCCATAGCACGTCAATCTCACCAAAGACCACCACTCGACGCCGTCGATCTTCGTGCCAGGACAGAATTTCACACCACGCCACACTGCCGAGCGGCTATACCATCCACCACGCCACTCCACGCGACGACACGCCATGCTCCAGCACGCCACGCCACACCACGCCGTCGTGCCATCGAAACCTCCCACCATCGGATCTTTCTCAATCGGTCTACAGTGGTGGGTTTTGCTTTTGAGTTTGTTTGATTTGGGATGGGTTTTGAAGTTTATGGATGTGGTGGGTTATGGGTTAGTTGTGGCAGTGATACTGTGGTTGTGGGGGCAATTGGTGGTTGTGGTGGTGATTATTGGGTGGTTGTGGTGGTTATTTTGTTGGGTTGTTGTGGATTTTTTTTAAGGTGGTGTTGTGGATGTGGGTTTGTACCGGTGGTGGCTGTAGATGTTGTTGCGGCAGTGGTGGTTGTGGGTTTGTTTGATTTGGGATGAGTTTTGAGATTTGTGAATGTAGTGGGTTGTTGTGGATTTTTTTTTCTAGTTTTTTTTTTTTTTTAAGGTGGCGTCGGTGGAGGTGGGTTTGTGCCGGTGGTGGCTGTCGATGTTGTTGCGGCAGTGGTTGTTGGTGGTCGTTGTTGCGGCAGTAGTGGTTGTGCTAGTGTTGCTGCTGTTGATGATGATGGAGAGAAGTTAATATATTATTTTAATGTGTAATAAATATTATTTTACTGTTAGAATTGAAGAATAAAACATGTGATGAATGAAAAATTATAAAATGATGTGGTAAAATAATAAAATAGACTTTTAGTGTGTTAAAATGACATTTTTAACAGGAGAGATGATGGGAATGCTTTTATGTGCGTATTCGATTTAGGACATGTCGCCAAGCAAAATCGATGATTACGACTTACGAGAGAACCGGAGATTGAAGACAGTTGTTTTAAAAGTACAGAAAAATCCCTGTTGTGTTCATAAAATTACCATCTCAATAATTTTAATTAATTATATGGGGTGTTACAGAAATGAGTGGACAGCTCCTATTAAAAAAAGAGTGGACAGTAGAGTAGCGTAGACACCTACTTTTCAACACGGCTACACGTGCAATGTGAACCTGGTCCATCTTTGGAGGCTAATAATGCCTCTCTGCCTCTGCCTACTTACGTTACTTATTTTGTAACGTATCCTTTGATATCTTCTTCCTATTAAAGAAAAAGTCACCTTTTTTTTTTTTTTTTGGGAGAAGTCACCTTCTTGATTAAATGGAAAGTTTCAAAGTTACCCTTGATATATAGATTTGCTACGGTTTTTTTTTTTTTTTTTCTCGCTTAAAAAATTAGGATAAAAAAAGAAAGGGAACCTTCCTTAATATCTCATGATTCTAGGGAGATTCCGACATGTAAATGCGGAACCAGGATTTTATTTCAAGGAGAACAAAATTTATAAGCGATGTACAAGTGCACATATGTGCATGTGAGTACTTGAGACCAATTTAAATAATAATTCATTCATGTTAATACTAATATGTTTTTTAATACAAAACGGTCTAAAAAAAACATATTATTAATATTGTGTTTAATGTCTATCTATTACAAATCTTGAGTACAATCTGTGTGAATTTGATATTTTAATTAATGTATACTAATTTTTTTTTGACTTATAATATTTTTTTAAACTAAACAGAGAATGCACTTGAAATTTTATTATCTTCTCAAAATAAAAAATAAAAAACTTGAAATTTTATTATCAACTTGAAAACAATATATTTTTTTTGAGTAAACAGTAATATTTATTAGAACACACACGAAAATAGTAATACTAGTGTTTTAAACTGGATTCATGATACATTACATAAACAAAGTACAACTACAAAAGGGCCTAACTTTTGTAGTTGTAGACTGAGGTTATAAACAGCGGAAGACATACACAACCAATTTGAGATAAATATCCCTATATATATATTTTTAGTAAACAGTAATACTTATTAGAACACACAAGAAAATGGTAATACTAGTGTAAATTTTAGATTTATTATATAATTTTCCTTATATTTGATTATTTATACACAATTTTTGCTGATGAAGAATAAATTATTACATTATGAATTTGAGATAAATTTTTATCACTTTAAAGGAAATAATAATAAACTTTCTTTTTCCTTTTTGATCAATACCTCGTGCTTCTTTAAAGTATAAATGAAAAGAGAAATACATGAAACAAATCTAGGAAATGTTTTCGAAGTTTTAATAGTTATTTTGTATTACATGTAACAACTTTTGAAATTAATATATTTTAAAAAAAAATACAAAATTTCTATATACATTATTTCTTGCAAACTTTTCATATATTACAACTAAACTTATGAAAATTGGTTCCTAACCTTTCAATTGTGTTAATTTGGTCCCTAACTTTTCAGTGTCGTGTCAATTTAGTCCTGCCATTATATCTTAGATGAAAATTGCTGACATGACAAACACCCAAAATAAAATTTTAGTTTATTCTCACATCAACGGAAGCTAATTTTTTATCTTGGCCATTAGACACGTCATCAATTTTCATCTAAAAGATAACGGCAAAGACGAAATTGACACGATACTGAAAGATTAAGGACTAAATTGACACAATTGAAAGGTTATGGATCAAATTGAAATATGGTGTATAGGATAGGGACCAAAAACGTAGTTTACCCATATGAATAATTATCTCATTAAATCTTATATTCATAGTAATAAAGATTACTATTTCTAATATAATATTCATTCAATGTACCTAAGGTGCTCTAATTGTCAATTAATAAATTCTTAACATCATAAAACAAGGTAATTTAATGGTATAATTAAGCCTCAAAACTTTAATTTTATGTGGCGGACCTAAATTACATAATTAGCATGGGATGTGTGGTGGTTTTTTTTGAAAATGGAACATTCATTCATTGATGTATAAATAATTTTGGTACAAAGCATCCACAACAGGTGAATGTAAATCTTCTAACCAATACATTTCATCAATGATGTTCTTAGCATATCGGGCTAGGACATGTGCTACCATAATCCTCCCCCCCCCCCCCCCCCTTTTTAATACAGCTAATAGAAGCAAATTGCAGACCACGAACAAGGCATTGGAAGTCTTCAAACACATGACCCAACAAGGAATTTAATGATTAGCTATTGGAGAAGAGATTGCCTTCGTAACATTAACATTGTCTCCTTCTATGACTAACTTTGTGAAACCAGCATCAATGGAGAACTCTATGGCTTTCCTACAGGCTAAAGCTTCTACTTCTTCATTGTTATTTACATAAAGCCCTTTGACAGACATTGACGCCATCACCTCACCTTCCTCATTGCAAATTATTGCACCAAAGCCAAAGTAATTCAGGTCCAAAAAAATAGCAGCATCAAAATTCAATTTATAAATTGATGGAGGGGGAGGTTGCCAAAAATCCCTACTCGGTACCGTGCTTGGGATTGATAGATGGTCTTGGGATTTTTTGTACTCATCCAAGAAATCCATTGCTCTTTTATTCAGCCACCTCGGGTCCTTTATTTGCTCCCCATGTACAACTGCGTTCCTTTGATTCCAAATAAACCATGCTTGAATAAGAAACAATTCGAACTCAGCTGTAGAGAGCCTCTCCAAAAGATTCTCAAATATTTGAAAAATGTCATGTTGATCATTTGAATACTTCTGCAAACTGATAGAGCTCCTAGCCCACACATCCTGAGCAACACCACATTCGCAAAGAGCATGTACACCAGACTCTAGAAATCTTTTGCAGCATTGACAGACATTGTCTGAAATGATTCTTCTCCTCCACAAGATTCACATGGGTTGGTAAGATTTCTTGGCATGCTCTCCATCCAAAAACCTTGATTTAATTAGGAACTCGAAGTTTCCAAAGATTTCTCCATACCTACTGGCCAATTGGACCCTTTGAGCTTTCAACCCAATTCTCTTCTCTCAGCACCTTCCTTGCCACATGGTACCCAGATTTAACAGAATACATACCATTCTTATTTTTAAGCCATACAACTGAGTCAGACATAGACGTACGACTTAGTGGTATTCTGCAAATGGCCTCGCATCTTCCCTATGAAAGCTTGCCATGATGAGATCACGTCTCCACCAATTTAAATTTGGGTCTATGAGGTTAGAAACCCGCCACTCCTCATCATCCTCATGCATTAGATAGAGAACTTTATTTTTTGGGTGATTTGGAATCTATTTATCCATATGTACTCTAATGGATAACCCATTTTCTACTCTCTAACAACATCCACTCTTCTAGATAGGCATTGCTGCCATAATGCTTTTCCATACGTAAGAGTTATTGGGTGACTTAATTGCATCTAGGAAGTGGCACCGTGGAAAATATCTAGCTTTGAAACACTGGAAAAGAAGTGAATCCTGGTCATGCAACATTCTCCAACCTTGCTTTGCTAACATAGCTAGGTTGAAATATCTCAAATCCCAAAAACCCATCTCGTCCTTTCTTAGGCTAAGATAATTTGCCCCAGCTTTTCTATTGAATCTTCCTATCATTCCCAACTTGTTCCCACCAAAAGTTTGCACATATTGCATTGGGCTCATCGGATGTGTGGTGGTTTTAATTATCCACTATCCAATATTGATTCATAGAATATTAATAATAAATTTCCTAGTTTTTTATTTTTATTTTGTTTTGGGCATAAAAAGAGATTCATTACTAAAACAAACAGATAGAGTTTTTACAAACACAAAATTAAAGGAGAGCCACAAAGGGTCTACAAAGACACTAGACAGACATAAAAATTCATCCTACTCTCAAAACATAAACATTCATCCTAAAAATACAATTATATGAAGTTATAATTCATGGTGATACTAACTAAACATTATATGAAGTTATAAACTTTCATTCTAGGATATATAACTAAACATTATAAGACAAGAAGAAACGCCACTTGACAGAAAGTCACAGAAGGTTTGGAGAGAATACCACGTATGGATGGACTCTCTCATTCTCAAAAGGAAAGAACAAAAGGAACTTGTACGGAGCAAAAAAAAAGGTGAAAGACGTTAGCCATGCAGGCTACCGTGAAGGGTAGGACTTTGGTTCATTGTCTCCAAACCATGGTCAGGGGTCAAGGTATATGGAGTGAGACAGGTTCATTCAAGGAGAAGCTCATTGGGGATATTCCAAGTGCCTACACTCTGGCATTCAGCTTCGGAGACATCATGGAGGACGACGAGGAGTCCGATGAGGAGATAAAAAATCTTCGTGAAGGGTTAGTTGCTATTAAGTTCTCCAAAGAATTTAAACAGCAAATCCGAACCCCATGGACAAAAGCATTCATTGTGAAGGTGTATGGCAGAATGGTGGGCTTAAGTTTTCTGCATAACAGACTTTTATCCATGTGGAAACTTGCTGGGAGATTGGATTGTGTCGACTTGGGGCATGGATTTTTTTTTTACTCGATTCTACTTGAGAGATGACTATGAAGCTACTCTTAAGAGGGGACCTTGGTTCATTGGAGAGCACTTTCTCTCCATCAGACCATTGGAGCCAAACTTCTGGCCTACGTCAGCAAATGTCACCTCAGTGGCTGTATGGATAAGATTCAATGAGCTACCAATTGAGTATTACAACTCTGAAGCTCTCTTGCAAATCGGGAAATCCAATGGCAACGTGCTAAGGGTCGACACTCACACTGCAAATGAAGCAAGAGGTAGGTTTGTGAGACTTTGTGTCCAAATTAATGTGGATAAGCCTTTGGTTACAGCAGTGTTGATTGGAAAGTTCGAATAACTAGTCTGTTATGAAGGTATCCAGAAACTATGCTTTTCTTGTGGCAGAATGGGTCATCGAAGGGAAAGTTATCCGTACACGGTCCGGCCAGACCTGACACCGAGAGAGGTAGAAACAGGGGATGTAAGGGATGTGGAAGCCCGATCATGCGATAAGCATGTGCCTGTCAAGCCAAACGTAGGAGAGGGGCCCAGCAAGATCGTGCACGGGAGTGCGCATGAAGAGGCACATAAAGGGACATATGGTCATTGGATTGTAATGTGACAAAAAATCAGAAGAGTGGAAGGGCCCATACTATGTTGGATAACGATCGATTAAGACAAGAATAGAGGAAGATAGAGAATGAGGTGAGGTTTAAATTCACTACAGGGAAGCAAAAACTCACTAATGGGCCGAGTAGGGAGGCCAAAAGGAAGCTATCCCCCTCTCCCAAACATATTAATGAGGCCCAAATAGCGAGCTCTATCCAAAGTATAGAGCATACCTGCCTTCAACAAGCCCAAACTTCTCCAGCCTAAAGCCCATAAGCCATAGAGATGGTGCAAGTGTGCTCACGGGCTGACAAGGAGCTAAGTAATCCCAAGCCCAATCACAATGCCTCAGTTAAGGGCAAAAAGGCCATTACTCAATCTAGGGTATCACTAGAAACTCCTACAAGCGCTGAAAAAGAGGATTCCTTTGCTTCTTCATCTCAAGCTCGAACAAAAACTCAAAGCTTCCATTCCTCGCATGTTCAGCCAAGCTGTGATGGAAGATCAAAGCAAGGAGTTGAGGGAGATCTGAACCCAAGAGCTACTATTGAGTTTCAGCTCTCAAGTGTGTCCTGGATAGAGGTGGGCTATTAACATGGAGGGGGTTGTAGTGGAGATACCAGAAGTTATGCTAGCTGAGATCTGTGTGAACCCAACTCGAGCGATGGGTTGGTTCAACGACAAGTTTCGGAAGGCATGGAAGAATATATTCCCTTTGATAGAGACGAGCGTGAGGGAAGATTGGATTTGTCGGACCCGGCGTGGACGGAGGCGAGGAACCTGTGGTGGAGTTTCTGATGGATACACCACTGTCGGAGGAGGAATGCCGTTTTGTTTGAGAAACACTGCCTCAGATCTCGCTGATGCCAGTGCTATGCGAAGTGAGCCTTATGGAGACTCTTTCAGAACGAAGAATGTTGGAAGGGTAGCCAATCTTATGGGGAACAAACACACTACAAAGTTAATACAAGTGTTTCAACCAACTGTGGTGTTCAGTCTTCATGGGTCGTCCCTGGAATTGGAGATGGGAGTGCTGCAACACAACCTAACAATGTGCCTAGGAGAAGGTCAGACAAAGGAGATGCTAAAGTGGATTGGATGGAATTTAAGGGAGGAGGCAAAATCCCTGCTGCCTTTTGATGAATTCCCCACCCCTCAACATCTTTTCCTAATGAATATCATAATATGGAACTGTAGGGGCACTCTGAAGCCCTCATTTCAGAGTCATGTTAGAGAGCTGGTTTGCAACCATGATCTTGCGATTTTAGTGCTGATGGAAACCAGAATTGGGGGTGAGAAGGCTAGAGAGATATCAAGCAGGCTTCCTTTTGATGGGGCAACTCATACTGACAACATTGGCTATGTCGGTAGGCTCTGGATGCTTTGCAACTCTAACAGGTGGAGGTCACTACTTTATCCAGCACTGGGCAGGAAATTCATATCGTTGTTAAGGTAATAAGCTCTAGCTCTAGCTGGTTATTTACTGCAGTTTATGCTAGTCCTAGGAGTGCTGAAAGACACATTTTGTGGGATAACTTGAATAAAGTTGCAAAACTTCATAATATGCCTTGGGTTGTAATGGGTGATTTCAATGAACTTCTTCTAAATAAAGATAAGTTTGGGGAGAGGGCTGTTAGTGTGAACAAATCCTTATTGTTCAAAGAATGTCTGGATAATTGTGGCATGATTGATATTGGCTTTTCTGGTCCTCGCTTCATTTGGACTAACAAGAGGGAAATACAAGCATTTATACAAGAAAGGATAAACATATTTTTTGTTAATGCTAACTGGTGCCTTTTATACCCTGATGCTAAGGTGGTCCACCTAACAAGATGCCATTTAGATCACTGTCCGGTGATGCTTAATATGCTTCCAAGAGGCCACACAGGGAGGAAAAGGCTTTTCGAGTTTTAAACCTTTTGGCTGACAGATCCTACCTTCCCCAAGATTGTGTACTAGGCGTGGAGGCAGCCTAATAATCTTGTGGAGGCCAAAGATAACTTTCCAAAGAAGGCTTCGGCTTGGAACAAATTGCAATTTGGTAATATCTTTTTTAGGAAAAAGAATATCACAGCTAGATTGAACGACATATAAAGGGTAGTAGTCAAGCCCTCAACTTTTCTACTTAATCTTGAAAAGAGCTTATGAAGGAGCTTGATATTATTCTAAGGCAAGAAGAGGAGTTTTGGGCGTTAAAATCCCAGGTTAACTGGCTGATCCAAGGCAATCGTAACACCACCTTCTACCATGTTTCTACATTGGTTAGAAGGAAAAGAAATTAGATTTCAGCAATCAAAGATACAATGGGAGAGTGGTTGTATGAAGAAAATGAAGTTAAGGAGTTTATTAGGGATGGTTTTAACAATATTTATACAACCTCCCTACCTAGTGCCTCTAGGTCATGTCCTTCAATCTCTTAGTGGCAAGCTAGGCTCTCGGATGAGGAGAAGAGTAGCATCAGTGGGGGTGTGACAGAGGAAGAGATAAAAGCAGCCTTGTGGTCGCTTAAAGCATACAAAGCTCTGGGTCCAGATGGGTTGCATGCTAGTTTTTTTCAGAGATTTTGGTTGATTGTGGGTAGCTCAGTCATTGAAGAAGTGAAGAGGGTTTTTGTAGAAAGGAAAGTTCCTAGCTATTTGAATAAAACTCACATCGCCCTCATTCCCAAAATCCAAGGCCCTGAGACATTGGGCAATTATAAGCCTATAAGCTTGTGCAACATAGTTTACAAGATTGTCACGAAGGTCATAATCGCTAGGTTGAGACCATATCTGGATAAGCTCATATCTCTTCTCCAAGCAACCTTTGTTCCAGGCAGGAAGGGGATAGACAATGCAATTATAGCCCAAGAAGTTATTCACTCCATTAACAAAAAGAGAGGGAAAGTGGAGTATATGGCCTTGAAGATTGATTTGGAAAAAGTGTACGATAAGCTTGAATGGAGCTTCATTAAGGATATGCTAATTAGAATTAATCTCCTGGTGGATCTTATTGATATCATTATGAGTTGTGTTTCGATGGTTTTTACGTCTATTCTGGTTAATGGAGATGCCTTAGAGTCGATATATCCATCGCGGGGGATAAGGCAAAGAGATCTGTTATCTCTGTATTTGTTCATCCTTTGCATGGACTACCTTGGGCAGCTCATTGAAGAGAAGTGTACGATGAAGCTTTGGTAGCCAATTAAGGCCTTTCAAAGCGGACCGGCATTCTCCCATCTGTTTTTTGCAGACAACCTTGTTCTCTTTGCCAAAGCGGACTACATCAATTGTTCAGTTGTTAGGGATGTGCTTGATGATTTTTTTTGCCTATCAGGCTAAACTGTAAGTGAATTAAAGTCAAGATTTTCTTTTCACCCAATGTTGATAGAGATACTAGAGAGTCTCTTTGTGACATTCTTGGCTTTGCTTCCACTCCGAATCTTGGCAAGTATTTAGGGATTCCTATTAAGCATTCGGGCACCTCCCCCCAAGACTATAACTTTATCTTGGATAGGGTCAAACAAAAGCTTGCGGGCTGGAAGGCGAATTTGTTCTCGCTGGTTGGCCAAGCTGTTCTCATCCAAGCCTCTTTAGCGACTATCCTATCCTATGTGATGCAATGTGCTCATCTTCCAGGAAAAATCCTTGATGGATTGGATTGGGTTAACCATAACTTTCTTTGGGATTCTTTGGAGACAACCAGGAAGATCCATTGGATTGGGTGGCATAAGGTGACTAAAACTAAGGTTGAAGGTGGTCTTGGATTGCAAACGGCAAAAGGAAGAAATATTGCTCTTCTTGCAAAGATGAACTGGAGATTAAGCACTAAAAAAGAAGCCGCTTGGGCTCAAGTCTTAAGAGCTAAGTATTGCAATAACAGAAGGATAAATGCTCCTAATGCTGATAAGCTCCCTTGCTCTCACGTTTGGTTAGCCAGTAAGAAAGGCAGGGAGGTCTTCACCAAAGGTAGCATGTGGATGGTGGGAAGGGATAGCAAACTGAATTTCTGGTATGGTAATTGGACAAAGATGGGCCCTACTTGACTGCTCATTCAAGGCCCCCTTCCCCGCGAAGCTTCTAAATGGGAAGTGAAGGATGTCATGCTTGATACAGGATGGGATAGGGATCGAATACCTTTTGATTTTCCTCTAGAAATCAAGTTGATGTTCCAAGCCATCCCAATTCCCTTAATAGGAAGAGGAAGTGACAGATTAGCTTGGGTGAATAATCCTAGAGGGGATTTCGACTTAAAGAGTGCTTATAGTCTTGCCATGGGGCCTGATCCAAATATGGCCTTCTTTGCTAATTGGATTTGGAAATCTATGATGCTGCCTCGTATCAAAACTTTCTTGTGGCAATGTGCTCATAAAAGCATCGGTGTGAAGGCCTGTCTTATGCGAAGAGGGATGATAAATGATGTTTGCTATCCCATTTGTCAAGAAGAAGTAGAAACAATCCTGCATGCTCTAAGGGATTGTGCTCGAGTTAAATCCGTGTGGGGGCAGCTGGGAGTTCAGCCTTTAAACCATGATTTTTGGCTATCAGACTTGCAAGATTGGCTGAACCACAATGGGAATTTGAGTAACAACTATGCTACTAGGCATCTTCCTTGGAAAATGATCTTTCCCTTTGCCGTATGGAATGTATGGAAGAGTAGAAACAATTGTGTCTTTAATAGGAAGAACTCAAACCCAAAACTGGCTACTGAGATAGTTAATCAAGCGGTGGAGTTTGTGTTCTGTGCTTCATCTCCTAGAGGCCTGACTCGCAACACCATCAAGAGAGTAAGATGGGAGAGACCTCAAGGAGGGTGGGCAAAGCTAAACACTGATGGGGCTGCAAAGGGTACTCTGGGTTTGGCAGGTTGTGGTGGAGTGGTTAGGGATGAGAATGGTAGATGGCTTGTTGGATTTTCGAGGCGTATAGGAATAACTACCAGCTTTGTAGCTGAATTATGGGGGCTTAGGGAAGGTCTTATTTTATGCTGCAACTTAAATATTTCCTCACTTGTTGTTGAACTTGATGCTAAAGTAGTTGTGGACATCTTTCTTAACCCGAACTATCACAACAATGTTGTTTTGCCTATTTTGGATGATTGCAGGCAGTTGGTGCATTGGTTTCGCCAAATTCAGTTTAGACATTGCTACCGTCAAGCCAATCGATGTGCGGATATCCTTGCTAGGATGAGCACTGATCAGGATGTTGACTTTATTTCCTTTGATTTTCCGCCTGTGGACATTAGGAGTATTTTAGATGATGACTCTGCTGGTTTGTATGTAAACAAAGTATGCTCTGTTACTGATGTATTTGGTTAGCTTTTGAATGAATTGTCTTTTAACCAAAAAAAACTAAACATTATATTAGTAAATTTTGGGTGGGGTTAGGGGCAACTGTCCCTTTCCTTCTCTTGATCCCGTGGCTTCTCCTCTGTGGATGTGTCACTAGCTTATAAAATTCTTGATATTTCGATAATTGTTACTTGTCAATATTAGAAAAGATGGTGAGCATTTTGAAAGAATTGATGGAGACTAGGGATATGAAAAAAGAAATGAATCAGATGATACTTTTTTTTTTTTTAATACCTTGAAACTTCATTAAATCAAAAAGAAAAGTCTACAATAATGTAATCAGCCTTGCAAGCATCCAAGATAATTCTTGGGGCTTCATGCTTATTGCAATAGAATTGGCTTTTGAGCCTAACAGTAAGTTTGGTGGTAGTGTGATCTGCAAAATTAAGTATTTTTCCAACCCAACTAAACTTACATTTGAAAAAAGACTTGCTAAGTTCAAGGGAATTACAAATAATAATGCTAATAGACCAGTCGACTGGTACACCCTTTACATTAAGACTGTCAACACATACTTTAGCATCACCTTCTATGACAACCTGCATCCAGTGGCGGGCCATCAATAGGATCGAGGGGGGCCTTGCCCCCCGCCCCTCCAAATTTATCTAAAAAATTAAGGAATTTTTTTTTTGGAATTATCCTAAATAATTTGAAAATTTTTAAAAGAACCCTATCATTTTGGCCCCCCATACCTGATAATATAAATATATATTTAAGAAAGATTAAAAATAAACATAACGTTCATTTAAATAGAAGAATAATACTAGAGATACAAACTATTTTACAAAAAAAATTATAAACTGCTGATGTGGTAAGTGATTATTGGTAAATGAAAAAGTAATATTAATGGTGGGCCTAAATGAAAACAAATAAGAGGTTGACCACATCAACATTTTGTAAAAATATTGTAAAATAGAATACAATCCATAAATATATATATATGTCAAAAAATTACAATAATTAAACATTCAGCATCTTTAAAATGAACACATAGGTATTTAAACAATTACCTTAACAAATAAAAGGGAAAAAAATTCTAATTTTCATCCCAACACATCTAGGGCTTACTTGTATCATAGCAGTAGAAAAATTGAAAGGTCAGCAGTTTTGTTAATTCACCACACCACCAAGTCCCCCACACAATTGCAGAAAATTTTGCTCACAGTGCTCTCACAGGTGACTCTCTCTCTTGCTCCCTCTGTCTTCGTCAGCATTTGCATTCTTTTTTTTTTTTTTTTTTTCTTTTCAGTTCTTTCATTTTCCCACTGCTACTACAGTTTTGTATTTACAATATAAAAGTAAAAGTTCTATGTAACTAGACTAGACAAGAAAGAGTGAAAGACAAGCTTGAAACTTCCATAGGCCCCTCAACCCTGTACAATGCTCCCGTGTTACTTTACTTTTCATTTGATTTTTTTTTCCTTATAATATATTATTTGTTATTATAATAATCAATATATTATATACTGTATGGCATTATAATTTATAAATGTAATTGATTAGTTTGATTAAAATATACAGTATATACTACCATATTAACATGTATTTAGCACTTCAAAAAAAAATTAACATGTATTTAGTTGTTGTTTATAGCACATATTGAGTTATAAAGTATTGTACATTACTATTTTAGATTTTATACACAAAAAAAATTATATATATGGCCCCCCCCTAAAGATAAATTCGTGGCTCCGCCACTGCTTGCATCCAGTTCTTTGTAGTAACAAACTTGTAAAGCCCACAAAAAGGTTGTTGCTTTGTTATGCAAAGGAGAGCATTTCTTGTGTAGTTTGGCCCAAACTTTAAACACTTCACAAGAATTGTCTCTTTCCACCACTGCCAAAGCAATTAAATTATCAGGGATAACTGCATCCGCATTAAGTATGACCATGCTTGTAGGTGGGGGGTTGCCAAGTCTCAAGTTCTTCAGCTCTATTCAATGCCTTAGATTCCTCATTAGCAATAACCAAAGCATATTCCTTGACTCTGCTATCTAGAAACGGAGCTACAGTTTGACCTTGGGGGGCAATGCCGGCTAAACCAGCTACCCTGAGATTTGGAAAAATAAAAAATATTATATATATAATAGGCTTGAATTAAAAGTTAGGTCCAAGAAAAATTAAACCTGCCCTCCCTCTATAAAATCTTGGCCCTTTAAACCCAAAAAATGCTTAAACAACAACACAGATCAGCCCTAAACTCAACACAAAAATGCCCCAAACAACAACACAATAATGAATTTATACCTTTAGAAAAGTAAAAAATTTAAAATTAATGTATTATGCATATTGCTCACATTCTTATATTCATCTTTACTTAGTAATTATAATTACTTGTTCTGTGAGATTCCATCATTGATGATTTTTTAGATTTAAAAGAATGTCTAGTTCCCTTTTCATATATGATTAAAATATAATGTATAAGAATCAATAATTTTATTTATTAATACTAAATAGATGGTTATTTAGATTTTCATGATTTTTTTTTGTTTAAACTTCTGCCCCTCCTAACTAGGAATCTTGGCTCTGTCCCTATTGCTATCTATGTTGTTAGTGATGAGTGATGACCCTAATATCCACGTGCTTATTATTATGCACATACTGGTTCCTCAAACTCCAAATTGAGTCTAAGGTGAAAGCCATATGTAGTGAATACATAAAAGCTCTCGTTTGGTTTGGACATGACTCAGTTTTCATAACTCAATACTCATAACTCAAAACCCATAACTCAAACCCCACTATCACTCAAAAACTCCAAAATTTTTATTTGGTTACGAAACCCAGTCACATATCTCAACTTTTAAGTCCACTTTTTGCCAAAATGGTGGAGCCCATCCCACTGACAATACATAGTGGGTTTATGGTTGCTACCCGCGTCCATTTTCTCTTCCCCCTTCTTTCATATTCTCCCGTCAAACAACCCAGAAAAGCAAAGTTGCCCATAATCCAAAAGCAGAGCAGTCACCTCCCACTTTGACGCACTCGCACAACGAGAACATGTTCTCATCTTCTTTAATCTTCTTTCATTTTCTATTTCATTTTCCCTTCATCAATACCCATTTAATGCCTCTCTTCCCAAAAATCCATTTCACACCTCTCCCTCATCTGAACTCAGATCGACGCCTAGGGCTGGTGAGCACAAATCTGGAGTGGAATAGCCGTCGCGGATACCGGCCAAACCCCCGTATAAGGTAATTTTCTCGTGTGGCTTGGGCTCTATCTTTGTTGCTCTGTTTGGATTTGATTTTGAATAAACCTAAGGAACAGGTTTACTCTACTTTGCATCTGAAAATATTAGGAGATTTTGGGTCTGTTATGTTTAACCCGATTTCCCACAACAATATTTATGCAATCAATAAGTTTTGTTGAGTTTGGGTTTAATGTTAAGTATGCTATTTGGGTTAGATAAATTCGGATGGGTATGTTGGTTGTTTGAGTTTGGGTGTATGCCTATGAATATATACATTCTTCACTCTTAAATGGGGGTTGGTCACAGTTCAGACTTTTAGAATATATAACTAGTTGTGTTCACCTGTCAATTTTTGTTGTAAGCTTTGGTTTCCTTGCAATCTTTATAATTTGATCATCATCAAAGTGTACAAAAAACTGTGATTATACTTTTACTACTAAAGTTGATGAAAATTGAATCATACTATTGTTATATATGCTTTGCATTAGGATAAAACTATGTTATCAAATAAAAGATTGTTGCTCTACTCCTAAAGCCCACAATTTTTTTTTCCCCAAAAGTTGTTACTTGCTACTTGCTACTACTAACCTTTAACTCTAGTAAATGATATTTCCCCAAAAGCCTACCCAAAAGAACATAAGGAATAAGAATGTTGTAAAGCAGCTTGAAACACCTAGAAAGGAACATAACATGGAAACAGTCTTGATATATTGCTATTAAAAGAATAAATGAAAAATGTTCTCTTTCATTTAATTGTCATCTTAATTAGCATAAGTATTCATACACACAAGAGAATGTACAATTATGAAGTAAACCCTTCAAATGTGAGTTGGTATTTTCAATTATCTCATATAAATTATCTATTTTGAGACATTGTTTGAATGTAGAACTGAATTATGATATATTTCATTTCTTCCATGCTTGTATGTTTCTTTTGAAGCCTCTACTCAGTGCTTTCAAGGGATGAATACACCTGCATCGATCAACAAGAGTATAAGCTGTTCAAGAATTCCTCAGTTTGCTTCACTGAGTTGATTAATAACATTAGCAAGAACAAAGAATTATTTTGCATAATTTAACACAATTTTATCAAAATATGCATTTGGGAAATAATAATCTATGTGTGGAATAGGTAACAAATATAAGTGTACAGTCTCAGACTTTTTAAATCTACTCTACATGAAATAATTATATTACCACCTCCACATTACTTACATGGCTATTTTCAAAATTGGACCAGCTTAAATTGGCATTAGACTGGAACAAGACTTTGTTCTAGAATTTCTTTCCCTGTAATTCCATCCTTTAGAGTTTTAAAGTATATGTCGTAGTCCTTCTCTAGAGGTGGGTTTTTTGGGCCCACTGTAAAAGGCTCACCAAATGGAGTCACACTTTTAACCTGCAGAAGATATAGAAGAAAGTGATGATATCCAAAATCTCCAATAAATGAAACTTGCAACACTTTATATTCACAAGTGAAATTTGATTAAGCTCAAGAGTAAATTTAATAATATGATCATCATCTTTTATCTTTTATATATATATATATATATGTATGTATGTATGTATGTATGTATGTATGTATATGTGTGTGTATTCTTTTTTATTTAATATGTATATATATATATGTATGTATGTATGTATGTATGTATGTGTATTCTTTTTTATTTAATATGAAAAAAAAAATTTCATTAAAGTGCAAACCAGATTAGATTCAAGTTGTTATGCAGCCAGCTTGATATTACAATCAAGGATGTTTTAAGTATTCTTGTTTTGGCAATAGGTATAGGCAGGGGCAGAGGGAAGGGGGGTCGAGGGGGGCACTTAAAAATCCTCCAGGCAGAATGTTTCGCAACTACCTCACAGGAAGGCCTTACCTGCGAGACGCTCGCGAAACTGACAGCCTGGCACGATTATTCAGCTTCCAGCATGTGCTTCCCACGTGGCTCTTTCGCGGGTTAGCTTCTCGTGAAATCCACATGTTCTTCAATTCATGCTCGATTCTTTACCAACTTAATACTAAACTCAATGCAATAAAATCTCACAAAATACAAGGAACAAAATTAAACTAATTACAACACTTTTTGTCATGGAATAAAGCCAACATAAAACATAATTGTAAATCACAACTTTACAATCTCCCCCTTTGGCTATTCCGTGACAACACCCTATAACAGACTCTAGACTTAAACGTGAGTTTGGGAATAATGACAAAACTCACTCACACCTAAATCTAGAAACTGTGATGAACTTGGAACATATAAACCTGTAACCTGAAACACTTGCACATAACACATTAGACCCTCAAGGTAAATCAAGTGATAAAAGGACAAGAATAATGTAACAAGTAAAAAGCGATCAGGTAAACATGTTGTGAAACATGTGAGCAACTTGATCAAACACATGGTAGTCATATGGAAATGACTACAATGATCATATAGCAAAGCAAATGATCATCCAAACATACAACCAATAAAGTACAATAGCATAAGAATGTATGCATGACCAACATATAAACACGATGCGATGAGAGCAACAAAGCATAGATACTAAATGTAACTCAAAGCACCATAAAGCAATGAGAAAACGAGCAAAATATAAAACAAAACAAAACAAGGTTTACTCATAAAAAATGTCTCTCCCCCTTGGTATATGCATCTCCCCTATGGCTTTCTCCCCTACGAATGTGCACTAGGTAAAATTTCTCCCCCTAAGAGTGTGCACTAGGTAAAATTTCTCCCCCTAAGAGTGTGCACATGAGTCATATAGAAATGACGATACTCATCGGTATACTCTCCAGTGTACTCTCCCCATTTTTGTCACGAATAGACAAATTAATCAAGAGGAAGGAAGGAAAGAAATGAAAATATGAACAAGGGTAAAAGATTATGCATGAGGGGTGCAAGATGAATGGGAAAATGAAGCTCAAACAAAAGGCAAAAACATCTTTTAAAAAAAATTGCTACAAAGCATAAAGTACATGGCATGCTAAGGATGATAGAATAAAGTATAGACCAAGGCATGACATAGACACAAGACCATGTTATATGTGCTAAGAAGTCTAAAAAGACTTAACTAGCATGAGTGAATGCAAAATATGTCAAGTGTTAGAGTATGTGCAGCAAGGTGCATCTAATGTGCATCTAGTGTGCATATGAGATGCATAACCAATGCATGAGCAAGCACTCATGGGGCAAAGTGTGTAAAATACACAACCAATGATCAATACATGATAAGCATGCATAATCATGGTAATCCCCAAAATTTGGTACTCGTCGAAGTCCAAAACAAGGAGAAAATGCCATTTGGGCATTTTATCAAACACTTGGAGTGCACACACTACACATGTATGTTAAATAATGCATGAACATATGAAAATCTTGCCTAAATACATGTTATTTATGCCACAAGGGGCCAACAACCAAAGAAAATCATCATTTAAAACAAAACCCAATCAAAAAGATTGACAAAAAATAAGTTTTCCAACTCCCATTTAAGAAAATCCCAACTATGAACATAAAAACCTCAAAAACATAATCTAAGGATCAAAATCAATTAAAAGAGTTAAAGATTACTTAGAAATGTTAATGGAATGAAAAAACTTGAATTTAGTTGGGTTTTGATGTAGAAACATTAAAACATGGGTTTGGGAGAAGATGGGAGACGTTTAAAACAAATGTTCCACGAAATGCCCTTTAAAAATCTGATTTGGGAATTTTCACGGGAAGCTTACTCGCGAAATTACTTGCGAAATTCTCGTGAAAACACCTAGAACGCCTTAAAATGTATACTTGTTATATATTTATGTGGGCGTTATCTCTTTATTACTATACTTAATTTTTATAATTAAGCCATGATTTGCATTAGTCCCTATTATTTATCTTTACATAATTTCTTGAATAAGATGCCATTCATTGTGTGTAATTTTCTACTTTCAGAAAATCATGTGAGAAAGATGAGTTTACAGGAATTTGTGAGAGAATGGAGGCCAAACTAGAATTGAAGTGGAGCTAAAGGACCATGCTTAAATGTCTAAGGAGGTGCAGCTGGAGCGCTTGGATCATCTACCATGATTGGAAGCTTCATATAAGGAAAGAAATCAAAGAGGTAGAATCTGAAAAGGAAAAATCTGATTTGAGCACTGATCAGTATTTTGGGTGTATCTCTCTCCTCAAAAATCCAATTGACACAAGACCAGATGGGTTGGAACCGTGACTTAAATATCTACAACTTTCCAGTTTTGAGTTTTCTGAAATTCTCAATTTTTGAAGGCCGAAATTAACTCACAAATTACTGCTGTAAATTTTATCGGAAATTAAAAATAGTAAAAGTTTTATTTTTCTTTAGGGACTCTTTAGAGGTTAGGGTTTTGAAGGGAGGCTGTGTAGAACGAATTTTGGAGAGCAAACCTTGTATTTTTCTTTCTCTAATGGCAGCCTAAACTCTTTGCTAGGGTTAGGGGTTATGTTTCTTCTATACGGTATGAATATTTAATGTGATTCTTTCTAGGATTTTATCAACGACATATTTGATTGTTCAATTAGATTTCTTTTGATGTATTAGTTCTTCCATGCTTTCAATAAGTTCAATCATGTTTTTCTTATTGTTTAGATAAATTTCTAATAGTTTCAAATAGAAATCAGGTTTTAAAGTGAATGAGTTTTTCTGAAAACTTTTCTAACCGCATTATCAATCGAGGTTATTATGCATTCTTGAATTGTCTCAGTTTAACCGAATCATAAGTGTTTAATTGTATAAGAACAATCAATTATGAAATATATATTTTCTTAGATCACAAAGAATTTCATATCGATATAGGGAAACATCTCGATGCCCTAGTATTTACATTATTGATTTGAATCAATTTTTATTATTATTCTTGTTAACAATCACCAAGCAAAAGTATTTTTCTTCTTCACCCAAATTCTTATTTAATTATATTGTCTTTGAATTTACCCTGCTCCTTGTGATTCGACCTCGGTACTTCGAGAATTATATTGCTACGATCTCCTGCACTTGGGAGTGAGCAAGCAATTTTGGCGCCGTTGCCGGGGAGCTGCTGCGTGTTCAGAGGCAATTTTTTGGAGCAAAGCATAGTTGGTGGAAATTCTTCTATTGGTAACTTCGTTCCATTTTTTCCTTTATTTTGTTTTTTATTTTTCTGTTTGTTTTTATTTTATTTTATTGTGCATTCATTGTTGCATGAGCATTTGGGTTAGAAACAAGAGAGGCAGATTATAAAATTTTTAAACTTACTTTGGTAATCTTTTTGACACACCTTTGCCTTCACCTTCTTCATCAATCATGGGTGATGAAACACGTAATAATCATGAGGAGAATAGAAGAACTATGTATGAATTGTTGCATCACACACAAAATTATGTTCCTTCATGCATCATGTTTCCACCTAATGCACCACATATAGAACTGAAACAAGGTTTATTAGCAATACTTCTTGACTTTAGGGGACAAGAAAATGAAAATCCTTATGTTCATGTTAGAGCTTTTGAAGAGGTAATTAGTAGTTTCTATACACAAAATGTTATTGAGACTGCTAAGTTACATTTCTTTCCTTTTTCTCTTAAGGATAAGGCAAGAAGTTGGATTTACACCTTGAAACCTAGGTCTATAGGTAGTTGGGGGGAGATGGCCAAAGAGTTTTTTAAGAAACATTTTCCTCCCCACAAAGTCCAGCAAGTAAAAAGAAGGATAGCTAGTTTTGTCCAAGGAGAAAATGAGACCTTATACCAAGCCTGGGAAAGGTACAAAGATCTTTTCAATTTCTGCCCAACTCATGGGTATAAAGATTGGAGGTTAGTTAGCTATTTTTATGAAGGACTTACACCTAGAGACCGACAGTTTGTTCTACTCTCATGTGGAGGGGACTTTTTACAAAAAGAACCCGAAGATGCAATGGATTATCTTGATGAGATAGCTGAAAACTCTAACACATGGACTGGACTTAGCCCTGTGGACTCCACTAATAGGACTAGAACTAACACTACCACTTCTAGTGGAAGTGTTTTCAAGTTGAGGTAAGATGATAACATGAGTGCAAAAATCAGCATGTTAACAAAAGAAATTGAGGCACTCAAAATGAAAGGAATTAGGAGTGTTAGTGCTACCTTTAAAGAGGACCCAATGGAGGTGTGTAAAATCTGTCATGAGATAAACCATGCTACAAATGAATATGCATCACTTTCATCATTCTTAAATGTGCCAGAAGAACAAGTACATGCATTTAATTCATATTGGCCAAATAATTCTTCATATTCTAACAATTATAACCCAAATATGCGAAACCATCCGTATTTGAGTTATAAGAGGGACAATGTGTTGAATCCTCTTGCTCTAAGGAATTTTAATTCACCACATGCATCATCATCATCATCTAGACCTTCCTTGAAGGATGCACTTAGTACTTTCATTCAAAGGCAAAGTGAGCAAAATCAAAAGTTTGAATCCATGCTCACTAGGCTAGATGAAGAGGTAAGAGAGACCAAGAGTCATATAACTAGACTTACAAATTCATTGAGTGAGATAGAGAGAGGGAAGCTTCCCTCCCAAACTCAACCCAATCCCATCAATCAAAATCTAAAAATTGGCTCTAAGGATAAACATGAAGAAGTAAAAGCTGTGACCATTTTGAGGAGTGGTAAAGAGATTGATAAAAGTGATCCTTTAATAACTAAGAAATCTAAGGAGACCCCAGTTGAAGAAGAAAAGGATGAAAATGAGCCACTTGGGCTTGATGACATTGAACAATGCCCAATCCCTCCACCATTTCCACAAAACTTAAAATTACCTAGGAAATTGGACACCGTATCTGAGATATTAGAGCATTTGCATCAAGTCAAGATAAATTTGCCATTATTGCATGTTATCAAGCAAGTGCCTGCATATGCCAAGGTAATTAAGGACCTATGCACCATCAAAAGAAAGCATCATATGAAGAAGACCGCATTCCTAACAGAATAGGTAAGTGCAATTATCCAACATAAGACCCCACCAAAGTATAAGGATCCAGGTTGTCCTACTATCTCTTTTACTATTGGAGATTACATCATGGAGCATGCATTGCTAGATTTTGGGGCAAGTGTTAATTTGATCCCTTTCAATGTATATCAAAAACTTGGACTTGGTGAGTTGAAACCTACTTCAATAACTTTACAGTTGGCTGATTGCTCTGTAAGGGAGCCAAGAGGGATTGTTGAGGATGTGTTGGTGAAGATTGAACAATTTTATTATCCAGTTGATTTTATTGTTCTAGATTACCAACCTGTTTTACATCCTAATGTTCATACCCCTATTATTTTAGGTAGACCTTTTCTTGTCACAGCTAATGCTTTAATTAATTACAGGAATGAAAGGATGCAACTCACTTTTGGTTCCATGACTTTGGAGCAAAACATATTTCATGTGGCTAAACAATCACATGAGGTTGATGACTGTGCTTATGTGAACCTCATTGAGGTGGTGGTTCAAGAAGAGTTTAATAAGAATTGTTTTTCTGATCCTCTTGAAACTCTTCTTAATAATTCTGTAGGTTCTTATGATTTAGAATGTGATATTCATGTATCTGAAAAATTTTCTTTGTTGGATTCCTCACAGGTTTTGGAAGAACAACAGATTATGGCAATTAATAAAGGATGGAAGCCTTGCTTTGAGGAGCTACTAGAAAATGAAAAAAAGCTCGTGTATTCAAGTGAAGAGGCACCACAGCTGGAGCTTAATCCACTGCCCGGTGGTCTTAAATATGCATATTTAGGCCCAGGTAAGTTAAAACCTAGGTGGGATGGCCCTTTCATTGTTAGGAAAGTGTTTAACTATGGAGTTGTAGTAGTTGAGAACCCTAGAGATGGTAGGATTTTGAAAGTAAATGGACAAAGATTAAAACCATTCTTAGGGGGAGTTATACCAGAGGAGGAGACTATGTCACTGGAGATCCCTGCTTATTGGGATGCTACGTGAACTCTGAAAGAGCCTTATGAAGTTGTACCATATTTGTTTTAATTTTCTTTTCTTTCTGTTTTTTTTTTTCTTTTTGCCTTTTGTTTTTGTTTTTTTGTTTTTTGTTTTGTTATTATTATTTTTTTTTGTGAGCTAACATTTGCAGGTGTGAAAGAAATTTCAAAAAAAAAAAAAAAAAAAAAAAAAAACAATTTAAATGCTTAAGGTAACTTCTTCCCTTTATACTTGAATTTATTTTGGCTTTGATACATTGAGGACAATGCAATATTTTAGTTGGGGGAGAGGTCTACACATTTTGCTGCACCTTGCATGATTTTTTTTTTCTTTCTTTTTGGTTGCAACTTTTCAATTCTAAAAAAAAAAACCCTTGAATTTGAATGCAGAAGAGTTATAAGCTTTATTTTTCTATCATGTGATGGAATGAATAATGCTGAGTTGGTTATACTATTTGCTATATTAAGACTCTTTCATGAAGAGCACAATTGGAAACTTTTGAGCACAATAGCCGGGTTAGCGGATGGTAGGATGTTGGATATGCATGGATCATGAACAATTTAGATATAAGCTGAAATTCAACCCATATGGAGAGTTCTTGAGCCTTACTTTTCTTTGTGAGAGTATACCTTTGTTTGAACTCTTAAATTTCTCTCATATGCTTCAATTTTTGTAAAAGATCTCTATATTTTTTGGTTGACTATTGGAAACATTATGGGGAGATATACCATGATCCTACTTATTTTTGTCCTTAGGCATGCTGGTTTATGTGGAATTTTAGAGATGAGAGCCTAAGGCCATCAATCTTTTGTCACTAGCTAAACAAACATTCAGCCTACCTTGACATTAACCATTGTCACCATCATTTGAGCTATGAGAAATATTTCCACAACACCAAAAAAAAAAAACATTTTCATTTATGGGTGTTCTCTTGGGGGTTTAAGTTTTGAGCTATTGAAGCATTTAGATACCACCATTGTCTCTCTTTTCTTCTCAAAAAAAAAAAAAAAAAAAAAAAAAATCCAAAAGAAGGAAAAAAAAAAAAAATAGAAAGGAAAAAAAAGAAAAAAAAAAAGAAAGAAAGAGAAGACATACATATAAATCATTGGTGTCTTACACATATTTCATGTATTTCAGAAGGTTTATATGGTTGAGCAAAGGTTATATTGATTCAAGTTGGTTGTTACTACTATGAGTTGGGTTTGGCTTAAATTTTCTGCATTTAATTCATATACCTCATATTTCAAAGGTAGCAGTTTTGCCTTTACCTAGCCATAAGATTATACTACCACTGAGCTTAAAGTCCTACTTGATCCTAAAGGTGCATGGCTGGTATGTGTTTGGGATAAAAACTAGGGATGATAATGGTATTAACCTCATGTTTCCAGGAATTCAACATCCTTTCCAAGAGATCTTTTTCCGTTGTTTTAGCGGTTGTTTTTGTATACACATGTGATAATTTTAAAACTTCTTCTTTCCTTTTTATTCACATGTGATTTGAAGAGAGAAACCATTACTTCTATGTGTGTTCTTTTAGAGTGTTGATGACTTAAGAGAGGTTTTGGAGTAGAGGCTCTAATCTAGATTATTCTTGGTCTATGCATGTTTCGAAAAGCCGGTTTGATTGGATGGGCTATGCACACACACACACTCCAAAAGTGAAGCTAGTGAAAATCTTTAATATGATGAATAGTATCCCAACTCAAAATTGAAAGTTCATTT
Organism: Notholithocarpus densiflorus; assembly: GCA_030021035.2. NCBI lineage: Eukaryota > Viridiplantae > Streptophyta > Magnoliopsida > Fagales > Fagaceae > Notholithocarpus > Notholithocarpus densiflorus. The sequence continues at coordinate 2,815,532 of JARYZH020011361.1, read as the reverse complement.
GTATGATATAATGATAAAGTAGACTAACATTTGCTGCAGGAATTTTCAGGAAACCTTTGACTTTTGTGGGTAGAGTCACTGCAAACCCTCACGAGAATAAACTCGTCCACTAGGGTGACCTAGGGGTTCAAAGACTTGCTGCACATGGGAAGTGCAGTCGTGTAGCCTACGAAAGTGGCTTGTATTTTAGTTTTAATTTTTCACTTTTAGTAGATATGGGTGCTTCGTGGATTGCTAGGGACTAGCAAGATTTAAGTTGGGGGGTGTGATAACGCCTTAAAATGTATACTTGTTATATATTTATGTGGGCGTTATCTCCTTATTACTATGCTTAATTTGTATAATTAAGCCATGATTTGCATTAGTCCCTATTATTTATCTTTACATAATTTCTTGAATAAGATGCCATTCATTGTGTGTAATTTTTTACTTTCAGGAAATCATGTGAGAAAGATGAGTTTACAGGAATTTGTGAGAGAATGGAGGCCAAACTAGAATTGAAGTGGAGCTAAAGGACCATGCTTAAATGTCTAAGGAGGTGCAGCTGGAGCGCTTGGATCGTTTACCATGATTGGAAGCTTCAAATAAGGAAAGAAATCAAAGAGGCAGAATCTGAAAAGGAAAAATCTGATTTGAGCACTGATCAGTATTTTGGGCATATCTCTCTCCTCAAAAATCCAATTGACACAAGACCAGATGGGTTGGAACCATGACTTAAATATCTATAACTTTCCAGTTTTGAGTTTTCTGAAATTATCAATTTTTGAAGGCCGAAATTAACTCACAAGTTACTGCTGTAAACCTGGACGGAAATTAAAAATAGTAAAAGTTTTATTTTTCTTTGGGGACTCTTTAGACGTTAGGGTTTTGAAGGGAGGCTGTGTAGAACGAATTTTGGAGAGCAAATCTTGTATTTTTCTTTCTCTAATGGCAGCCTAAACTCTTTGCTAGGGCTAGGGGTTATGTTTCTTCTATACGGTATGAATATTTAATGTGATTCTTTCTAGGATTTTATCAACGACATATTTGATTGTTCAATTAGATTTCTTTTGATGTATTAGTTCTTCCGTGCTTTCAATAAGTTCAATCATGTTTTTCTTATTGTTTAGATAAATTTCTAATAGTTTCAAATAGAAATCAGGTTTTAAAGTGAATGGGTTTTTCTGAAAATTTTTCTAACCGCATTATCAATCGAGGTTATCATGCGTTCTTGAATTATCTCAATTCAATCGAATCATAAGTATTTAATTGTATAAGAACAATCAATTATGAAATATATATTTTCTTAGATCACAAAGAATTTCATATCGATATAGGGAAATAACCCGATGCTCTAGTATTTACATTATTGATTTGAATCAATTTTTATTATTATTCTTGTTAACAATCACCAAGCAAAAGTATTTTTCTTCTTCACCCAAATTGTTATTTAATTATATTGTCTTTGAATTTACCCTGCTCCTTGTGATTCGACCTTGGTACTCCGAGAATTATATTGCTACGATCTCCTGCACTTGGGAGTGAGCAAGCACTTGACCATTGTGCCCTTAAGACGTCCTTGAAACTTCATACTTTTGGTAAGAGGTTTTATGATTGTCGTTGTTGGTCGTCAGGAAGTACCATATCTAGTTATAGCAGAATTTACGTTTGTGCAATAAGTTACCAATTCGTTGTATCGCTATTTAAGTGCTTTATTTTAATGTACAGGATGATGATCATGCATGTAAGTTCTTCAAATGGTTGGACACCAACACTTGTATGCATGGCGCAGCAACAACACTTATTGTTATAGGAAAATTCAGGCGGTTGGAGTCTGAGGTGGAAGTTGCTAATGAAAAGTTGAAGCAAGCTCGTGCCATGGAAGAAGCAGCATTGAAACGAGAATAAGCTGCAAAACGAAGGGTTGAAAGAGCCAAGGTTGCACACAGAATTGTAGAAGAGAAAGCGGAGAAGTTTAAGAGAGCTCTAGTAATATCATGGGTGATGTTTGGAGTATTGCTTATTTTGTCTACTAGGTTTGGGGATCTTGGATGAGACAAAGGTGTTTGCCATATGTAAACACCGCATTTTGTACCCCTTACGACTTTGACCTCCGTTCCCCAATGATGCTGAAATTCTAAGACCCAAGGTTGGTTTAGGGCCCAATCAGATTATAAATTGACTTGAGAGGTGTTAAAATGGAAAAAATAACTCTTTAATGAGCAAAAAATCTATTTTTGGAAAATAAAGGCCAAGGAAACCCTCGGCCTGCGTACGCTGGCATAAGTTTCAATGTGGAGAGGCCACATTTTGTCGTCTGCATCCTGAGTTTCATGTGCCATCAAATACAAATATCCCAACACAATTGCATATGTTAATATATATAGTTTTATAAAGGGCCACTTGGATCCTTTATTGGTATATTGTGGAATAAAAGGGTGAGGTGTAAACCATCTCATCTTTAGCTGCAACTACAAGCTAAGGAAGGAGGGGGGGGGGGTGTGATTATATAGAAGTAATTATATAATGGCAAATTCTTGAAATAAAAGTGTTGGAAATCATATTCATCAGGCAAGGGCAGGGGGTAGGGAGCTAATCATGTGACCACGAAGCTTTAACAATCTGCCAAACAGTATCATATTCTAAGAAAAGGAAAATTAATATTATACATTATTGGATTGTACTTGGTGGTAATTTAAGTTTGTACAACGTCAAATGCTTATCAAAGGAAATATATAAAAGTCATTCATCTTTGGACAAACATATATTAGAACCACACTGACTTTGATTAATTACATGGAATCTGTGTTATCAGTAATGTAAAACATCCATTTTTTCATTTTTGCATTATTTCTAATATGTCGCAGTACAGCAAAAGTGCACAAACTACAGCACAAGCACACAAATTCTGTTTAAAATTTTATGGAGCACACAAACTATAGCACAAGCACACAAACTAACATATATCCAAACGCACAGCTTCACATCTCCTTCTCCAAATACCCAAAGCATGTGTATAAGCAGAGCAGCTGATGCAATGGCAAAAGCAGAGCAGCTAAATGCATTTGGACTCCATTTTAGATGGACTAGCAAGGGCAAGAGCTAGCAAAGTAGCTAATGTAGATAATGCTAATGGCATTTGCAGTGGCAACTCTCTAATCAATAAAATAACCAAAAAAAAAAAAAAAGTTTATAGATAATGAAGTGAGCCCCTAAGGTAGGAACCTATTTGATTTTTGAGAAAAGATAGGGAAAATAAAGCTTAAGCCTTTTATAAGTTAAAAGGGTCCACTTTAGTCAATTAAAAGAGAAAAACAGAAAATTTTTGAGTTGATGTTTCATTTCTACAGAATCAAACAAAGGATATGTGAGGAAAGATATATAAGTTTTGAGATTTAAGTTTATTTTCCTTCGATTTTCACATGGAGCAAGTAATTACTAGTTAAAACTAAAAGGGTCATCAACATCAGTCCACGGAGAAAACCCATTTTAACATCCAAAGTAGAATACCAAAAAAAATTCATAAAACAGAAATTAAAATGAACAAATTTGACAATGGACATGGAAAATTCATAAAACAGAAATTAAAATGAACAAATTTGACAATGGACATGGAAAATGGAGAGGGAGAGAAAGATAGTTTGCACCTGGGAGAAGATCACGAAAATAAGGGCTTGCTAGGGAAAGCTAACGATGACAGAGCTCAATGTCGCCGGTGAAGATTCTGACACTCCTTAATATTTTGTTTTCAATCACGGAGTGTTCATCTCAGGTGGTTTTAGTGCTTCGGTTCAGATTCTCGTATGCCGCTGGAAATGAAGAAGACGAAATGTGAGAGGAGGCGAAGAGAGGGAAGTGGGAAAGAGGGAAAGTGTTGCGGAAAATTTAGGGGAAGAAATGAACTAAAATGAGGAGAGCAACGGTAATATCAACGGGACTTAAGATGATTTGACAATGCACTGCACATGGGTCCCACAAAGTCACTCTATTTACCAAACTACCACTAAAAATCAGTTTTGAACTTTTGGAAATACAAAATTTTTGTTCTCGGTTTCCATCACCCAAACTCAAAATTTTGAGTTTTGAGTGATGGAAACAACACTAAAAAACCAAGCCAAACACTCTTTTTTCTGTGGGTCCCACGATATTTGGATTATGGGTGATGGAAACTGAGTTCTATAACTCAGTTTCCATCACATCCAAACAGCCTCTTCCTCCCTATGATGATGAGCACCTAAAAGGTGGGTAGAAGGGTCCAAGACCAACTTAATAATGTCTTCATCTGAATTTAGTGGACAAAGATCAAATCTCATGCCCCACTTACTTGCAAACCAAATGACTTTGGCAACAAGGCATTTAAAGAATAAAAGTGCACAATAATCAAACCCATAAAGAGCATAACTTGGATCACCAATGCCAATTTTTTTTAGGAGGTTCTTTGTAGTAGGTAAGGAATTAGAACTAATCCTCCAAAGCAACATTTTAATTCTTCTTGGAGCTTTGAGCTTCCGTAGCCTTTGCCAGCGTATAGAAGAACTAGAGGATGATTTTATATTAATGGAACACTTGGTTTAATAAGATGTACTCATACTTATTTACCTTCAGGATTGGGAAAATGATTAGGTACTCCTAAAGTACAAAATTATGACACTCCTTCCTTTTATATGAATGATAGATCTCAAAAAATTAAATTAATGAAACTCATTATTATGTGTGTTGGGTTAAAATAGATTGACCCCGGTTAATTAATTCAATTACCCGAGTTGATTAATTAGGTCAAATTACATGTAAATCGTGAAGGCACTAACAAGTTACCAAATAACTAATATGCAGCGGAAAATAAATTAATAAGGTGATTTGTTGACAAATAGGGAAAACCTCTCGCAAGGCAAAAACCCCACCAGATGAATTTAAGGTCATCACTCCCAAGAATCCACTAATCAATAATCAATCGGTTACAAGTATGAGAAATCTTACAACTACCCTAGCCTATCCCAATATACCAATCTACAGTTGAACCTTCGCTTCAATACTCAATTGAACTTGATATTGTAGTAGTCTTCTTTCCTTTGTTGCACAAATCTGCAATCTGTAACTAACTCCTTTGCACAGATCTTAGTATGTGACTAACTCCAACAACTTGATTGATTGTTGTTGGCTACAAAATTCTTCATTTCATAAACGATGAAAATCAAAAAGCACTTGGTTACAAAACTCTAAGGCGTACAAAATGCAGTAGCTTCACACAGAGTATATGAGTTCTAGGTCTCTGTTTTTGTATATGATGACTTTTAAAATAAGTCTTATATATGACTAGGGTTGTAAGAAAAGAAACCATAATCATTCAAGTCATCATGGGCCGAATTTCAGATCTGGAATTTCTGAAATCGTAAATCTCGATAGATCGAGCTTGTGTCGAGCTTCTCATTAATCTTCGATAGCAGCATCTATCGAGCTTGTGTCGAGACTTAATGAAACAACTTTTCTTCAATTGTTTCTTGGATCAACCTTCATGTCTTTAATAATACCACTTGATATGTTTGAACAACATACTTCTTGATATATTAAACCCAACTTAAATCTACCTAATTACAAGTAAAATGCGTTTTGTCAAAGGATTAACCAATTACATAGAAAATATGACCCTAACAATGTGAAATGAGAGCATACCACATGGGGCATCTTTCATTATCAAGAATCCTACATTTTTAGGAATGTTATCATATTTATAATCAAAGCAAATGTAAACATGCTTACCTTTTCGAACCAATGCGATTAGTAGCCTGGTGGCTAGGGCCTTGGGCCAACAAGACTCTATTACGCAGAGTGTCTTGGGTTCGAGTCACCCCTCCTTCCCCACTAACAACGTGTTAGTGCTCCTTATACTTAATCAAAATGAGGTCTTGCCCAAGAGAGGTTATGGGCTATTATCATTATGCCTAAGTAGGTAAGTCACATTGGTCGCACTCTCCCAAAATTTTTTTTAACCAAAAAAAAAGTTACTTTTTCGAGCATTCGAATTTCAAAGCATCATATATCTAAAAAAAATTTGGACGCAGAGAGACATTAAATTTCCCAAATTAGACGTACAAAAAACTCAATTTTTTAAAAAAGGAAAAAAGTTAAAAGATGTCTTATGGGCATTGGTTTAGGAAATATATTTTAGAAATTTTTTATGGAAAAATAAAAAAGCAACTGATTTTTTTACAGCTTTTTATATTTCCTATAAAAGTGTTATCAAATTATTCCTAAAATGATTAATTAACAAATGCTCTAAAAGCACACATTAATCAAACTTTTTTTTAATAATGAAGGAGAATATTAACGGATGTCCTAATAGTTTTAGTTTATGAAGTATTTTTAAAATCTTTTTTATGGGAAAAAATTACTATAATTGATTTTTTAAACTATTTTTTATATTTATCATAAAAGTGATATTAAAACTTTCTTAATATTGTCCATTAACCAATGTCCTTAGAGTACCATTAACCAGACCCATAATGAAATGCATAAAAGTCAAACTATTATAAATGTCACTTTAATTTTACAACCACAAACTATTTTACAATATTTTTACAAAATGTTGATGTAGCCAACTTCTTATTGGTTTTCATCTAGACCCACCATTAATATCACATTTTTATTTACCAATAATTATTCACCACATTAGTAATTTGTAAAAAAATTTGTAAAATAATTTGTATCTCTAGCATTATTCTTACAAAATTATACAGTAATAAATAATAATCAACTCCTGAAGTTACAATAGTGGTTGTGGTTGTGATTATCTGGAATGGAATTGCTCCTAACGGGCTTTTTATATTTGTAGTTTTGCTTCTTTTCTTGTTAAAAGAATATTGCAGTTTATCCAATAAAGAGGTTAATAAATTTTCTTGTCCACCCATTCCACTGTACAACTTCACTCTTTGGTGATGTGAACCAAGTGGTAGTTGAACAAGCAAAAGGCTAGGGAAGGCTAGGCTAGTCCCTGTAGGGCCTGGTCCCATTATTTGAGCCCAGACCCAATACATCCCCAATGGTTCCCAAATGTTTTCATTATTTATAAGGGATCTTTCACAGCAGATATTTTTGAATCTGTGTGGGCTTGGATGATCTCACAGAATGTTGGGCTGGATTTACTGTGGGGTGGGTTGAAGAAACTTCTTACTGTTCATTCTCCAAAATCCATATTCTACAGTAAAACATTGTGGGCCTGGAGTGAGCTGAGATAAAGCCCAATGTAATCGCAATTTTAAGAATGATGTTTTTTGTACTTAGTTTGACCCAAAACCAATAACATATGCGCTGAGAGACATCTCCCGTTCTCACCAAATAATAGCCCAGGTTCAAATCGAAATTAAGAAGTTTATGAGCATTGGCATCTGGGCACTTGAAAATTTTGCCATTTTACACTCAAAAAAGTTAATTTATCTATTTCACCATAGAATTTCATAATTCATCCAACATCCCAATTTTTTTTTAAATAATATAAATCTACAAATCATGAACAATATAAAGAAGAGAGTGTGAGCAAGAGGTTAAAAAAAAAAAAAAAATTATGTTTACAGACCATGAACAATATTTTCTATAAGTAACAACTTGATGTAGCTAGGTTGCAAATTTTTTTAGAAATAGCAATCTGGGTAATGCTTGCTTTTGGTGATTTGATGGTTTAAAATAGCAATTTGGGGGATTTTACACCCCCTAAATGCTAATGCTCTTAAAAGGGATAAAAAGTTATGCAAAGTACAAATATACTTTACTTAAAGTATTTGCACCAGACAATAAAAAATAGAAAAATGACTCAATTTTACACATCTATGTTCCAAAATCACCCACATTAGTTAAGTTAAAGATAGGTAAATTTGCAAAGTTTCTTAGTAAATGGGTAAATTTACACTAACACTATTCATTTTACATTTATTTTTTTATTTTTTTTTACATATATTGAGAATGAAGAAAGATAGTGAATGATGATTGTTGTGTGTGAAAAAGAGAAACAATTAAAAAAAATTGATATTTTAATGAAATAGAGTTTAGAATAGATGATATGATGTGGGTATTTTTTATAAAGTGATTATGTAAAATAGAAAATGTAGGTTTTTATGCTAAAATAAACAAAAAAATTTGTATGAGTTGATTTGAATGCTCTAACTAAATAAATACAAATTTTTAGATGAGTTGTTACTGTAGTACCCAGAGATGATTTGAATGCTCTAACTAAATAAACTTTTCTCATTCTCAAAAATACTTTCCCCAAAATGCTATTTCTAATAATAAAACAATTTTATATTTCCAAAAAAAAAAAAAAAAAAATCCCCTCAAAATTATACAAAGTTACAAAACCAAAAGCAGGCACACACAAACCCACCCATGGGAGAGGACGGGGAGACGAAATAGTTGTTATTAGCTCATAAGCATTGGTAGCAGATTACTTAATTTTTCTCCATATTTTAAAATAAGAACATACTTTTTCTATTTTAGCTAACTACTTTTTCTTTTCATTTACTTTAGATTACTTATAACCCCTATTTTATATAAATATATTTTCTTCATCAATTTTATATTATTCCTCTCACTTTTAAAAACACCCACTTTACTTTATTACAGTTATCAAGACACAAAAATAATAATAATAATAATAAATGTTTAGGTAATGAACAATACTCTCTAAAATAGTGAGCCATTGTAGTTAAAACCTATCTTGGAAGGGAAATAGGTAAGTTAAGAGCGCTTGTATTAGTGATTGTATAATAGAAAAAGTACCATATTTTAGCCAACAAACCTAAAATTTACTTACACCAGGTCATGCAAAGTTGTATAAAAAAAATACATAGTTGTTACAGTAACCAAGTAAATTTACACTGACAATATTCATTTTGCATTTCGTTTTTTATTCTTTCTTTACGTGTAATGAAGATAAAGAAAAATAGTGAATGATAGTTGTTGTGTGTGAAGAAAGAGAAACAATTAAAAATTTTGATATTTTAATGAAAATGTAATGCAATATAAATAATCTGATGTGAGAAGTATGTAAAATAGAAAAAGTAGGTTCTTATGCTAAAAATATACATAAATTTTTGTACAAGTTTATGCGAATGCTCTAATGCAAGTATATTTTTAGGTGTTTTTCGGTTTTGGTTACCCATATTGACCTCTTGCCCTATTTTAGGTAATTTGCTACCAATGCTAGGTCTCACCTAATATTTTAGCAAGTAGGCAACCGCTTAAGGCTCCCAATGAAAAAAGGCATCCAAATTTTCACCAATAGAGATATCCATGTACCAATGGAAGGTATTAATTAAGCCTCAAATATTCGCCAATAAATAAAAAGTAATTTTTTTATCAAAGAAAAACTGAAAAAAGAAAAATACTTTCATTGGATGTGGCAATGACTATTTGTTTTTATCAATTTTAGAGTGTAGAACTCATTAATTTTCTACACACAAATACTGAATGAACTCATTAATCTCCCACTGGTAAATAAATTTATATTCAAATTTTATGTTGAAATATTAAGTATGTAATTTTATTAAAATTTTCAATCATAATTTTTTAGAATTTGGTTGCTTCACATAATAGATAATATTTATTTATTTTTAGTTGTATAATCATTGAGTAATAGGATAGATTCATTTTAATTTAGTATTTTTCATAAGAAATAGATGTTAAATAAAATAAAATAATTTTTTTTTTTAATATTCAAAATATAAAAATAGACTTCACTTAAAACAGTCGTTTTAAATTCCATAACACCTTGAGTCCTCTGTATCTAACGGAAAGAAGGGCTTTGGATGCTTCCCAACAGAAATCTGTGTAGGGCCTACATATCATCAAATCACTATAATGGCATTATAATTAATTATTTTCAAGTTCAACTACAAATATTAAAATTTTGGTACAATATGGACGCATGTCTTATAATAACAGTATCTCAATATTTAATACAACCATAAAGGCAAGACACGCGTATCTCCTATCAAAATAAAATATAAACACCATATCATTTCTCTAAAATAAATAATTTTGTTTAAATTAAATATGATAAAATTTCAAAATACTAATTAATTTTTTGTGTAAAGGAATTTGAATATTAGATTTCTTATTTCATATTAAGAAACTTTATAATTGAATTAACTTAAATTCACGTAAAATAAATAGAATAAAAAACCAAAACCTTCCCATTAAAATCCGGCGGAAGATGAGCAGTTCAAATTATAACATGAGACATTTTCAACCAAAAAAAAAATTATAACGTGAGACCCAATAAATGTGTTACTATTTGGGGGTTGGGAGTTGCGAGTTGCGACTTTGCCACTTTTGGACCGTGGAATTGGGACTGGGGATTTTTTAATTTAAATTTAAATATATTTTGTTTTGGCCACTCAGACTCAGTTCTTTGTTGCTTCTTCTGTCATTAACCCATTGGTTCAAGAGAAAGGTGTATACATCGTATTGGTTAGAATAGATTCTGTAATTTGCAACGTCATATAAGATCGGACGGCCAGAAATTCATTCTTCATGCCGTAATGATTGGGTAATTGATCACGTCACCATCTGAATAGAATTGTTTCTCCGCAGCCCTCCGAAGAATGTTTTATTTAAGACAAAAGGGTAAGGTTTACAACTAATTCTACACCCATTTTTATAATTATTTGATGTGGTTGATTATTAATTGTGAGAAAAAAAGAGTGGTGATTTATATGAAAGTTTATTTTTTTTTTCAGGGAGGCCAAGATATATATATATATATATATATATATATATACATATATATTTAGTTTTAACTTATGGAGTCCGCTTTTGATGATAGTTTTTTATCATTAGACCAATACACCAATCAGTTTTTGGTATAAGTAAGGATTGAATTTTAAATCTCTTATTTAATCATTAGAGACTTTACTAATTGAACTAATTAGAACCCACAATTATATTTATTTATTGCTTATACATGAAGAATATTTGTAATTTTGATTTAACATATAATATTTTTTTACTGAAAAACAAATTTACATCATATAAGCCTATCTTTGGAAAGAAAAAAAAAAAAAGAGAGAGTAAGTTTTTATTTTGAGCAAAGAGAGAGTAAGTTTTGACATATCTAAAAATATACAAGTCAATTTATTTTTTTGTTTTTGAGAAACCTATACAAGTCAATTTAATAAAAATAGAACATAATTAAATTACATATAGTATACATTAGATACATTTTGTTTGAATGAGCTAAGCATGATATAAGAGTAACTAGAATGAACAAAAATTGATTAGTTAGCTATATAAATGCATTGCATGTTTTTAGTAAAAAAAAAAAAACTAGGGGGGCATTATTTAAATTTCATGTACAAATTTTTTCCCCCCAAAAATACAAGAGGGAGGGAAGAATTTTGAAAGCCAAAAGGTGCCATGGCCCCTTCCCTCAGCTGTATAGTTTTAGTTATCTAACTTTTTTAATAGTCATGTGATTTATTTAAGTAATACACATTGATAGTTTTATAATTTACTATGTAATTTGTTGGCAAAAATAGGTCAAAACATGTTTAGGGTGCGTTTGTATAAGCTGTTGGAAATGAGTGTTTTAAGTTCAAAATGCTCTACAAGAAACTGTGATTGTAAAAATAGAGTTTTAAGTTTTAAAAACACTTTTTTAAGCTCTCAAAATGCCTAATCAAATGGACCCTTAGAGCCAAACGTTTTTCTAATAAATATGATTTCTTTTTTTTTTTCTTCAAAATTTAAGTATCTATTATACCATCACATCACATCACATCACATCACATCATATATAAATATAAATAAATAAATATATATTTATATTTATGGGCAAATTACACTCCCCTTCCTTGAAGTTTGAGTAAATGACACTCACCCCCAAACCTAGAAGGTAAAAACACTCATACCATGAGGTTTGAAGGAAAGAAAACTCCCCCCCTTTCATTAATATTAGTAACAAAATATTCCAAATTTTAAAAAGATTCTCTTTACCAAATTTTAACTATAGTTAGTAAAAAGAGCATCCACATAAAAGATATATAATAAAAAAATGAAAAGAGTATTTTATAAAACATGTTGGTGAAGCAGATTTTTTAGTCGCAGCTTACCAATTGATATTATTTAAGTTTGATGAGAGGTAGTAAGGGACCAGTTGAGGTATATGTGTCACTATGAATCTTACATTAAATAAGTCCTCGACATCAATCTAGGTTTTGAAAGAAGCGGGAAGAGATGTGCGGGAAGGGATGCTAGTCGATATTTTGGGTTTAGTAAAACTTTTAAGGATAAGTGGAGGATAATTTTGGAAATTTTCCCTTAACCAAAGGGTAGGTTAGTACACAACATTTTTAACATCAGTTTAACAAAGTTTGGTCAAATAAATGTCAAAAAGGGAAAATGTTTTTCTTTTTAAGTTTGGAGGTGAGTGTCACTCCCTCAAACCTCAAGGGAAGGAGTGTAATTTGCCCTATATCTAAAGCCATAGCTAGGAGAAACTTCAATTAGATTTCTAAATTGGATTTCAATTGAGCTCTAATTTTGTGATATGTGTCAATTCAATTTCCTAATTTTGGTGAAAGTATTTACTATTCATTTAAAAAATTGAGAATTTTGTTAATTTTTATATTTAAGTTAACATCACATTCAAGGATAATTATTATTTTTAAATATAATAATTTTATAGCAATTTCTTAATCTTGGTGAAGGTATTTATTACTTATTGCAATAATCGAAGAGTTTGTTAATTTTATATTAAAAGAAACACCACATTCAATTTGGATTGTTTCTTAAAATATTCTTACAAGGTTTTGTTAAGGGTTAATAAAATAGACAAATGACCATCAATAGTATCTATCTTACGTAGAAATTAAAATATGAATATTTTATTATGCATCTAATTATTGATAATCTATTACGTATCTAATTATATATTTTTAAATGTAGTCATACGTATGCATGAGGTTACAGACTAGTGTGTGTGTATATATTTAAAGCCAAAGCTCAGAAAAAATCTAATTAAATTTCAACTAGATTCTCAATTTTATACCACGTGTCCCCTTTAAATTTTTGTGCCAAGTAAGTTATTAGTTCAAAACCCAAAAAGTTTATATAAAAAACTATACAAATGCTTTGCAAAATTTGGAGAGTTTATATCAAAAACTAAATAAATGCTACAATCGAGAAACTAGATTGTCACAAAAGCTAAACTCTTCGAATTCTCTCTCTTTAATGGAAATCTTGAAATTAAAAATTATGTATTAGAATAATGATGTATAAAATTGTGTGATCCTAAAAAATTACATGACAAAATATTATGAGATATGGGTTATGCTAACGGGTGCCCTTAGAGCAATGGTTAACAATCCATTTTAGGAAGTAAAAGTTTTGACACCACTTTTATGGGAAATGGAGAAAGCTATCAAAATATTAATTGCTTTTTTTTTTTTTTTTTTTTTCCATAAAAACTTTCTTTAAATAGATTATTAACTATTACCCTAAGGGCTTCTGTTAGCATTTTCCTATATATATATATATATATATATATATATATATTACTAGTTGCAAACCCATGCAATGCACGGAGAAATGAAGAACTTAAAATCATAAATTTAGCCAAAAGCCTTGTAACCAAGGACGGACCTACCTTAGGGATGGGGGAGGGGGGGATGGCCCCCCAAGTTTTAAAAATTATATATATATGTATATATATATTGTGGGGACGCAGGCCTAAATATGTATTGGGCCTTGGGTCTTGTCCGAGGAGGCACAATGGTCTGAGAACAGACCAGTAGCTAGAAAGATGAAATACCTCGAACTTCACGGGCAGACTATGATCGTAATGGCTGGAAGAGGTTATCTGAGGAGGAATGTCCCCTTGGCTAAGCGCAACGAATATCAAGATGTACCTCCTGTCATCCATGGTGAAAACCCAAGAGGCTCTATTGATAAAGACATGCACTATGAACATACTAGAGGGATGGGAGCTAGGAAATATCTAAGGAAAAGCTATTGCCACCGCATTGAATGCTCTGCAGCTAACTTTCTGGCCGCATTTATGTGGAGAAGACCTCTGAACAGTGCTGCCTTGGTTGCCCCAACTTACAGAGGGCCTGTAAGGATGACCGATGGGACAAGCTCTCAAGTGGTGGTTTGGTTGTTCGACAAGTGGAAGGCCAAGATCATTCAAAGGGAGATATATAATGTAAGAGACCTTCCATGGAAAAGGGATCGAAAAATCAAGAGAGAAACACTGTAGCATTCCAGAACTAAACTTGTAGTTAAACTTGAGAATCAATATACAAGAACTGATCTCCTCGGACTGTGCCGAGGACAACTTTCTTTAGTTGAAATCCATCTGTCTTTCTGTTCTTGTCATTTGAATCTACTTTGCTTTGTCTATCTTCGTTCTCTTGTCATCAGTATCTACCTTGCTTGTTGTCAGATTCATTACAGCCCAGTTTTTCCAACCCACTCTCTACAAATTCATTATTTTGGGCTTTTGGGCCTAAGTCCATCCACCTTTTGGGCTTGGGATCAGAAATGAGTCATTACAATTGGCGCCGACTGTGAAAATTTCTGGTGTTATAGTGAGTCTAACGTTCAAATATGGTAGGTTCAGGTCCACACCAAGCAGAATCTATGGGGTTCCAACGTGTAAACCATTTTGTCAACCTCGAGCGAAGAAGGGACCGAGAGGGGAGTGTGTACATTACCTAGACCGGTAGGAGCCAGTCCCGGGGGAAGAGCCACCTCTCTCATGAGAAGGATACCAGAGCTCTGCAATTGGAGATTGACCATCTGAAGAGAAAGTTGCACCACGAACGGAGAAAGTGAACTCCCTCCTGTTCTAACTCTTCTTCTGACGGTGAAAAGGATGATAGCTATAAACGCAGATCAAGATCTCCTCCTAGTGAGTCTTTTTTGTATGTCGAAGATCGCCACCTTGAGCGCAGAAACAAGAGTCCATTCTCCAAAAGCTTGAGAAACGATGCGATGAGCAGGGCGCTTAACTAGATCTCTAGGTCACCCTTCACACGCAGAATAGAGGAGGGGACGCTTCCTCGGTGGTTCACCCAGCCCACATTCACCGTGTATAATGGTCGAACGGACCCTGTGGAGCACGTGAGCCACTTCAACCAGAGGATGGTTGTGCACTCCAAAAATGAGGCCCTGATGTGTAAGGTGTTCCCCTCCAATTTGGGGTCTGTGGCGATGAGGTGGTTTGATGGCCTAGCTACAGGTTTTGTGAATTCCTTTAGAGAGCTCAACCAGGCCTTTGGGTCCCACTTCATCACATGCAGTAGGGTCCTTCAGCCTTTAGACTCCCTGTTATCCATGTCCATGCAAGAAGGGGAGACCTTGAAAACGTACTTGGACAGATACTAGGAGATGTTCAATGAGATAGACGGTGACTTTGACGATGTGGCCATTAGGACCTTCAAGGTAGGCCTGCCTATAGAGCATGGTTTGAGGAAGTCCTTGACTAGGAAGCTTGCTACCAGTGTACGCAAGCTCATGGAACGAATTGATAAGTATAAGAGGGTTAAGGAGGACCAACAGCAAGGCAAAGGGAAGGCTAAGGCTATCCCTCTTGAGAATGGGGATTTTAGGTCGGACCGATACAACTATAACAGACCTTGGAGGGATTTTGCTAGGCAGTCTGGGTCTATAGCTCCTCAGGCAGTTAACGTGGTGTTCCGAGAGCCAGTACATCAAGTCTTAAAGAAAATCAAGGATGAGCCATACTTCAAATGGCCAAACAAGATAGGAGGAGACCCTGCGAAGCGCAACCAAAGCCTTCATTGCCAATACCACTAGGAACGAAGGCATACGACCGAGGACTACAGGAATCTATGGAATCATCTAGAGCAACTGGTCAGGGATGGAAGGTTGCAACAGTTTTTGTATCGGCCCAACGGGTAGGGAGACCAAGCAGGATTAAGGGCTTAGGGGAACGCCTCCTCCAGGCCCCTTTTGGGTACAATTAACGTCATCTTTGCTGCTCTTGGGAGAACTAGCTTGCAGCCCTCCAGGGTGATGTCCGTAACTCAGCTACCCGCCGAGGACTCTAGTCGAATGCAGAAGAGGGCAAGAATGGAGGCCCGACCAGTGTTAAGCTTTTCGGATAAGGATAAGGTGGGAACCATACAGCCACACGATGATACTTTAGTGATCACCCTCAGGATAGAAGGGTATGATGTGAAGCGGGTAATGGTGGATCAAGGAAGTGGGGCAGAGATCATATACCCTGACTTATACAAGGGGCTGAACCTGAGGCCCAAGGATTTGACAGCGTATGATTCACCGCTGGTGAGCTTTGATAGGAAGGTTGTCATTCCAAATGGTCAAATTAGACTACCCATGCAGACAGGGTCAGAAGTGGTGGAGGTGAATTTTATTGTAGTGGATGCCTACTCCCCCTATACGGCCATCGTGGCAAGACCCTAGCTTTATGCCCTGGGAGCTGTTTCCTCCACTTTGCATCAGAAGGTGAAATATCCGTTTGGAAACCGGATTGAGGAGCTAGTTGGGAGCCAGTCCGTGGCGAGGCAGTGCTTGATCGCCGCAATAAGGCATAAGCCAGGAGTGGAGCTCTCGGCCTCTACAGAGAGGGGCTTATAGCAATCAAAGGGCCCGACACTACCCTCGGATGGGACAACTGAAGAGACAAAGTGTGAGGATTTAGAAAAGGTTGTTGTCGGTGACGACCCAGAGAAGTTCTTTCAGGTCGAAGCTCGGCTGTTCCTTCAGGAGAAGGAAGAGCTAGTAGAGTTCCTTAGGAGGAACATGGACGTGTTTGCGTGGAGTGCTTACGAAGCACCCAGGGTGGATCCAAGCTTCATATGTCATCATTTGAATGTCAATCCATCGGTTATCCCCAAGAAGCAACCACCTTGGCGCTCATCTAAAGATCATTTAGATACTGTCAGAGATGAAGTGACGAAACTTAAGCAGGCTGGGGCTATCAAGGAGGTGTTTTACCTTGAATGGTTGGCCAATATTGTGGTGGTGAAGAAGAAAAGTGGGAAGTGGCGAGTATGTGTAGACTTCACCGACTTGAGCAAGGCCTGTCCAAAGGACCGTTTCCCCATGCCCCGGATTGATCAGTTAGTTGACACGACAGTTGGTCATCCTCAGATGAGCTTCCTGGATGCCTTCCAAGGGTACCATCAGATACCTTTAGCTTTGGATGACTAGGAGAAGACAGCCTTTGTCACCCCTATTGGGAATTGCCACTACAAAGTGATGCACTTTGGTCTAAAGAATGCATGATCTACTTATCAGAGGATGATGACCAGGATGTTTGAGCCTCAGCTAAGAAAAAACATTGAGATCTATATAGACGACATAGTGGTTAAGAGTAAAGTGGAGTCCGGGCACATTAATGACCTCGGGAATATCTTTGAGATCTTGAGGAGACACAAGCTGTGACTTAATGCTTCGAAATTCTCTTTTGGTGTCAGATCAGGGAAGTTCTTGGGATATATGGTCACTCACTGCGGAATTGAAGTCAATCCTGATCAAATTAGGGTAATTAACAATTTATAACCACCTCGGAACCCCAAAGAAGTCCAGAAGCTGACATGAATGATTGCTACTTTAAACCGATTCATCTCTCGGTCGGCAGACAGGTGTAGACCCTTCTTCCAGTTGTTGAACAAGTGGAAGAGATTTGAATGGACCGAGGAGTGCATCGTGGCCTTTCAACAATTGAAGGAATACCTTTCTCAGCTACCCATTATGTCAAGGCCCGAGGTAGATGAAGTTTTGTTTGCTTATATTGTTGTGGCCCCCCACGCGGTGAGCTTGGTGCTGATACGAGTTGATAATGGGGCGTAGAGGCCAGTTTACTATGTGAGCAAGTCACTACATGAGGCCGAGGTCCGTTACTAGCCACTGGAGAAGGCCATCTTAGCGATGGTGCATTCTACATGCAAGTTACCCCATTACTTTCAATCACACACGGTTATGGTATTAACCCAACTTCCACTACGAGCACTACTTCAGAGTGTTGATTTCACAGGGAGGATAGCCAAATGGGGTACAATGCTAGGGGCTTTTGACATCAAGTATATGCCTCGCATCTCGATCAAGGGCCAGATCCTCGCAAATTTGGTGGCCGAGTTCGCTAAATCCCTATTAGGAGACGAAGCGGAGAGCCAAGGCATGGATGGAAAATCAGTTGACATGGTCTCCCTGCAAGAGCCTTTGTCTTGAAAGGTATATGTTGATGGCGCAACAAATCAAAGGGGATCTAGAGTGGGGCTAGTCCTAGTATCCCCTGAGAAGATCACTATTGAGAAATCCTTAAGGCTGGACTTCTCGGCCACGAACAACAAGGCTGAGTATGAGGCCATACTGGTGGGCATGTCCATGGTTCAAAAAATGGGTAGAAAGGCAGTACAGATATTTTCGGATTCAAGATTGGTCGTCGGCCAGGTGAAAGGGGAGTTAGAGGCCAGGGATTTGAGAATACAAGGTTATTTGAATCAGGTTAGGCACTTGCAATCAGGATTTGAGTCCTTTAGCTTGCTGCATATCCCTAGGAGTGGGAACACACATGCTGACTCCCTAGCCACCCTTGCTACCTCTTCAGCACAGACTCTACCTCGGGTCATCCTTGTACAAGACCTATACAGGCCTACTGAAGGGGAGAGAGAAATGGTCCATGTCCATCAGATCAGGGGTGGGCCTAGCTAGATGGACCCAATAGTGCTATTCCTAAAAGAAGATACCTTGCCCGATGATAAGTCAGAAGCTGATAAGGTGCGAAGGAAGGCTCCTTGATTTTGGTTGTCCGAGTACCAAAAATTGTACAAACGCTTTTTCTCCGGGCCGTACTTGCTGTGTATACACCCTAAGGCGTCAGAACTACTTTTGGAGGAGTTGCACGAATGGATTTGTGAGAGCCATACAGGAGGCAGGTCTTTATCTCATAGAGCCATTACGCAAGGATATTGGTGGCCAAACATGCAGAAGGAAGCACTGGAGTATGTGAAGAAGTGTGACCAATGTCATAGATTTGCCCTAAATATCCATCAACTTATAGGGGTCATTAATCCTCTGTCCATCCCTTGGCCCTTTGCTCAATGGGGCTTGGATATTGTTTGACCTTTTCCTAAGGTAGCAGGGAACAATAGGTATTTGCTAGTCGGCACGGATTACTTCACCAAGTGGGTTGAAGTCGAACCGTTGGCGAATATCAGAGACGTGGATGCTAAGAGATTTGTCTAGAAGAATATCGTCACTCGGTTTGGGATCCCTCATACGCTCATCTCGGATAATGGACTTCAGTTTGACAGTAAAGCCTTCCGGAGGTACTGCTGCGACATGGGAATTACGAATAGGTATTCCACCTCGGCTTACCCACAGGGGAACGGGCAGGCCGAGGTTGTTAATAGGTCATAGTGGGTGGACTCAAGAAGAGGTTGGATGACACGAAGGGAAAATGGGTAGAAGAGCTACCACACGTTCTTTGGACATACTGGACCACGCCTCGTAGATCAACAGGAAAGACACCTTTTTCAATGACTTATGGAGCCGAGGCTGTTATCCCTTTGGAGACTGGATTCCCCACACTGAGAATGAGCTCTTTCACTCCGAGCAACAATGATGGGCTATTAGGGAAGAGCTTAGACTTAGTTGAAAAGCGAAGAGAGAATGCCATGATCCAATTGGCTTATTATCAACACAAGCTCAAGTAAGGGTATGATGCCAACGTCAGGCTAAAGCCGCTGGGGAAAGTTATGGCCTAATTGGGAAGGGCCATATCGAATCACTTCAGTAGCTGGAATAGGTGTGTATTATCTTGAAAATCTAGATGGGAATGTTGTACCATGCTCCTGGAATGTAAATAACCTGAAAATGTATTATTATTAATGAAAGTTTTCTTTGTCACTTTCTCGTCTATTACATTATCTGTTGAGTTCCCTATTATTATTATCTTAAGTATTAAACAGAACCTTAGCTATGCCTGGTCCCTCAGACCATCTGTTTTGGGTAAATTAATACTTAATGACATCTTTCTAAGTATTAAACAGAACCTTAGCTATGCCTGGTCCCTCGAACCACCTGTTTTGGGTAAATTAATACTTAATGACATCTTTCTAAGTATTAAACAGAACCTTAGCTATGTTTGGTCCCTCGGACCACCTGCTTTGGGTAAATTAATACTTAATGACATCTTTCTAAGTATTAAACAGAACCTTAACTATGCCTGGTCCCTCGGACCACATGCTTTGGGTAAATTAATACTCAATGACATCTTTCTAAGTATTAAACAGAACCTTAGCTATGTCTGGTCCCTCGGACTACCTGCTTTGGGTAAATTAATACTTAATGACATCTTTCTAAGTATTAAACAGAAACTTAGCTATGTCTGATTCATCAGACCATCTGCTTTGGGTAAATTAATATTTAATGACATCTTTCTAAGTATCAAACAGAACCTTGGTCATGCTTGGATCCTCGAACCGCATACCATGGGTAGATTGATGTGTTAAGTCATTTTCCTAAGTGTTAAATAGAACCTTAGTCATGTCTGGCTCCCCAGACCACATGCTTTGAGTAAATTAACACTCCGTGACATCCACTCACTTTTCTAAGTGTCAAACAGATCCCAGGTTATACCCAACTCCTTGGATCACTGGCTTTAAGCTAGTCAAGGTTCTTGGATTTTTATCTAAGTGTTGAGCAGAATGAAAGCTGCCTACCTTGTTTATTTCTTACAAGGTATATTGTTCACTTCTATGAGATTCAGCCTTCCCTTCTGAAGGTTCAATTTTCAGTACAAATATATGATAATTCTCTTTATTACTGGTACTTGTTCAATTTATTTAAATTACCAGTAATGTATTACTGTTAGCTTTTATTAGAAGAATAGCAGTAGTTCACTACTGTCTGTAATATTGTTAAAGTTAAAGAAACATAAAGAAAAGGCACATAGAGTAAAAAGAAAAGTCTTTTCATTGAATAAAAAAGGAAGTACATTGTGTTCAATGGCAGAATGCCACTACAAAAAAGAAAATATACAAAGAAAACTACAAAAGAAAATCCTAATTACTAAGTCTGGGCCTTTGGAGGAGGAGGGTCTTCTTTTTGCTGGGAGGCAGAAGTGTCTTTAGCTTTAGGATCAATCTCTTTGGTCTTGGCCTCAATCTCCTTTGCCTCATTTGCAGCTTCCTTGGCCTTAGTAGCGTCCTCGACCCCCGAGGGGGGCTTGGTCTCCTTACTCTTGCCTTTGTCTTTAGCCACCTCAGCCCTTTGGCCTTGATCACCAGCTTGGCTGGACCCTTTCGAAGCCTCAAGGAGGGGGAGAGTAGCCTGAACAATCAAAGGCTGCCCTGAAGACTCTAGAGCAAGAGCAGAGGGAGGTAAGAGGGCAGCTGGGACTTCACGAATTTGGGTGGAAATATACGCTCCCAGGCTGCCTCCACTCCGAGTCTGCAGGGACTCCTACAAGGTTGAGGGCCTCCTCCCATGTTGCCTTGCAATAATCCCTGCATACCTCGGCCAGCTCCTCAACTAGCCTAATCTAAGTTTCCTCCACGCCAAGGAGGTAGGACACTTGCCTTGATGCCTCTGCCGCCTCCTTGTCTGCTTGGGCTACTTCCTTGGCTTTCTGCAAGTCTGCCTTCAGCTCTAGGACCAGTTGTCTTTGGGTAGCCAGCTCTATCTCCATGATATGAAGCTTCTTACGCTGGTCCTCAGCCTGGGCCTCTGTGCTCTTCAGACCTGCCTTGGCACTTAGGCGTGCACTCTTCTTGGCAGCCAACTTGGTGGCAAGCTCCTTGTTCTTCTGCTCGGATGCGCCCAGAGCCTTGTCGGCCTCAGCACGGCAGCTTGCCTCGGCCTTGGCCTCATTCTGGGCATCCTTGACCCATTCCTCGACCACAAAGACCTCTTGGGTAATCTGCACAAAAACGACAAGGTGATCCTATGTAAAAGAAGAGAGAGGGTGAAAGGAGCACCTTAACATCTAATTGGAAATTAGGACGATGAGCTTACCATAGCAAGGTCCCTTTTCAGGGACATGAACAGGTCTGGCCACCTCACGTGCCTTAAAGCTTCCATGTCTTTAGGCAAGAGGAGGGGCTGCTCTAAGGCTTCGGCAATGTAGGTTGAACGCCCCCTCTGGAACTCCCTGATGGAGGCGTTGCACGGGATGGCAGCACCGTCCACCTCCAGCCGAAGAGTCCAGGTGCCTTGCTGTTGGCGCATCTTGGCCCCACTTGTCTCCTCCCTGCTGTCCACAGAAGAGGCCCGCTTGTCCTTGGCCATCTTTGTTGTTTAGCCCCCTTTTGTGGTGCCACCTCACCCTCCTCCAATTCCTGCTTCTTCCTTTTCTTTTTCAAATTGGGAATGGGGAACAGGCCGAGCTTGGTTGTGGGAGGAGGAGGAGGAGGGGGAAGCGCAGGAGGAGGCTTAGATCTTGAGGCGCCCTAAAGACCCATTCCCCTGTTTTTTAGGAGGTCACGCAGCCTTGTCTTTTTGGTATCCAGCGGCATCTCCTCTTCTTCTGTGGAGTCGTTGTCAACATGCACGATGATGAACTTAGGAGAATGGGCGGCGGAGTGTCTGTCTAATTCTTCCTCGAAGTCTGAGAGATGGATTGGGGGCTCTGCCTGCTCCTCCTTATCCTTCTTGAAGTGAAATCGATCAATCTCGGCCTCAAGAGATTGACATGAGGAAGTTATTTCCTCCCTTAGAGCAGCTACTTCTCGGGGAGAGTGTTGAAGAGGCAATTTAACTGGTGGAAGATCTCTCCGAGCCAAAAAGTCAGGCACAGAAACGTCTATGCGGGCTAATCTGGGATCACTGGCTCTTATCGCTTGGCCCGCATCTTGGTATATTCTTGACAGAGGCTTGTAGTCGAGTATTAAATGGATGGCTCGCAGCTGCCAGTCTTCACTTATAAATACCTCCGACCTCAACAACTTGTTGAGACCCGAAACGTTGACCAGGCTGAGTCTCGGAGCAACGTGCCTTTTTTCTACAAAAACATCCAAGGAGGAAATCATGGTTAGATCGATGAAAATTATCATCAGAGGAAGGTGAAGTGTTAAAACTGAAAGGAAGTAAAAGCTAAAAGGGCTAAATCTCTTGTCGAGGGACCTAATCCTAGGGTACCCCGCCTGGCTCTCCCTCCTGAGTTGGGCAGTGAAGACCATTGTGCTAATCCCCGGAGACAATCAGGTAATTATCCTTCAAGCCCTTGTTGGACTTAGGAAGACATGATACCATTCTAACAGTGTCGGATCGGGACTTGAGATAAAATCCCACGCTGGTAAGGGAATGACACTCGTACATGTGAACGACGTCGTGCCATGTGAGCCCTAAATTCATTTGCTCATTCAGAGCATCTACACATCCCTAAAACTCTAAATAGGTTGGGAGCGCACTGGTGGGGACACAGTCTGTGGTTGATTAGGTAATCTCTGGTTACCCTACCCATGGGAAGTGTCATTCCTCCCTCTATGAAGGCGATCATGGGAATGACAACTTCACCTTCTTTTCTATTTGTAAGAATTTGGTCTAGGGCACAATATTGTAGGGCTACTCCCTTCAGGATGTGGTACCTAGCCCTAAAGCCTTCCATAGCGGTGGGAGAATTTACTAGGTGCTTAAACCTACCCATTTGGTTAAGCTAAAGGGAAGTGGGTGAAGTTTTTGAGGAAAGGAAACGAAGAATAGAGGGCCGAGGAGATTGGCCGAGGAGAAAATGACCTAGAAAAAAATAAAAACTTATAGGAAAGAGCACAAGTGACACTGCAGGAAGTTCTTGAAAGTTTGGGAGTTCTTGAGAGTTTGAGAGTTTTTGTAAAATGAGAAAAAATGAGCCCTCCAGGTGCCTTATATAGGAAGCAAAATTAAGTGGGAGTTATTCCGCTCAAATTCTAGGGGAAATGCCAGCCGTAGGATCTGCATCTCACCGTAGAATACAGGGAACAGGGCTCCACCTGGAGCATTTAATGAGACATTGCGGGCTACGAAGCGTCAGGAACGGTTATGGGACACGTAAAAAGACACTCTCACGTGTAGAAACCAAAGGAGCATGCTGAATTTATTTTTCAAACATCAAAACCCCACTTTTCTCCTCGAATAGGAAGGGAAAACCGGAGTTTTAAGGGGCTATTGTGGGGACGCAAGCCGAAATATGTATTGGGCCTTGTTCGAGGAGGCATATTGGTCCGAGAACAAACCAGTAGCCAAAAAGATGAAATACCTCGAACTTCACGGGCAAACTATGATCGTAATGGCTGGGAGAGGTTATCCGAGGAGGAATGTCCCCTTGGCTAAGTGCAACAAATATCAAGATGTACCTCCTGTCATCTATGGTGACGACCCAAGAGGCTCTATTGATAAAGACATGCACTATGAACGTACTAGAGGGATGGGAGCTAGGAAATATCTAAGGAAAAGCTACTGCCACCACATTGAATGCTCTGTAGCTAACTTTCTAGCCGCATTTATGTGGAGAAGACCCCTGAACAGTGCTGCCTTGGTTGCCCCAACTTACAGAGGGCCTGTAAGGGTGACCGATGGGACAAGCTCTCAAGTGGTGGTTTGGATGTTCAACAAGTGGAAGGCCAAGATCATTCAAAGGGAGATATATAATGTAAGAGGCCCTCCATGGAAAAGGGATTGGAAAATCAAGAGAGAAACACTGTAGCCTTCCAGAACTAAACTTGTAGTTAAACTTGAGAATCAATATACAAGAACTGATCTCCTCGGACTGTGCCGAGGACGACTTTCTTTAGTTGAAATCCATCTGTCTTTCTATTTTGTCATTTGAATCCACTTTGTTTTGTCTATCTTCGTTCTCTTGTCATCAGTATCTACCTTGCTTGTTGTTAGATTCATTACAGCCCAGTTTTTCCAACCCACTCTTTACAAATTCATTGTTTTGGGCTTTTTGGGCCTAAGTCCATCCACCTTTTGGGCCTGGGATCAAAAACGAGTCCTTACATATATATATATATATATATTTATATATTTATTTACACACACACAAAATTTAAGGTTTTGACTCTTAATATTTATTTTTGGCCCCCCTTCCCCAAAAGTTTTACAAACTGGCCCATGAAAACGAAAAAAAAAAAAAAAAAAAAAAAACTAACAATTTCCTTTGCCCAGTTACTCCAAGAACATCAAAATAAAGTGATAAACCTTTAAATAAACTAAAGCACCAGCAAACAATTAACAAATCTGGATAATAAGGAAAACCTTTAGACAAACCCAAATTACCGACAAACAGATCACAAATCCAGTATACAACAAAAAAAATACCAATAAAACAATTACAAAGCAAAAATCCCTAGCCATATAAATCAAAAAGCCTGAAAACCCCCCAAAAAATTTTACCAAATAATTCTCTCAGTCAAGAGCTCTTTGTTTCTCCCAATGCTCATCCCTTCCTCCTTGGCTCCATTGGTGGCTCCACCTCACACTTGAGTGGTAATCGGCTGAGGTATGGTTACTTGATCTCACTCTTCTCTAATCTGATCTCTCTCTGTGCGATTATTGTGGCTTCAAGATTTGTTTTGATGATGATGAGCTCCAGTTTTTTATCTATTTTTTTTTTTTAAGTTTTTGTGGGTCTCGTAAGTAAGTTGTTGTTGTGGCGTTTTTAAAGATGCCGTGGGTCTTGTAATAAGTTGTTGTGCGTTTAAAGTTTATTTTTGGTTGTTACTAAATTGATGGAAAACATTATGTATTTATTTAGAAAAACTTGCCCATTATTATTTGATTGCTTGAGACTTGAGAGCTATCATTATTATTAGTAGATTTTTGGAGTTGCAACTTTTAAAATCTCTTTCCTCTTGCACTATTTTATGGATAAATTTTAATTTCTCATCACTTATTTCTTCTAATATTAATGCATGAATATTGATTTAGTGGTTGAATTGGTTAAAAAAAAATTTATAAGAAGATAGAAGCCAATTTTTTTTTTTTTTTTTTTAGAAAGAGAAAGCTGAATTTAGAATAATGTAAAAAGTATAAAACCAAAATTTTATGTATTTATAATATTAATTACATTATTATAATATGATTTCACCGATTCGATCCATTTTGGACAAAAAATCAAGAACTTCTCATTTTTAGTTCTTTGTCCAATTCAATTTTTAAAACCATAATAGATCCCTATAATTAATATTTATTTAATTTGTAGATCATAGTAAATTAACTACATTGTTTAATTTTTTTCAAAAGAAAAAATACAAAAAGTTAAAAACCTAATAATGATGAGATTGCATTGCCAACCTCTAGTGTTGATATTCCAACTTCTAAAAATCTTCAAACAAAAGACTTTGGCAGGCCCCCCTAGGTTTGAATCCTAGTTCTAGGGCTGTAAATGAACCAAGCCGTTCATAAACAGCTCGGGCTTGGTTCGATAAAAAGCTCGTTCATGTTTGTTTGTTTATAAACAAGCCAATCTTAAGCTTTAGTTTTTGGCTTGTTTAATAAACGAGCCGAGCCTGAGTAAAAAATATTGTTCATGAACAAGCTCATGAATACCAAGGCTCGATACAAAAGTAACAAAACAAGTTGAGCCTATGCTTATTTATGAATTTGGTAATAAAATTGATATGAGCTTGACATATAAACTCATATCCTTCTAAGACTTTAATTAATTACAAGTTGATATAGACTAGATAATAAACTTGATATAGGTTTGATAATATACTTGTGTTGGATCTCAAGCTCAAAAACATGATATTGAGCTTGATATAGAGCTCGAGCTTGGCTTGACTAATGAACCAAGCCAAGCCAAGCCGAGCTCAAACTTTTATACTTTATAACAAGCTCAAGCTTGAACATTATTTGTAAGCTCGTATCAAGCTCAAGCCAAGTTTGAACATTCCACTTTTGCTATCGAGCCGAGGTTGAACATTCACTACTTGACAAAGCTCAGCTCGTTTACAACCCTACCTGGTTCCGTCCCTGCTTGTAACTTAACTGATTGACACATCCTGAAGTGTTGAAGACATACAATGTTCAAATCTCTCATTTCTTGTTATAACTATATTGAATTATCAACAACAAAAAATCATAAATTTAATCATCTTTCTAATTATATTCATGAATCAAATTTCGTTGGTAAAGTTAACATAACCAACCTACCGTCCTCAAAACACACATATTCCATACTCGGCAAAGATGAAATCTAGGGCCCTTGACCATCAGACATCCACTATTCTGATAAGCATTTCCCCTTCTATGGTGCTAAATGGCCATCGAACTTCGACTTTTTTTATAAGCATTTTCCTTCTAAGGTCCAAAGCATAAAAACTTAACATCTTTACGTTTTCTGATTTCTATTGGTCCATCCTAAATCAATCCCCTTTCATCTTCCCAATAGGTTAATTGCATATTTCTTCTTGATCAACATGTAATCCTGACACCTCATGAGTTTATGTATAAACTATAAAGCCATTGATTATTTAATTTAATTAACACTATAAAAGCTAGATTTTAAACATAGAATTTTTTAAACTTATTTGCTGGAGACTCCATGGAGAATTGTATATATGACTTTAATTTCAATTCAAATAACACCTTCAAATTCTACATCATAATATTCTTCACCTACAAATTTCACCTAGAATTTTTTCAACAAAAAAAAATTACACCTAGCAAATAACATCTTCAACTTCATAACAAATTTAATGGAATTTGTATTGTCACTACATCATATTCTTAATGGACATCCAACAGAGCAGATTGATTCCTTTTTATTAAAAATGAAAAAGAAAAAGAAAAAAAGAGAGCAGATTAATATGCAAATAGTAAATGATATTCTTCACCTTCAAATAACTCCTTCAAATTTTTTTTTTTTGAGGAAAAACTCCTTCAACTTCTATATGGTGCAAAACATAATTTTTTTTATTCTCAATAATTCATATTCATAATGGTTGTTCGACAAAGCAGATTGACCTGCAAATAACGTTCATCTATTAATACAAATCAGTGGCATTTGTACCCTTAGCATTTAACTCACTCCTGAAAATTATCCTTCACTCATTGTTTTAACCCACAGCATCACAAACCACCCATCTTCTTCTATATACCAATGTTATCAATTTCGTTCAGTTGGACCCGGAATGACTAGAATTTTTCATTCCAGTTAATTAATTAACTAGCATGCATCACATTTTTATTCCATCTCGTTGCATTTCAATCCATTCCACTAAATTCCTTTAGGTATGGTGATTTCAGTAGTTAGTATATAAACGAATCATTATTTTTCTTACTTTACTTACATATAATATTTTATTATTATTATTTCATTAAGAATGTGTTTTTCTTATTTATTTTACTCACATATGATATGTTTTTTTTCCCTTCATTAAGAATGTTTTCCCCCCTCATTTACTAAATATGAAATGTTATATTATGTAATGATGATATTAAAAATGAATATTATATGATTTGATATTGTATAATATTATATGATGAAGACTTGGGTATATTTATTTTTCCTAAGAATGACATTAACTTAACTCTTCCTGATGAAGTGCAAATCGTCAGTCTTTGTAAGTGCGTCCAGATGGATCAAAGTTCTCGTCTGTGTCTCTATAAATATGGTAAGATGGCTCTCTCAAGGTGGTCACCGGTGTGGTGCCTGCCACAACGTCTTCGATGCCAAAGTCAGTATAAAGAAGCTTTTAGAGAATAACACAGAATATCAGAGTAACTAAGAATGCTTTTAGGTGTGTCTCTGTACCTTGTGTTGGTGTTGTGAGGGCTTTATATATGTTTCCACAGCCCCTAGCTGTTATGGCTATTATTGTGGTTTTAATGCCTCTCTTGGTAACGCTTCATGCTCAGTAATGTGGGCTTTGATGGGCTTCCAACAGTCTACACAGCTGGTTTTGTAACCGCCCGAGGCGTCATTGACTGCATTGAATAACTTCCCTACCTTCGTCAGTGATGTGGATATATTGACAGAGATATTTGGTTTGCTCGTCTGTGAGAGAGAGATCGTCAGTCCTATCAGCTGCCCCCTAGGCTCTGTGGTCATTCGTGTAGTGACGATCACTAAGAGGCGAAAGGTTTTTTTTTTTTGACATGTCTCTTGGGATTTCCCTCTGTATTCAATGCGCAATGGCGGCGCTGGGTGTGTTGTGGCCATGTGGCGTAACCTGAGGGGTGATTTTAATGCTCCACTCTATGTGACTCGCGATTTTTCCGCTGTTTTTTCAGTTTTCTGTGCTTAGCTTTTTGAACTTCCTTCCTCCTTTTTCTTCCTCACTTTTCACTTTTCCTTTTGCTCTATGCTTTCTAAGTTGCCATTGTTGCTGTGAATCTCTGCGTTTTGCTCTCTAGCGCTTTTGAGGTATGGCCTTTTTCTCCTGCTACTTTTCTTTTTCCTTTTTAAGTAGATAACTTTGTAGAAATTTCTGATTTTTTTTTCTGTGTTTTTGGTCTTTCTAGGATTTTACCCTTTTTTTTTCTGTGAGTCCTATGCTGAGTAGCTCTGAGGTTAGGGCCCTTTGTCCCTCTGTCTCTTTCCTTTTCGCACGTTTAGGGGGATCCTTAGGTGCTTTCCGGTACCTTGAGAATTTTGTATTAGAGGGTAGTGGCTTGAGCATTGCATTGGGTGATTTGCTACCATTGCTCCGTCAGTCAATTGATTAGTTTGAGGGTTTAATAAGGGAGCAGGGGGTGATATCAAAGGCGAGGTCAAGTGAGTTAGAGACCAGGTTATCGTCCAGTGACAAACCCGTGAAGGGGGATACCGCCGTCTCTGTCTTTTGAGCGGTTAGGGCTTTCCATGCCCTTGAGGAGGTGTGTGGTTTGGACAGCGAGACACTTTCTAGGTTTAAGGACAGATTCCAGTTCCCAGATAGGGCTAGGGTTCGTCTACACCATGAGGAGGAATGGGCTTGCCACTTCTTCCCTGGGGAGGTATGCTTCTACGAGGTTGCCTTCCTGTGTGGGCTTAGATTCCCCGACCACCCATTTATTATGGAGATTTTAGGCCATTTTGGTATTGCTCCCGGGCAACTTATGCCCAATTCATGGAGGATAGTGGTCAGCTGTATGGGGATATGACTGGCTGCTACGGACGGAGACATGATTAGAATGGACGAGCTCGTCTACTTGTACCATTTAAAGGAGTCTAAAGAGCATGGGTATTACAAGTTGGTGCCATGGCAGAGGAGGACTAGGATCGTCTAGGACCTGCCTTCGTCCTTCAGATACTGGAAGTCCCAGTTCTTTTTTGTGTCCGGGGATGACTGGGAGACTCCCTCTAACAAAGTTTGGGGTGATCTCCCAAGGTTGCTCCGTCGGTGGAGTACCCCAAACTTAGGTGCGTCATTATTTCTCCTAATCCCTTAATTTTCATCGTGTTTATTTTATCATCACAAACTCCTTTGCCCATTGTCTTGTGCAGTTAAGAGACGGCCCAAGCTTAAAAGCAGGTACAAGGGACGCGTTGAGAAGGCCATTGAGTATGCGAGGACAATCGAGGATTTCGACGATCTGGTGGATCTGCGAACTCTTGCCTTTTATTGCCTTGGTCCAGAACCGTCTGCCTTCGTCCTGTGAAATATTGAGATTGAGGAAAAAAAGAGTAAGTGTTTTCCTTTTACAAGTGTTTTCCTCTTGCAGGAATGACGACCAAATTTAACCAAGGAATGTACGCTCGAATGAGGGCTAAGAAGAACGAGCCCCTATCTAATCTTGGGGCTAGGACTGTACGAGTAATGGAGAGGGGACCCCCGTTACTACAGTGACTCCGTCTACTCCTGGCACCGAGTCAATGAGGACTGCTTCCCCGGCCACCTCCGTTGAGAAGATTCCTCCTTAACGGAATAAAAGGCAGCGAATCGGGGATAAGCAGAAAGAGAAGGCTGACTCCCGATCTTCCAGTGTCTGGGACGATGCCGGGGTTGCGCTGGCTCAGGCGCAAGATACCTTTACTGCCGAGGATATGAAAGTGTTCTCGAGGGTGTCTGCCAACGAGGTTGTGGGTCATCATCTCCATAAGCTCATCTAGGTATTGTACTGATGTAATTTTACCTTTTTCTTTTTCTCTCCTTTTGTGTTGTCCTTAATGTTGGATTCAATTTTCAGGTGCTGGGGGAGAGTCTTCACATCACTTCCGAGTACCTTACTCAGGAAGCAAAAATTACTTTGGCAGTGTCAAGGGTAAAGGCTCTGGACGCAGAAAATTCCAAGTTGAAAAAGGAATTAATTATTGCTATGGATGAGGCCAACACCATCAAGGAAAAGGCCAAGTCTTTGGGAGATGACCTCAGAGCGGAGAGGGAGCTCACATTGGAGAAGGATGAACAACTCCTAGCTGCTAGGGAAAAGCTGAAGACCATTGCTGCCAAGACCGTCAAGGCTTTCCAGCAAATTGAGGAGTACAACACTGTGCTCTTCAGCTGGTACTTCAAGGGCTTTAAGCTCCTTCGTTGATACCTGGTCAAACATCCTTTTGGAATAAACCTCGAGAATCTCGACATGGAGGTGGTCGACCAGGAGATAGCGACAGACGAGGCTTCCTAATCCACTACTCCTGCTGAAGCTGCTCCTGGGGATACTCCTATGCCTCCTCCAGATGCTGCTGCCTGACCCTGCCTTATGTTCACTTGTTTTTCTTTTTCTTTTTATATTTTTTGTTGCCCAGTGTGTTTTGGGCTTTTAGATTCTACTTTCAGAATAATACTTCTAAGTTAAGAATAATGTTTTTTAGCCCATTGTTTATGGGTTTTTAATTTTAATGTGAAAACAATGGTAACTGCCTGTTGTTTTTGGGCATTTAATTATATTCGTGATTGCATACTTACTTGCTTGTACTCCTGTTTCTATGTGATTCATGTTTGACTCGTTTCTTTAGTTACTCTTTCAGCGTCAGTACCTTGTACTTACCCAAATTTTCTGTTGTGGTCTTTAAGAGACTTTGTCATTCTTTGCCTGCGTCAGTACTTTATTTCCGTCTAGGCGGATTCTGACACTTAGATAATTTCCTGCGACTTATACCCCCTTTAGGGATTTTGTTGTTCGTTAGCCTTGTCAGTAACTTACATCAGTCTAGGCAGAATCTTGTTACTTAGCTACTTCTCTTTTTATGACTTACACCCTCTTAGGGGATTTTGTCATTCTTTGGCTTCGTCAGTAATTTACATCCGTCTAGGAGGAATCTTGTTACTTAGCCATTTTTCTTTTTGTGACTTACCCTTTTAAGAGATTTTGTCATTATTTGGCTTTGTCAGTAACTTACATCCGTTTAGGCAGAATCTTGTTACTTAGCCATTTTTCTTTTTGTGACTTACACCCTCTTAAGGGATTTTGTCATTATTTGGCTTTGTTAATAACTTACATCCGTTTAGACGGAATCTTGTTACTTAGCCATTTTTCTTTTTGTGACTTTTAAGTTACTGGGTTCGCTTTCATTAAGACATTGGCTGAATAGTTCTTTTATTACTTTCAAGAATGAATACAATCGTCTGTTACATCTATTGGTAGTACTTCTTCAAATGCTCAATATTCCATGGTCGTGGAAGTTTCCATCCGTCCAAGGTTTCTAGGTGATAACTGCCTTGTTTGGAATAATTGACGACCCGGTAGAGTCCTTCCCAGGTTGGGCCGAGTTTCCCTTGGGTAGGGTCTTTGGTTGCCGGGGTGACTTTGCGTAGAATGAGGTCCCTTATGTCAAGTCGTCTGAGCTTCACTCTCTTGTTGTAGTAATCGGCTATCTTCTGCTGGTACTTCGTCATCTTGTTGGAGGCTCCGTCTCTAACTTCGTCCAAGCAGTCCAAGTTGACCCTTAGTTGATCATCATTGTTATCCTTATGGAACATCTCTCATCTGATACTGCTCATTCCAACTTCGACCGGGATTACTGCCTCAATGTAGTAAGTGAGTCTGAAGGGGGTTTCTCCTGTTGGGGTTCTTATTATAGTCCTGTAAGCCCACAAGACATTGGGTAATTCTTCTGGCCAGGCCCCCTTAACGTCGTCCAACCTGGCTTTGATAATCTTGAGTAGTGTCCGATTAGTCACCTCCGTCTGTCTGTTTGCTACTGGATGTCCCGGGGATGAGAACTGGTTCTTGATCTCTAGATTTGAACAGAAATCCCTGAAGCCATGGCTGTCGAACTGCCGCCCATTATTTGATATGATCGTCCGTGGAATTCCAAACTTGCAAATTATGTTCTTCTATACGAAACTATGGATTCTTGCTTCGGTGATAGTTGCTAATGCCTCCACTTCAACCCATTTTGTGAAGTAATCAATAACGACTAGTAGGAACTTTACCTGTCCTTTACCTCGGGGCAATGGGCTGACGATGTCGATTCCCCATTGTGCAAATGGCCAAGGGGAGACTATCGTCGTCAGTCTCTCGGCTGGAAGGCACTAGACATTCCCAAACATCTGGAACTTGTCACACTTCTTGACGAGCTCTCTTGCATCTACTTGCATAGTGGGCCAGAAGTAACCTATTCTGATAACTTTACTTACCAAGGATCTGGGGCCTGCATGGTCTCCGCAAACCCCTTCATGAATTTCTTCTAGAATATACTTGGCTTCCTCTTCATCTACGCACTTCAGGTAGAGCATAGAAAAGTCTCTCTTGTACAGGGTGTCATTCAGGATCGTGAATCTGGCTGCTCTCTTCCTGACCTTCCTGGCCTCCTTGACGTCTTATGGGAGGTGACCGTCTTGGAGGAATGATATGATCGGGGTCATCCAGCTACCTGTGCTCTGGATTGTAAATGTAGAGATTTCTTCGATGCTAGGGCGTTTCTGGACTTCCATCTCTGAGCCCATGCCCGTCGGTCCTTCTTTTGACGATGCTAGCTTCGCGATTTCGTCTGCTATCATGTTCTGGCTCCTAGGGATCTGCATGAATTCCACCCTATCAAACTCCTGTGTCAAATGCTTCATCAGCCTGAGGTATTTTTGCATTCTTTCCTCCTTTGCTTCATACTCCTCCTTTATCTACCCTATCACCAGCTTAGAATCGCTCTGGAGGAGCAAGTTTTTAGCTCCTAGTGCTTTTCCAACCTTTAGCCCTATCAATATTCCTTCGTACTCGGCTTCATTATTGGTGGCCTGGAATTTTAGTTGAACTCCATATTTAAACATTTCTCCATCTAGGGTGGTGATGACGACCCCTACTCCTCCCCTCCTTTGGGCTGACGAACCATTGGTCTGTATCGTCCATTGTTTTGTCTTGTCGGTGGGGCTGTCCTCGTTTGGAAGAGTAAACTTGGCGATGAAGTCCGCCAAAGCCTGCACCTTAATGGCTGTCTTGGGGTGTTACTCGATGTCGAACTGGCTAAGCTCGATTGCCCATTGGACCATTCTTTCTGCTGCCTCGGGCTTGTTCATGGACTTTCTGATAGGTTGGTCCGTCATTACCAAGATGGGGTTCGCCTGAAAATAAGGTCGCAGCATGCGTGAAGCTACTATCTATGCAAATGCAATCTTCTCAATCCTTGGGTACTTGGCTTCTACCCCTTGGAAAGCTTCACTGACGTAGTACACTGGGAGCTGCTTCTTGTCCTCTTCTCGAAATAAGGCTGCGCTCACGGCTGTGGCTGATACTGCCAGATACAGATACAGGTTTTCCCCTTCCTTGGATGGACTTAGGAGGGGTGGATTGCTCAAGTAACGCTTGAGTTCTTGAAATGCTGCCTCACATTCGTCGGTCCAGGCGAAGGCTTGCTTCAACGTCTTCAAGAAGGGTAAGCATTTGTTCGTCGCTTTAGAGACGAACCTGTTGAGTGTCGCTATCCTTCCTGTGAGCTTCTGGACTTCTTTGATGGTCTTTGGCGACATCATGTCGAGTATGGTTCGCACCTTCTCTGGGTTTGCCTCTATCCCCTTTTGGGACACCATGAACCCCAAGAACTTCCCCGAGGCTACTCCAAAGGCACACTTACTGGGGTTTAATTTTATCTGGTACTGTCTGAGGGTGGCAAATGTTTCCTTGAGGTCGTCTAGATGATCAAGCTCTTCTTTACTCTTGACAAGCATGTCATCCACATATACCTCCATATTTCTCCTGATATGCTTGCTGAGCATTTTATTTACTAACCTCTAGTAGGTTGCTCCTGCATTTTTTAGTCTGAAGGTCATTACCTTATAACAATAGAGTCCTTGGCTTGTGATGAAAGTAGTTTTCTCCTAGTCTTCTTCTACCATTTTTATCTGATTGTAGCCCAAGAATGCATCCATGAACGTCAATAGCTTATGCCCTGCTGTAGAATCCACTAGCTGGTCTATCCTTGGCAGAAGGAAATTGTCTTTTGGGGTAAGTTTTGTTCAGGTGTGTGAAGTCCATACACATTCTCCATTTTCCATTCGCTTTCTTCACTAGGACGACATTGGCGAGCCAATCTGGATAGTAAACTTCTCGAATAAAGCCTGCTGACAATAGCTTGCTAACTTCGTCCGTGATTGCTTGATTCTGTTCTGGAGCGAAGACCCTTCGTCTCTGCTGGACTGGCTTCTTCTCGGGGTCTACATTTAGCCTGTGTTGAATGACCTTCGTGGATATACCTGGCATGTCCTCGTGACTCCATGTGAAAATGTCTAGGTTTTCTTTAAGGAACTGGACGAGTCTCGTCCTCATCTCGGTACTCAATTTCGTCCCTATTTTGGTCGTCCTTACTGTTTCTCCTTCAACCAGCTCCACTGTCTCTAGGGCTTCTACTTTATCTTCTTCCTTCTCCTTGATCATCCATGTATGGTTTTCTTTGGCAGCTAGCACGACATGGTAGCATTCCCTGGCTAGTACTTGATCTCCTTTTACCTCGCCCATACCGTTCTCTGTTGGAAACTTTACCTTCAAGTAGTAGGTAGACGTGGCTGCTTTTCAAAGGTTGAGCGTGGGTCTCTCGATGATCACATTGTAAGATGAAGGACAGTCTACCACCAAGAAATCCAATTGACAAGTCAGCTGCCTCGGGTGAGTCCTCACTGTAACTGTCAATGTCACTATGCCCTTGGGATACACCCTGTCTCCATTGAAGCTGACGAGGGGGGAGTCGAATGGGCGAAGCCTTCTTGGATCTAGCTTCAGCTGCTGAAAAGCGGAGAGGTAGATGATGTTCGTAGAGCTGCCATTATCCACGAGGATTCTCCTGGTATTGAATCCTTCTATCGTAAGCATTATGACTAAGGGGTCGTCATGAGGCTGCTTCACTCCTTTGGCATCCTCTTTCGAGAAAAACATGTCACGGTCTTTCAGTCTTTTCTTAAATGGGGGCATTCTGTGGACACTGTTCACCTGCCTCTGGCATGCTTTCCTAAGGGATTTGAACGACCCACCCGTGGATAGGCCACCTGTGATCGTCTTTATCTCACACTTGGTGGGCGTTGGGACGTGTGATCCTCGTCCTTGGGCGAAGATTCGCGCCGGTTTTTGTTGTTGCCTTTAAACCTACTAGATTCTCCCGTTTTCACATACTTCTGCAGTTTCCCTTTCCGTATAAGCTCCTCTATCTGCTCCTTTAGGTCCTTGCAATCCTCTGTGTAGTGGCCATAATCCTTGTGGAACCGGCAATACTTCTTTTTGTCACGCATGTTGGGCGACGAATGTAATGGCCTTGGCCATTTGAGGTAGTGCTCATCCTTAATCTGCGCCAAAATTTTGTCAACAGGCATAACTAAATGAGTGAATTTTACCATTCGAGGAGTTTTTTCGTTTTTCCTTTTACTCCCGTCACTAGTCTGACGATTTGGGCGCTCCCTTTTTCGTCCTCTACGATCGTCCTCCTTCCTTCCCTTGTCTCCTGGCCTCTCCACATCCTTTATGGCGGCTAAAACATCTTCAGCGTTCATGTACTTCTGTGCCTTCAGGAGCATCTCTGCCATCGTCTTAGGAGGATTCTTCGCGAGTGAAACCACGAATTCTCTAGACTTCAATCTCGCTTTAAAGGTCATCAATTGCACCTTGTCGTCGGCTTCGTCCACCTCCAAAATCTCCTGAGTAAAGCGTTTCATGTACGACTTCAGGGTTTCTTTCTCCCCTTGTCTAATGGTGAGTAAGTGGTCTGCTGGCCTCTTCGAGCATTGTCCCCCGATGAAGTGGCGCAAAAAGGCGTTGCTCAATTGCTCGAAGCTGTTAATGGATGATGTTGGTAACTTTGTGAACTATTCCCTTGCAGCTCCTTTAAAAGTGGCGGGGAAGGAACGACACAGTATTTCATTAAGAGGCTGTTGAAGGCCTAGTGTCATCTTGAAGGTGTTGAAGTGGTCTTGAGGGTCCGTAAGTCCGTTAAACGGCTCAAGCTGAGGCAAGCGAAATTTCGACGACACAGGGCATTCCAAGACCGCGGTGGTGAAGGGCGAATTTGTTGCCCTGACCATTCTATCCAAGCTTCGGTCTGTTTTCTCCTTAATGGCGTTCCTCAGCTCGTCCATCTCCTTCCTTATCTCCCGGAGAAGATCTAAGTTTTTTTCATTTGGAGTAGTCGGTCCTCGATAGTCGCTCCTTCTATGGCTATTTCCCTCATCCTCTTGATTGGTTCTAGACCGGTTCTCCTTCTGTTGAAGCCGTAGCCTTATTTCCTGATTCTGTCTGGTGAGCTCTTCAACGCTAGCCGCAAGAGCCTGGACTTGCAGAGCTAATACTGCAAAATCCTGGTTGGACTCCATCTGAATGTAGAAGTTAATTGGTAACTACGCTTTCGAACCTAAGTATGAAAATGTCGTTCCCCACAGACGGCGCCAAACTAATGAAGTGTAAATCGTCAATCTTTGTAAGTGCGTCCAGATGGAGCTGAGTTCTCGTCTGTGTCTTTGCAAATATGGTAAGATGGCTCCCTCAAGGTGGTCATTGGTGTGGTGCCTGCCACAACATCTCCGATGCCAAAGTCAGTATAAGGAAGCTTTTAGAGAATAACACAGAATATCAGAGTAACTAAGAATGCTTTTAGGTGTGTCTATGTACCTTGTGTTGGTGCTGTGAGGGCTTTATATATGTTTCCACAGCCCCTAGCCGTTGTGGCTATTATTGTGGTTTTAATGCCTCTCTTGGTAACGCTTCATGCTCAGTAATGTGGGCTTTGATGGGCTTCCAACGGCCTACACAGCTGGTTTTGTAACCGCCTGAGACGTCATTGACTGCATTGAATAGCTTCCCTACCTTCGTCAATGACATGGATATATTGATGGAGATATTTGGTTTGCTCGTCTGTGAGAGAGAGATCATCGGTCCTATCACTTCCCATACTCTAATCATATATATGTGTGAATCATTTGGGTAGAAATTATAGGGTAGCCAATAAAACCATCAAATTTCAATACAATGGCAACCACCCCAAAATGAAGTCCTAAAGCCTTTGCAAACTTAGTTTATTGCTCAAAATCCTTAACAAATCTGTAATATCTTGGACAAATCATGATTGATATAGGCCTATTGTCCAGCTTAGACAAGTGCAGCAACAAAAAACCAATATGATTATTGGCTATCATGTTCGTTTCATAAGAAAAATCAGTTATATCGGCTATTGAAATTGAGGAGGTATGATGGCTGGGTTTTCATTGGTGAGGCAATTGGGATTTTAGCCAAGGAGTTTAGATGGCTGAGCCACCGCATACAGTAGAGTGGGTTTAAGCTTGTGGTTTAGTTGAGTGATTTTAGATGGAGTGAAGTTGCATGAGTCTGATCTAGGATTTCATGATGGTTCAATGAAGTTAAGGTGTTTCTATGTTTTTAGCAAAGCAAGGTTGTAGAGAGAGAGAGAGAGAGAGAGAGAGAGAGAGGGAGAGAACCATACTTTTTCATCCTAACCTTTCACAATAATTAGAGAGGGAGAGAACCATACTTTTTCATCCTAACCTTTCACAATAATTACACTTAACCCCTTAAACAATCGAAAAACGCAATTGATCCACCAATTTAACCATCTCTCCAAAATAGATGGTAGAAGGATAAATTGTCTTTCAATATTAAATTCCGTTATAATTAACAACAAAACAAGTGGTAAAATGTTAAGTGTGATGTATTTTTAAAATTTGGGGAGGGGGTCAATCATATAAATTGAAAATGTTAATTGATAGGACCAAAGATCTCTCTCTCACTGACGAGCAAACCAAATATCTCCGTCAATATATCCACGTCACTGACGAAGGTAGGGAAGCTATTCAATGCAGTCAATGACGCCTTGGGCAGTTACAAAACCAGCTGTGTAGACCGTTGGAAGCCTATTAAAGCCCACATTACTGAGCATGAAGCGTTACCAAAAGAGGCATTAAAACCACAATAATAGCCACAACGGTTAGGGGCTGTGGAAACATATATAAAGCCCTCACAACACCAACACAAGGTACATAGACACACCTAAAAGCATTCTTAGTTACTCTGATATTATGTGTTATTCTCTAAAAGCTTCTTTATACTAACTTTGGCATCAAAGACGTTGTGGCAGGCACCACACCGATGACCACCTTGAGGGAGCCATCTTACCATATTTGCAGAGACACAGACAAGAACTCAGCTCCATCTAGACGCATTTACAAAGACTAATGATTTGCACTTCATCAGTTTGGCACCATCTGTGGGGAACGACATTTTTGTACTAAGGTTCGGAAGCGTAGTTTCCAATTAACTTCTACATTCAGATAGAGTCCAACCAGGATTCTGCAGCATTAGCTCTGCAAGTCCAGGCTCTTGCGGCTAGAGTCGAAGAGCTCACCAGACAGAATCAGGAAATGAGGCTACGGCTTCAATAGGAGGAGAACCGATCTAGAGCCAATCAAGAGTATGAGGGAAATAGCCATAGAAGGAGCGACCGTTGAGGACCGACTACTCCAGATGAGCAAAACTCAGATTTTCTCCGAGAGATAAAGAAGGAGATGGACGAGTTGAGGAACGCCATTAAGGAGAAAACAAATCGAAGCTTGGATAGAATGGTCAGGGCAATAGATTCACCCTTCACCATGGCGATCTTGGAATGCCCTGTGCCGTCGAAATTCCGCTTGCCTCAGCTTAAGCCGTTTGACGGACTTAAGGACCCTCAAGACCACCTCAACACCTTCAAGACGACACTAGGCCTTCAACAACCTCCTGACGAAATATTGTGTCGTTCCTTCCCCACCACTCTCAAAGGAGCTGTAAGGGAATGGTTCACGAAGCTACCAATATCGTCCATTGATAGCTTCGAGCAATTGGGCAACGCATTTGTACGCCACTTCGTCGAGGGACAACGCCCGAAGAGGCCAGCAGACCCCTTACTCACCATTAGAAAAAGGGAGTAAGAAACCCTGAGGTCGTACGTGAAACGCTTTACTCGGGAGACTCTGGAGGTGGACGAAGCCGACGACAAGGTGCAGTTGACGACCTTTAAAGCGGGATTGAAGTCCAGAGAATTCGTGGTTTCACTCGCGAAGAATCCTCCTAAGACGATGGCAAAGATGCTCCTGAAGGCATAGAAGTACATGAATACTGAAGATGCTTTAACCGCCATAAAAGACGTGGAGAGGCCAGGAGACAAGGGAAGGAAGGAGGACGATCGTAGAGGACAAAAAAGGGAGTGC
The DNA here is from genome assembly GCA_030021035.2 of Notholithocarpus densiflorus. NCBI lineage: Eukaryota > Viridiplantae > Streptophyta > Magnoliopsida > Fagales > Fagaceae > Notholithocarpus > Notholithocarpus densiflorus. Next base: position 2,775,057 of record JARYZH020011361.1, on the reverse strand, counting down.
CCAAATCGTCAGATTAGTGACAGGAGTAAAAGGAAAGACGAAAAAACTCCTCGAACAGTAAAATTCACTCATTTAGTTATGCCTGTTGACAAAATTTTGGCGTAGATTAAGGATGAGCACTACCTCAAATGGCCAAGGCCATTACATTCGTCGCCAAACGTGCGTGACAAAAAGAAGTACTGCCGATTCCACAAAGATCACGGCCACTACACAGAGGATTGCAGGGACCTAAAGGAGCAGATAGAGGAACTTATACGGAAAGGATTCAATACTAGGAGAATCCTCGTGGACAATGGCAGGAGAAGAGGAGTGAAACAGTCTCATGATGACCCTTTGGTCATAATGCTCACGATAGAAGGATTCAATACCAAGAGAATCCTAGTGGACAATGGCAGCTCTGCGGACATCATCTACCTCTCCGCTTTTCAGCAGCTAAAGCTAGATCCAAGAAGGCTTCGCCTATTCAACTGTCCCCTCGTCAGCTTCAGTGGAGACAGGGTGTATCCCAAGGGCATAGTGACACTGATGGTTACAATAGAGACTCACCCGAGGCAGCTGACTCGTCAATTGGACTCTTGGTGGTAGACTATCGTTCATCTTACAATGTGATCATCGAGAGACCCATGCTCAATCGTTGGAAAGCAGCCACGTCTACCTAATGCTTAAAGGTAAAGTTTCCAACAGAGAACGGTGTGGGTGAGGTAAAAGGAGATCAAGTACTAGCCAGGAAATGCTACCAGGCTGTGCTAGTTGCCAAAGAAAACTATACATGGATGATCGAGGAGAAGGAAGAAGATAAAGTAGAAGCCTTGGAGACAGTGGAACTGGTCGAAGGAGAAACAACAAGGATGACCAGAATTGGGACGAAATTGAGTACCGAGATGAGGACGAGACTCATCCAGTTCCTTAAAAAAAACCTAGACGTTTTTGCATAGAGTCACGAGGACATGCCAGGTATATCCACGAAGGTCATCCAACACAGGCTAAATGTAGACCTCGAGAAGAAGCCAGTCCAGCAGAGACGAAGGGTCTTCTCTCCAGAACGGAATCAAGCAATCATGAACGAAGTTAGCAAGCTATTGTCAGTAGGCTTTATTCGAGAAGTTTACTACCCAGATTGGCTTGCCAATGTCTTCCTAGGGAAGAAAGTGAATGTGAAATGGAGAATGTGCGTGTACTTCACGGACCTGAACAAAACTTGCCCAAAAGACAATTTCCTTCTGCCAAGGATAGACCAGCTAGTGGATTCTACAGCAGGGCATAAGCTATTGACGTTCATGGATACATTCTCGAGCTACAATCAGATAAAAATGGTAGAAAAAGACCAGGAGAAAATTGCTTTCATCATAAGCCAAGGACTCTATTGCTATAAGGTAATGCCCTTCGGACTAAAAAATGCAGGAGCAACCTACTAGAGGTTAGTAAATAAAATGTTTAGCAAGCAGATCGAGAGAAATATGGAGGTATATGTGGATGACATGCTCGTCAAGAGTAAAGAAGAACTTGATCATCTATACAACCTTAAGGAAACATTTGCCACCCTTAGACAAAACTAGATGAAATTAAACCCCAGTAAGTGTGCCTTTGGAGTAGCCTCAGGGAAGTTCTTGGGGTTCATGGTGTCCCAAAGAAGGATAGAGGAAAACCCAGAGAAGTGCGAGCCATACTCGACATGATGTCGCCAAAGACCGTCAAAGAAGTCCAGAAGCTCACAGGAAGGATAGCGGCACTCAACAGGTTCATCTCTAAAGCGACGGACAAATGCTTACCCTTCTTCAAGATGTTGAAGCAAGCCTTCGCCTGGACCGATGAATGTGAGGCGGCATTTCAAGAACTCAAGTGTTACCTAAGTAATCCACCCCTCCTAAGTCCGCCCAAGGAAGGGGAAAACCTGTATCTGTATCTGGTAGTATCAGCCACAGCCGTGAACGCAGCCTTAATTCGAGAAGAGGACAGAAAACAGCTCCCAGTGTACTACGTCAGTGAAGCTTTCCAAGGGGCAGAAGCCAAGTACCCAAGGATTGAGAAGATTGCGTTCGCATTGATAGTAGCTTCACGCAAGCTGCGACCTTATTTTTAGGCGAACCTCATCTTGGTAATGACAGACCAACCCATCAGGAAGTCCATGAACAAGCCCGAGGCAGTAGGAAGAATGGTCCAATGGGCAATCGAGCTTAGCCAATTCGACATCGAGTACCACCCTAGGACAGCCATTAAGGTGCAGGCTTTGATGGACTGTTGGGGTTTATGCCCTAAAATCCAATTTATTGACATGTCATAAATGATTAAATAGTTTAATTATATGAGACTATCTATAAATGAACTAATGGGACATTATTTTAATCCATGAGATGCATAGTATGTGATTTAGTCACAGAAGATATAAATCACAAGTTCTTTGTAAACTCAGAATTTTAGTTCGTAGTCGGTGATGAAATTGGGCGTTTCATCTGCGAAGACTATAACATATCAACTACGATGATTTGTCTTGATCATGGAAGTGGAGACTTCTAGTTGGTACGTTGATATATTTTATAAGTTAAGACATATTGAACTGGACCGCTGTGAGATTTATTATTCTCCTAACGACTGTCAAATGAATAATAAATCTCACGACTTCTATTTACATGAACTCTAAATCCTGAGAGAATAATGGACTTGATCATGAGATGTAGGTTGCTTTGATATATCAGGAGTGAGATCTATAAGTCACGGTCAAAACCTCAGTATGTTGGGCAGCCGCATTTAATGTTGATGGAACATATATTCTCAAGATGGAATTCATAATCTCTTAACGGAGACATAAAATATTCCTTTGAGATAAGTTTAATGGATTTGGTTATTCAAGAGAGTTGGGCTCAACCACTTTAGTAAGTTGTTACTAAAGTATATATTTATGAAATTGGATTTCATAAATATATGATGAATAACGTAAAGGATTAAACTGGGTACTCAAGGATTAAGCTGTAGTAATCTTCAAAGTGGCAGTCTACATTCATGACTTTGTATTATTACGAATATTTTAATGAAGGGGTTGCATGTATAATAAAGTCTTGGGATATAATTTATAGATAAGGCCTAGAGTGCAACTATATTTATATAGTGGTATTAAATATAGTTAATGGTAACTTTGGACTTGTCAAGAGTTGACAAAAAAGCCCAAGGCCCATTGGAGCTAGTGTCTTATTGGTCCCTTTTGGTCCCACTCCAAGCCACATACTAGAGCCCAATTGGAAAAGCCCAAAAGGCTAGCCCAATTAGATAATTAGTTGTATATAAGGAGAGAAACTTACAGAATTTTATAAGTGCTTTTCATAAGGTTTTCATTAAGTCTTTCATGAGTGTTCTCATAAAGAATGAAATGATGTATGTGAGTGTTGGATACTCTTCTATTCTCTCCTTGGAAACTGATTGAGAGACCACATATTTTGAACATCAAGTGGAATTGGAGTGAAGATTGAAAGTCTTCCCAAGAACTTCTAATCTTCAGTTTTGAATTTCACCGCACCAAGGTACGCTTTCTTGTTCTCAAATTCTGAAATTTACATAGTACATGTTATCAATTGCGAATGAAGTAGATCCGTTAATTTTTCCGTTGCGCACATGCATTTTTCCTACAAATGGTATCAAAGCGGTCTTCAATTTCGAATTGTATAACATGTTTTGTGAGTTTTAGAATTAGAGATTATAGTTTCATGTTGTTAGAAGATTTTGCATTTAATTTTCTGCATGGTTGTTGAAGCTATGATTTGATAAAAACTGATATTGATGTTATGATGTTGTTTAAATTTGAATTTAAGTATGTTAAATTGATCTTTAAGGCTATAGCATCAATGAATTTCAGTTTTGATATCATTCTCTAACTATCATGTTCGTATGTTAGTTGTTTGTTCATCAAAAACCATTGAAAGCCTTGGAAAATTTCTGGAAATTCAAGTTTCACGATTTTCGATCGATCGAAAATCACGTTCGATCGATTGAATGAAACAGTGATAAGACTTCGAATTTCTTAATTTCTTAGTCACGAGATTCTCACGAAAATGCATTTGAAGGGAATTTTGAATATTTTCTAAATGTTTTCAAATGTATAAGGTGTAAGGCAATGTGTGATGTGATTACACATGGTTCTAACTAAAAGACCTAATGAGATCAAAGATGGTAGTTAAATAGAACTCTTAGTCCTAAATTGTTTTATGATTAAAAGTCCTTAATTTATTTTAATTAGAGGTTTTTAATGAGATTAAAATTCTAATTAAAGTTATATAGTTTCTAATGAGATTAGAATACTTTATCTAGTAAATTAAGGATAGAGTTCTATATAACTAATTTTTGATTCATTAGTGTTTAAGGAATCCTAAATAGTTTAGGACTTCCATTTTAGTTAGTGATTCTAATAGGATTAGAGTCTTTAACAAGTGCAAGGTTATTAGTTGTGATAAGATCACAATTATTTAAAGAAAAACCCAAATATTGAGTGAGAGTGTTGAAATAGCCCTTTTGTTAAGTTTATTGTAATGTGAATAGATACCTTGTCTTGACTTCGAGTCTTGCATTCCATGCGGAGGGTATTTATTTCACGGATTACAAGGTTAAACTTCTTTGTGATAGCGTGAATGTTCACTACGCTATAGTGACGTGACTTAGTTACATCACATTGAATTTAAACAATTAAACACATTTAATGTGTAGGGGTAAAATTGTGATTAGATCACAATGATTTCAAAACAATCCACTTGTTTTAAAATTTCTAGTGGAAGAGAGATACAAGAGTTGGATCTCACGGCCTCCATTGTCGGTTTATAGTGGTGTGGTGTAAACATCTCGTCTTGGCCTCGAGCCTTGCGTTCCATGCGGAGGATGTTTATTTCATGGTACTGCAAGATTGAATTTCTTGGTTTATAGTGGTTTGATCAAGCACCTTGTCTTAGCTTCGAGCTTTGCATTCCATGCAAAGGGTGTTTTTATCATGGTACTACAAAATAAGCCTGTTAAAGGGATGAAATGTGGCTACACATGATTCTAGACAATGATGTACACTAGACTAAGTTTAATAGTATCCTCTATGCTGAGTTCTTGCTATTATTACTTAGAGGCCAAAGGTAAGAGTGGCAAATTATTTTTGTTTGGTAAGAGTTACCATGATAGCATTAATAATGAGAAGAATTCTCGCCTGATCATAGTGGTTGATATTCACTCTATGTTGAGGAATATTAATTGCGGGATTAGGTTGTCGTTGCACCTATTATAGTATGTTTTTTGGGTTCCATACTATATGGTTATGGATGCAAAATATAATGTCCCTGTAATTGTGTTCATAGTCTCAAAATCAAGTTGTCATAAATTTTGTTCTCTAGCTACTATTTTAATTGAATCACATTAACTAAGAAATAATTTTGGACATGGTGCTTAAAGGAGCTAAAGTACATATTTATGTTTTGATTCAGTATTGTCATAATTTCCTATGCATGATGCATTGATGGAAGATAGCTTATGATATGATCATAGTCTCCATTGAAATGCTAATATGCTACATTGGCTTCTATCTCAATTGTGCTACAGCATGAGATGCAAGGGTTAGTACTAGACTTAGACTTTATATTAAATCTAAATGAGATGTTTTGGTATGAAATATCGTGTTACTAGACGATATTCAATATAAGCCATATTGAGTGCCAAGAAAAGCTTAAGGAGTTCCATTTCCACATCATTTTATGAAAATATTTTATTTTATTAAATGAATTGGAATTCTTGGATGTAGAGATTAAATGTTAATCTCATATGGATATGATCCACTAGTCCTTGTTAGAACCATTTGATCAATTTAGATTGTTTTTGTAAATAAATTTTTTTTATATTATCTGAATTGATGAGTGAGTTCTACGCAACGAAAGACATCCTAAAAGCTAAGGCTAGGATCAATATGATTTAATTCAAATTCTTAGCCTAGACCGAAAGGTAAAGGTGATAAGAAGAGGAATTATAATACCAAACAGTTGGGCAAGCAAATTGCCCTAGTAATTGCCAAAAGGAAATTAGACTCAAAAGTTTGACCAAATGAAAGTGTTTCTGATTTGGTTAAACTAAGCTTTGTCCATGATTGCTTTCTAGATGGAAATTTACATGTTTTACTTTTTAAAGAAAAAGTTTCCATCCTTTGGTATATGTATGTTTTGGCACTTAAGTCTAGATCTTATTAATCTAAATGGTATTCAAGATTGGTGAAAGATGGGCTTTTAGAACCATTATTTTGTCATATTCCCAATCTATGAATTTTATTTAGAGGATAATATGATCTAGGATTCATTTTTGTAAAGGAATATAGTATTAATGACTTCTTTAAGTCAGTGCATACATGAAGGAGGAATAAGACTCTTTTAGAAATAGTAAAGTACATGATAAGTATTTCCATTTGCTTATTTCTTTTGGAGATATACTCTAATAATTATTATACATTTTCTAAAATTGATTTCAAAAGTTTGTTCCTATGACATTTGTAAAATTGTGGATTGGGTGAAAACCTAGTATATGATACTTCCACTTTTGGAAATGTCTAGCACTTGTGCTAGAAAGGAAGTCTGACAAATTGAAATCAAAAGGTAGAAAAGTGTGTGTTTATGATGGGTATCCAAAAGAAATTGCAGAAGATTGTTTTGGTAGTCATAAAGAAGACAAGATGTTTGTATAGTACAAATACAAAGTTTTTACAATATGTTTGTAAAGTACAAATACAAAGTTCTTGATGATGACTATGTGAATAATCTTAAAAAAAATTTCTAGAAGAAAAATGTCAAAATTTGTTGTGAAACAACTATAAAATACATTTAGAAATGAGATGGTTGTATTAGATACACCACAAGGTATTATTCTATATGTATATATATATATATATATAGCTAGTACACCGGTACAATATCGTAGTGGGAGGATTGTAAATTCATACTTTTGGGATAAACTTTTGAAGTCATTCCACAATGATATGAATTTGATCTTCGGTCCTACGTAGAGGCAATAGATGATATGAATATGAATTATTGGATCAAGGTTATGTGAATAGAATTAGATTCTATTTAAAGTCTAGAACTTGTAGAGGCGCCTATTGGCATTGAACCTATTGTTCTCAAATAGGTCTACAAAGAAATGAGATTGATAGATTTGAAGATGCAAACCTTCAAAGTCAAGACTAGTGGCAAAAAGATTTATTTAGAAAGAAATAGTTCGATTATGAAAAGATTTTTTCACTAATAGTCAAGTTTGACTCTCTCTAGATTCTCTTATCCATTATATTTCAATTGGATGAAATATGACAATGGATATCAAGAAAGCTTCTTTTAGTAGTAATCTTGAAGAAGACATCTACATGATGTACCTAGACTTGTACATAGCAAAGAACCAATAGTGATTAATATGCAAGTTGCTTAAAGTTCATTTATGGACTAAAGCAAGCATCTAAATCATAAAATATCATCTTTAATCAAGCAATCAAGTTATTTGATTTTGATCAAGTATTAAAAGGCCTTAGGTGTGTAAAGCTATATAGAATAATAAATCTCATAATATATGTTGATGACATTCTAATCATTTAGAATGATGTAGAGTTATAGTCATCAATAGAGGTTTTGTTGTCTAGTCCAGTTTGATATAAAGTACTTGGGAAAGACTAGTCACATCCTAAGAATTAAACTTTGTTAAAATTCAGAAATTAGGATGTTGGGTCTATCTCAAACTACTTAAAAAGATTAGATTCTAGTCAAGTATAGCATGTAATACTTTAAGAAATGATTCTTTCCTTTTAAGTTTGAAGTTCCTTTATAAAGAATTACGGTCCTAAGACATATAAAAGGAAGAGCATATTAAGACGGTTCTTAAAATCAATAAGAAGTCTTTATGCTATGCTATATACTAGGCTAAATATCTATTTTGCGGTGGACATGGTAAGCAAATATCAATTGAATCAAAGATTACTTAACGAAGTGGGAGTAAAGCATATACTCAAATATCTTAGGAGAATGAAGGATTATATGCTTGTCCACCAAAGTGAGGTTTTGATGGTAACTGGATATACAAAAACTGACTTGTAGTTTGTTTGTGATTCATGAAGTTGGATTTCAAGATATGTGTTCATCCTAGGTGATAAAGATACACATTAAGCGTAAGTATTATCTCATTAGAGAGATATGAGTACGTGAGAAGTAGTAGTAGAAAAGATAATTTATACAATAAATCTGGTTGAAACTTGTTCCCAAGCCTTGCCTTAGAGTGATTGTGAATTACTCTAAAGGGAGATAAGTGTCGGATATATGGTAAATTGTCTTTGAGGGCAAGTGGGAGATTGTTAGGGTTTATGCTCTAAAATCCAATTTATTGACATGTCATAAATGATTAAATAGTTTAATTATATGAGACTATCTATAAATGAACTAATGGGACATTATCTTAGTCCATGAGATGCATAGTATGTGATTTATGTGATTTAGTCACAGAAGATATAAATCACAAGTTATTTGTAAACTCAAAATTTTAGTTCGTAGTCGGTGATAAAATTGGACGTTTCATCTGCGAAGACTATAACATATCAATTACGATGATTTGTCTTGATCATGGAAGTGGAGACTTCCAGTTGGTATGTTGATATGTTTTAAGAGTTAAGACATATTGAACTGGACCGCTGTGAGATTTATTATTCTCCTAACGACTGTCAAATGAATAATAAATCTCACGACTTCTATTTACATGAACTCTAAATCCTGAGAGAATAATGGACTTGATCATGAGATGTAGCTTGCTTTGATATATTAGGAATGAGATCTATAAGTCACGGTCAAAACCTCAGTATGTTGGGCAGCTGCATTTAATGTTGATGGAACATATATTCTCAAGATGGAATTCATAATCTCTTAACGGAGACATAAAATATTCCCTTGAGATAAGTTTAATGGGTTTGGTTTTTCAAGAGAGTTGGGCACAACCACTTTAATAAGTTGTTACTAAAGTATATATTTATGAAATTGGATTTCATAAATATATGATGAATAACGTAAATGATTAAACTGGGTTCTCAAGGATTAAGATGTAGTAATCTTCAAAGTGGCAGTATACATTCATGACTTTGTATTACTACGAATATTTTAATGAAGGGGTTGCATGTATAATAAAGTCTTGTGATATAATTTATAGATAAGGCATAGAGTGCAACTATATTTATATAGTAGTATTAAATATAGTTAATGGTAACTTTGGACTTGTCAAGAGTTGACAGAAAAGCCCAAGGCCCATTGGAGCTAGTGTCTTATTGGTCCTTTTTGGTCCCACTCCAAGCCACATACTAGAGCCCAATTGGAAAAGCCCAAAAGGTTAGCCCAATTAGATAATCAGTTGTATATAAGGAGAGAAACATACAGAATTTTATAAGTGCTATTCATAAGGTTTTCATTAAATCTTTCATGAGTGTTCTCATAAAGAATGAAATGGTGTGTGTGAGTGTTGGACACTCTCCTATTCTCTCCTTGAAAACTGATTGAGAGACCACACATCTTGGGCATCAAGTGGAATTGGAGTGAAGATTAAAAGTCTTCCCAAGAACTTTTGATCTTCGGTTTTGAATTTTACCGCAACAAGGTATGCTTTCTTGTTCTCAAATTCTGAAATTTACATAGTACATGTTATCAATTGCAAATAAAGTAAATCCGTTAATTTTTCCGCTGCGCACATGCATTTTTCCTACAAACTTCATCGCCGAGTTCACTCTTCCAAACGAGGATAGCCCCACCAACAAGACAGAACGATGGACGATACAGACCGATAGTTCGTTAGCCCAAAGGAGGGGAGGAGTAGGGGTCGTCATCACCATCCTAGACGGAGAAATACTTAAATATGGAGTTTAGCTAAAATTCCCGGCTACCAATAATGAAGCCGAGTATGAAGAAATATTGACAGGGCTAAGGGTCGGAAAAGCACTAGGAGCTAAAAACTTGCTCCTCTAGAGAGATTCTAAGCTGGTGATAAGGCAGATAAAGGAGGAGTACGAAGCAAAGGAGGAAAGAATGCAAAAATACCTCAGGCTGGCGAAGCATTTGACACAGGAGTTTGATAGGGTGGAATTCGTGCAGATCCCCAGGAGCCAGAACATGATAGCAGACGAAATCACGAAGCTAGCATCGTCAAAAGAAGGACCGACGGGCATAGGCTCAGAGATGGAAATCCAAAAACGCCCTAGCATCGAAGAAATCTCTACATTTGCAATCCAGAGCATAGGTAGGTAGATGACCCTGATCATATCATTCCTCCAAGACGGCCACCTCCCACAAGATGTCGAGGAGGCCAGGAATGTCAGGAAGAGAGTAGCCAGATTCACGATCCTGAATGACACCCTGTACAAGAGAGGGTTTTCTATGCCCTACCTGAAGTGCGTAGATGAAGAGGAAGCAAAGTATATTCTTGAAGAGATTCATGAAGGGGTTTGCGGAGACCATGTAGGCCCCAGATCCTTGGTAAGTAAAGTTGTCAGAACAGGTTACTTCTGGCCCACTATGCAGGTAGATGCAAGAGAGCTCGTCAAGAAGTGTGACAAGTGCCAGAGATTTGGGAATGTCCAGCGCCTACCAGCCGAGAGACTAACGACAATAGCCTCCCCTTGGCCATTTGTACAATGGGGAATCGACATCGTCAGCCCATTGCCCCAAGGTAAAGGACAGGTAAAGTTCCTACTAGTCGTTATTGATTATTTTACAAAATGGGTTGAAGCAGAGGCATTAGCAACTATCACCGAAGCAAGAATCCAGAGTTTCGTATGGAAGAACATAATTTGCAGGTTCAGAATTCCACGGACGATCATATCAGATAATGGGCGATAGTTTGACAGTCAAGGCTTCAAGGATTTCTGTTCAAATCTAGGGTTCAAGAACCAGTTCTCATTCCTGGGACATCCACAAGCAAACGAACAGATGGAGGTGACTAATCAGACACTACTCAAAATTATCAAAGCCAGGTTGGACGATGTTAAGGGGGCCTGGCCAGAAGAATTGCCCAATGTCTTGTGGGCTTACAAGACTATAACAAGAATCCCAACAGGAGAAACCCCCTTCAGACTCACTTACGGCACTGAGGTAGTAATCCCGGTCGAAGTTGGAATGAGCAGTATCAGACGAGAGATGTTCCACAAGGACAGCAATGACGATCAACTAAGGGTCAACCTGGACTGCCTGGACGAAGTACCTGCAGAAGATGGCCGATTACTACAACAAGAGAGTGAAGCTCAGACGACTTGACATAGGGGACCTCGTCCTACGCAAAGTCACCCCGGCAACCAAAGACCTTGCCCAAGGGAAACTCGGCCCAACTTGGGAAGGACTCTATCAGGTCGTCAATTATTCCAGACAAGGCAGTTATCACCTGGAAACCTTGGACGGGCGGAGACTTCCACGACCATGGAATATTGAGCACTTGAAAAAGTACTACCAATAGATGTAACAGACAATTGTATTCATTCTTGAAAGCAATAAAAGACCTATTTAGCCAATGTCTTAATGCAAGCGAACCCAGCAACTTAAAAGTCACAAAAAGAAAAATGGGTAAGTAACAAGATTCCGCCTAGACGGATGTAAGTTACTGACGAAGCCAAATAATGACAAAATCCCTTAAGAGGGTGTAAGTCACAAAAAGAAAAATGGCTAAGTAACAAGATTCCACCTAAACGGATGTAAGTTACTAACGAAGCTAAATAATGACAAAATCCCTTAAGAGGGTGTAAGTCACAAAAAGAGAAGTAGCTAGGTAACAAGATTCTGTCTAGATGGATGTAAGTTACTGACAAGGCTAACGAACAACAAAATCCCTAAAGGGGGTATAAGTCGCAGGAAATTAGCTAAGTGTCAGAATCCGCCTAGACGAAAATAAAGTATTGATGCAGGCAAAGAATGACAGAGTCCCTTAAAGACCACAACAGAAAATTTGGCTAAGTATAAGGTACTGACGCTGAAAGAGTAACTAAAGGAACGAGTCAAACATGAATCACACAAAAACATGAGTACAAGCAAGTAAGTATGCAATCACGAATATAATTAAATGCCTAAAACAACGAGCAGTTACCATTGTTTTCACATTAAAATTAAAAACCCATAAACACTGGGCTAAAAAACATTATTCTTAACTTAGAAGTATTGTTCTGAAAGTAGAATCTAAAAGCCCAAAACACACTAGGCAACAAAAAATATAAAAAAGAAAAAGAAAAACAAGTGAACATAAGGCAGGGTCAGGCAGCAGCATCTGGAGGAGGCATAGGAGTATCCCCAGGAGCAACTTCAGCAGAAGCAGTGGATTAGGAAGCCTCGTCCACCGCTATCTCCTGGTCGACCACCTCCATGTCGAGATTCTCGAGGTTTACTCCAGAAGGATGTTTGACCAGGTACCGACGAAGGAGCTCAAAGCCCTTGAAGTACTAGTTGAAGAGCACAGTATTGTACTCCTCAGTTTGCTGGGAAGCCTCAACGGCCTTGGCAGCAATGGTCTTCAGCTTTTCCCTAGCAGCCAGGAGTTGTTCATCCTTCTCCAATGTGAGCTACCTCTCCGCTCTGAGGTCATCTCCCAAAGACTCGGCCTTCTCCTTGACGGTGTTGGCCTCGTCCATAACAGTAATTAAATCCTTCTTCAACTTGGAATTTTCTGCCTCCAGAGCCTCCACCCTGGACACTGCCAAAGTAATTTTTGCTTCCTGAGTAAGGTACTCGGAAGTGATGTGAAGACTCTCCCCCAGCACCTAAAAATTGAATCCAACATTAAGGACAACACAAAAGGAGAGAAAAAGAAAAAGGTAAAATCGCATAAATACAATACCTGGACGAGCTTGTGGAGATGACGACCCACAACCTCGTTGGTAGACACCCCCAAGAACACTTTCATATCCTCGGCAGTAAAGGTATCTTGCGCCCGAGCCAGTGCAACCCTAGCATCGTCCCAGACACTGGAAGATCGGGAGTCAGCCTTCTCTTTCTGCTTATCCCCAATTCGCTGCCTTTTATTCCGTTGAGGTGGAATCTCCTCAACTGAGGTGGCCGGGGAAGCAGTCCTCACCGACTCTATGCCAGGAGTAGACGGAGTCGCTGTAGTAACGGGGGTCCCCTTCTCCATCACTTATACAGTCCTGGCCCCAAGATTAGATAGGGGCTCGTTCTTCTTAGCCCTCATCCAGGCGTACATTCCTTGGTTAAATTTGGTCGTCATTCCTGCAAAAGGAAAACGCTTGTAAAAAAAAAAAAAAAAAGAGAGAGAGGGGGCAAGAGAATCAACATAGACGGACACTTACTCTTTTTTTCCTCAATCTCAATATTTCGCAAAACGAAGGCAGACGGTTCTGGACCAAGGCAATAAAAGGCAAGAGTTCGTGGATCCACCAGATCGTCGAAATCCTCGATCGTCCTCGCATACTCAATGGCCTTCTCAACGCGTCCTTTGTACCTGCTTTTAAGCTTAGGCCGTCTCTTAACTGCACAAGACAATGGGCAAATGAGTTAGTGACGATAAAATAAACACGATGAAAATTAAGGGACTAAGAGAAATAATGACGCACCTAAGTTTGGGGTACTCCACCGACGGAGCAACCTTGGGAGATTACCCCAAACTTCGTTAGAGGGAGTCTCCCAGTCATCCCTGGATACAAAAAAGAACCGGGACTTCCAGTATCTAAAGGACAAAGGCAGGTCCCGGACGATCCTAGTCCTCTTCTGCCATGGCACCAGCTCGTAATACCCATGCTCCTTAGACTCCTTTAAATGGTACAAGTAGACGAGCTCGTCCACTCTAATCATGTCTCCGTTCGTAGCAGCCAGCCATATCCCCATATAGCTGACCACTATCCTCCACGAATTGGGCATAAGTTGCCCAGGAGCAATACCAAAATGGCCTAACAGCTCCATAATAAATGGGTGGACGGGGAATCTAAGCCTACACAGGAAGGCAGCCTCGTAGAAGCATACCTCCCCAGAGAAGAAGTGGCAAGCCCGTTCCTCCTCACGGGGTAGACGAACCCTAACCCTATCTGGGAACTAGAATCTGTCCTTAAACCTAGAAAGTGTTTCGTCGTCCAAACCGCACACCTCCTCAAAGGCATGGAAAGCCTTAACCTCTCATGGGACAGAGACGGCGGTATCCCCCTCCATGAGTTTGTCACTGGACGATAACTCGGTTTCTAACTCACTTGACCTCACCTCTGACATCACCCCCTACTCCCTTATTAAACCCTCAAACCAATCAATTGACTGACGGAGCAATGGTAGAAAATCACCCAATACAATGCTCAAGCCACTACCCTCTAATACAAAATTCTCAAAGTACGAGAAAGCACCTAAGGATCCCTCTAAACATGCGAAAAGGAAAGAGACAAAGGGACAAAGGACCCTAACCTCAGAGCTACTCAGCATAGGACTCAAAGAAAAAAAGAAAAAGAAGAAAGGTAAAATCCTAGAAAGACCAAAAACACAGAAAAGAAAAAGAAAAATCAGAAATTTACAAAGTTATCTACTTAAAAAGGAAAAAAGAAAAGTAGCAGGAGAAAGAGGCCATACCTCAAAAGCGCTAGAGAGAGAGAGAGCAAAACACAGAGATTCACAGCAACAATGGCAATTCGAAAAGCACAGAGCAAAAGGGAAAGTGAAAAGTGAGGAAGAAAAAGGAGGAAGGAAGTTCAAAAAGCTAAGCACAGAAAACTGAAAAAACAGCGGGAAAACCGAGAGTCACACGGAGTGGAGCATTAAAATCACCCCTCAGGTTACGCCACGTGGCCACAACACACCCAGCTCCGCCACTACACATTGAATATGGAGGGAAATCCCAAGAGACATGTAAAAAATATATATATATATTTCGCCTCTTAGTGATCGTCACTACACGGACGACCACAGAGCTTGGGGGGCAGTTGATAGGACCGACGATCTCTCTCTCACAGACAAGCAAACCAAATATCTTCGTCAATATATCCACATCACTGACGAAGGTAGGGAAGCTATTCAATGCAGTCAATGACGCCTCAGGCGATTACAAAACTAGCTGTGTAGACCATTGGAAGCCCATCAAAACCCACATTACTGAGCATGAAGCATTACCAAGAGAGGCATTAAAACCACAATAATAGCCACAACGGCTAGGGGCTGTGGAAACATATATAAAGCCTTCACTACACCAACACAAGGTACATAGACACACCTAAAAGCATTCTTAGTTACTCTGATATTCTTTGTTATTCTCTAAAAGCTTCCTTATACTGACTGTGGCATCGGAGACGTTGTGGTAGGCACCACACCGGTGACCACCTTGAGGGAGCCATCTTACCATATTTGTAGAGACACAGACGAGAACTCAGCTCCATCTAGATGCACTTACAAAGACTGACGATTTGCACTTCATCATTAATAAGTGTATGCGGTGATAATTTAAGGTGAAAAAGTATAATTTGCCCTAATAAAAATTAATACTAATGTGGATTATTATTATTATTATTATTATTATTATATGATATTGAGGTGGCACTTAATGGACACATCAGCATCAGATATTGATCCCTCCCCCCTCCCCCCACTCCTTACACACTACGTAATATTAAGGGTACATTTCTTGATATCTAAAATTTTAAACTTCAGGAAATGAAATCAAAATTATGAAAAATGGGTTTTAGGTTGCGAAAATTTACTAGTGTGGTGTACGTCTTGAATTGCCAGTACTTTTATGATGTGGTGGAGAGAGACGGGGTTGGTGACGGACAATGGTGGTAATGGTTGTTGTCTTCATGAAGTTTTTTTTTTTTTTTTTAATATTTAAAATGACTAGGATTTTGATTAGATTAAAGTCAATTTTTATTTTAAATAGATGGTTTTTATATTATGAGATTAAATTCAATAAGGACGGGGTGTAAACCCTCTAGTTTACACCAGCCAATAAAGACATGCCACATCAGACTTTTACTTAAACTCATTGTAAAATCAATACATCCTAATACATCTAATAACATCTCAACAAACAAATAAACAAAACCTATTTCACGTTTCCTTAAAATCTCAATCCCTCTTCACCTCCTGCATCTCCAGCCAATCCTCACCAGACCAACGTTTGCCGCCGCACTACCTCACCAGACCTCCATCCGCAGCCGCCCTACCTCGCCGGACCTAGGTGATTTGTTCTTGTTCTCAAAAATTTTTGTGTTTTGCTAAAATCTCAATCCCTCTTCAGGGACGATTTTTTTTTTTTTTTTTTTTGGGTTTTACACTTGTTACGACTCTAAACTAAAAAGACCATCTTCTCAAGTATGAGATTCCAAATATTTTTATATTTAAATTTAGAATCCAAAAGCAGTCCCAATTGTTTCAAAGGCAGATTGGATACCTTGCACCCTAGAATCTGAGCCAATGCTTCTGCTTCTGGTGGTTTCCCCAAATTTATTTTTAAAACAGAAATTGTATGATGATGCTAGTTACATGGTGTTCCAAATATGCTAATGGGATACTATATATAGTGATTGAAATTGCCGAGGCAACTTTGTTGCACTTTCCAGCATTATAGAGAGCATTTTTTTTCCTTTTAATAACAAGTGATATTCAGTTCTCGACTTGTTGCACTTTCTGAGTTAGTTGCTATTATATGTGGCCACTCCAACTTATGTTCAGAGCTCGTAATTGTTCATATTAATGGTTATGGGCTTCTATAAAACCCAAAAAAAAAAAATCTTCCCTGAAGAGGGATTGAGATTTTTTTAGCAAAACCCAAAAAATTTTGAGAACAAGAACAAATCACCTAGGTCTAGCGAGGTAGTGTGCCGGCGGACGGAAGTCCGGTGAGGTAGTGCGGCGGCAAATGTTGGTCCGGCGAGGATTGGCTGGAGATGCAGGAGGTGAAGAGGGATTGAGATTTTAGGGAAACGTGAAATAGGTTTTGTTTATTTGTTTGTTGAGATGTTATTAGGTGTATTATGATGTATTAATTTTACAATGAATTTTAAGTAAAAGTCTGATGTGGCATGTCTTTATTAGCTGGTGTAAACACCCCGTTCTTATTGAATTTAATCTCTTATATTATTATATAGTTGAAAGGAACACTAGGAATTGGTAAGATGATCTCCACGATGGACTAAAAAAACTTTCGCCACTGAACGCGCAACAGACTAGTAGTAGTAACATCTCTGACTTGGTGATTGACCAAATTGTAATATTTTTACCAATTAAATTAATGTAAGAGGTTTCGAATGCAAATTATATAACCCCGATTCACTTACGGTTTGATATGAGAATGTGGAAGTATTTGCCTTAACTTCAAATTGCTCGACTGATATTTAAGGACTTTTTTTTTTTTTGGGTGAGAAAGAGATATTTAAGGACTTGGCTATGAGAATGTGAAAGAGAACATTTGATTACAGCTCATTATTGTTACGTGACCAAAATATTGAAGGTACTTGACCTAAACTTTATTCGATATTTAAAAAGTAATTTTTTTTCTTTTGTATGAAATTTTAAGTTCCTTGAAAAAAATTATAAAAACTGAGTATAAATAATTTCAATTAAAAACTTTTTTACTTTCTATTAAGATATTTTTAAATTTAAATTTAAAAGTGATGTGATAGAATCGGAATATTTATCTTATGAGTGGTATTATGGGGAAAAAGTTTCATAACAATTTTATAACAAAGCATAGATGACAAATTAACTACTTATTTGAGCTCAATACTAAAATAAATTTTTTTTTTTACCTACTATTGCCAGTTTGTCACTTAAGATTTGTTGTGAAATTGTTATGAAAATACCGTGTCTGCAACTTTATGTAACTAATATTCTTTGATGAATAATTTGTTTTCATACAATTAAAAATATTCAAAGTTTTTAAGAAATATTTGTATTTCAGTACATACATACATACATACATACATACATACATACATATATATATATAAACATTAATGCTTGCATTTTACTAGGGGTGGCAAAATTTGACACGATCGACGAACACGACATGACTCAACACGAAATTAGCAGGTTATGAGTTGAGGCTTTATGAGTTTGTGTCATATTCGGGTTGACATGACTAACCCGTTTAATAAACGAGTCGAGTTAGTTTCCAACCCATGAAACCCGTCTGACCCGTTTAATTAAATGATATTTTACTAATATACCCTTCAAACACTAAGTATATAAATTTATTAGTTGTTGTGGTTTATTTTCCTTAACATATTGTGATTGATTATTTGTGATATTGAGATATGTTTTAATTTTAAATGATTATTTGTGATGCATTTACTTGTTAGTTCTGAATTTTATATTAAAATTTTTTTTTTTTTTTTTGGTTTTTCATAATTTAGATCAATTTGGTACTAAAATGTGTATATTTTTTTTCGCTTTGATAAAATCTGATAAATAGATCGACATGACTGACTTGTTTAATAAACAGGTTGTGTTAGGGTTGATTAATCTTGACCCATTTGATAAAATCTGATAAATGGATTGACACAACTGACCCGTTTAATAAACAGGTTGTGTTAGAGTTGATGAATCTTGACATATTTAATAAACGTATCGGGTTAATGTTGACCCATATAATCAAATACTTATTTGTTGATACGACACGAACTAAACACACGAACATGAATTACCATCCCCACATTTTACTACTTTTTTTTGGTTGAGAAGATTGCATTTTACTACAAGATTATCACAAAACGTGTACGGTAATTAGACCATGCATTACAATGACTATGAGTGCATAGAAGAGAAACACACGGTTCTGTCATGTGTGTACATTGTGTAGCTTCTCTTTTCTTGTCCCGATAATGAGGACATTTACACAAGATTATTGAAATTTTCCTGGATCATCGTGGACTTATATCCATTGTCCAAAAAGAAAAAAAAGTTAAAAGCTGCCTAATTATTATTGAAAAATAAATAAAAAAGTTAAAAGCGGCCTATTAGTCTCTTCTTATCCGCTGCAAAAAAGAAAAAAAAAGTGTATATATATATATACATACATACATATATATATATATATATATATACACACACACATATATATATATATGAGAAATGATATGTCTACAATATTTTTACAACAAATTTTAAGTAGCAGGTTGTTACTGGTTGTTATTGTTGGGACAAAAAAGTAATCTTAGTGTTAGTTTCAAATTTGAACCAATAACAACTAACCATCTGTGATTTGTTGTAAAAATGTTGTAGATGTAGCATCTATATATATATATATATATATCAGCAATATCATTAGGAGTGTCCAATTGTGGCTTGGACCCGACAAAACTGTTCGATTTGAAGGTATCCGAACTAAAGTTTGACTAATCCAACCAAGGTGGCAATCTATAGTAGGTTTTTGCCAAGAAAATCATGACAACCACGGGTTGAGTGGTGGTTCTTTGCAAGAAAATCCGACTCCAACCACTCAGACCGATTACCACCGTTAGACTTTGTCATTTTTTGCCAAGATCTTGACCAAATACAATGAAATCCATCAAATCTCCATCAGAAATTAGAGCTCTGCCATAATCGATGAAATCTCGACCAAACCCAATGGTTTCGATCGATTCAATTGTCAAAATAGTGAAGTTGTGGTGGTCCAAGTCCCGTATACCCATGATTGGTGACGGGAGGCGTGATTCCAAACCTAAGTTGATCTAGTCAAGTGGTGGTTTGACCACAAACTCGACCTTGACTGACCTATGGACACCCCTAAATACTATGATGGTTGCTTTTCATATAAAAGTTACATTTTTATTTATTATTACTAATATTTTGCCCATGAAATGCACAACTTAATTAAAAATTATATATAAATAAATGAAAATCATATTAATATTAGTGAACCACTTGAAACTTTTAGAAAGTTTATCTAAAATAAATTAACCATCTTAAAGAGTCACCTTACAAAAAAATTATTAAAAGTTTAGATACTTGGCATAAGCATGGTGTGTAAATTTTATTATATTAAAACATAAAATTATGATATATAATCAGAATTTTATATTTTATTTTGAACTACTTAAAATTTTTTGTAATAGAATTTTAGTTGGAGTAAAATTTTAAATTTCTAGAAACTAAGGTAATAGAGTTTTACTTAAGATAAACTACCGGTACTTTTGGTAATATAATTTTAGTTGAAGTAGAATTTTAAATGTTTGAAATTTAGGTGATTGATTTTTACATAAAGGAAACTATTGGTGATAAAGTTTAGTCTAAGGTAAATTATGTCAATAACTAATGAGAGTGCAGACAGTTGTGAAAATAACTAGGGTAAATTACAACTTACCCACCTGTGATTTGGCCAAAATTTATGTTGCCTACTTGTGGTTTGAAATTTGACACTTTACTCACCTGAGATTAATTATGTTAAAGTTCCGTAACCCACTTATGACTTTTTGTTAGAAAACAACTTTTAACATCAAAATATAACATAAAACAGATCAAAAAACTAGAGTTTGAAGATACCTTCTCTTGGCATCGAAAAAAAAAAATTTGACAAGAAACTCAGGAGGGAATAACTCAGTCCTATGGCTTGTTGGTAAAAAAAAAAAAAAAAAAAAAAAAACTTCAGGAACATATTGAAAGAAACCCATGCCCAAATCAGACCAAAATTCAATTTGTAACTAATTTGAAATTCTCACGGAAACCCACACCCAAACATCTTACTTGCACTAATGAATCTGGGTTCGCTGAAGTGAAGTTGAGTTTGCGATATGAAGTTCGCAATGATGTTGGATTGAATATTCCTGATTTCCTATTCTCAAATCAAATATGTCGGCAATTACCAAGTGGTCTGATGGCACTTCCTTAGGTACTCATTTCTAACTATCTAAAAATAAATAAAAATTAGATGCGTGTTGCAAGCAGCAAGAGCATTCACATGGAAAAAATTTAGTGTTAAGTTTTTCACTTAGTTAAGTCGTAGCAAGCAACAATGTTTTTTTTTTTTATTTAGTTAATTATTCTATTTTCACAAATTCATCTATTCTTCCAAAATCATTAGGCTTTGTCTTTCACCAATTTTCTTGTAAACAATCAATAGTGAAATTTTTATTTTTTTTCCCTTTTTCTCATTCTAGCTTTTTGATCTGTTTTATGTTATATTTTGATGTTAAAAGTTGTTTTCTAATGGAAAAGCCATAGGTGGGGTTATGGAACTTTAACAAAGCTAACCTCAGGTAAGTAAATTGCTAAATTTAAAATCACAGGTAGGCAACTTAAATTTTGGCCAAAACACATATGGGTAAATTGTAATTTGCCCAAATAACTATTTGGCGCAACTACGACTTCTAGAATCCAACTTTAATTTATTATATAGTATATAATTTTTTATAAATACAATAGGGTTGAATTTATGGGATTCCACTCCAGCTCCGCGATAACTGCTCTTTATTATCAAGCCAAAATACCAATTGGTTTTTGGTATAGTCAAAATTTAAATCTTGGTCTAAGATTTGAGGATAAAAGATTTTAAGCTAAATTACAAATTACACCCTCTAACTTTGATCAAAATCCAATTTAGATCTCAAACTTTATTTTTGTTCAGTATAGTCCTTTAAGTTTCAAATTTATTCAATTAGGCATCTCATTTACTTCTGTTAGGAGACTACTGTTAAGTTTCCTAATTTTGCTTTTCTTTGAGTTTTTTGGCTAGTCATTTTAATTGCAACTTTCAGAATCATAACATATACAAAAATTTAATTGTATGAATTATAATTATATGTGAATAGATTGGACTACCATCCTTTATTTTAAGGCACAATTTCATATATATATATATATATAATTTTTTTTTTATTTTATAGGTAAAGATAAGAAATGTAGTTAAAATCCAATATTTCTAATTTTTTTAAACCTTTTTTTCTATAAATAGTTATTAGCATATTAGACTTTAGTAAATATACTAATGGAGGAAAAATTCAACCTAAAAATGCATAAATGAAGTCAAAATTCTATTAATATCACTATTGGACATATGTTAACCCCCCAACCCCACTTTTTGGTGTCTCAATTATAGTCTTTGCCATCATTGATTGCTTACCTACATTCACAAAACTGATATTCCTCAAAAAAAAAAAAAAAAAAACTGATCATATCCCATTGATCTAAATTACTTCTGCTTTGTTCATAAAATGTACTTCTGTTTTGGTGGCACCATTATACAATATAAAATAAAACCTAAAAAATAAGAAAGCAAAAAAAAAAAAAAAAAAAAAACACAAAAACACAAAACACACACGCAAAACGTATAAACGGTTTTTTTTTTTTTTTTTTTGTGTTGTGTTTTGGTCAAAGAACCCCCAACGTAACAGAAACGCCTACGTTCATGTCAAGTGATATCATATGTTTATTTTATTTTTTAAATAAAAAAGTGATATGATATCATATGATATGTTAATGAGAGAATATGAGAGATCGCTTTAACTAATAAACCACTTCTCTGATCTCTCTCACTGACATTCCACAAAAGCACAAAAAAAATATTTTTTAAAATTCCATTTGTTCTTTTTTTTTTTATAGAAAATATATATAAATAACTTTCTCTCTCTAAATCCTGTTTTTTGTTTTTTGAAGTATTTTATTCTCTGTGTTTTTTTTTTCTAAACGTGCACAAACGCGCTGAAAGTCTCTCTGCATCATCAAAAAACAGGTTTTTCTTCCCTCACAACCTCTTTCTTTGCGTCTGTTTGTCTGTTTCTATGTCTGTCTGTTTGTGTATATCTATGTATATGTCTGTCTTCTCATCTCATTTAAATCTGTTGTGTTATTGGTGGTTTTAGTTATATTGGGTTGCCTTTTATTTCACTGATTTTTGTGTTTTTTATTTTATTTTTCAGCTATGTACTCAGCTGTGTTGGTATGTGATATTTTAATCCATTGCATATATTTTGAGATTCTTTTGGTGGAATGATTTGAAGCCTTGATTTTCTGATCTGGGTTTTGTTTCATTAACGTTTATTTTTGCTTCTTTTGTTTTGTTTTTTTTTTTTTTTTTATACAAATGTTTTTTTCTTCTGATTTGACGCAATAAATTAATTTTCTATGTATATTTTAGGTTGAATATGAAGTTTATGATTAGGGTTTGTTCCCTAAAATAACAAGTTTCTTTTTTAAAATAAAAGCTCGCCATTATCAAGGGATTTAACTGGGAAAGAATTTTTATTAAATTTTTAGATCATGGACAGCAAAGAATTTGGATAATTTTTTTTTTTTTTTTGTTCGATTTTCTTGATGTGCCATACCTGTCTCTTGTAATATATTCTATTCTATTTTATCTCTCTTTCTCTATCTCTATTGCTTGTGCCTTTAGCTTATGTATATATATACATATTTTTGTTTGTCGGTTATTGGTTACGATTCTTGAGCTAGCTCCAATCTCTTCTTTTTGCCTGTAATTTATATAGCGGCCTTTGTTTAATGTTTGGTTTTGATTCAACAGCTAGTCTTTAAAGTCCAAATTTTTGGAATAGTTTTGAAGAGGGTCTTGATCCAAATATCAACACCTTGATTGAATAGCCACTCGCTATTCTGTTCTGATACATGTATCTGGTGAGTATGGAGATTTGCAACATGAGAAATAGTTGATTGGAACCCATGATATTGTTTGGTAATGGGGTCCCTAAACATGGAGAAGAAGTGGATATTTCCCCTTGTCATAAGCTCTCTCATATGCATATTCCTTCTGGCCACTACCTTCAACATGGGTCTTGTTTTTTCACTACACACAATCAATTCAATCATTTCAATTTTTCCTTCTCGCATAGCTACAAATCAATCAAGCTCGGTTTTTGCTGAATCAAAGGTTACACAATCTCCACCCCCTCGTGCTGGCCCAACGATTCCTCGTTTCGCTTATTTGGTTTCTGGGTCAAAAGGTGATTTGGATAAGCTTTGGAGAACTCTTCATGCTCTATATCATCCGCGGAACCAATATGTTGTTCATTTGGATCTTGAGTCACCGGCAGAGGAGAGGTTGGAGCTTGCCTCCCGAGTGGAAAAAGAGCCAATTTTTATTGAGGTTGGGAATGTTTACATGATTACCAAAGCTAATATGGTCACTTACAGAGGACCCACCATGGTTGCTAATACTCTTCATGCTTGTGCCATTCTTCTCAAGAGGAGTAAGGATTGGGATTGGTTTATCAATCTTAGTGCCTCTGATTATCCTCTTGTGACACAAGATGGTTAGTATATATCATTCAACTTGTGACAGAGTTATGTTGTTATCAATGCTGTTTTTCTAGTTGTTATTCTTTTGGGTGAGGGATGTGATATTTTGTATTAAATGGTTTAGTTAATTTTATGCAGATCTTCTTTACACGTTTTCGAATTTAGATCGAAAGCTGAATTTCATTGAGCACACAAGCCAGCTAGGATGGAAAGAGTGAGCTCTCTCTCTCTCTCTCTCACGCGCACACGCAAAATCACAGACAAACACGCAACACAATGTAACGTTCATAGGCATGATAACAAAGCACTCTATCTTTGGTTGTGTTTTGCAGGGACAAACGTGCAATGCCTTTGATGGTAGATCCTGGACTATACAAGACAACCAAATCAGATATCTTCTGGGTCAATCCTCGGAGAACTTTGCCAACAGCTTTTAAATTATTTACAGGTTAGATTTCACCCATATTTCTTTAGCCGTGTGATATCCTCTATGATTCTCCATGAGGTGTAATTCTTAACAAATATATATTTTGAAGATTTGCATTTTGTAGGACAGAAAACCATTGAAACTCTGTGTATCATAATTTCATTCAAATTTGCTTATTTATTGGATTTTTTTGCTTTTGGAAATTTATCAGTTCTAGAAGAGTTTGGAAAGTAGATTGTGTCCTACTGGCAACTAGAATTCTATTTTTTTGGCACTTTGGAGGACTTCATTTAGAAATACAAACTATGGTGAAAATGTATGTTCTACTTAGTTCATACTTCTTGGTTTACATATTTAAAGCATCTCTTTTTTATAATTCCCTAGAAGTAGGAAATATAAATATTTTTAGGAGTAATGTCAGGGGTGTCCTTTGTATTAGTTGAATTCAAACATTGCAGTGGCACTAATTTGATAGTTTCTTCTATTTGTTTCAAATAATTCTAACCATCAGCTATAGATTGTAATTTGGTCTTTAGCAGTACACAACCATCTAGTTTTCATATATAAGCTCATGACGACTCTTATTTGGTTTCTTTAACAAACCAACTGTGTCAATTCCAATCATCCATATAGTCAGATTCATTATAACCCTTATGGTTTTGAATGCAACTATTGTTTTGCTCAAAACAAAATTTTGAAACTTCGGCAATAATTAATGGACCAGCAGCAGCAGCTCTCACAGTGAAAGTCCAAAATATCTGCATTCGTTTATCAGCCACTCTGACCTTAAGGATTTTTTATTTATTGCTAAGTTACACACACACCTAATGGATCTTGAACCCACAACTTCACCCTCCACCTTTTTCTTACAAGGGAAGGAGTTGCCATTTGAGCTAGATTTCATTGGCAATAACATTCATCCTCTTCTCTGTTTTTCCCCAAAACAAGAAAAGTATGGAGAGAATTTGTGTCAAGCCGCATTGGCAATCTTTTTCCTTCTGGTGCCTAGTTTAGTGCCCAAACTTGTCATCTAACACTAAGTAACATGTTTTTTTGTTGCAGGTTCAGCATGGATGGTTCTGTCACGTTCATTCGTAGAGTATTGCATCTGGGGTTGGGATAATTTACCTAGGACCCTTCTCATGTACTACACAAACTTCGTGTCTTCCCCTGAGGGCTACTTTCAGACTGTCGTTTGCAATGTGCCTGAGTTTGCTAAGACTGCAGTCAACCATGACTTGCACTACATTTCTTGGGACAACCCCCCCAGACAGCACCCTCACACCCTTACCCTTAATGACACAAGCAAGATGATTGCTAGCAGTGCTGCATTTGGTCGAAAATTCAAAACAGATGACCCAGTCCTGGATAGGATTGATAAGGATCTATTGAAGCGGAAGAATGGGAGCTTCACCCCAGGTGCTTGGTGCTCTGGCAACCCGAAATGTTCCAAGGTTGGGAACATGAACAAGCTCAAACCAGGCAAGGGAGCTCAAAGGCTTCACCGCCTTGTAACTAGGTTAACATTGACAGCTAAGTTGGGGCAAAATCAGTGTAAATAGATTTTGTGGAACTTTCTTGCTTGTGGATGGGAAAAGATTTTAAAGAAGAAAAGATAATAATAAGAAAGAAGATCTATTTACAGGCACAACAGTTGAATGGAAATTTCTACTGAGGGGAAGATTTCTGAGGCTGTAAGTGCAGTTATGGACTCATTCTTGTTAAACTTGAAGGCATGTTAGTGTAGGTATGAGCATAGCCATTCATTGTTGCCATGGTCAGTCAAAGATGGCACCCAGTCATCCTTCCTTTGGTAGGCTCTGATTACGTTGGACATGTATACTTATTTACCACAAAAATTTTCTCAATATTTTTTCTCCACTTCTCTATGACACTTCTAATCTTTTGGCTTCATGATATTTGAGATCTTCTTTTTGTTAGACTCCAGAATTTGTATCTGTAATTTTGCTGGTAATGGTCAGAATTAGAAACTCAATTGATTACTATAAAGAGAAACATTCTACCGTGTTTCCCTCGGCATTTTAAAGCTCAATTTCAATATATATATAAAATCGACTACTTACTATTCCATTTGTATGCACTAGTGTAGAAATAATGTCGAGTACATACACATCTGTTGCATATGTTTGAATGTATGTTTATTTTAACTTGTATTTAATGTTTGTTATAAAAATCAAATGAGAATTCAATGCAAAATTATCTGTGAAATCTTGAACAAAAAAATGTTTCCAATTACAATAATATGGCAGTACTGTTACATATGCTTCACGCTTCACAGAGAGAGAGAGAGAGAGAGAAACTATGGAAAATGTAAATGGGAACATGAATTTGGTGGACTTAACATGTGTGGGTGGAGTGCATGAAAAGACTGACATTTGGCTTCAGTTATGCACTCAACCTGCATCGTATTATTCCGAAGGAAAATTATCTCCTAGTAGTAATATTTGTGCTATTTTTGTGCACATCAGCCACAGCCTGTCTTATTTGGGTTCGGACTATTTATTTGGTCAGATATTGATCATAAGAAAGAGTAAATGGAGCCTGCGTCTTTGAGTGTGGATGTCATATATAGCATAGAAACAATAGGAAACTGAAGCAATTCCTATGGAGCTGCTACACCTGAGCCAGCTTTACGTTTGACATTTTAGTTTAGTAATTTGGAAATCATTGATGCTGTAGAAATTAAACAATGGAATTCTGAGACCAGGGTCCTGGACCCTATAATAAGACAATGCATGTCCAGAATTCCATCATCTTCTACTAAATAGCTTTCCATATTTAGAAACATAATATGTGCCAAATGGAGAATTTGCCAAACCTGATTAATTAGATGTCTTTTAACCTTGGTTGTGTTGTTTCTCTTTAAGTATTTAAACTTTAGCTTTCGAATATGTCTCTAATAAATATCTTAGTTTTCCCAAAACTCTTGTTCAACGGCAAAGAGTTCTATAAATTGCATGTTGCTTTGCTTTTGATCGAGATGTCCACACACTACAACTTTAAAATTGATATAATGCAAGTTTTGTGATTAAAAATTTTATAACGCTAATCAATTGTTGGTATGACCAGTTTTTTTTTTTTTTTTTTGGCTTTTGAGAGTTTTAGCAAAAGAGTTTAAGGAAAACACCCTTGCGTGTGTGAGAGTTTGGTTCTCATTAGAGAAAGGAATTTATTTTGTTCACGTTAAAGGGGTTGCTTTATTAGTTAATTGAGCTTTTCTTTTAGGACTTTTATAGTACAAACGTAATTTGATTTCTTCATCAGTTTGATTCCTCAGCTTTAATATGACAAGAACCTATGCTTTTTGAGCGACCACTCTTTTACTGCATAATCTCTCACTGCTTCAAAGCCTTGCATCACGGAAACCTCACGTGCTTGAAAGAATTTGGAGATTTGTGGGATTCTCCAAATTAGAAAAGACTATTTGGAGATAATTCTGATTTTTATAGCAATGACAATAGTAGAAAATCTGTTTCTAACGATTCATAGTAGGGGTAAAATATAGGTCCAAGACTTTTTAAAACTGATAAACTTGGTTCCTAAACCCAACTTGGTCCCTAAACCGTTACTCATTTTTCTGCTATATGTCATGATGATTAGGGACCAAATTGGTCAGTTTTAAACCTGACTAGCATTAGCCCAAATCTCAAGGGTGTTGACTATATTTTACCCTTCATAATAGATTCCTACACAGACATGGCTCAAGTGGGAACCGGAATTTAGAACTCCAACAAGCAAAGAATTGTACTTACGAACATTGGTATTGACCCTATTTCGGATGCTGAAACATGTGAAAGTTGCTATTACAGAAGATATTCCAGTAAATGTAATGGTAGGATTCTGGTCTTGGGATTTTGCATGTCCCCATGGGAATTAATTGATTAATTGTTTGATAAGCCTCTCTAGTCTCTAGCTACTTGGTTTATTCTTCTCCCACAATGATCATCTTACTGTACTGTTCATATAACATCATTAGAAAAACAAAAACTTTGAATTGTTCCAGAATTATCTACGATTTTTTTTTTTTATTGATCTGACCCTTAGTGGACTAAGAATGGGAGACTCAAAATAGCAGACTCCACTTCATGAGACGTGTTTCAAAATCGATTATGATGGCCCTTGAGATTACTTTGTGTAATTATTTAGTCAATAAAATAGCAACTAAAAAGACAAAAAGGTGCTACGTACTGATAACATGATTCCATTAAAGTAGGTAATAAACATGTATGCAACTTGTATCCCTTTCCCTTAAACAAAGTGAGAGGTCTGGGATTCTAACTGAGAAGAGCGACCGTAAGTATTATTTTAGTATGAAACAACAAAAGATGCTAGGTGAAAAACAGAGGAAAAGTACAGAACCCCTTAAAATGTTATTAATACAGTACTAGTACTAGTGCACCCTTCTTTAGGAGAAGGATTTGGCATTGTGAATGATATATACTGATGGCATAAAATAGAAAAAGGGCAGTTACACTCTCCTCTTTTAAGTTTTGAAGAAATTAACACTCTCCTTTTGATTATATTAGTAACAAAATATTCTAAATTTCTTTAAAAATCTTTTTACAAAAATTTAACCAGAGTTAGTAAAAAAATAACAGATAAATTTAGAATAAAAATGTAAAAAAAAATTAAAGCACCAAAAACACTTACAATGGCAAATCTCTCCATAACCCGTTGAAAAAAGGAAAAATAAGAATAAGAAAAATTCATACTTAATATTTTAAAATAAAATTTAATTAAAATTTTAAAACAATAAATTTTAATTATGAAATGGAGGATAATTTTTTTAAACCTGCCTTTTGCCACACAACATTTTTAATATTAATTTAACAAAGTTTAGTCAATCGAATGTCAAGGTAGGGCATTCTCAAAAAAGAATGTCAAGTAAGGGAAAGTGTTTTTTCCTTTCAAATTTGGGATAGAATATCATTTTCCCAAATCTCAAAGGTGGGGAGTATAATTACTCCAATAAAAATTAATTCTTTAGGAGAAGGATTTGGCATTGTGAAATCCACTCTATAATGTGAGTGGCGTGATATATATACCGATGACATAAAATAAAATTTACTTCTTTAGGAAGAGCTTACAAGGCAAGAACAGTGCAGACCTTTTCTTTAGGTTAAAATATTGCAAACCTTGCATAAAGTGTAGCACTTAAGATTTTACTTTGTTTTATATTAACTTTAACAATGCAGTGTGGCATCACAGCAAAACTGCAAAAGGCAGCCCCATCAAGCAGAAAATTAAAAATGACGCATTTTGAAGATCAGTAATGTAAATTTATATCATATCATTATGAACTGTAAGCATTACAAAAATATACAAGAATTCTAATTTTTATCCCCTCACTTTTCTTTGAATTTTTTATCTACAGACATCTGAACAAGACCATTCTCACTCTTCACGTAAACTGCATCCGCTATAATCTAATGCCAAAAATTTCTAATATTGCTCGCAATCATCGAGCTCCTATAACATTTAAAGGCCAGTCTTAGCTACACAAGCTTCACTGGCTCAAGAATCTTTCACATCATCTTTCTGCCCCACAACTTTTATCCACTTTCCTAGAATATTGAACGATTTGGAAAATAGCCAAATTAAACCATCTCCAAAATTTTGATATTCCCTGTGGAATTTGCAGCAACTAAGGTTGAGGACTGGCCACGCCAACAAACAGAAGAGATGAACTGTGCAGCATCATCCATTTCATGGCCAGAAAGTGGGTCTGTGTTGTGATACTTGAATGACAATGCTGGCATGGGGAAAGCTTTGTGGTAGATGAACACCTGAGCCATAAAGAATATGAACATAACTAGCTGTAAATTAGCAAAATTCAAGAGTAAACTGCATGGACAAGTATGTCTCTATTATTGTAACTAGTCGCAGACCCACACGATACGTGAGAATATATAATTATTTTCTAATTGTGATATAACGTATAATTTGTTCTCTAAAATTTGTTGAAGATAATTTGTTCTCCCGGCCTAAAAATTAAATAATTTCTAAAATTATTTTTCATCTTTCTATTTCCTATCAATATATCATTTTATTATTTTGGGTGTGTTTGATTAATATTACTCCTTTATGAGGTGGTCCATATTCTTTGAAATTATGTTATATTGTGCTATATTTTTCTTTTTTCTTTTTTTCTGTACAACTAAACTTTTTAAGTTTCAAATAAATTATTCAAATTCCTTATTTTCTTAATGGAGATTATCATGATAATTTAAACTCATAACAAAATTACTTTTTAATATTACTCAAATAATTGATAGGCACATAATTAATAGTAAAGATTGTGTTTTGATATAAATTCAAATTTTCAATTTCAAAATAACGAAGTATTAACTCAAAACAAAAATCAAACCAAAACTATAAGAGAGAGAGAGATTACTTGTGATGGAGAACTAAAAAATACAACATCAAAATATATTAACCTAAAATACAGTTATAAAAAACACAATGATTCATCAACCTATAAAGTGGAGTTGAAAGAAAGAATAAAAAATCCAGAGAGAGAGAGAATAATCATTTTTTCACAAAAGAGAATAACATATTTATAGAAAATAAGATGAGACGAGAAATAGTAAAAATAAAAGATATAGTAATATACACTAAATTATCTAAGTCATGCTATGTAATATATAACATTATATTCTTATATATTATCTTTATAATGTAATAGGATAACATCTGTGAAATTAAGAAAAAAAAATAGCTTAAAAACACAAAACTAAATTGTATCAACCCAAAGTAGTGTTTTAAAGAACACAAAAATTAATCAACCTAAAGTAGAGATGTAAGATAAAAAAATCCACCAAAAAATGAAAAAAATTGAGAGAGAGAGAGAGAGAGAGAGAAAATTGTGTGAGAAAACTATACATAAAATGGGAGAGAAAATTGCAAATTTATAGCAAGTGAATGGGAATAAGAAGAGCCAAAAATAATGTAAGATAAAGGGGTAGAGGAAGAGCGATATTAAGATAGATAGTAGTGAGGAGATAGAAAGGTAAAAGAAAGGGGAAAAGTTAGAAGAAGTGTACAATAAGTTGGGAATTAATAAGCAAACAAAGAATTAAATAAGTGACAGTGAGTTGGAAAGAGGTGGATGATATGGGCTCAACAGAAGCGTAGCAACAATAAATACTACGCTTCAGCTTTTATATATATATATTTATATTTATATATATATGAAAAAGAAAATTGGTTACTCTCCTTTCTTAGCAAAGAAAAAAGAGTTTTTTTTTAACCTAGCCCAATTGAAAAAAATCCTTTTTTAAAAAATGACAGCCAAATTTCATACAAGTTTTTTATCATTTTGATTTTGATTTTCTTTCTATTTTAAAGACACTTCTTTTGTGGCCGGTGGAGGGGGAATAAAACCCGTATCAGCATCCAGAAAAATGATAGTTTGGTAGTAATTGGGAACAGAGAAGTGGAAATCTTGACAGAGAAACTGAGAGTATTGAGTTAGGTGTCACAGTTTGGAACAACTTTAATCTTCAATTGAGTAAGAACCCAATACCAATGCAACAGAAGCAAACAAGGTAGCATATACCGACCTAGTTAGTAGTTAGTATACGTGATCATGATTGATGCTTAGGGGTATATAGATTAGGAGCTGCAAAGTGGAAAGGTGAGAAAATCCAATATATAATCGGTAGGGACAACTTTTTTCACAAATTGATAAGTAGTCAATTGTAGGTGATGAAAAAAAAAAAAAGATGGGCCATGTAAAAGTGATTGTTCACCACTCACAATCAACCACTTCATTAAGTTGTGGCAAAAGTTGTGTTCCTAGACTTATTGTTTCTTAAATAAAATGCCTCACTCTTCCCCTATTGTTTCAAACTTAATACAACTATTGAAGATAAATTTGTTATTACTTCACAAATTTATCTATTCAAGATTTATTGTGAAGTCCAATTTAAGTAAAGTCGTGTGATTTTAAAGGTCTATTTATATGTGTCCTAGTTATTACAATTCTTGATTTGGATTGTTACTTACAAGTTATGGTCATTTTCTAATTAAGGGATAAAACTGTAATTTTATAAATATTTCATGAATTTAAGAAATTATATTAATTTACTTGACTATAGGATTTTCTAGGAGATCGTAAGAGTCTTTTATTAGTTGTTAGTTCATTTTCTTATTAGGTTTTTAGTTTACAAATCAAAAACTAGGAGTTTAGTACAAGTATCAATCCTTATATATATTTGTAGTCAATGCACTTGAGGAATATATACAGTTGATTAGTAAAAATATTGAGTGTTTTCAATGTTTGGGCACTTAGCCTCTTATTGTTCTTTTTCTCTCTACTGTTCTTTCTCTTCTTCTTCTCTTTCTTGTGGTATTGTTCACAACTACTATTTATACAACAATGAACACAATAAATATCTCTTTTTATTTTTTTCTTACAACCCCAAGTCAAGCGCTTCCTATTACCTCTCAAAACCTAAAAAGTAAAAACCTACGTGTTGTCTATCAAATTGTGATGCAGGAAGTGCAAAGAAAATTTTATTTAATTTTGGAAGCCAAATGTGTTTCATACTATTGGTCCATTGGATTTTATTTAAGTTCTTGTTAGTTAATTATCTTATGAGTATTCTATTTAATTTCATAGAGTCAATAATTAGGTTTCCTAAGTCAAATAGAATTTGGGTTTAGTTTTAGTAGTCAATATAAGTGTGCTATTGTATTGCTATGAAGACAAGTTTATAATGAATTAATTCAATGGGAATTGTTTCCAATGGTTTGGTGCTGATTTTAGTCAACCCTAGTGTTGATTCCTATGTTTTGATCCCACTAGGTGTTTTATAGAGTACCTATTGTTATTTTTCTATTCACTTCTTGTTATTTTATATTAGCATGAGGCTATTGTGCTATATCGCTCTAAACCTTTCCTTTCTCTGTCTCTCTCCATTATCCTCTTCCTCTCTATTCTCTCTTAACCCTAATTCTTCATATTTCATAATTTAACTTGGTATCAGAGCATTTCAATCCAACCCTAATAACCACTAAAAACATCTAGAAGTCGTTTTGAGATAACAAATGGTACGGAACGTCAACACCGGTACAAACCTCCATCCGGAGACTATGTGTGTGTTTGGCAAAAATTAAAAAGCCAGCTTATTTTACTATTCAGCTTATTTTTGCTACTATTTATGGGCCCCACTACACTTTTTGGTACTATTTATGAGTCTCACTGTACTATTTCAGCTAACTTTTACCTTTATCTACAGTACTTTCAGTAAAAAAATTTCAGTTTTAGCAAAATAAACAAATCCCAAACAAACCCTACCTCTTCTCTCATGATAATTATTGTGATTTTGTGAAAATTTCTGGAGCCATTTAGAGTGACTTTTGCGATCTGTAATTTTGGAGATTTTTTTACTGTTTTAGTTGGGTTGTTGAAGTTTAACTTGTTTGGGGGATTGAGTTTTTGGAGTGGTTGGTTGCTATCTTGAATCTTTTGCTTAATATGACTAAAAGGAAAATTTTAAATATGTTCCAAGGGAAAAACATCATTTTTCAAGGATGATGATTTGCCTAAATCTATTACTTCGAACAAATTGAATGGTACAAATTATCTTAGCTTGGGCACATGCTGTGAAAATCTTCCTACAGGAGCGAATGTTGAAATATTTGGTGGATAACCCCCCTATAAGAAAGATTCAACTTAAGAGGACTGGATGAGTGGGGGATTCAGTTCTTATGGGATGTTGTGGCATATTATGGAACCTCACATTGCTACTACAGTTGAATTTTGTGACTTGTATAAGAAGATTTGGGACTTTATAGCAAGATCCTTTTTGCATCAAAGCAATGTTTCTTGTGTTAATGAGAAAATTTTCACTACTAAGCAATTTGGAAAATGGTTGTCCAAGTACTATAATACTCTAAAAAAATTAATGGGATCCGTTATTGCAGTATCAATCTTTTATTATTGATTTGGAACAACAAAAGCATCATTGGGAAAACTTCGTGATTGCTTCTTTGCCATCTGATTAAGACTGTGACTTACGTGCGTTCAAAGATCAAATCCTTGCTAGTGAGACCTTACCTACCCCTACTAATGTCTACCTCAACTATTGTGCTCATCTTGGGGACAAAATTCCACTATCACTTCCTTGGAGTCTTTTGCTTTAGTCTCCAGTAGTGGAGGTTGTCGTAATTCTTCTGGTGGTTTTTATGGTGGTTGTGGAGGCCTTGATTTTCTTGGTGGTCATCGTATTGGTGGACATGGTGACAAGAAGTGTGATCATTGTGGCAATACCAATCATATTGAGCCTTATTGTTAGGTGAAATATGGCAAGCCAGATTACGTGAATCGGGTCATTAATGGTGCTACAAAGCCACAACCTACTTCTACTCCATCTAGGCACATCACTTCAAGTTTCGGTTCTTATAATGCACTCACTACTTAGCTTAGCCAGCACTTCCCTCTTCTTATGTTGCTACATTAGTTGATCCAAAGTAATGTTGCATTTGTGGCTCATTCCTCTCCATCCTGTTTCATTGATTCCGATGCTAACATATATCTAGTATACTATCTCTCTTCTTTGATGTACTTGCTATTAAACATCATATTTTTTTAACTAATGGTTTTTCTCTTTGATGCACTTGCTATTAAACACCTTTTTTTTTTACTAATGGTTCTTCTCGGCCTGTCCTTGAGAAAGGTTTTGTTCTTCACCCCCACTAAGTCACTATCTCTACCATCTAGCTGGAAAGCATGGGTGCGCCAACAGTACGCACGGACTCGCCGTGCTGCCATGGACGCAGTTGCATGCGCGTCTATGACCGATTTTTTTTTTTTTTCCTGTTTCCCGTATCTGTCCAAAACAGGTCCCGTGTCGGTCCGATATGGGCTGAAATAAGTGTTAAAAAAAAAAGTAAAAAATTTTGTCAAAACACACCGTTTTGACATCCTAATTTAAAGAAAAAACCCTAAACTCATCTCAAACTCTCTCTGACTCTCTCGTTCCCTTCTCCTCTCTCTCTCTCTCTCTCTCTAACCCACGGCTCTCCCTCAAACTCCCTCCATCTCTCCTTTGCCTCACTGACCCAAGCTCACTCTCCCAGCTCTTCATAAAATCTCAAACCTTGGTCTTAAATTGGTATATGTTTACCATTATATGAAAAAATATGCTTAGCAATATATAGAAAATAAAAATAAAAATATATTTAATAATTTATTAATAAACGTATACTGCCGCACCCGCACCCTACTTTTTCAAAAATTGCTGAGTCGCCGCATCGCACTGCACCCACACCCATGCTTCCTAGCCATCTAGTCTTTTTGTCTCTTGTTCTCCCTTTAATTTGTTTTATGTTAGTCAATTGACTGAAGCCTTACATGTTCTATCACCTTTGATCCCACTTTGTGTGCTTTTCAGGACCTTTAGATTAATAAGATGATTGGTCTAGGACATGAGAAAGGCGGACTCTATTATATGAATCTTGATGATTCAGCCACCCCCATTTTTTAATTTGTGCTACCGTGTCTCCTCTTCAATGGCATTTTTGTTTGGGTCACTTCTCCTTGGCCAAGCTCAAGTCTTACAGTCCTGCATTATTATGTGCCCAGTCCAGAATGCAAAGCTTGTCAGTTAAGGAAGCATCATTGTAATCCATTTTCGAGTAGTAGTCATAATCATCAGTTTGAGTCTTTTGATGAATTCCATACAGACAGATGTATAGGACCCTTCCCGCATTTCTACTTTGAATAGTTTTCTTTATTTTTCTTATCTTTGTGGACGTTTATTCTCTAATGATGTGGTTGTTCTTTTATGAAAGAGACATCTGAATTTCGTCGTATTTTTTCCACATTCTATAATGAAATATATATTCAATTTACTATACACATTAAGATTCTTTAATTTGATAATGCATCAAAGTATATGCAGTCTGTTATGCATTCCTTTTGTGCCGATCATGGTATTATTCACCAAACTATTTTTTCTCACACCTCTCAACAAATGGTGTGGCTAGGCGAAACATCATCATTTACTAGATGTTACTCGTACCTTGTTATTCCATATGCAATTACCAAAATCATTTTTAGGGTGATGATTTTTTACTACTTGCTATCTTGATCAAGATAAGCTATCTCCTCGAGCTCGTAAGTGTATTTTCCTCAGAGACTCATACTTAGAAGGGTTATTATTGTAATAGTTTTGAGTTTCATCGAAATTTTGTGAGTGCTAATGTCACCTTTTTCAACTCCACCTCATTCACCTTATCAGTGTTTGTCTTCTAATCTCATCTCCAGTCATATGTCTTCTACACTTCCAATACCTTTATCTTCTTCTCCTCTTGCAAAACCCTTGGCTTCCTAACCCAACCCTCCCTAAGAGGTTTATTGGCAATCTCAAGATAGGCACATTGTCTTATAGCCCCTATGCTACATGTTCTGTTTGAGGAGGCTCCATCCACTTTTCTTCCAGAGTATGATGATTTACCTATTGCTTTATGGTGAGGTGAACGTACTTGTACTCAACACCCAATTGCTAGTTTTTTTCCTACAACCATGTTTCACCTTGTCTACATTCATTTGCTTGTACTATGCCATCTATTTCTATTCCCTCATCTTATAAGTAGACCTTGTCTTCATCTAGATATAAACATATTATGGATAAGGAAATGTGTGCTCTTTACAAGAATCAAACCTGGGAGCATATTGCTCTCCCCATGGAAACAAACAGTAGGTTGTCGTTGGGTTTACAGTATCAAGTACCTCCATAATGGTTCTGTTGATTACCATTAGGCATTGTTGGTTGCCAAAAGGTACGCACTGACATATGGTGTTGACTATCTAGAGACATTCTCTCTTGTGGCACGTCTCAATTCAAATAAGATCCCACTCTCTATTGCAGTTAGTCACTTTTGGGCCTAAGTTGCACGGACACGGCAATTTTGGCCAAGTACCCGTGTCCGACATAGGTACTGGTAAGACACTCTCAAAATCCGTACCCAAGTACCCTTTCTTTCCTTTCTTTTTTTTATTTTTTTTATTTTTTTTATTTTTTATTTTTTATTTTTTTATCAATCTGGGTACGGCCCAAACACAGTCGCAACACTCCGGTATGTCCCAGGCACGGCGAATATATAAAAATAAATAAAAAAAGAAGAATTTTGACATCTGGTCAACCATTCACTGTTGATCTTGTTTTAAGCATAACAATCAACTAAAAGCCCTAAAAGTCACCTGTGCCTCTCAGTTCTTCTGAGTTCTCTGAGACCAACGCCTCTCTCCTCCTCTCAGTGTTTCTGATCTGATCTGTGCTCTGAGAGCTTCGCCATAGATCGGCAACAACCAAACCACCTCCAGCGACCTAGAAGCTTCCTCTCTTCCTCCGCCGTTTCTCACTTCTTCAAGTTTCGGGTTCTCTCTCTCTTGGTCTTTCAACGCT
The DNA here is from genome assembly GCA_030021035.2 of Notholithocarpus densiflorus. Lineage (NCBI taxonomy): Eukaryota > Viridiplantae > Streptophyta > Magnoliopsida > Fagales > Fagaceae > Notholithocarpus > Notholithocarpus densiflorus. The sequence continues at coordinate 2,737,033 of JARYZH020011361.1, read as the reverse complement.
TTCTTTCTCAGTTTCTTTTTCTTTCTTTTTTCGGTTTTACTTGTCTGCCTCATGCGTGTTCTTTTATATGGGAAATGTTAACCATTGCCCTAAGGGCATTGGTTTATGAGCTATTTTTAGAAACATTTTATTGGGAGAATGATAAAACAAGATATATTGTTGACAACTTTTTATATTTTCCATAAAAGTGGTGTCAAAACTTTCCTATTATGGTTTATTAACAATTTCCCTAAGGATCCGTTAACATGACCCTTTATATGGGCTTGCTGTTGTTGTTATTATTATTATTATTATTATTATTATTTGGTGTTTGGTTTTATCTGCTTATGCGTTTTCTGTTATGGGTTTAGCAATGGAACTCAGGAACTATTTGATTTGTTGTTTAGCATTTGTTATTTCATATTTAAGGGGTGTTATTGTACTTTTGTTGTTCTTACTTAATTTAAATCCTAAAATAAACATAAATTGTCTAAAAATATTTTAAAATATCTAAATATAAATATTAATTAATTAATTAATTGCCATACCTCCAACGTGTCTTACCCTTAATTTTCAAGAATTGCTGTACCCTCGTACCCGTACCCGTATCGGTGTCCGTGCGACTTAGTTTTGGGCTTTGTATTAGCTTGATATCAAGAATGTTTTCCTTAATGGAGAACTTCAAGAGGAAGTATACATGGATCAACCCCTTGGATATGTTTAGTTAACACCCTATTCAATGATTATGAAAGGTGTGGTATGGTTTAAAGCAATCTCCTCGTGCCTTTTTTCATCGATTTAGTGTCGTTTTATTTGGGTATGGTTTCCAACGTTCTACTTTTGAACATTCTATCTTTGTTCGTCACTCTTCTGTTAGCACTATTATTTTGATTGTTTATGCGGATGATATAGTGACTCCGCTAGTATTGCTGATTTGATGAGAACCCAACATAATTAGAATTGGGTTTAGTTTGAGTATTCTATATAAGCTAGTTATTCCACTTCTATGGAGACAAGTTTATGATGAATTAAATTGTAATTGGAACCTTTTCCAATGGCTTGGTGCCACCCTAATTTTGAGCCCTAACCCTTTCTTCTACAACTCTAAACACTAGATTCACAAATCCTAACTTTAACCCTTCACTATAACACGTGGACAAATTTCCTAATTTGTCCTACATCAGAAATAAATGGCTTTTCCAGTTTCAAGTGCCTTAACTTACAAATCTCTTCTGCAAATTTTAACACAAATATAGAATTGGGAATTTCATAAAAGAAGAATAAACATTATCAAAAACCATAAGAATTGCCCATCATGATGTATGGAGAGATGGGATGCTTATTGGGTGCTAAATCCTAACAACTTAGAAGCTAATTCCTAAGTTTTCTTGCTTGGCTGAGTATAGAGATATGACACACACATCATGCGAGCTTATGTGGATTAAGCATTTCCTTGAGGAATTAAAATTTGTTGTGAAGGTGCCTATGACATTGCATTGTGATAATCAAGCAGCAATTCACATTGCCTCCAATCCTATGTTCCATGAGCGAACCAAGCATATAGAAGTAGATCATCATATTACTCGGCAGAAAGTAGAAGATGGTGTAATTGCTACTCCATATGATTCTACAAGAGTCCAAATTGCTGATATGTTTACCAAAGTTTTATGTAATGACTCGTTTGGGTTCATTATGTAACAAGCTAGGATTGTATGATATATACTCTCCACCTTGAGGGGGAGTGTTATGGGTATAAGCTAGGAGCAAAATAGTAATATCACTGTACTCCTTTATATATAAATAATATTTTATGTGTTAGGGTTAAGTTATCAAACCCTAAACACTTTTACTCTAATAACACGTGATACCTGATTTTCCTAAATTTTACATTTGGGTTATGCTTCCAACATCTACAATGGATGCTTTTTATTTCATTTAACAAGCATCTAATAGACCAATACTTGAGTTTTCTAGGAATAACTTGAGCAGTGATGCCAAATTCTTGTGTGATTTAATTGGACCATAACAAGTAGAGACAACTTCCCAGACAAGAAAGATAAGGAAACGACTCACCCTTGTCACAACATTAATGTGAAAAACCTAACAAAAACATAGAAATCCCAAGATGATATGTAAAAAGTACCTCATTTGTCTCTGAACCAGTAGCAATGTAACCATCAGAAACTGACAAACCCACAAAGTTCTGCAACAAGGAATCAAGTATCAAGTAACATCAGCAATAAACTTATATCAACCCTGGCATATTTCTACACATGATAGTATCACAATCTTGCATAATACATGCATACATATATGGAAATGATAACCCAGGATAATTGTCACAGAAATAAAAAACTATTATCACATGATAAGAAGTTCCAGTTACTAGAAGTTCCAGTTACTAGAACTTCCATGGTGCCTATCCTAATGCCATTTCTATGGGATCCAAGGTGACATATGAGAATAAGACTTCAGTGGCTGATCGAGGTCCTTCAAACATGTGCACGTTCTCCAAAAGATAATGCAGCTCTATAAATGTTTAGCCAATCATGGCTTGCCATATTAGCAAGACTCAACAGGTCCACATTACACTATATGACTAGGTCCAAGGGTTCACATCCCATCTAGAGCCCAGATTGATGCCTTGACACATTTTGTATAACCATGGGTCAAAAGCAAGGCACAGGAAGCTATAGAAAGCCAGCATTGGCAAGGGGAAGCATAATTACCACAAAGGAGATGGGATTTGTTCCAGATTCCCCATACTTTTTGAAAGGGATGAGATTTATACTCTGGAGAAAATAGCTACAGTTGGAATATATTGTTTTGGCTAATCATCTGATTGTGTCATCATGTGCAACCTGATGTTTTGCTTTCTTCTTGAACTTTCTCCTAATCAAGTATAGTGGTATCTTCATTCTCAACAATAGGCAATATATCTAACTCATCAACTGGCAGAATCAATTCTACTACACATGGTTCAGATATTTCACCTTGTTGTATAGGCTTTTTAGTGGCTGCACAGATGTTGAAGCAACATTTATTGGCACTTGTACCTCTATTTTAGCACAAAATGACAATGGCTCAATAATATTGGCTCTCATGTGTGAAGCTTTATCTTTGAGGGTTATTGGTCTTTCTTTGAAAGGAGTTATTTACTGACTCCAGTCTGGGTGTTTATTTGGTCAAGCTCTGCAGACATGTCTTGAACGGCTCTCACTAGCACAAGTGGGCAATGACACAATGAATGACAACCAAGAACAGGGATTGCAGCAAGCAGGAGGTCTGTTTGAAAAACTCGCCACCTGGTTCAACATTGGCTTTTTCCAGCAGTTGAGCGGCTTTGATCTCCAGCCAACTTCTGGGGGAGGTGTGACTCATAAAGACGAGGAAGATGCCAGTGAAACAAGAATGTTGTGAAATCTTAACAGCCAGTGAGTGCAAAGCTCACAACTGAAGTTAGGAGCTGTGGTAACTGATGGCAGCACACAGTGGCTGGGTAATCAATTTGTGGCTGAAGGGGTTGGTTTGTGTTGTCATATATAGAACTTAGGAGTCAACGTAAAGGCTTGCTTAAAGTTAGCGCTAAGTGAAAGAAAACCTCTACAAATCAACACCTAGGGTTGGCTGGAGTCAACACTAAACCATTGGGACAATTTCAAGAGGAATTTTATTCATCAAAATAATCCCACTTCCTAGGAGAACATTATTGAGCTTCTATAGTCTACTAAACACTAACTATATAGGAAACCTAATTCTAAACAGAATTACAAAAATACCCTAGACTTTCAATAAAAATACTAACAAACCTAATTAACTACTAAGACCAAAAATACAAATTACTTGAAAAATTAACAAAAACAATAAAGCCTTAGTCCCAAAATTTTGGGATTGGCTATAGACCCTTAACAGATTTGCTAGGGTCAGCCGCATGTATTCTTTTCCTCCATACTATTCTATATGAATTCATACTCTGCATTACTTTTTTAATTGACATGTCCTTTTTTATTATTTCAAATAATGTTATTTTTGGTCTTCCTCAACCTTTTTCCGTTCCCTCAACAATTGACTTGAAAAATTAAATAACACTTAATTAAAATAAATGTCTTTGAGCCTTCCACATCATTTCTTTTTGCAAATAATACATCTATTCAGTAATGAACATACTCTATTTTTGACGCTCCTGTTCACATATGTTTGATAAAAAAGATGGAAGTTTTGAATCACAAGTCTTAGTGGTCAATGTTGGTGGGGAACCTTGACGATTTCAGGAATTTCAGCAATAAGGTTGGTAAAAAAAAAAAAAAAATTTAATTTGATTTCACCATTGTTGGTGTTATAGAACCAATAACTGATTAGAACACATGATTTTATTTAATCTAAAGTGTTTTGAGTCCTTTTTTTCTTCTTCTATTATTCTCTAACTTGCTTGGACCAACTAACCATTTTGTAATAAAAAGAACAAGATACATCAATATACCATTTAAAATGAAACCAACCTTGACAAAATAGCATTGGAGAAAACAATATTTCAACATATATATAAATGTGGATGCCCAAAAACAAGGGATGCAGAGAGCTGCGAAACTTGATCTCATCGGTGAATTATGATGGGAGATAGAGGATTGGTCTTGTGCTGATGTTAGTAGGTGGGTTATTTTTGTGGTAATGAAGATAAAAATGATTTCGTGGAATGTTAGAGGTTTAAATGATCCTCGGAAGCGTCTCGTGGTGAAGAATTTGATGCAGGGTGGAAGTGTGACGTTGTCTGTTTACAAGAGACGAAAATTGCTAGCATGAATAGACAGCTGGTTTGTAGTTTGTGGGGCTGTCCTTATGTGGATTGGGCTGTTTTGGAGGCGGACCGGACTGCTGGTGGTATTTTGCTTATGTGGGACAAGAGGGTTTTGGATAAGGTGGAGGTTTTGGTTGGTACATTCTCAGTTTCGGTAAAGTGGCAAGGGGTGGAGGACGGTTTTATATGGGCTTGTTCAGGGGTTTATGGCCCAAATGAGAATAACGAGAGGGGTCACATGTGGGATGAGTTGGTGGGTATTCAGCAGTATTGGAGGATACCATGGTGCTGCTTTGGGGATTTTAATATTGTTCGTTTTCCTAGTGAGCGTAGGGGTGAGACTCGTTTGGCCCTAGCTATGGAAAAATTCTCTGAATTTATTGAGGATCTTAACTTGATTGATTTGCCTTTGGAATGTGGTAGCTATACTTGGTCAAGCGGTACTGATCAACCAGCAATGTCTAGAATTGATAGAGCTTTGGTCTCTCCAGATTGGGAGGATCACTTCCTAGATGTTATTCAAAGGATTTTACCCCATCCTATCTCTGACCACAGTCCTATTCTTTTGGAGGCAGGAGGAATGGCAAGGGGGAAAAGTCCGTTTAGATTTGAAAATATGTGGTTGAAGACGGAGGGGTTTGTGGATAAGGTTCAATCCTGGTGGAATCGGCATTCTTTTGTAGGTACTCCTAGTTTTGTGCTTGCCAAAAAGTTAAAGGCCCTGAAAGAGGACATTGTTCATTGGAATCGCCGAGAGTTTGGTATAGTAGAGCGTCAAAAGAATCAATTAATGGAGGAGCTGAAATCTTTAGACGCTAAGGAAGGGGAGTTAGGTCTCTCTAATGGGGAGAAATGTCATAGGGTAAATTTGAGGTCCCAAGTGGAGCATCTCCTTTCCTTGGAGGAAATCTCCTGGAGACAAAAATCTAGGATGTTATGTATTAAGGAAGGGGATAATAACACCAAGTTCTTCCACAAAATGGCCAACTCCCATAGAAGGTCTAATCATCTAAGGGCCTTGGAGGTGGATGGGGTGGTTTTTGAGGAGGAATCCGAGGTTTCTAATCAAGTTGTCCAATTTTATAAAAATTTGTACAAGGAATCTGAGGGGTGGAGGCCTTTCGTGGAGGGTTTGGAGTTTGATCGTATTGGAGATTTGGAGAGGGTTTGGCTGGAACGGAAGTTTGAGAGAGAGGAGATTCTTCAAGTCGTAAGCGACATGGAGGGGGACAAAGCTCCAGGTCCGGATGGGTTTACTATGGCATTTTATCAGCATTGTTGGAGAGTAGTAGAAAAAGACGTTTTAGCGGTCTTTGAAGAGGTTTTTCATCATTGTAAGTTTTAAAAATCCCTTAATGCTACCTTCATTGTTTTAATTCCCAAAAAGAATGACGCCTCTGATATTAGAGATTTCCGGCCTATTAGCTTGGTGGGGAGTGTGTATAAAATCTTGGCTAAGGTTTTGCAAATCGTTTGAGAGTGGTTTTAGATCAGTTGATCTCAGAGACCCAAAATAGCTTTGTGGGTGGGAGACAAATCCTTGATTCGGTTCTTATTGCAAATGAGTGTGTGGATAGCCAAGGGAAGAGTAAGGTTCCTGGAGTCATTTGTAAACTTGATATTGAAAAAGCCTACGATCATGTGAATTGGGAGGCTTTGCTAGATTTGTTGAATAGAATGGGCTTTGGAGTGAAGTGGTGTAAGTGGATTCGTACTTGTATTTCCACAGTACAGTTCTCTGTTTTGATTAATGGGTCTCCAAATAATTTCTTTGGGAGTTCTAGGGGATTAAGGCAAGGGGACCCGCTCTCCCCTATGCTGTTTTTGATTGTGATGGAGGTGCTCAGTAGGATGTTGAGAAGAGTGGAGGGAGCTGGCTTGATCCGCGGTTTTAAAGTTGAGAGAAGGAGGGGTGATGGGGAAAGTGTTTCCCATCTTCTGTTTGCAGACGATACTATCCTTTTTTGTGATACTGATGTGGAGCAAATTCTCCATATTCGGTTGTTGTTACTCAGCTTTCAGGCGGTTACAGGTTTGAAGGTCAATGTGCATAAGAGTGAAATGGTTCCAATAGGGGAGGTTGCTGATGTGCAAGCCCTGGCGGATATTTTGGGATGTAGAGTTGGGACATTGCCTATGTCTTATCTTGGCATGCCGTTGGGGGCGTCGCATAATTCCCCTTCAATTTGGAATCCCATTATGGAAAAAATTGAGCGGAAATTAGCCGGGTGGAAGAAGTTGTATTTGTCTAAAGGGGGTCGATTGATGTTACTCAAGAGTACGCTATCTAGTCTTCCTACCTATTTTCTATCTCTTTTCACCATTCCTACTTATGTGGCTAGTAAAATTGAAAAGTTGCATAGGGATTTTCTTTGGGGTGACAGCAAATATCATCTGGTAGGTTGGGATAAAGTTTGTGCGCCTATTGCCAACGGTGGCTTAGGAATAAGAAAAGTTACTACTTACAACAAGGCCTTATTGGGGAAATGGCTGTGGCGGTTTGGGAAGGAAGAGGATCGGTTATGGAGGAGGGTGGTAGTTTCAAAATATGGGGAAGAGTGGGGGGGATGGACCTCTAAGCTAGGTAGGGGTCCTCATGGGTGTGGTTTGTGGAGAGGTATTCGTATGGGTTGGGAGGCTTTTAGCAAAAATTGTCAGTTTGTTGTCGGATTGGGGAATAGAGTGAGATTTTGGCAGGATGGGTGGTATGGGGATCAACCTTTCCAATTGGCTTTTCCAAGGTTGTATGGTATTGCCCTTGATAAGGAGGCATCTGTAGAAGCTTCATTGTCGAGGCAGGGGGCGGAGGATAGGAGAATTTGGGATGTTCGTCTCATTCGAGATCTTAATGAGTGGGAGATGGATGAAGGGCTGCATTTTCTTCGTATGTTGGGAGCTAATACCCCTCCTCTGGATGTTGGAGATCGGATGAGATGGAAGTTGAAACCCAATGGGGAGTTTGACACCCGGTCGTATTATAACAAATTGCGGGATCCCCCTTCAATTGTCTTTCCTTGGAAAGGTATTTGGAGAGTAAAGGCTCCTAGACGGGTTTCTTTTTTTATTTGGTGTGTAGCTTGGAATAAGATCCTTATGGGTGATAACTTGAGATTGAGGAAATTGGTTCTTGTAGACTGGTGCATTATGTGCCATCATTGTGGAGAGACGGTAGACCATTTACTTCTTCATTGTGAGATGGCTCATTGGTTGTGGTGTTTTGCCTTAAATTCTTTTGGTTTGTCTTGGGTTATCCCTAGATCGATCCCAGAGTTGCTTTTTGGTTGGTGGAATTGGTTGGGGAAGCATTCGTCTCAGATTTGGAACTTAGTTCCTTTGTGCATCCTATGGTGTATCTAGAAGGAACGGAATTGGCGGACTTTTGAGGATTTGGATAGTACCGTTGATCAGATTCTTGCTTCTTTTAGTGGGACTCTATTTGATTGGTCTTGGGCTTGGAGACTCACGACTAGTGACTCTCTCCCTTCTTTTCTTTGTTCTCTTTCTCTTTTGTAAATTTTTTTTTTTTTTTTTTTTTTTTTTGGTTTGGTTCTTTCTTGTTTTCTCTCTGTTTTATGCTTGTTTTCTCAGGGTTTGCTCTGTGTTTTTCTTGCACAGAGTAGCCGTTCGTATATATAAAATTCTTACTTATCAAAAAAAAAAACATAACAAAGAGTTAGCGTACCTTTACATTCATGTGTCCTGTGAATGATTGAACTGGAGTATCATTAACCCGAGATGTGCACATTGACAAATCCCAAAGCTTCAGAGTGTTATCCGTGGATGCAGAAACAATACTCGTTGCATCCACAAATTTGATGTAACTCACAGTTTTATTGTGTCCAATAAATGTGCACAGAGGAGTTTTCAAGTTACGGAGATCATAGTAATAAATTTTATGATCTGCTGAACCAAATGCAAGGGAGCGACTAGAATCCAAGGCAAACTGAACACAGCAGACATTCGCCTTTGTTTTGATGGTACCAATACTTACTCCCTGCATTAGCAACCCATGTAAGAAAAAAACTTATCATACATCCAGAAGTAAATGTACACAGCATGCAATGATATGACTGCAGTACGTTTAGTTTCAAAGCTGACATCCACCAAGTGCAAAAATAGAATTGCCTGATTGATACTCCATAGCTTAACAGAACTGTCATCGCTCCCGCTGGCCAACATTGTTGGATCTGCTGATGAGTAGTCAATGGACCATACACGCCTCTCATGCTCTCTCATTTCCATTAGTGCTTGACTTCTTGTAACGTCCCATACCTGAAACATGATAAGCAACTGAGCCAATAGAAAACTTACAAATGGAAAGAAAAGTAAGGTTTTACCAACCTGCACAACACCTTCAAAGTTACTTGAAGCAATCTGGCTTTTGATGTAACTGTTCCAACATATACTGCTTAGCTTTGACCTACTAGCCATTTCAACTACAGGATAATGGATATCACGGTCTTCATTTATGATTGTATCACATTCAAAAACTTTAATTTTCTTGTTTACACCAGCTGTAGCAAAAAACTCTCCATCACGATCAAAACTGAGAGAGCATACTAGATTGGAAGAATTTAACAGATCCCCTTGCTTCAAGTCTGCTTTGACTTTTAACTTACTGAAAGATAGATACTTGCACAAACCTTCAAGGAATGGATTTATCCAACCTGTTTGTCTACCCTCACTGTACTGCTCTTTTGGTGCCAAATTATTAACAGAACTCCTTTCAGTTAAGACAATAGACCCCTTACCATCACTACTTATTGTTGAATGTCTAATCAGTGGTTTCCCTGACGGCTTGACAGGCCTACATCTTGTCAAAAAGTAAGCAGCCTCCAGCTTCTTAAAGTTCTTCATTAACCGAGAACTTTTGGAAAGAAGGCTGCCAATATTTTCATTGAGTGTATCTGACTTTTGACCGTCATCTAGATTATCATCATATTCCTCGATGTTCTGAATCTGCATTCCTGGTCTAAATCGTTTTCTAGACCCCAAGCTAGTAGAATCACCACTATCAACAATGTTCATTGGTGGGAGACTTGACATTAAAAGATCATCCTTCCCCATTTCTGAGCATGAGCCACCCTTCTTCTTAAGAAGTGCTTGCTGCTTCATAACTTCTTCAATATCAGCACACAAAAAAGAAATGGTATCTTGCAACTTATCAGAAGCTTCCTGTTTTCTTTGTTGTATAAGCAACAGGAATTCTAATAACAACTCCTGCTCCTCTATTCTTTCTCTAAGCTCAATTGCTGCTTCCCGTTCTTCCAAATCATCCCTTGGTTCATTAAGGAACTCACTCTGTAACAACTCGCTGTTACCCATGGCATAAAAAGTAAGAGTGTGAAACTTTGATCTCATAAATTTCAATTACTCAAAAAAAAATGCCTTTATATGTCAGCATCATTCTTCTTAACCATTAAGGATTCCATGACAATAATTCAATGGAAGAGGATACTTAGAAAGATATGATGGGATTTCTTAATTGCGACTGGCAAAAATAAATGAAAACTACATCAACTTTTTCAAGGAAAGAAACCAATAAAGTGATTATAATAAACCATTGATAGAAAGAGAGATAAATATACACAAAATTGGTCACTCCAAGAAACTTACGCAACTGAATGCATGTGAAATTAATTACATTTTTTCAGATTATGTATGCAAAGATTTCAATTTGCTTGACTCTGCCTTCAACTGCAAGGCAGGCGATAGATACTTGATATTGTATAAAGGAGAGAGAATTATTTAATTTATAATCATTATCTTCCTCAAATTGGTCAATTATTTATCCAAATGCAATCCAACATGATCCATCTAAAACAATGTGTCAAGCAAACTGTCCTATAACTTCTAGTGATATTTATTTTAGAATTATCCCAAACATATAACTTATTCCCCCACAATCAAAAGCATAAATTGATTTTTACTCATACAACTCCACAAAATCAACAGATCAAAGGAAAAAAAATTAAAAATCCAACTCCAGCCACATTTCTTCAGAGATTAATACATCAGTTTCCTTCATTTGTAATGTAAATATATTCTATAAATCATTAATATTTTTCTTGTTTTGTGGTGGAGAGGAGGTTAGCAGGTTGGAAACGTCTGTATCTCTCAAAAGGAGGTAAAGTTACTCTTATTAAGAGTACGTCGTCCAATCTTCCGACTTATTTTCTCTCTCTGTTTCCTATCCCAGTGGAGGTTGCGAACCGTATTGAGCAACTTCAACGAAATTTTCTCTGGAGTGGTATGGGGGATGTTAAAAAAACTCACCTAGTGAAATGGGCCACGGTTTGCACTCCTCTTCATTCTGGAGGTTTAGCTATTAGAAGTCTGAGAACTTTTAATAAAGCCTTGTTTGGAAAGTGGTTATGGAGATTTGGGAATGAGCGACAGGCCTTATGGAGGAGAGTGATAGGGGCAAAATATGGTTGTGAAAGGGGTGGTTGGTGCTCTTTTCCCGTTATTGGCCCTCATGGTGTAAGCTTGTGGAAGTCTATTAGTCGTGGTTGGCCATCTTTTGTTCTTCACATCCAATTTGAGGTTGGGGCCGGTTTTACTGTTAGATTTTGGCAGGATATTTGGTGTGGGGACGCTTCTTTGTGTGTGCTCTACCCAAGACTTTTTTCGTTAAGTCGAAATAAGGAGGCTTCTGTGGCTGAGTTGATGAAGTTCCCAAATGGTGTTCTTTTTTGGGATCTAACTTTTAGAAGATACAGCAAAGATTGGGATTTGGATTCCTTCTACAGTTTAATGGCTAGGATTTATGGAGCTTCTTTGAAAGGAGTTGGGGACGATAAGATGTGTTGGAAACCTGCTAGGGGTAAAGGTTTTACTGTTCGTTCCTATTACCAGGTGCTGACTAATAGTTTCGATCAGTCTTTCCCTTGGAAGACTATTTGGAAGTCTAAGGTCCCCTCTAGAGTTGCTTTTTTTGTGTGGATTGCAGCTTTAGGGAATATTTTGACTATTGATAATCTTAGGAAACGTCAGATTTTGATTTTGGATTGGTGTTGTATGTGTAAAAGAAATGGGGAATCTGTTGACCACCTCCTCATCCATTGCTCTATTGCTTTTGATTTATGGTCTATGGTGTTTACTTTGTTTGGCATTCATTGGGTTATGCCTAAAACAGTGGTGGATCTGTTGGCTTGTTGGAAAGGAAAATTGGGGAGGCATCGGAATTCGGCTATTTGGATGGCTGTGCCCCATTGTTTGATGTGGTGCGTTTGGAGGGAGAGGAATAATCGGCATTTTGAGGATTTAGAGAGATCTGCTGCAGATCTTAAACTCTTTTTCCTTAAGACTCTTCTGGATTGGGTTACAGTGTTTGGCTTTCGTTCTTTTTCTTCAGTCCATGGTTTCATGGACTTTTGTACTTTATGCACTTGATTTGTATTTGTCCTTGATGTATACTTCCTGTATACTCAGGTGACATCCTTCGTCTCTTTAATATATTCTTATTACTTATCAAAAAAAAAAATATTTTTCTTGTTTTGTCCTCAGTATCTTGTCCTATTTGAGAATTCTTCATATGATCATATATATCTTTCAAGTCAAAAGTGAAGGTATTGGGTACATAAGAACAAGAGATGGAAATGTAAAACAGTAAAAGGCATCTTGAAGTGAAGAAATTACCCCATTTTTGGCCGACCACTAGCATCAGGATGTAGTAACCATAAGCAAAATGAAGCTTCTTTTGGCCACTTCAGCAACAGTTGAGGAGGAAGAACTCGATGTCTAAGACTTGACATAGTTCTGCTTTTTTCTTCTCTTGAGCTAAATGGGCAGAATAACTGGTTGCAAGTATAATTATCTCTTCAGTGTGCAGAAAATATAGAAACATAAAAGAGCTCTATAAACTCTTACTTTTTAATAACAGTATGAAATAAATGAATCAAAAACTTAGAATCCCATTTTAATTTGAACATTTAATAGAGAATTTGAGAATCTTTTCTATGAACCTCAAAGAGAAGAACCCCCAAACGATAAATGTCTGAAGCACAGGAACTTGGAGAACCTGCAACCTCCTCAGGACTAGTGTACCAATTGGTCTCCATGAGCAATATCTGTTTCATTGGAAATGGTTGCTTCTTCTCTTCTACTTCTTCAACTTCCCCCCGATCTTTTTCTTTATTTTCTTCAGTCTCTTCTATTAATGCTAAACGTGCTGCATAGACTGAGCTTGACTGCATGCAAGTAGTCTCTGACAAAGCATTAGTTGGTGTCATCGCTGATCGAAAATCTTCACTACCTAAGCCGCTTCTTTCTTGATGCTCATCATGGGGCAAGGAAGAGGATAAATTCTTAACCTCCACACTTTGGCTATTCGACCCTTCTTCCAAAGAATCAGAACCAGAATCCGAACAAGATGCAGACTCAATGAAAGAGACATGATTGAAAGAGGACATAACAAAGCAGGAAGGTCGGACATTATGAACAACAATCCCTTGTAAATGTGCTACATTAACTATCTCCACTATTTGCCTAAATATGTGTAAGCATTCAAAGACATCAACTGTTCTTTCTGGTTTGTCCAACCACTGCCTCAAACTAACATCACCCCATTCTATGGCTCGGACAAAAGGATCAACAGCTACCTCATCCTCACAAACTCCAGACAAACCACCCTGGTTTTTAAGATGATGATCAGTGTGAGCCAACACAACCCTACCTCTCTCTTTCCTAAACACAGAATCATTCGATGTATCACCAGACAAGCCAATTCTATTTGCACTAAGAACCCTACGATTCCTATCTGAGACACTAGAACTATTTAATCCCCTAGAACTATCAGACTCTTGCCAAGCAGACTCAGATGAACCCTCCATAACTATCCAGCAAGAGCTGCATGAAGACCAGAACATGCACATCCAAAAAATGGAGGATTTATCCCACTACTATGACACTCTCTCAGTTCCACCATTACCATTTCGAATCAAAAACTCATTTTTGTTGGCCCAAGCATATAAAAACACATACCTTCTCATCAAGATCAACACTTTAGCTTGACAAACATATTGACAAATATCCTGCGGGGCAAAAAAAGTAGACAAACTCAGTATACAAAATTTTCAGCAAAGGACAACAACACATGCACCATTACCACCAACATAATTACTAAGCAAAAATTGAACAAAAGTCCTAAAAAAAAAAACAAAAATAATTCACAACACCACTCATTCAAAACACATACTCACATCCACATATGCACCATTTCAAAGCAACAAACTACACAAGCACCACTACCAGCAAATACCCATCAAAGAAAACTCAAAAAGAAATCTTTTTGAGCAAATAGAGAAAAACCCAACACCCATCAAGAGAGATAAAGAGAGAAAGAGAGAGAGGTTCCAGTACCACTACCACAATGAGAAAGTTCTCCAACTGTTTCTGCTAGGCCAACCTGAGAAACAGAACCACACAACAAAACTTTATTTGCAATACTTTAAGACCACACAAAATAAAAAAAATAAAAAAATATAAAGGTTTGCACAACCTCATAAAGAAAACAAACAGAAAAAAATTCCCCAACATTTTTACTTCACAAAGAAACAAAAAAAAAAATCTCCCCACAAAAAACATAGACCGTTTGTGAATATAAAATAAATAGAAAAAACGGTTCCCCTTTAATTTCAAGGCCTTATTCTTTGTATCTTTATTGGGTCTATAAAATATATTAGTCAATTATTACTTTATTGCCTTTTTTGGTCTATGTGACTATGCGAGGCCAATCTTTAGGAACACTTCTTCATTATCTTCCCGCTTTATTCCAAACTACATACGTGGCTAAACCATGGCCTGGAGCTAGTTTAGGAACAGTGGCAAACATGTAAATCTCACAAACTGTGGTGGACCATAGTATAGCATTTTTTAATAAGAAAAAATGACATGGGCTTTTGTAAAATAACCATAAAAAATTGGTAACATAATGGTTGATTAAGTTGAATTTGCTTTCCCAAAGCGGAAATATCATTAGGTTAGAATACAGAAACCCAGATTAAACAACTTGTTTAAACTTAAGTAAACATTAATCTAGTCCAATCAAGATGTGGGATCCAATATTAAAAACAAATGAATAGTGAAAGATTCACAGGGTTACGTTGGTATGATAATTTTGTAATAAAATAATCTGCTTAATGTATGTATCATTGTCATGAAAAAAGTGTGACCAAAGAACATAGCTCATAATTAATTATTACTTTAATGATTTTTATATTAATTAATTAAGGTTTTCTAACTTTTATTAGTTGATTTAACTATATCCTTTTTTTTTGGGGGGGGGGGGGGGGGAGGGGGGTAAGAAAGAAAGAAAAGCAAAAAAAATCATATCTAATTTTTTTGGGTATAATTTATTAAATTAAAATAATGCTTCGTGCTGTTTTGCTATTCATGAACCCCCAATCTTATTAGATTCCTCTAAAACCCTAAAATTGTATATCCAAATAAAAAATTTAAGCTTGTTTTTACTTTTTATTAAGAAGTGTTAGAAACCCCAATCTTCTTGATCAAAGAAGATAAGGATTTATATTTAGACAGGCATTAAAAAAGAGCTTTATTCAGGTGTGTAAATCTAAAAGTTTTTAGCAACTGTGAACATAATAAGTACTTATATTTAGACACTATTGCTCATGAGTTGTAAACTTAAAATATTATATTTTATTCCTTTTTCTCTCTCTCACTTTTTGGGTGGTGTATATTATTTTATGAGTAATGCTAGTACCACAATTTTTGCCACAACTTGCTCACGTGACAAGTCATGAGTGGTGGAGTTGTGGACCTACCACTTTTACTCTACCACTCGCAACTTGCCACATGAGCAAGTTATGGCAAAAGTTGTGATGGAAGTTGTAGTCCTAATGTTACTCTTATTTTATTGAATTATAAGGAAATATAGAGAATGAGATATAGGGTATATTGTTAAATGAGTTGATAAAATAAATAAAGTATCATTTTGGGTTGTAAAATAGACACTTTTATAAAAATCTGGATTTGAATGCTCCTGCGACTAAGTTTTTTATTTTTTATTTTTGTTATTATTAATTTTTTTAGTGTCATAATGTCAGGGACAAAATAAATTTCATTATATTTTTAATAGTATTTTTAGTGGTAGATTATAATTATTGTAACATCATTTTTACATTGGGCCAACACTAACATTATTTTTATTATTATTAATCACAATCCACCACTTCAATAATCATTATAAAAATAAATAAAGAAAAAAATTATGAATTTGGTTGTGTATCCAAACTTACTGTTTCCAAGTGAGGCGTGCAGTGTGTAGGCTCGAGTAATCATCTATCAGCATCAACCCCACCCACTTGTCTATTTGAATAATTTTCAAAGGTGGGATACTTTCCTTTTTTGTGTGAGAATAACGCACCTAACAAGTTGTTTGGACAAAACTTTTAATTAATGACCAATTTTTGATAAAAATAGAGGAAATAGGAGTAGAATAAAATTGACCGAAAATTGGTAGGAAAGAAAGGAATTAGTGAAAGTAGAGGAGAATATATATGTGTGTGTGTGTAAGAGGCCGGAAAATTAGGGCCCCTCAAAAAAGAGATTGGGGTGCTTTTAAGAGCACCTCTCTTTTTATGTAAGTGGTGTAAAGTCGCTACTTATTTTTTTTATACAAAAAAATAAATACAAATTACATGTTCAAAATACTTCGAATGTCATTGATTAAATAAAAAAAAATACAAATTTGGTAAATTAACCTTACAAGACTTTGGGTCCTAGTTACAATCTATGCAAAAGAATACAAAACTTTGGTCCTAGTTATAATCTACCAAAATTAAAAGACAAAACACTAATCTACCTATCCAAAAATCCTAAGCTCGAGGAATAGGTTACGGAATGGAAATGTGTTAGGCACCCATTCCGCCCAAACAGAGTTTGGTCTTCTAGACTCTGATGACCAATATACCATTTTTGAATGATGTTGAATGATATGTTATAATGCATATGAGAAAAACTAATTTAAAGAAATTTGCCTTATGAATAATATCCTCTTTTGAAGAAAATTCAGATCTATCTTGAAAATTAAAATAATAAGACTTGGTTTGTAAAAAACCAGATCTGTTTTTGTAAAGGGTAAAAAAGCAAGATTTTATCAAGAAAAATCAGATCTGTTTTGTGTAAAGTTAAAAAAAAATCGGTTTGTTAAAAAAATCAGATTTGTTTTTTTTTTGAAAAGTTAAAAAAAATGATTTTGTTAAAAAGAATTAGATCTATTTTTGTAAAGTTAAAAAAAAAAAGTAATTTTATCAAGAAAAATTAGATCTGTTTTTTTATAAAATAATGAGATTTTGAAAAGAATTAGATCTAATTTGTATAAAGTAAAAAAAAAAAAAAAAAAACAGACTTTTGAAAGAGGATCCACATTCATGAGACAAATTTATTATGCATGCATCACATATTAAAATTTTTTTTAAAAAAGACTTCAACCTAACTTTCAATCCCTTCTTTAAAATTTCAAAACTTGCAATTCTATGACAAAGAAAAACTTTTAGAAAAGGAAATCAGATCTGTATTTAATGAAAATATAAATCAGTTTTGAGTTTTTTTTTTTTTTTTTTTAAGTTTTGATAGTCATTACAGATTTTGAAGTCAAAGAGAAAGAATTGAAATAAACAATCATCTAAAGTATCTAAGCATGACAATTATATATTAAGAACGAGACATAATAAAACATGTTAAACATATTCATGCATCAAACAACAGCATACTAATTAATGGAAAAAGAAAAGAAAGAAAACAAAATACCTCTTGCATGAACGTGCTCTTCTAATGAAAGAATATTTTAGAAATCAAAGAATTTTATTCACTTCTTTGAGGTCTAAAATACTTTGCTTACAAAAAAGAAGTTCCTAAAGCAAAAGCATCTAGAACGTGTTTAACATAAGAGGAATAGAAAAGTCAGAAAAGAAGAGCCCTTAGTTCTGATTTGTTTCCTCTATTTATAGAGGTTGGGATGCTTAAAAAAATAAGTTGAATGAGATCAGATACGAATTGGAACGCGTCCTTATCTCTAAAAATCTGGAAAAAAAAAAAAAAAAGGCTAAATCTAAAAAAAAAAAAATAGGCTTTATCTTAATCAGGAAATCCTCGGGCCAAGCTGAAAGTTTGGGCCAATCGGCACTTGGGAAGTGCCAATCAGCACTTGCCATGTGTCGATCGGCACTCTAAATGTGTTGATCGGCACTCTAAAAGTGCCGAATGGCCCTCTTGGGTGCCAAGTCCACGTTTGAGTTTTGGTCCAATTTGGACTCAATTTTTTAGGATTTTTTAGCCGGGAATTGCACCTAGACGTGTTTTTAATTTGTATTCTAAAAATTAATCCATTTTTCTTGATATTCAGGTATTTAAAGTGATAATTATCTTGTAGATAAATATTCCAAAAAAGACTTGATTATCCACAACCTCTTTGTTATCTGATTATCCACTTTATTCCCATGCAAGCAGGCCTATTTTTTACATTAACCAACAACCAATCACGAAATTATTTAATTAATTTTAATTGTCTAACCAATCAGAATTAATTTAAATTAATCATGCGTCCACCCAAAAAAAATGCATGCAGACCGTAAAAACTTGATCATGTGATATCTTTCAATCCGACGGTTCGATTTGGAAATCGAACATTGTCTAACCAATCAGAATTAATTTAAATTAATCATGCGTGATCGGCTCCACCCAAGCAAAATGCATGCAGACCGTGAAAACTTGATCATGTGATATCTTTCAATCCGACAGTCTGATTTTGAAATCGAACATACCGTCGCGACCGTTAGAATCTCAAGATCATTTTTATGATATGCAATGAATGAATTAATGCATGTAATGCAATTATAAATTTTGGGGTATATGAATGGTCACTCTAGCCATCTTCCAAGATTAAATTATGAGTACAAAATCGAGTGTCTACAAAATGCCCCTCATTGACAGAACTTGTAAAGCGAATGTCAATGTAAAAACAAAGACACTGATTTTAGCAGCCATGATTTAATCGAGGTTAACTTTTCAAAGATTACCTAGCCCCAAAACCTAAAACCTTGGAACATAGAACTAGGTGTTTTGCTGTTTTTAAAAAAATGAGAATTGTGAATACTCAACCTACTTGACAACTAATAAAGTTGAAATGAATCTTGAAATCTAGGGTGACTGAGAGGCTTTTCTATCTCAGTCTGAATCTAAAGTGGATTGAGAGGCTTCTCTATCTCAATTCGTGACTTGTGACGACCAAGGGGATTCTCTACCTCGATCTGTATGGAAGGTAACTAAGGGGCTTCTCTACCTCGGAACCTAGGGCGATTGAAAGGCTTCTCTATCTCAATCTTGAATTGTGAGCGACCAAAGGGCTTCTCTACCTCGATTTGAATGGAAGGTAACCAAGGGGCTTCTCTACCTTGGAACCTGGGATGATTGAAAGGATTCTCTCTCTCAATCTTGAACTGCGGCGATCAAGAGGCTTCTCTACCTCGATCTGAATGGAAGATAACCAAAGGGCTTCTCTACCTCAGAACCTGGAGCGATTGAAAGGCTTCTCTATCTCAATCTTGAATTGTGACGACCAAAGGGCTTCTCTACCTCAGAACCTGGGATGATTGAGAGCCTTCTCTATCTCAATCTTGAACTGTGACGACCAAGGGGCTTTTCTACCTTGATCTGAATGGAAGGTAACCAAGGGGCTTCTCTACCTTGGAACTTGGAGCGATTAAGAGGCTTCTCTATCTCAATCTTGAATTGTGATGACCAAGGGGCTTCTCTATCTCAGAACCTAAGGCGATTGAGAGGCTTCTCTATCTCAATCTTGAACTGTGACGACCAAGGGGCTTCTCTACCTCGATCTGAATGGAATGTAACAAAGGGGTTTCTCTACCTTGGAACCTGAGGTAATTGAGAGGCTTCTCTATCTCAATCTTGAATTGTGATGATCAAGGGGCTTCTCTACCTCGATCTGAATGAAAGGTAACCAATGGGCTTTTCTACCTCGGAACTTGGGATGATTGAGAGGCTTCTCTATCTTAACCTTGAATTGTGACGACCAAGGGGCTTCTCTACCTCGATCTGAATGGAAAGTAGCCAAGGAGCTTCTCTACCTTGGAACCTAGGGCGATTGAGAGGTTTCTCTAACTCAATCTTGAATTGTGATGACCAAGGGGCTTCTCTACCTCGATCTGAATGGAAGGTAACCAAGAGGCTTCTCTATCTTGGAACCTGAAGTTTCGCCTGCAAAAGACCAAAATTTGGGATTAGACTTTAAATGATGGGTCTCCTGTTGTTCCACTATTTTGAGATGTGTGATTTTCCTCTCTCTTTTCTTTGACTTGAATTTCCCTTTTTAGAAGGAAAACCTTGGTTGATTTTTGTAGTTCTTTCAAAAATATTTTTTTTCCTTGGAAATTTGAAACTTGAAACTTGAAATTTGAAATTTGGAATTTGAAATTTGAATTTGGAATTTAGAATTTGAAACTTTCTTTTTTTGAAAAATGATACCCTTTGTTCTTGATCATCTTTGAAAATTTATTTTTCTACCTCCAAAATTGAATTTTTCTTGAAATTGATGTCATCTGTCTTTGAAATCTTTGAAAAGTTTTTTTTTTTTTTTTCATTCATCCCTTTTTATTTTTCTCTCTTTTAAAAAAGAACAAAACAAAAATTTTCTCAAAAAATTTTTTTTTTTGGAATGGACTGAGTCAACTCAGTCAAACCTGAGTTGTTGAGTTTTTTTGGCCTCATCTCCCTTGTCTTCATCTTTTTATTTTACTCCTCCCTCCTCACTTTTCTTTCTTCCTCCATTGTCACTATTCACTCACTTCCTCCACTTGCACTTTCTCCCTCATCACACCATTTCTTCTCTAGAAAATCACTTCCCTAAGCTTCTAAACTTGCTTTCATTTATCTCCCTCAATATTTTTTCAAATCTTTGTGTTCTTTACCATCTTTGCTACAAACCCATTTTTTGAAACCCATCTCCAAACCTTCATTTTCTTTTGCATTGACAATGGCATCTTCCAATGGGCCTTCCTTTCTTACTTTTAATGGGAAAAAATATCACTCATCCCTTGAATGGAATGAGGAAGAAGGGCTCCTCCAAGACCCCAAGACCCATGCTCCACACTCCAAAAAAGACTTCAAGGTGAGTTCATTTTTTGGTTTCTTTGTTGGCAAATTTGTTAGTTTCATGTTTTGTTGGGAGCTTGATGTTGAGACATTGTCATTTTGTTGTTGTTTGCTCTTGTTGAAATTGTGGACATTGTACGATTTGGTTGGAAATTCTTGTGATCATGTTGTAATCTTGGCCTTGGGGCATTTTTGAATTGTTGAGTTATTTGGCATGGTGAAATTTGGACAATGTTGATGACTCATGAAATTTGGCAATGTTTGTAATTTGTGGCATTAATGAATGAATTTTGACTTGAATTTTGTGGGCATGGAAGTCGTGAAAATTTGATGTGTAGACTTGATTGAACAAATTCATTTTTAATGAGTGCGGGAATTTTGTTGGAATGTGTAAGTCCTATCTCATGGGTATGGAAATTTTTATGGGTATGGGTATGGATATGGAAAATCTTTTGTGGTGGTATGGATTTTTATGTTGGACATGAGATTTTTTTTTTTTTTGACACGGGAATTTTTTTTTTTGGATCATGGAAATTTTTTTTGTTGGACATGTAGAAAAATTTTTTTTTAGACATGGAATTTTTGTTGGTGTTAGACATGGGATTTTTGGCATAGGATTTTTTTGTTGGACATGGAATTTTTTTGGGTTGGAGTTTTTTTTTTTTTTTTTTTTTGTTGGACATGGAGAAAAAAAAAATTTTGGACATGGGATTTTTTTGGACATGAATTTTTTGTTCGACGTGGAATTTTTTTGGAATGAGTATTTTGGGACATGGTGTTTTGTGGGCATCTCGATGATTGGTTAAATTTTGTTTTGCAGAACCTCAAAAGTTGAGGTAGCCTTCAGATGTTGAAAGGCAAATGGGATATATTGTCCCCGGACATTAAGAACATCATTAATGAAGCCGACTTCCAAACCTTTTTCCAAGCTCTATTGAATCATGATACCCATAAGTATAAGGATCTCCAGTTACTCCTTGCTTTGTCAGAGCGATTCTGAGATACTACTTGCACTTTCCATTTTCCAGGTATTAGTGAGGCGATGTTGACACCTTATGACTTCTCAGCCATTACTGGCTTAAAATTGGGTGGTGAAAGAATTAAAGTTAATGATTCCATCACTTTAACAGAGATCAAAAGTCTTTTGGGTGTGATGCCTTCAAAAATGAAGAGCAAAAATGTCTCCTTGATGTGGCTATATGCCAATATTGAGAACTGTAAACTATAGCAACTGACACTCGCATGTTCATGCTTCTCTTCATTGGAACCCTCTTATGTCCAGACTTGAGTAGTACTATCAGCTTGTGCTATTTGTGGAGTCTAAGGAATATTGGTCAGATCAAAAATTATGATTAGGGTGGCATGGCTTACGCAACCCTTTTGCATTTCATGACTCAACTTTCTCGGCGTACCCTTTCAAGCTTAGGAGGTGCACTGTTTGTTTGGCAGGTGAGGTTTTGAATTTTTGGCTATGTGTATATTTTGGAAAGTCATTTTGGTTGTTGTATCACTGATGATGCATGTTGATTTTTTCTTAGGTTTGGATGTACAAGTATTTTAGGGTTGGTCCTCAAGTTTTAGCAGATGTTGGTGATATGTATCCCAGGTTTCTCCGTTGGCTGCCCAAGTATCATTTGTTAATGCCTTCCAAGCGTTCTTTGCAAGTTTGGCGTATGGTGATTGATAACTTGACTGTCAATGATGTGAGTTTTTTTTTTTTTTTGGTAAGATTTTGTGTTTGGTTAAGGGTTTTTTTGTGTTGATTTCTTTTTGTGCAATGTGGTTTGTTTTTTCATTCTGGGTTCTTTGTGATTTTCAGATGTCTTTAGATCCTTGGTTCGAATGTGAGGAACGTGCTGAGTGTAAATGGGCTCAAGAGTTGAATGACCGTCAAGTATTGTTTGAGTGTGGCCATGGGAAGTATTAGTATCTTGGTGACCGAATGCTGGCTCAAGTTCAACATGTGTACCCTCCTGCGACGGTTCTAGTTCATCCTTGTCCCTCCATCCGATTGGTAGACCTCTTAGCTAATGAAGAAATTGCTCGGGCTCGAGTCGGCCATTGTAGACACTCGATTTTGCACCCATGATTTAATCAAGGAAGATGACTGAAATGACCATTCATGTACCAAAAAAATTCATCATTGCATTACATGCATTAAATTTGTTCATTGCATATCATAAAAATGATCTTGAGATTCTAACGGTCGCGACGGTATGCTCGGTTTCCAAATCGGACCGTCGGATCGAAAGATATTGCATGATCAAGTTTGCATGGTCAACATGCATTGTGTTTAGGTAGACTCAACCACACATGATTAATTTGAATTTATTTTGATTGGTTAAACAATTAAAATTAATTAAATAATTTTGTGATTGGTTCTTAGTTAGTGTCAAAAATAGGCTTGTTTGCATGGAAATAAAGGGGATAATTAGATAATTACAAAATTAAGGATAATCAAGATTTTTTTTAGAGTATTTATCTACAAGATAATTGTTGCTGAAAATACCAGAATTATCCAGAAAAGGGTTTAATTTTTAGAATATGGATTAAAAACGTGTCTAAGTGCAAGTCCTGGTTCAAAAAATCTCAAAATAGGAGTCCAAAACGGACTGAAACTCGAAAGTGAGCCTGGCACCCAAAAGTGCCTTTCGGCACTTTCCAAGTGCCGAATGGCACAAAATCAGGCCCCCGCCCAAGGGCATTTGGATTAAGCTGAAACACATCCTTTTCGATTTTTTAGAGATAAGGACACGTGCCCGTTTGTATTTTGATCATCTAGCTATTTTTTCGAACCTCCCAACCTCTATAAATAGAGGCTGGATCTCAAAATTCAGCACACTTTTTCACGCTCTGAGATTTCCCCTTTTTTCTTACTCCCTTTTCTAATATTTTCTCTCTTACGTTAAAGACGTTCTAGAGGCTTTAGCCTTAAGAATTTCTTTTTTTGTAAGCAAGGTATTTTAGGTTTCAAAGATAATTGAACAAATTTCTTCAAACCTTAAAATATTCCCTCAAGAAGAAGAGAACGTCCATGCAGGAGGTGGTTCTTTCTTTACCTTTTTTTTGTTTCTTTTATTTTGATGATGCATGTGTAAATCTTCTTTCAGTTTAATTTCTAAATGCTCTTACCATGTGTTGTCAATATATTTTTGTTGAAACATGTTCTTGATGTTTTTATTGTCATGATCTATTTTTTTGTTTCAATAATCTGCTTGTCATTATATCTTTTTCAAAATCAAAAACTGATTTGCATCTTCATTAGATGTGAATCTGAATTTTTTTTTTCTAATAAAAACTTATTTGCATCTTCCTTAGATGCAAATCTGAATTTTTTCAAAATAAAAACTAATTTACATCTTCCTTAGATGTAGATCTGAATTTTTCAAAAATAAAAACAGATTTGCATCTTCCTTAGTTGCATATCTGAATTTTTTTCAAAACAAAAATTGATTTGCATCTTCCTTAGATGCAGATCTGAACTTCCTTAGATGCAAATCTGAATTTTTTCAAAATAAAAACTGATTTACATCTTCCTTAGATGCAGATCTGAATTTTTCAAAAATAAAAACAGATTTGCATCTTCCTTAGATGCATATCTGAATTTTTTTCAAAACAAAAACTGATTTGCATCTTCCTTAGATGCAGATCTGAATTTTTTCAAAACAAAAACTAATTTGCATCTTCCTTAGATATAGATCTGAATTTTTCAAAACAAAAATTGATTTGCATCTTCCTTAGATGCAAATCTGAATTTTTTACATAAAAACTTATTTGTATCTTCCTTAGATACAAATCTGAATTTTTCTAAACATAGCAGATTTTGAAAATAAAAAAATTAAGTCATAAGTAGTGATGTTTGTGGGAGAATTTTTGCTTTGCGTTGGAAGGCCTGGTTTTGTGGATGCTCGAGCTATTGGCATTGTGAGTCAAGTTAAGGAAGGTGATAATCTTGTTTCTTTGATCTTGGCAGAAACTCTTTTAGGATTGGATTCTGTATTTCTTGGTGGAGAGTTACAAAACTTTCTTAGGAGTCCCTTGACTTTGTAGATATGGTTAATGGAAAGACTGGACATGATTGGCATGCTTACTATTGCTGATTATGGTCTTGGCAATTTCCTCAGTAGGACTGTCCTCAAAACCGAGTGTCAAACTGAAAGCGACCGGGTGAAATTTCTGAACAAGAAATCCAGTGTCTCGATTTGATGGAATTGTTATTGGTGGAAGTGCCCACCTCCTTTGTTGCGGTCTCCAGGATCAAATCACATCCTCATAGTTGGATTAAGGAGGGCAACTTTCTATAAGGCGGATAGACTCTTGAGGCAGTTCTAATATGAGCAAGGAATGCCTGGTGGAAAAGGAAGAAAATCTTTCACTCCTGTGGACACAAATCCTACTTCTATAAGGAACATGTTGTTGGGCTTGGAGATGGCTGACCGAGGGGATCAATCTTTTGTCAGAGTTCACTTTCACAGGATGATGTAGACACCCAATTTTACAACTTGCATTTAACCAACCGGTAGATCTTCAAATTTGTGATACAAAACAAATCTTGATGCTCTAACGATCATAATGGTATGTCATGGGTTTTGATCGGACCACCTGATCAAAAGTTATCATACAAACAATTTTCAAACGATCATGGCTCACCTACACGATGGGCCCGATCACGTCCTATCTTAAACACTTAATTTTGATTGGTTCTCAAAGAATTAATTTAAAATTAATTAAGTGTGATTTTTGATTGGATTTCATTTTTATTTCATTTTTTTAAAATAAAAAATAAAATAAAAAATCTTTTCCTTTAGGGCATCTTATCTGCTCTTTTGAAAAAAATTTGGAGATAGAAAAAATTCAAAAAATGCAAGAACGTCATTATCTTCAGCAGCAACTTGAATCGCATTTTTGGCCTGGAAAACGTTGAAATTTGGATTTCTCTATTTCTATAAAAGTTGTAGAGAATTTAATTTCCTTTCAAAAAAAGTCAATATTGAATCAATTGGAATTTTGAGCAGCAAGTTATGGCCAAAATACGAAACAGGTGCAGAAGGTAACACAAATTCAGCATTATCTTCAATTTTCTCTCAAAATTTCAAATGGGGATCAACATCAAATCTGTTCAAGCTTATCTAATAGGCTTATCCCTTCCCTTAGCTTCAGAAGAAAGTTTTTTTGAAAAATAAATTGGATAGAGAAACAGATACATCCTGTGAAAAATTTCAAAAATGCTCAAAAAACGTTACTATTTTCAGCAGCAATTTGAAACGCATTTTTGGCCTGGAAAACGTTGAAATTTAGTTTTCTCTATTTCTTCAAAAGTTGTGTATAATTGAATTTCCTTTCAAAAATCACCAATCTTGAATCAATTGGAATTTTTAACAGAAAGTTAGAGCCAAAATACGAAGCAGGTGCAGCATCATCTTCAACTTCCTTTCAAAATTCAAATGGGGATCAACACCAAATCCGTTCCAGCTCATTTAAACAGGTTATCTCCTCCCTTAGCTTCAGAAGAAAGCTAATAACTTAGCTTTAAAGCTAAGCCATCCCTTCTCCTATAAATAGAGAAGACCTCTTCCATTTTCTGGACCCCGAATTCCCTCTAGAGAGCTAGTGAGAAAGCAGAAAAGAAAAGCTGTTGAGCAACCATTGTTCTTACTTTGGTTGTAGTTTAGTACTTCCTTGCTTTCTCCCTAGCCCTTTAAGTGATCACTTCCCCTTTTTTAATTTATGCTGGTAAGTAGTTAATTGTGTTCTTTAAATTTTTATACATGCTAGAATAAATTCTTTCAAATTATTATTCACTGTTTTATGCCATGCTTGGATGAACATGCCTATATGTCTTATTGATTTTCTCTTACATGTTTAGATGAACATTTCTAGGTAATACATAATTTTCTCTTGAATGCTTAGATGAACACTTCTAGGCTAATACACAATTTTCTCTTCAATACTTAGATGAACATGTCTGGGTAGTTGTTTTACTTTTTTTAAATGCTTAAACAAACATGATTTTGATTTTCTCTAGATAAACATGTCTAGGGATTTTCCTTTACTTCTTTTCATAATTGCTTGGATGATCAAATATGCTCAAATGTTCTTTGCAATTATGTTGATAACAAATAACATGACAAATTTTTTTGTTTTCCTTCACATGCTTAGATGAACATGTCTAGGCTAGGAATTTTTTGTTTACATTGATTTTTTGGATGAACATGTCATTACCTTAATGCTTTCTTTACATTAAAATTGTTATCTAACAAGTTTCACTTTTTGTTTCTCTTTATGTCAAATTCCCCTAACACATATTTGTTTACAATTCCTGCAAATTACATGTTTATATGACATATTCTTTGTATTTGTTTGACATGACATGACATTGGCCACCTTAACCTAGGAGATCGGTTTTACCGGGCGAGATGGGTGTTTAATCCCTTCCCATCTCATAAATTAGCCTCCGAACCAAGATCAAAGGTTCTAGACTATGCTCTTGTATATACAATTTTACTTTTTTTAGAATGTAACTAGGAAATAAAGCAATGTAATTTACTTTTCTTAGATTGTATCTAGGACAAAAAAGCTTTGTAAATTTTTGTTACAAAAGTTGATGTATATTGTCATATACATTAATACAACAGAAGTATTTTTTTTATTGAAGGTTTTCTTATTTTTCCTTTTAAATTAAATAAGTGGCGACTCCATGTAAAACTCTCAATCTAGGGAGAGTACATTTTACAGATGACCACAGAATACTTTAACTAGTTGGTGAACAAGATTGTGGACAAGGAGGCTGACATGGTTGCTATGAGAAAACAATTTCTTAGAGACAACCGAAAAAGACATAAGGCTGACAACTATGAGTTTAAAAGGAGGGGCAACGATGACAAAGTACCTAGCACAGATGGAACTATCGAACAACCAAAGGACAAAAGACTGAAGAAAAAATGATCTTCTTATTTTTGGCTTTGAACATGTTTATTTTAAAAGTTGATGTGAAACTCTTAGGTTTAGGAATTATTTAGGACCTCCAGGTGTAGGGTTCTGTTTAGGGTTTAGGTTTTTATGGTTTGGTTTAGGGTTTAGGTTCCGAATTCTGTGTAATGGCATGGTTTAATGGAATGGTTAGATTTTGAAAACATTTTTCCTTTTCCTAATGGGTAAATGGTGGGTTTGGGGAAGTTCTGACCGGACCAATATATGGTTGCCTATGTACCTCTTTGGCAGAAGGATCAGGTCATCACGTAGTTCATTTTTTTATTTGCCTTAACTTTTGCCTAGGCTGCCCTTTTAGGTTTTCAACCTAGCAAGCTCTCTCACTCTCTTCTTCTTCTTTTTTACTCTCCTTTTGTAGATCATCCTTTCGGGTTTTCAACCTGTCTTTTTTTTTTTTTTTTTTTTTTTTGCCCTCATTTTTGCCTAGACCGCCCTTTCGGGTTTTCAGCCTAGTGAGCTCTCTCTCTCTCTCTCTCTCTTTTGGCTGAACCTAGGAAGGGAAATAACATAATTTACAACCACTTTAGACGTGGTATTTTTTCAGTTGTTCCATATTAGTTGGCTCAGTAAAAGGGTTTGCATCTAAGTCCATCAACCTTGCTACTCCCCTAGAGTATATCTACTTGATAATATATGGACCTGCCCAATTTTGCTTGAACTTCCCGTTTGTATCTTGAACCGGGGCTTGGATTTCTTTCAGCACTAAATCCCCTAACTTCAAATCTCTAGTTCTTACTTTCTTGTCAAAAGCTTTCCTAAGCCTCCTTTGGTAACCTTGAATGTGATACAAGGCCTTAAGTCTCTTCTCATCCATCATGCATAATTGATCATATCTACTTTGCAACCAATCTACTTTGGTGATTTCACTCTCCAGTACTATTCTCAATGAACGGACACCCATTTCAATGGGAAGGATTGCTTCCATCCCATACACCAATGAATAAGGAGTGGCTCCTGTGGAAGATCGAATTGATGTCCTATACCCCCAAAATGCATAAGGTAATTGTAGATGCCAATCCTTGTAGTTCTTCGTACTCTTCTTCAAGATTCGCCCTATATTTTTGTTTGCAGCCTCAACTGCTCCATTACTCTAAGGACGGTAGGGTGAGGATTTATGGTGCTGAATATTGAACTGTCGAAGTAGCTTCTCTGTTTCTCCCTTGAAATGCAGCCGGTTGTCAAAGATAATTTCATGTGGTACTCCATATCTGCAAATGATATTGGTATGAATAAATTGATCAACTTTCTTTGAGTTCAAAACCTTGTAGGATTCAGCTTCTACCTATTTGGTGAAATAATCAATAGCAACAAGTATGAATTCATGGCCATTAGATGTTGTTGGGTGAGTCTTCCTAATAATATCTATTCCCCATGTAGAGAACTGCTAGGGTGAAGTCATGGTATGCAATGGCATAGGTGGCATGTACTTCAGATCTCTATGGACTTGGGATTGATGGCACTTCTGAACATAAGCTACGCAGTCTGCTTCCATAGTAGTCCAGTAATAACCTTGCCTCATTATTTTTCGTGATAGCATGTGTGCATTCATATGTGGCCCATAACTTGACTCATGAACCTCTTCAATTATTTGTTGTGCTTCCTTGGCAGTCACATAAAGGAGATGAATTCCGTCATATGATCTTCTGTAAAGCCTTTCTTCACAAATAATATAATTAGTGGACAACCTTTTGATGGTCAATTGATCATTCTTGTCTGTAGACTTTAGGTATGTCCCATCCTTGAGGTACTGTAGAATGTCTGAATACCATTCACCTTCTCCATTCTTTTCCTCGTCTTCTTCTATTGACAGACAATAAGCTGGCTCTTCTTTTTGTTCCACCACTATTAGTCTAGCTTCATCTTCCTTAGGTCCATCCATCATGGATGTCATTGTTACTAGAGCATCTGCAATCTGATTCTGCATTCTTGGCACATATTGGTACTGGATCTTACTGAATTTCGAGGCCCATTTTTGAAGACATTCATGATAAGGCATTAGCCTTTCTTCCTTGATCTTCCATCTATTCTGAATCTAAAAAATTATCAAGGCTAAATCACTATACACCTCCAGCTCTTTCACTCCAAGGCCTAAGGCCGCTTGTAACCCTATAATGCAAGCTTCAAATTCAGTGGCATTATTAGTGGCAGGAAAGTTAAGCCTACCAAAGAATGGGATGTGTGTCCCTTTTGGAGAAATTAAGAGAACTCCAATGCTACTCCCATTTTGATTAGTTGCTCCATCAAAATACACCTTCCGTGATTCTACCTCTATCCCCATAATATCCTCATCTGGAAAGTCTCCTTGGATCTCTTCAGCTTCTTCAGATGAACAGTGGACTAAGTGATCAGCAATTACTCTCCCCTTCACAAACTTTTGAGTCACATATTTAATATCAAATTCTGATAGACGTAGAACCCATTTAGCCGTCTTCCCATCTTGTACTGGCTTCTCCATTAGATATTTCAAAGGATCCATTCTTACAATCAACAAGACTTTGAAAGCAAGCATATAATGTCTGAGTTTGCGGGTTGCCCATACAAGTGCTACACATTTCTTTTAAAGTGGTGAATACTTCTCCTCATAAGCCAACATCTTCTTACTAATGTAGTAGATTGCATTCTCCTTCCTAGACTCTTCTAGGTACTGAGCAAGCAAAGCCCTCATTGCTGTATCTGTAGTTGTGAGATACAACAATAATGGCTTTTCAGGTACCGGTGGGACCAGTATTGGTGGCTTCATCAGATAATTCTTAATCTTTTCAAAAGCTTCTTGATATTGTTCGTTCCATACTGTGGGAACTTCCTTCTTGAGTAGTCGGAAAAATGGCTCACATGTCATGGTGAGTTGGGCTATGAATCTGCTGATGTACTGTATTCTCCCTAAAAACCCTTGGATCTCTTTCTCAATCCTGGGAGGCTTCATCTCTACAATTGCCTTGATTTTGTCAGGATCGACTTCAATTCCCCTTTGACTTACCATAAACCCCAACAGCTTACCGGATGTTACACCAAAAGTGCACTTCTTGGGATTCAACCGCAACTTATAGAATTGGATTCTTTCAAAGAACTTCCGTAAGGCTGGTATGTGCCATTCACGGTCTTTGAACTTCACTATCATGTCATCAACATAAACTTCTACTTCTTTGTGGATCAAATCATGTAACAAAGTAGTGGCTGCACGTTGGTAAGTAGCACCAGCATTCTTAAGGCCAAATGGCATGACCTTGTACCAATACGTCCCCCATGAAGTAATGAAGGAGGTTTTCTCCATATCTTCCGGAGCCATCTTTATCTAATTTTATCCCGAAAAACCATCCATAAATGACTAAAAGGCATGTCCTACTATGTTATTAACCAAGATATCAATGTGAGGCAAGGGAAAATCATCTTTCAGGCTAGCCTTATTCAGATCTTAGAAATCCACACACATTCTCACTTTCCCATCTTTCTTCAACACCGAAACCACATTAGCTAACCATTCTAGGTAGTTGACCACTCTCAGAAATCATGCATTGTACTGTTTCTCAACTTCTTCCTTGATCTTGAGAGTCCACTCTAACTTCATTCTTCTCAACTTCTGTTTGACCAGCTTCATGGTTGGATCTATTGGAATGCAATGTTGCACTATATCTGTATCAATCCTAGGCATGTCTTTATATGACCATGCAAATACCTCTTTGAATTCTGTCAACAGGGCAACTAATGCATCTTTTTCAGAGGAAGTTAGAGTGTTGCCTAGTTGTATCATTTTAGGTTCATCATCGGTTCCCAAGTTAACAGGTTGGGTTTCTTCTTTTATAGGTTCTACATGCCCTTGTTTTAATTCCTTATTATTAACAGTTTCTTTACCAATTTCCAAAATAAAAACATTCAAAGCAAACAAATAAGCAGAATCAGAATTCATATTATAAGGAAAAGAGTTCTCAACAAACTCAACAAAAACAGACTTTATAGGAATACGATCAAAAACAGACTCGACAGGAACAATAATACTAGCAAAAACAGACTCAATATGGATAGAAACAATGTTTTTGGCAGGAGTGATCGGCTCGACGGTCTTGATCTTCTTCACAGAGTCTTCCATGGGGTAGGCGGCTCCCTCCCATGCCAATTCTTCAACTCAGTTGTAGCTTCAACGATGGTGGGTGGCTCCCAGTGAGTTCCTTCTTCCCTCAGCATCAATACCATGGGGTCTTCATTCATATAATTCGTGCCTTCACCATCAATCTCCATATCTATGGGCTTGTCAGTCACATAAGCATCCAGGCGCTCTATGCTATCCATCCACTCACCAAAAAGATCTTGCTTCCCTTTGTTGCTCGGGTGGATGTATTGGGGGAGGTATTTTGACTCATTCACTTCCATCTTCTCATCTTGACCTTCAAGACTTTCTAGTGTTAAGTTTCTGAAACTGTGGATCATCAGCTTTTTGTCTAGAGTGGCCAATCTAGCATCTATGTCATCTTCTTCCTCAGTGTATGGGAGTGAACCAAGTTCTGAATTATGGAATGGCCTTAACTTAGGAATTTCTCTACCATGCTTGTCATATCAAGGGCCTGGCCTTGAACTAACATCAGTAATGCAGCTCCAATCTGAAGGCCACCCATAGGGGTAATCATCATAATCTATATCATCAACCTCTTCATCTTCAATTTCCACCTTCTCTCATACAGCTTCCAAC
This sequence comes from Notholithocarpus densiflorus, assembly GCA_030021035.2. NCBI lineage: Eukaryota > Viridiplantae > Streptophyta > Magnoliopsida > Fagales > Fagaceae > Notholithocarpus > Notholithocarpus densiflorus. Next base: position 2,704,454 of record JARYZH020011361.1, on the reverse strand, counting down.
ACATTTTCTAGCTTATATTCTTCACTTTCAGTGCCATTCTCCATGTCTATAGGTTCAGCTTCAGCACCATCCTCTATATCTCCGTCATAGTAATCTACATCATCATCAGAACGGTCTTCATAGAAAAGTCCTACATCTTTATCTTCTCTATCACTAGGGGGTTCGCCCCAATCATTGTCACCATATTGGCTATCGTAGTCTTCACTCTTGTTGCTTTCACTATCACTGTTGCTATCATCCTCACTATTTCCATTGTCACTGCTGCTACTATCACTACTACTATCACTCTTGTTGTTGCTACCTTCATTATCATCACTAGGGGCTTCTCCCCTTCCTCATCTTCATCACTTGTTCTTGCTTCATACGGGCTCTTCAATGCATGTTGACAAGCCTCCCAGTATTCTTCTTCTTCTATATTGCAAATGACATCTCCTAGAAGTGTAGTCATTGCATCAGGGTCCATGTAATCAACCCAATCAATAGGGACCCAATTTATGTCTTCCTTCTTTAGCTCTGGAAGCTTGTTGTTGCAATCAAGTAATAGCTTAAATCTAGGCACCATTGCTCTTGACTCAGGATCGAATCTCGGTTCAGGGAATCCCCAATAGCGTTGACTATCTCCAGCTTTGACAAACTTCCCCTTCAAAGTATGAGTATATGGCTTTAGGGGTTCTGGGGGACAAGGAAGTCCCTTGGCTTTGGCCTTGGTACGGGCCATTCTTTTCACCTCCATCTCTAGCAAGTCATCATCAATAGGCTTATAACCTAGCCTGAAAGGTGGTGTGGCAGTGGGAATTATTGGGACTTGAGCGGTTGCCTTCTTCACAGTCTTTCCTAAGTTCATCCCCGGAAGATAATTCATTCTCCTCATCATTGCCACCACGTTGTTGTTGCTGTATAGAGTAAAGTCCATGGGGATCTTCTCCACTTCTTTTTCTTTTCTTCCAAAACCAGGCTTCTCAATTTTAAAGCCATCTAAGGTCAATGGCTCCTTCTCAGAATCAATACCAAAAATGGGCTTCGGTATGGTCAAAGTATCACCATATATGGTAACTATGGCTCATTCATGCGGAAACCAAACCTTTTGGTATAAGGATGAAGGTACGGCCTCTGTGTCATAAATCCATGGTCGCCCAAGGAGCATATTGAAGCATGATGCTATGTTTAGGACTTGAAATTCCACCTTCTTGATCATTGGCCCTATAGTGAGCTCCAGTGTCACGGTTCCTAAAACCTCCCTTCTACTATTGTCATATGCCCTCACATGCTGATCAGTCGGCACAAAATATTCAATACTTAGGCCCAAGTAACTTGCAATCTTCAAAGGACACACATTTAAGGCACTTCCATCATTAATTAGAACCATTGGAATCCTTTTGCCCTTGGCATCTACAGTAATTTGCAATGGGTCATTGTGGTGCTTCCCCTTCTTCGTCAAATCTTTGTCAGAGTAGGAAATTGTGAGTTCCCTACTTATAGACCCAATCATAGCAATCAGATCCTGAGAAGTAGTGGTTGTAAGGACTTGGATTTGATTGAGAAGGTCTACTAGATTCTAACGGTGCTTATATGAGGCCATGAGTAAACACCATAAAGATATATTAGCTTGTGTCTTCTATAGTTGCTTGAGGACCTCATCCTCTTCAGTGGGTGTTTGTTGGGTAGATTTATTCAAGGCTTCTATTGGGTAGTCTGTCTCCAAATGTGAGTTTAAAGTGTCTCCCCCCTTGTGATGTGGGCAATTTTTGTTGGGTCATTTAGATCAATATCTTGGAGTTTGAAGTGTCTCCCCCCATATGTGGATGTCGGGTCATTTGATTGGGATTCGAAGCGTCTCCCCCCGCATGTAGGTATTGGGTTGTTTGATTGGGGTTCGAAGTGTCTCCCCCCGTATACAGGTGTTTGGTAACTTGCTCGGGGTTTGAAGTGTCTTCCCCCCGTTTATGGATGTTGGGTAGCTTGATTAGGGTTTGAAATGTCTCCCCCCATTTGTGGATGTTGGGTAATTTGTGGTTTATGTTACATCTTCACTCCATATATCATACCTTGTAGTGGACGCCATACCCATCAACTCTTCCCATGTCATCATAAAGCATTCAGGTAGGTCATAAATCAACTCAAACGGGTCCTCTTCACTTTCCTCTTTAGTCATCAAGCAATTAATCCTCAGCCCTCTCCCAAAATTGTGGTTGGGCAAAGGATTATTAGTGATGTTAGGCCTTGTAGGTGGTGCAATCACCTAGTCTATTAAGTCTTGAATTGCATGATGAAGGCCAAAACACTTGTCAGTGTCATGGCCAGGTCTTTGGTGGTAGGCACATCTCTTACTTACATCAAATCTTGCAGGCAATGGGTTTGGGATTGGTCTTGGGTCTAAGGGTTTTAGTATCCCCTTTGCTTCTAGTTTTTCAAATACTTGACTCACAGGCATATATAACTCATGAAATTCCCTCCTAGGCCTTGGAGGTGGCCCTTGTGATATTGGCACGGGGGCAATAGGAGTAATAAGTTGATAAGGATCATTTTTGTATATATTAGAAACTTTTGCAATTTTAGAACTTGATCCTAAATTCTTTTTATACCTTAGTGGGTCCTCATTCTTTAAAGTGCCATTATTTATTGCATCCTCAATTTGGGTTCGAACAGCAATCAAAGCTTTAAAATTAGGAAAATATTGGGCAAACAAATATTTATGGTATACAGGCAATAAGTTTTCTACAACCATGGTTAATTGTTCTTCTTCACTTGGCCTATTCATCATCTGTGCAACTTTGGACCTCTACTTGGTAATGAAGGTAGAGAAAGATTCTTTCGGCTCTTACTTCGTGGTCTCTAAATCTCTCCTTGTCACATCCACCTCTATATTGTACTTGTATTGATTGCGAAACTCACGGCAGATGTCCTCCCAACTCCTTGCTCTAGTATCATCTAGGTTGAGGAACCATTAAAGAGCGGCCCCAGTCAGGGTGTTTTGAAACATTTGAGCAAGTAATTCTTCAGTTGCTCCTAAGGGCTGCATAACCCTCATATACATCTTCAAATGGGACTTTGGGCAGCCAATCCCGTCGAACTTGTCCAAGGTTGGCATCTTGAACTTGGGAGGCAATCTCACATCAGGGAAAAGTTAGAATGATTGATAGTCCATGAGGTCTTCCATCTTGCGAGCTCTCTTGATCATCTCTACCATCTTGTTTATCCTCTTGTTGATCTTCTTTTCAACCTCTATGGTTGGGAAATTATGGTCGGTCTTATTCTCCTCTTGGCCACTCTTCAGGCTTTGAAATTGTTGTACCATAAGGTTCATGTCCTCTCTCAGCTGGATTTGACTAGCTACCATGGTGTACAGTAGCTCTTGAGTGTTCATGGGTTCTTCAGTGTTCGGATGTTCTCCCTCTTCCGCCATTGTGATGGAGTCTTCAGACTTCATATGGCTTGGACTGTCTTATAGGTCGAATACGGGATTGTGATGTTGCAGCAGTGGAGTGTCTTTTATGCTCACGGGCTTCAGTACCGTGATGGGAGTGATGGGCTTGGAACTGGAACTACTAGCTTGAGTGTCGGTCTTGGGTTCTCTTTGGAGTCTTCCCTCTGATCTTGAACAAATTCTCCCCTAAGAAAAGGCTCAATTAGGTCAATCAAAACTAGGTCCCCATCTACATCAATCTACCAACCAAACAAATACATACAACATACAATGCAATTTTAACATGGACGAGCCTAAAGGTAGGTTCTAAGTCATTACATTGTAGGGTGGGTTTGTTGTTTCATTGTTTCCCATACCTAGGACATTACACCTCTCAACTTGTAATGTAATTAACATTACGTTGGTCCAAACAGCATGGTCTATCCTTTATAGTCAATAAGAAATGATCTAATGACTTTGGGCTATGAGTTGGTGAGTTCACCACTGGGTACCCGAATCTAATAAAGACCGGTGATCCATGGTTACTATCACCATATGTTGAGATGGGTGCATGCATATCTGTTGTTTTAATGGCACACACAATGACAGTTAGGGAAAGCTTTTAACAACCAACATGGCAACACAAACAAAAAAATATCATACAAACATCTCAAAACATAGTGCAAACAAACAAACAACAACATCATGCAAAGGACAAGGGTATATAGTTGGTCACTTAAAGTCTAACACGAAGCTTAACTCTCGACATCCCCAGCAAAGTTGCCACTGTAAGAGGCCGAAAAATTAGGGCCCCTCAAAAAAGTGATTGGGGTGCTTTTAAGGGTACCTTTCTTTTTGGGTAAGTGGTGTGGAGCCACTTATTTTTTTATACAAAAAAATAAGAAAAAAATAAATACAAATTACATGTTCAAAATACTTTGAATGTCATTGATTGAATAAAAAAAATACAATTTTGGTAAATTAATCTTACGAGGCTTTGGGTCCTAGTTACAATCTATGCAAAAGAATACAAAACTTTGGTCCTAGTTACAATATACCAAATTAAAAGACAAAATACTAATCTACCTATCCAAAAATCCTAAGCTCGGGGGCTAGGTTACGGAATAGAAAGGTGTTAGGCGCCCATTCCGCCCAGACAGAATCTGGTCTTCTAGACTCCAATGACCAATATACCCTTTTTGAATGATGTTGAATGATATGTTATAATGCATATGAAAAAAACTAATTTAAAGAAATTTGCCTTATGAATAATGTCCTCTTTTGAAGAAAATTCAAATCAGTCTTGGAAATTAAAATAACAAGACTTGGTTTGTAAAAAAATCAGATCTATTTTTGTAAAGGGTAAAAAAGCAAGATTTTATCAAGAAAAATCAGATATGTTTTGTGTAAAGTTAAAAATTTTCGGTTTGTTAAAAAAATCAGATTTTTTTTTTTTTGTAAAGTTAAAAAAAAAAATGATTTTGTTAAAAAGAATCAGATCTATTTTTGTAAAGTTAAAAAAAAAAAAGTAATTTTATCAAGAAAAATGATATCTGTTTTTTATAAAATAATGAGATTTTGAAAAGAATCAGATTTGATTTGTGTAAAGTAAAAAAAAAAAAAGATTTTATTTGTAAAAAATCAGATATGTTGTTGGACACACAAAAAAAAAAAAAAAAGACTTCAACCTAACTTTCAATCCCTTCTTTAAAATTTCTAAGCCTACAATTCTATGGCAAAGAAAAACTTTTAAAAAAAGGAAAAAAAAAATTTGTATTTAAGGAAAATACATATCAGTTTTGAATTTTAGAAAAAATCAGATCTGTATTTAATGAAAATACAGATCAGTTTTGAGTTTTTTTTTAAAAAAGTTTTGATAGTCATTACAGATTTTGAAGTCAAAGAGAAAGAATTGAAATAAACAATCATCTAAAGTATCCAAGCATGGCAATTATATATTAAGAACAAGACTTAATAAAACATGCTAAACATATTCATACATCAAACAATAACATACTAATTAATGGAAAAAATAAAAGAAAGAAAACAGAATACCTCTTGCATGAGCGTGCTCTTCTAATGAAAGAATATTTTAGAAATCAAAGAAGTTTATTCACTTCTTTGAGGTCTAAAATACTTTGCTTACAAAAAAGAAGTTTCTAAAGCAAAAGCCTCCAGAAAGTCTTTAACGTAAGGGGAATAGAAAAGTCAGAAAAGAAGAGGCCCTAGTTCTGATTTGTTTCCTCTATTTATAGAGGTTAGGATGCTTAAAAAAAATTAGCTGAATGAGATCATATATGAATTAGAACGTGTCCTTATCTCTTAAAATCTGAAAAAGATAGGTTTTATCTTAATCAAGAAGTCCCCGAGCCGGGCTGAAAGCTTGGGCCAATCAACACTTTCCATGTGCCAATCGGCACTTCAAGAGTGCCAAATGGCTCTCTTGGGTGCCAGGTCCACGTTTGAGTTTTAGTCCAATTTAGACTCCTTTTTGGAGGATTTTTTAGCCAGGAATTGCACCTAGACATGTTTTTAGTTCGTATTCTAAAACTTAATCCATTTTTCTTGATATTTAGGTCTTTAAAGTGATAATTATCTTGTAGATAAATATTCCAAAAAAAGACTTGATTATCCACAACTTCTTTGTTATCTGATTATCCACTTTATTCCCATGCAAGCAAGCCTATTTTTGACACTAACCAACAACCAATCACAGAATTATATAATTAATTTTAATTGTCTAATCAAGTCTAGAGTGACCATTCATTTACCCCAAAATTTAGAACTGCATTACATGTATTAATTCATTCATTACATATCATAAAAATGATCTTGAGATTCTAACGGTCACGACGGTATGTCCAATTTCCAAATCGGACCGTCGAATTGAAAGATATCACATGATCAAGTTTGCATGGTCTGCATGCATTTTGTTTGGATGGAACCGACCCCGTGATTAATTTAAATTAATTTTGATTGGCTAAACAATTAAAATTAATTAAATAATTTTGTGATTGGTTGTTGGTTGGTATCAAAAATAGGCTTGCTTGCATGGGAATAAAGTGGATAATCAGATAACAAAAGAATTGTGGATAATCAAGATTTTTTGGAATATTTATCTACAAGATAATTATCACTTTAAAGACCTAAATATCCATAAAAGGGGATTAATTTTTAGAATACAGATTAAAAATGCGTCTAAATACAATTCCCAACTAAAAAAACCTCAAAAAAAAAGTTCAAATTGGACCAAAATTCAAACACAAGCTCGGCACCCAAGAGAGCCATTCGGCACATGAAAAGTGCTGATTGGCACAAATGCGTGGCTCGGCCCGAGGACTCCTGGATTAAGATAAACCTTACCTTTTTCGATTTTTTAAAGATAAGGACGTGTTCCAATTCGTATCTAATCATTTAGCTAATTTTTCAAAGCATTCCAACCTCTATAAATAGGGGATGCCTCTCAAAATTCAGAACACTTTCTGACCCCCCCCCCCTCTTTCCGGCTCTTCTCTTCTGATTTTTCAAATCCCCTTACATTAAAGACGTTCTGGAGGCTCTTGCCTTAGGAATTTCTTTTTTGTAAGTAAAGTTTTTAGGCTTCAAGGAGTTGAATAAATTTCTTTGAATCCTAAAATATTCTTTCAACTAGAAGAGCGCGCTCGTGCAAGAGGTATTCTTTTTTTTTTTTCTTTTCTTCTCCATTAGTTTTGTTAATGATGCATGAATATGTTTAACATGTTTTATTATTTCTTGCTCTTAATGTATAATTACCATGTTCTGCTTGAATCTTTCTTTAACATGTTCTTAGATGATTACCTATTGTGGTTTTCTTTCTTAAATTTCAAAGTCTGCTAATGTCTATCAAAGATTTCTTTAAAAAACTAAAAAAACTTATCTGATCTTTCAGATCTAATTTTTCCAAATTAAAAAAACTGACCTGATCTTTCAAATCTGATTTTTCTAAACCAAAAAAAAACTGATCTGATTTTTTTAAAATTCAAAACTGGTCTGTATTTTTCAAATCTGATTTTTTTTCTAAATTCAAATCTGATCTGTATTTTCATTAAATACAGATTTGATTTTTTTAGAAAAAGTTTTCTTTGATACAAAACTGCAGATTTTGAAATTTAATGAAAGGACTGAATGTTAGTTTGTATTTTTTTTTTTTTTAATGAATGTGATGCATGCGTAATAAATTCATCATATGAATGTGGATCCTATTTCAAAAAGTTTTTTTTTTTTTATTTCTTTGACATAAAAAAAAAGATCTGAATTTTCTTGATAAAATCACCTTTTTTAACTTTACACAAAACAGATCTGATACTTTTTAACAAAAATCTTATTCTTTCTTTTACATAAAAAAACAAATCTAATTCTTTTACAAACCAATTTTTTTTTTTTAATTTTCAAAACAGATCTGAATTTTCTTTGAAAAGAGGACATTATTCATAAGGTAAATTTATTTAAATTAATTTTTGTTAAGTGTGTGTTGTGTATGTTCAACATATCATTCAACATGATGCAAAAAAAAAAGGTATATTGGTCATTAAAGTCTAGAAGACCATACTCTATCTGGGCGAAATGGGTGCCTAACACCTTCCCATTCTGTAACCTAGCCCCCGAGCTTAGGATTTTTGGATAGGTAGATTAGTGTTTAGTCTTTTAATTTTGGTAGATTGTAACTAGGACTAAAGCTTTGTATTCTTTTACATAGATTGTAACTAGGACCCAAAGCCTTGTGAGGTTAATTTACTAAAGTTGTATTTTTATTTATTCAATCAATGACAATGAAGTATTTTGATCATGTAATTTGTATTTATTTTTTTCTTATTTTTTTGTATAAAAAATAAGTGGCGACTCCACACCACTTACCCAAAAAGAGAGGTGCCCTTAAAAGCACCCAAATCTATTTTTTGAGAGCACCACAATTTTGCGATCTCCCACAGTATATATATATATATATATATAAATATATATATATATAAATATATATATAATTGTAGAGGGGCCGGGATCAACAGCCCAACCCAAGTGAAATGGATAGTTACTGTATAAAGGCCCAAGAAAATTAAATCTATAGAGGTAGATTATTACGGTCAACCTTTCAGAGCCTGAATGGTTTCGTTGAGTAATTAAAGAGGAATCCAATGCTTAAGTCATCAGATTTACATGATATTAATAGGAAGAAAAACAGAGATTTCGGTATTAATTCTTCCTCGGAATAGCCCGAGGATCACTGGTTCATATAATAATCAACTCTCGGTTATAAAGCTTCTCTTTCCACTTTCTCTTCTTCCCCCTAATTTTTTTTTGCCCCCCACTTAATGTAGCTTCCTTCCTTTTTATAGTGGCTGGGGCTTCATCCCAACCCTCCACCTGGACTGTTATGGATTCTTACTTGGATACTTGTCCCATCTGTGCTTTGCTGGTGGTGGTAGAGTAGGTTGCAAGCTGTAAGGGTACTCTTTAGGGGTCATTCTGCCATTAAAAGTGGTAGATTAAGTTGGTACAGTGCATTTAATGCGGAGGTGATGGGTGCTTTATCAAGAAGCTCCTTTGCTCCCTTGTCGGTATGTTTTGACTCTCTTCCTTAATTTCTTATCACGTTGGTTTTGGACTGGGACCCTAACCCCTCAAGGGAAGCTCACTTCTCGGACTCCTCGGATTTGAACACTATTCACCTCTCAGCATTTGGTTGCCTCGCCTGGGCTAGGCCCAATCCAATGAAGGGTGAGGCCTAGTTGTCTCTTCAGACATCCTATTGCCTCGTATTTTTGCACCTCGGGTTCCTTCCTCCCAAATATATATATATATATAAATATATATATATATATTAAACCTTACACTTTAAAAAATATTGCTGTTCAAACTATAAATTCATTAGCAGGGCAGAGAAGTGTTAAGAAAAAATGCCTAAAATAAAATAAGGTCATCTAACTTGGAAAAAAGTATTTTGTATCTAATGATACCACGTCATCCATATCAAAATCCAAAATAAGAGACATGAGTATAAAAATAACTACCCACTAATACATGTCTTTCATTTGTTAGTGGGATAGTTATTTTTTGTTGGCATGTTTCACACTTATTGAATTTTGATACTACTGACATGATATCATTTCATATCAAATACATTCTCCTAACTTGGATTGTAATGATATTTACATATATAATACATGTTTCGAATAAATAACCATACAATATCGATTTGTATAAACAATTTTTGTTTAAAATATCATTGTAAATGGGTTAATACTTTGAAACTTTGAATTACAACTTCTTTAAAAATATAAATTTTAATTTGAACTTTCAAAAGCGTGGGTTCAATTTGAAAACCACCCCAAAACTATGAGTTTAAAATGTAACTTTTTAATAATTTACTGCTAAATTCAAATTGTCTCATATTAACAGATTTACTTCTGTAAAAAAATATTAGCTGAAATTGCAGTTTCTTCTCTTTTAAGAACAAGGCAGAGGGTGACCAAACGTAGAGACTAGTACAACCAAAGCTTTGTTTCACCTCTTAGGGTTTTTTTTTTTTTTTTTTTAAAGCAAAATAAGTTGGGTAAAATATGATTTTATCTTTTGAAATATGTGTCAAATTTCAATGTCATCCTTAAACCATTGATTGTTACAATTATTATATATTATTATTATTTTCAAATGTTAAAACAAGCAAGGATGAGGAATTTAAACCATAATTCTCTTTATAAAGGATGCTAAGCATTGATGTTTAACTATTAAAGCTCTTGACATCGATTTTTTCATTTAATCATTAAAATTTTAAACATACTTTAATATTATCCTTATTTTTTCTTATCCTAAAGCCCATAACTATGCGAATCACAATTAAGATGTACAAACTTTTTTTCCATTAGTCTTTATAAATTATAATGCTAACATGGCACATTAAACTATATGGTGGTTTTACAAAATCAGAATTTTATACTTCTAAAAAATAGTCACTCCACAAGAATAAGTGCTTGTAGGTGTGTGGGGGGAGAGGGGAGGGCCGGAGTTCAAGTCTTCAAAAAGGAGCTTCACATACATATACACTTAAATTAGGCTAAAGTAGAATTTTTATCTTGTATAAAAAAAAAATAGCCAAACAAATTCAAAACATTATGATCTCTAATGCTTGTGTCCTGTATCTCTAAGCGTTCTGGTTTTATGAAAGATGAATTTGTGTACGTGTTTAGCATTATCAAGGTGTGCAGGAAAACATTATATATTTACATAGTAACAATACAGTAGGGTGATAGAGTTCTGATCATAGAAGTATAGAACTGGATGCTCTAGAGAGTGTTTGGATTGATGAAAACTGAGTTTCATCACCCAAAACTCAAAAAATGTAGGACCTACTGAAACTCAACTTGTTTGGACAAATTTTTTAGTTAACTCAAAACTCAAAATTTTGAGTTTGAGTCATGAAAACTAAAAACACAATTCAGGTGTTTTTAAATTATGAGATTTGGGTTTCAATGGCACACTTGTAAATACTCAGCCTTGGTGGGGCCCGCGGCAGTGTGTGATCAATCAGTTTAAATGAGCCCGTTGGATACCTTCATTGCTCTTTCTTTGTTTTTTTTTTCTTTCTTTTCAGACACACACAATAGCTCTCTCTTCTTCACTCTGTGGCTAACCAACTTATGTAACTATTGCTCACGGATTGCAATAACCAATTGAGAACTATCTCAAATTGAGCATATTTAAAGAGAATTTAATTAGTGTGCCGATGCGTTGATCAAGTTCGGCTCTAATCTATCTTGTACTTTTGTACTTTTTGATAATCCACCACGTGTGGTGGAGAATCTGCTTGCCCTTGACAGGGCAGTTAACATATGTGGTAGACCAAATCTTTGTTTCTGTTTAGTTAATAACTTAATATATCAACATTTTTCCACCAAAAATAAATAGATAACCCCAAGTCCCCAGGTAAAGGGTATGGTGGTTGACATTCATCCTCCTCGTTATAACCGTTTGGGTTTGAGTCACCATTAATAGCTAAAGCCATGAGGTTACATATAAAATGTTTTTTCTCGCTAGATAAGAATTGACTAACCCCATGATCCTACTTCTTTTTTAAAATAAAAATAAAGATGATGATGACAGCAATACAATAACAATAGGATGATGGAAATATTGAAGCATTTCTAATAAGTGTAAGGTCCCATTGCCACGCTTGTCTCAACGGGGCCTTGTTCTAGTTTTAAAGCATCTCTAGGTTTTAGCAGTATGTTGACATAATGACATAGTACTAAGTGGCTTCGATAACATTAAAAAATGTTGTAAATGCGGTGCATTTGGGGAGGTGTTTGTTTACCATAAAAGAAAGTAAAAGGCTATCAAAAGCTCGATTGCCATGACAATCGTGCATGTTATGCATTGTATTTGAATGTGTTAAATATATTAGCAATGCGATGTGTTATACCATGTTGTATATGCTAGAGTAGATGCAAAAGGGGAAGCATAGAATAGGAACATTGAGAACACGAGGGTTACATGCTTCAGCCTTGTTAGCCTACGTCCATGGAGGAATCCGTTAGGGGCTACATCTTTATTATATAAGAGTGTAATATAAAGCTTGTGTTACAATGAACTATAACATGAATATATATAGGCAACTAAACCCTAGGCGACTAAACCCTAGACTACTAGTACAAGTAAGAGTGGGCTTGGGTCTATTACATTGGGCTAATATGTCTAATATATCTCTAACACCCTTCCTTAAACTCAAGGTGGAAGCTCAATGAAGGTTTGAGGTTGGATAAGTATGAGAAGATCCCTTGAAGATGCCTTGAAGAATGCCTTTGAAAAAACCACAATGAAGAATGTGCCAATTGACCAATTTCAAAGTTTCAAATGAAGAAACAGAGTCCAAAATCGGAATCTATGCGAAAACCTAAGCAAGATAGGCCATTTCGAAAATTTTGACTCTTAGTCAATGGTCAACGCATAAAGTCAAAGTCAAAGTCAACGGATAGTCAAAGTCAACAATCAGCAACAGTGCAGCAGTCAGAGTGATCCTAGTCAAATTTGGGTTTCCAAGTCAATTCCGGTTTGGGTCAAGGATCTGTGCTGCAATATTGCTGATGTCATCTGATGACGTGTTGCTTACATGTTCTAGGGCTTGCATGGCTATTGACGTGGAGTGAAAGACATCATCGAATGACATCATGAAGACATCAGCAGAAGTCTTCTAGCGCGTGTGGAGCGTGCGAGACCCAGAAAGCGCGTGTAATCGAAGGTTAGCACGTGAGGGCGCATGTTTTGTCGGATGAGGGCCAGATTCTCGGGTTTCATAAATCGATGGACAACAAGCCTACATAGTGGCGGGTGTGACCAAAATCGGATTAGGAAGTTGAGAATCCTTGGCAGCGCGTGTGAGGAGGGCCGGAGCCTTTATTCGCTTGTGGAGGTGCGTGTGGCTGCCGATGGGGACAAGTTTTCTAGGTTTTGGTCGCGGTAGGCCGTTAAGCACGTCTGTGTGGTTGGTTTCATCAGGCAAAGCCTCGATGTGCATAGATCTTAAAGAGAGAGGCACGGATTGCTTGGGCTTGTGATTTGAGACACAACAGCGACACAACAACAGTGGTTCCATGGGAGCTGTGTGATGCAATGGGTCCTGATCTAAAAGCAAGCATGGGCATTATTGTGGATCTATGCTACGCATGTATGAATCTTCTTTGCTATGTAGAGATAGTTGTTTAATGCCAAGAATGAAGTTTGGCCCTGATACCATGTTAAATATATTAGCAACGCGATGTGTTATATCATATTGTATGCTAGAGTGGATGCGGAAGGGGAAGCATAGAATAGAAACACTAAGAACACGAGGGTTACGTGATTCAGCCTTGTCGGCCTACGTCCACGGAGGAATCCCTTAGGGCTACATCTTTATTATGTAAGAGTGTAATACAAAGCATGTGTTACAACAAACTATAACATGAGTATATATAGGCGACTAAACCCTAGACTACTAGTACAAGTAGGAGTGAGCTTGGACCTATTACATTAGGCTAATATGTCTAATATATCTCTAACAAATGACAACAATAATAAGTCAGATAAGTACATAAAACGTATCATTTGGTTCGATTTTAACAAACTTTACAATAGAAAAGTAGGGAAAATTATTTATATTGTGAATTAATGGAGTAAATTAAGGGAAATAATAGGGAATTACAAAACAAGATAGAGCATTTTCTACTTTGCAACTCTAGTTTTTTTTAGAACTAAATAAGATTAGCTCAAAGACAAACAATGGAAGTGTGGTAAGTGGTAACTACATATGTTATCTCTACGGATACAACATAAATTGCTATACAATTAAGAGAGAGAAATTTCTACTCTACGTTCCTCTCTCTTTCTTTTTTGCTTAAGCTAAATTTTCTCTTTAATAACTCATTGATAAAAGAAAGAAGGGTCCAGTTAATGTGTGCCTAAACCATCCATTTTTGGAAATATTTTCTCGGGAATTGAAAAAGCTGTCAATACTTTTTCAATTTCTGAGAAAATGTTTTCAAAAATGAATGGCTTAATGTGTGCCCTTAGGGCACACATTAGCAAAATCCAAGAAAGAAAACTAATTCATTATAAGTTGTCAACATGCTAAGTAGAGGGGAGCATTCTTTTTCGGGAAAGCCCTCATATTTCACCTTCTATTCTAATTTACCTTTTTTTTTTTGTTTTTGTTTGAGAAACCTATTCTAATTTACCTTTAACCAAAGAACATTATAATAGACCATATAATATAAGAGAGAGATCTAGAGAACCTCTTAAAGTCTTTTGCATCTGACAGGAACAAATTGAAGGAAAACCTGAAATATTACCAATCAAAAAGAGAAGGAAAAGCTGAAATTATTTCAATCCGAGCCTATGAGGTAAGATCTTTGTAGAGGAAAAAAGTCATTTTGTCTTACAATAGCCTGTTCCAGACTTCCAAAGATTCTTCTCAGATTTCCATCAATGAATGAGTTAGTCCTTTTGTCCTATAATACTCTCTCTCTCTCTCTCTCTCTCTCTCTCTCTCTCCAATTAGCTCTTGCGACTGGAATAATTAAACATGTTATCATTGCCCCCAACACACCAATGGACCATTGTATTTGTATGACACCTTTTAACTTCTACATTTTATCACGAGGTTTGGACAAAAGGGGCAATGGCGATTCATTGAGAAACTCCGCAAGACATTCCTACTCTGGATCATAAGTAGACTGGTTGGTAGGAAACCCAAAAAAAAAAAAAAAAAAAAAAAGAACATAAGTTTACTTTTTTACTGGATTATTATCACATACACTGAAGCAGCTAGTCTTCTAATATATCAAAACAGCAAGCCTTGCCATAAGAGTTGTGATTCTTGTGAAACCATTTATGTCCGATTCAATTATAGTACATAATTCCTAAGTACTCTCCCATTTCATCTGGAATAAAGGGAAAAATACCTTCTTCTTTTTCTTTTTCTTTTTTTATAATTTAATAATTGAGGGAATGGAAATTTGAACCCAGCCAACAATGAGTGTGGATTTGAACCCTACTGACAAATCTTGCTAATAATGGAGGGAACAAGAAGATATCAAGAGCAAGGAACGAATAGACATGATACAATAATGTCAATAAACCAAGCAATTCAAAATGAGAACCATATATGATTGGAAGCCTATATTTATTAACCACCACATCACATGGATCCATGTATTGCAGGCAGCAAAAGCCTTCTATTTCTCTAAACAAGAAAGGTTCAAACCAAACACTTCAGTTTCTCGAAGATCACACTAGAAAATCAGGTAAACTTTGAATTGCTGAAGCACCAGCTCATAATTTGATGATATTCAATAAGTTGCCCAATCGATGCACAGAGCCCAATATACATTTCATCAAGAAAAACCTTGGAAAGATCGAAATCAACCTTGATCAATGGTTTCTGGCCTTTGGGATTAAAGTATTAAATCCACACGCGATAAATTGCTCCACTATTCAACTTTTCATCAAGAAAAACCTTTGTCCTATTACCATTGTTCTTTCTATCACCGTCAAGCCAATATCCAGCTGTGCACAACCAAAGAGGTGAGAGAATTCACATCGACACCAGCATGATTATTGTTAATATCATTGAATTGTTGGTTTTGAAATACATCAAATCCAATACCAAAGACATGGTTGTTGGAATCACCATCGTTGGTGATGTTTCAAGAAGCCTAGATGTTGGGCTGAAGCAGCACCTTGGATGCCAGTGGAAGGCATAAAGATGAAAACTAGATCATGACCATGAAGGTAATTCTTGTATTGGGTGATGGGGAAGGTGAAAGAGGTAGAGAAAGGCAGGATTTTAGTGGAGTTTTGAGGATCTTGTGGGAATTTTAGTAAAATACAGAGCTCTACCAATGGAAAAGGTAGTGTTTTGTGTCAGGGAAAGAACATGAGAATTCAGAGTTGTAGTGCCTAAGAGTAAGAGGTCTGAAAGATTGAAGCCATCAAAGTTGAATTCAACTGCCAAGGTAGATTGGAGGAAAGAGAGTTTGGTAAGAAATAGCAGAAGAACAAGGAGAGAGTGCATTGTCCTTTCAGAGGTGGGGCTAAGCAAGAAGAAACACCAGATGCAGCACTAGTCTTTGGTCTGGAACTTTTATCTAATATATAATGCTCAGTCCTCTTCGAGAACCAACATATTTGAATTTTCAACTGGCTACAATTACAAACTTGACTTTTCAAACCCTCCCCTTGACTGGAATCAACAATTATCCAGATTTGAGTCCATGATGAAGTATAGTAGATCAAACAAAACCATATTAGATTTTTCAAAACTCTCTCTCTCTCTCTCTCTCTCTCTCTCTCTCTCACACATTATCATTTTTTTGGTACATCCTGTACTAGGGAATCCAAAGACACTTTTCATCACTACCATACAAGATTTCTTATTGAATTAGTGTAGAAAAAGTGTGGCAGACCAACACTAGCAGCCAGGGAAGAAAAACATGAACACTCAAATGGATTAATTCAATTGCCAGCAGCACCATTTACTTTGGCACAGTGCAGGACCGCATACCTATAAGGTAAATAAATAATAATAAACCCACCACAGACCACCACAGTAAGAAATAGTCAGCTTGAGAAGAAACATAGACAAAGGCATAAGGGGAAGATTAGACAAGTTTAGGTGATGTAATGACAAACAAAATAAGCAGCCACCAGTGTAGCCATATATGGAAAAAAAGTAGGACCCAGATCCTGACCTGGGACAACAGGGTGGGGAAAAGAGAGAGGACCGAGGGAAAGTGGAGTTTGCCTTAAAATCAGAAAAAAGATAACAATAACAGCATGCAGCTGAACTCTCCTGGTTTGGACAACACTACAGCCACTACAAGAATGATCTTATAGGAAAGACAGAAACAAGAGGAGATTAATGCACACTCAATGTGGAGGATGCAACATCTTACTCTTTTCATCACGAAAGACGTCATATTTTCTAAATACTCTACAGCTTATAATAATTAATAAGATCTACAAGAATGGCCCATACTTAAGCAATATCAGTTGAAAAGTAGAAAGAAAATATATGTGATCAATTGCAGAGAGAGAGAGAGAGATTTCTCAATAAGCTTTAAGCTTAGCTAAAAATGGCCACTAGCGCTCCTTCTAAGACCTATACAAAAAAACCCCACCCAATAACTAACTTGCATTGTGTGCAAGAGAATCACCAGCCAAATTGTATGCGGTGATCTTCCTGAATCCTGAAGATGCTTGGCTTTATTTGGGGTTCACTTCAACCAGTTCAACGACCAGAAACAAATAATGCATTAGTTGATATTTGATTCCCTTCAACATGTGCTTTTCTGACCTTTGCCTTGTCAAGGCGTGCACGTCTAACAGCTTCTTGGATTTGCCGATCATGGTCCTTCAGCACCTGATCCATGTTGCCAGACGGAACTATCAATGGGCCAGAGTAGTGTATTTTGTGACCCTTTGACCCATAACCAAGCTGAACCAAATACAGACAAAAACCATGTATCAGGCAATCAGAGAAGCAAAAGGAAGAGACCAGGCACTCAAAAGGAAGTACTTTTTAAACAGATTAGAAAGAATAATCGGCTTTAAGGAAGTCAAATATTACAATCATTAGGCTGAAAATTTCTTTTAGTAGACAATCTCACTAATACAAAGAATTAGGCCTTCTTTCTAGGAGTTCTAGTAAACATTACAACAGCTAAAATAAACACAAAAATATAAATCTATTTGATAGCAGACAAGTAATACCAACAAATTTTGAAGAAAAATTATTTCAATTTTTCTTTTTTATAAGAAATCTATTACAGCCTACAAATCTTAAAAAAGAAATGAAAACTAATTATTTAAGGGGAGAAAAGTTTAACTACTTACAAGAATTGGGTCTTTGTTGTTGAATTTTGCATCTTCTTTTTTATGAGAACCTGCAATTCCCTGTGAGTGAAGCTTTTGATCTTGTTGTGTCACAAAGTCTGAGCCCTCCTTAAAGGATCCTGGAAACCTGCCTATAAATTTTGCAATTTCTGGTTGTGAAGAATTAGACCTCTGTCTGCGATCTTCAGACATCCTCCTCGCTTCCCCAAAACTTGACATTGTTGACAACTCAGCACCAATTGAAATCTTTGCAGCATCCTCCAGGTTCTTCCCAGCCTTTGCCCATGCAGCTCGGTGAGCCAGTGGCCCTGAATGGGAGGCTCTCTTATGATGATGCTCCTGGGTTTCCATACTTCCTTCCACAGCTTGTGATGGTCTAGGTGGATCAATTGGAAATCCAGAAGCAACTTCTTCAGGATGAGGGTTAAACTTTTCACTACGGCTCTTAGAGTTGGACTGACCTTGTCTTTTCTGTAACAAAAGAAATTATTAACATAGAATTTATAGGATAAAGACAAGATTGATTAAAAAGAAAAGAACAAAACAACAAGAAATACAAAAAATTAGTTTATATAGATTGCTAAAATAAGGCTTAGATAACACAAACAAGGCATTTGAAAGAGATCAGAATAATAGTCTAACATTATGATAAAGAGACATAGTATAGATATTTTTTGACATGATAAAATAAAATTAACAGATGAAATTAGCAGTGATAAACTTCAGAATGCTATCACAGTGCTCATATTGCAGAAACAAGGAACTCTATGCTGGATGAACAATCTGAGAAACTCCAACACTGAGACTAAAAAGAGTGCACTGGCACAAATCTTTTAAATGATCCAATGATTTTTGGTATCCTCAAACAAGTGCCGATTCCACTCCGTCCAAACAACCCGGAACCATATTCCAAGTATCTGATCTATGCTTCCCAAGCTAGTTTCTCCAACAAAATAATAAACTCGCAACAGTGAATGAAATCAAGTTATCATTGAGTCTAAATATCACTTTACTCAATTTCTTTTAAGGAATTTACAGAAGTCTGCACAATGTAATATAAGTACAGGACCTTTTTTTTGGATAAGTACAGGGCATATCCAATGACAAGTTGAATACATTCATACTAATTCTTTCTCATATAGTAAGTTCTTTTACATTGTATTGAACTTTGAATCAAACCATTATAAGACACACGCGCGCGCGCGCGCGTGTGTGTTGTACATATATATTATTAAGTGCGCACACAAAAAGCCATCTAATTTTAACATAAAGAGTACAAATTAAAAAAAAACCCAAGCTTTGTGACCAGTCAAAAATGGAAGGCTTTTGGTTCCACATAGAAAATTTTTAATCCAGTGAAAAGGAGCAAAACCTATTTATACTTTTTTTTTATAGGAGCAAAACCTATTTATACGATAAGTATACAAAGAGATACACCAAAAAAAGTAAAAAAGATCAAGAAATTCAAATAAATTGGAAAAAAAAAAAACACGTGTTGGCACTTCTACATAGAGAAATGGATAATATGTGATTTGATATACACAAATAACCAAGCTATAACTTGAATTTTTAATGATGACACTTCCATTGAATCCACATTGCCAACAGAGGATTTTTTTTTTTTTTTTTTTTTAATGAAAAGGGATACAAATTCAAAACAATGTTATATGCCTAAAAAAATTGCGGTAAACTTATGCTATTCATTCAACATTTGTGCATGTAACGCACAAGGTAGAGCTTTCTTCTCTGTTTTTTTATTTTTTATTTTTTTATTTTTTATTACTCTTTGAAATTTGAAATTAAGCATGTCATATTCAATGTTTTAAAAAAAGAGCAGTAAAGAACTGAAAAAAAGAAGTTTAAGGTTTTAAGATTGGACCACGGTTCAACCAGAAGCCAAACCGTGATGACATCATATTGATTTTAACAATTAATTAAGATACAAATAAATGGATTAAATTTGTAAAAACTAACAACATTGACTAAAAATAATATCTAAAGACATTTAAACAATTTTCAAATATATTTTCACAACTTTTATAAGGTATATACTATATAGAAAAAAAATTAAGGCATAACCAAACATGATAAATATTGTGTTTAACAATCCTTCAAGTACAAATCATTTTAATCTAAAACAAGATCATTTTCTAAGTACATTAACAAACAACACATTCACATGCGAAAAGCACATTTCTGAAATTACTAATAAATTCAAAACAGAACACAAATTCAATGGTATGTATGGAGAGAGCCATGATAATGATTTCTAGTAAATAACATAATGGAAAAGTATAAATATATTTGCTAAAATCAAAGCAATATAAAAGTTCATTGATTTTATTCGTAAATTCTGTATTAGTTATCAATTTAG
Source organism: Notholithocarpus densiflorus (assembly GCA_030021035.2). NCBI lineage: Eukaryota > Viridiplantae > Streptophyta > Magnoliopsida > Fagales > Fagaceae > Notholithocarpus > Notholithocarpus densiflorus. Next base: position 2,684,298 of record JARYZH020011361.1, on the reverse strand, counting down.
ACAGTCAAATGTGTTAGCATCATAAATGGTTAAGGGGCAATAACGAAGGTGGGGGTGTGTGCAACCCATTTGGCAGGGAATGGGAGAGGATTGAATGAGAAATAAATATAATAGTTATTCATTTAACTAACACGACAAAGGCACATAAACTGATGGTTGGCTGGTAAGCTATTGAAAAGGACGTAACAGGTTTGATTCTCCATGTCCATGATACTCTGCAATTTTCCAAACATTTCAGACTCGGTCCAACTGCAACCAGTATCACAGTTGACCAGTCTGATAGGTGGTTCAAACAGTTAAAAAAACACAATTTGAATTGTCCAGTTTTCTAAACCTAAAGATCTGGGCAATCAAACCGGACCTGACAGGGCAGTCCATTCTGGTTTTAAAACTACACATGTTATCAAGCAAAGGTTAAGGAACCAGGACTAAAATGATAATAGGCGAACAGTAAAATCACAACAAAAACACAAATTATAACACCAACTACCCAGTGGAAATAGAGTGGTAAGAATAACAACTAGAATAAACATGAGGTTACCTGCATTGACAAGACTAATTCAGCATTGGCATCAGGAGCTGGAATGGCTCGTGACTCTCTTGTTCCTCTCCTTTCAAGGTCAATTCTCTGGCCCTTGCTTCCTGCTGCTCCTTGTCTAATCCATGTAAAAATAAATAAAAAGAGAAAGAAACAAGAAGATATTAGTGCATACAGCACCTTTGCCAGCTATCACTTTTTCATCGACAGGAGTTCAAATGTCAATAGCCAGTGAAACATATGTATAAACATTGCTTTCACAATAATGCATCATATATTAAAGCCTAAAAAGCTAATAGAATTTAAAAGTTGGATCTATAATCACCACTAGAGTTTGTATGACAACGACAAACTAAATGAATCAATCCTGCTCCCTAGAAACCCTTCTCAACTGGCTTGAAATGAACAGATCTATACTCTCTCTCACTCTTGTAGTTCCTAGGGTTTCTTTGATCTTGTCTTTTTACATGATTGGGAGGTCTTGTTCCATTTCTGTGCCATATCTCAGGTCTAAAAAGTCAATAAAATTCAGAAGTTGGACCTATAAACATCAGTACAGTTTGTATGAAAACAACAAACTAAATGAATCAATCCTGTTCCCTAGAAACCCTTCTCAATCAGCTTGGAAGATGAACAAATCTGCACTCTCTTAGTTCCTTGGGTTTCTTTGATCTGGTCTTTTATATGATTGGGAGGTGCTTGTTCCATTTCCATGCCATATCTCAGGCCTATCAAGGACATTAATGTAAAATTGATATTTCAATTAATGAATACGATCTGATAATATCTGACATGTCAATATTAATATGTATCAGATACTTATACAACTGCCATTTTGACATATCTGTGCCTCCTAAATAACACCATAAACATCAGAAGAGAGGTGCTTTGTAGCTATGAATTTTTTTTTTTTTAATTAAAAAAAACCTCACCGTCTGGCTTCTTCATCCCGTATTTTTGCATCGAACTCTTTGCTAGGAGGATATTTTGGCAAGATCGAAGGATCACAGGGTAGTGGTTTTGTTGTAAAGAACTGGAGATCATAAACCAAAAAATAAAATGTAAACAAATAATCACAATAACTAATAGCCACAAGAAAATAGCAAAACAAATATGTTGAAACTTTTCTAAATGTACTGTTATGGCAGTAACATGACAAGAACTAAAAAAGAACAGGTCATGATAATAAATTTTTTTTTTTTTTTAAATCAATTTCATGGCCAAAGCAAAAAAATCTGGTAAAAAATTATAAAATAAAGATAAAACACACTCAGCAGAAATACAATAAAAAGAAATTCTATAAGACTTCATTTATCTAAAACTTCATACCTCACTTTTGAGTGCAGAAGCTGCAGATCCACGATCAGCAGGATCTATGGAAAGTAAGGTCTCCATTAATGCTAATGCTGGAGCAGGGAAATCCTTAAATGTGTCCGCCACACAGCGTCTGTAAGGTTGCTGGGGCTTAAATATGGTCGCATGAGGCAACTTAGATTTTCTCCAATAATCCTCTGAAGGTGAGCCACAAAGCTTGAAAATTTTATGTAATTGCTCGACCTAGAAGGCAACAAAATGAAGAGTTCAAAGATAATTTAAACAACTAAGTTAATTCAAAGTAAGAGAAGCAAAAAGACATGCTGAAAGTGAAGAAGAAGAAGAAGAAGAAGAAGAAGAGACAGATTTTAGTTACATGTCATCTGTACAATTATTACTGGGGATGTCTTTTTTATGTAAACTATAATTCACCTTAAAGACAGTGTGATGATCACAAAAAAATTAGGTAATTTGAGTCTGAGAAGTTGAGAACAATACAAAAGTAACAAAACTACAACATGCCTACTATAACCAGTGACCACCAATCTCTAACTGAATGTTCAAAATCAACTCTCCATCACACATCTCCACAATAATGGCATTTTCTTAGGAAAGGAAACATATTCCTTCAAACTAGATCCAAAGCCTTGCACCCTACTTTTGTTTGTAAATATCTATCTCTGCTCATCTCTTAATTAAGAAAAAATTTTCAGCATGTCTTTATAGTTCTCTAACCAAAAAAATAAATAATAATAACAGTAATTCCAAAAGTCCAAACAATTAAACCTTTGAAACATAAATGGCTATTAGCAGCCACAAACTGCATGCCTAGCAATAATTAAAAGGTAATCACTTCCTGTAAGCAGAAAAGACAGGTTCTTAACCAATAATATGATTGATAAAATAAATTGTGCATAACTCTAATAACAGTGACATAGATTGTTATGAAAAGCAAAAACAGCAGATCATGCACATTAATCACAAGAAAGTAAGGGATCAATTCCACATGTTTGGTGGGGAAAAAAACAAATACCTCAGTTCTTCCAGGCATAATAGGCTTGCCAGCATATAATTCAGCGAGTATACAACCTGTACTCCATAAATCTACTGCCGTTCCATAGTAAGTGGCTCCAAGTAAAAGCTCTGGTGGCCGGTACCAAAGAGTTACAACACGGCTTGTAAGTGGCTGACTTTGATGGGGATCAAAAAAACTAGCCAGACCAAAGTCTGCAATCTTCAAGACGCCACTGTTGTCAATTAGAAGGTTGGAACCCTTTATGTCACGATGCAGAATGCCATGGCTGTGACAATGATCCAATCCCCGTAAAAGTTGCTGCATGTAACATTTGACCTGGAAATAAATGAATTAAACATCAACTCAATTAGCAAACTAAACAGAAACATAATATCCCAAGATTTCTAAATATTAGAAGATAGATTTCCATTAAGTGCAATTGCAAAATATATGAATAAGTAATATCAATTGACGTTAACATCTCTGGAAAACTATTTAATGGTCACATCATTGTGGACTGCATTTACAGAAAGCAAAACTTAAAGCATGCTATAGAACAGCAAATTGCAGTGTCTAGGGGGAGGGGAGGGGTGGGAGAAAAGGAATCTATAATACCTGTGCTTCTGTAAATTTGAGACCAGGGTGTGAAGCCAGCCCTGCCAAATCATGTTCCATGTACTCAAAAACAAGGTACAAGCTGCAAGACATCCTTGATGTAACTAGACCTTCCAGTTTAATTACATTTGGATGATCAAGCCTACGTAGAATGTGAATTTCCCTAGCCATAAAGCGAACACTCTCAGGTTCCAGGTTATCAAACCTTACTTTCTTTAAAGCAACAGTTTTATTATGTTCAAGGTCACGAGCCATATATACATTACTGTAAGTTCCCTGGCCAATCTGCAAAACAAATAAATAAAAAGAAAAAAAATCATAAGACAAACCAAAACCAGCCAACAGGTAATATCAACTTAAAGTGGACAGCTGTGAGAGAGAGAGAGAGAGAGAGAGAAACTAAAAAAAAATCATAAGACAAACCAAAACCAGCCAACAGGTAATATCAACTTAAAGTGGACAGCTGAGAGAGAGAGAGAGAAACTAAAGCACCACTTGTAACAGCTAAATAGAATAATCTGATCTTTGTGAATTCAATTAAGCTACCTTACCTCTATCCTGCATTATAAGCATTAGACAGCTGAAATATCATAGTAAACAAAAATGAACAATGGAACAGGAAGAATAATATCCTTAACATTGGGTTGTTCGGATATTCTATAGTTCCAAGCCAATGGGCTCTGGTGCAAATGCACGTATTTCCGAATTAGCAAAATGGTATTAATAAAAGAATATTTCCAAGTCTGTCTCAGGGGGTATCCAGTGATTAGCTAGATGTAATAACTCTCCTTAATCAAACGTATTTATTGATTCTGTTTTGCTAATAAGAACAACAGTCAGATTGCAGTTGCCATTAATCAGAGTTTCATCACTGATTCAAGTTTTAGCCAATGAGCTATGGCACAAATGTACATATTTCTGAATTAGCTAAATGGTATTAATAAAAGAATATTTCCAAGTCGATCTCTGGAAGTATCCAGTGGGTAGCTAGATGTGATAAATCTCCTTGATCAATCCTATTTATCGATTCTGTTTTGCTAATAAGAACAGCAGTTCCTTTTTTTCTCATTCTTTTTTGATAAGTGCTAATAAGAACAACAGTTAGATTGCAGTTGCCATTAATCAGAGTTTCATCACTGATTCAAACTGCCTAATACCCTAGCCCTTACTATATCCTAGGTCAAACCTAACCTGATGTTGCATAACTAATCAGGCCTTTTACTCTTCTTCTTCTTCTTCTTCTTGAAACTGGCTAATCAATTTTCTTAAACAAAAGGATTAAGTTACAAAATTTATTTATTCATTATTAAATTAAATTACATAAAAGAAGAAGAAAAGGAACAGCAGGATGTGTATTACATCCTTTCAAGCACTTAGAACCTAAGTTTACTAGAGCAAGAAATCCAAGAAAGCATCACAATGGCTGCGGCCCACAGTGGACAGCCAGTCAAATAGAGAACATAGAAAGATGGTCAAGAGAATTTCCATTCAGTTCTATTTCATTAAAAGTGGGATTATTCCTCTACTGATAAATAGTACACATAATACAAAGGAACAGCCCCCCAAATCACACCACTTTTACACTTACCAAATGTCCCTCTCCAACCTACAAACAACTCCTTTCCAGTCCTAGGCATTGCCAAATGGACCTTTAATTAAGATAAGGCTAATGATCACAACTCTCACGCCACTATACAATGTAGGAGGAGATGGTTTACAAATTTAAAATGAGCAGTCTTTTATATGAGTCCTCTTCTGTTGTATCAAGTTCATGCACCAATAAAAATATGTGCATCTTTGCTCTCTCCTTTAGCTTTAGAGTCTTTATTCTTTTCTTCTAGTATTCCACAACTCCACTCCCTTTTTATAAGAAAAGGAAGTGTCATTGAGCTGAAACTCATTGGCTTATAACCCATTGCCAATCATAATGTTAATTAGAACAATGCTATTAGCTGAAGGAAGTTTAGATGCCAGTAATTAACTCACTCCCTATAGTAACAATTCCATATGAGTCTTATTTCCACATGGATCCCTAACTAGAATACGTTATAGGTGAAATAAACATGCTATTCAATTTTTTAGTTCAGAAAGTCTTATTTCCATATGAACAAGGAAAGGAATTTACAATAAAGTCTTATATACTATATATAAGCCCAAATGCACTTTCAATATAAAAACAATCAATTCACTCAAAATTATGTGATTGGGCTGATTAATAAAGCAATATAATTCAAAAAAAAAAATGATCATCTGCAAAGTACCATAAGCATTCTCAGTTTCCCTCAATACCCAACATAATGTAACTTCAAAATGGCAAATAAGGAAAGGATCATACTTTATCCAGCTTCTGAAAAGAATCTGCACGCCGTGGTGTCCATCCCTTAATAGCCTCTCCAGCAACTGCAGCCAGCCATGACGGCCACCCTGCTGCAACCTGCTCCCCTTCTGTTGCTTTTGGAATACTACCCATCCCCGGATGTTGAGCAACAACATACTCCATTTTCTCCCTCTTCCTCTCAAAATGCTCAGTGTGTAACCGAACTGAGCCATTTGCATGCTTATCAATCAACATTGCCCTCCCATCATTACTATCATATCGATCCTTTGCTCGATGCACTTCTTCCCTTCTCGAAGAGGTCACCCTGGACCCCCGCAAGTCCGACGAGGCCTTGCTTGAGAACCGCTCTCTTGGGCTCTCCTTGCTATCCTCAATGGCAGAGGGCTTGCAACAGAGGCAACCCATTGTGCACCAAAACCACCCCCAACAACAAAACTCACCTCTTGAATCAATATTCACCCCTCAAATCTTCCAATTTTAGCACTATTTTCCTCTTCTTCCATGCCCATAATTGGCAAACTTCCAAACAAAAAAAGTATCTTAAATAAGCATTGAATTCAACACTAGTATCAAATCAACCAATTTTCACTACTCAGAAAGTAAAAGTCTTGCAATTAGCACAAACAAAACCCTAGAATCTTGAAAACCTTGACACAACTGAGTAAAAACCAATCCACAATGCCAACAAAAGCACAGTTCTTTTCCCCTAGAATTTCACTCCTCTACTCCAAACCACAAACTTGGAAAAATTCACAGAAAATAAACCCCCCCCAACTAAAATTGCTAAACTCAAACCCTAAAATCCCAAAAGTAAAAGCTTCACACAAAAACTGTGAGAATCTTCAATTCACTTACAGTACATTGAAAACAATAGCTCTACTGCAGCAGAGGCACAGTTTGCGAGCACCAATTTCACAGAGAGAGAGAAGGATTGAAACCCTAGAGCACACTCCAGGGTTTGGAGAGGGAAGCCATGGATCTAGGGCACAGAGATTTGAGAGCGTGTGAGAAGAGAGAGAGAGAGAGACTACTCACACACACGTAAGAGTGAGAGAGTTTCAGGAAAATAATAATAATAATTTAATAATAATGGTGAATTGTTTGTGTAATGTAATAATAATAATACAAAAATAATAATGATTGTCGCGGCGCGTATTTAAAGTGGAAGGAGGAGAGACTGAGATTGAGACTGAGGCAGACGCAGAGGCAGTTATGACGAGTGAAAGAAGAAGAGAGAAAGTCAGTACTCTACTCAGTGAGTGATGTCCAAACCAATGTGTAAATACAAAAACCTAAATATAAGACATTCTTCTCGTATCCTAAACGCACGCGCTCCTAAACTTTTTTACAACCTAAATATTTTCTAGTGTCCTAAACTCACCTGCTCTTAGTACAAATTTTCTCTATTTTTTTTATTTTTGAAAAGTGGAAACTTGTTACTTATAATGTCTCCTCAAGGTTAAATAAAATTTGTAGGTTTCAGTTAACTCAAATGGTAAAGTCTCTAATGGTTGTATAAGAGATTTTGAGTTCAATTTCCGTTTACACCAAAAACTGATTAACATCAGAAGCGGACGCTATAGGTTGAAATTCTCTATAAAAAAAAGGTTAAATAGAATTTACTAATATTCTTTATAGCTTAACAAATGAACATTTCTTAATATTTTAAATTGAGATATTCAAGGTTCAAATATTCCCTCCATAAAATTGAATATAAAATTAACAAAAATGTTTAAAAACCCAATTAATGTAAAAGTAATAAATTGATTTCCATCTCCAAAAAAAATATTTTCTTTTAGGTTTTATTTTTTGGTTAAAACTTGTAGGCATTATTTAAAATAGCTCTAGTTACACTTCATATTTTATACCTAATTTCAAAACATACCAAGGTGTTATGTTTTGATTGATGCACTATAAAAGTAGTGTAAGTAGTGTCAATCATAGTCTTCAAAACCGAAGGTACTCTAAAATTGATGTTCGCAAGTTCTTAGAAAGTGAACACTAGTATCCTTGTCCAAGCAGAGGCTAATGTTATTCTATTGGCTATCTATATAGCTCTTAATTTTCCTATTTGCAAATGTGTTATAGAGAGTGGTTGCTCTCAGTTCCATGGAGACTTTTGAATTTTGTTGAGTTAGTTAAGAATGTAATTAGTGACTTTGACCATGTATTTTTTAATTGGGTACATAGGAAGGCTAATTATGCTGCTCATGTACTATCCAATTGGTCCCTTAACCAATTTTTGCTTGGTACTTTTGATCTGGTATTCAGCCCGCTACGTTTTCTTAACATTATCTTGGCGAAGGCATCCCAGGCTATGTTGTAGCTTGTTTCCTTTTTAATAAAGTTTTATTCAAAAAAAAAAAAAAACCCAAATTGTCCTGTGAATCGATTTTTAATGTTTTTGTATTGTATCATGTATTATAAGATATACAAATACTTTATAAAATTTACATAAAAATTATAAATACATTTATAAAAAGTATATTTATTAATTTAGAAAAATATTAGTTAATGACTAATTTGATCGTCCCCTTCATAATAATATTTGATAAATCTAATTAAATAAATCTAATTAAAATATATTTATGAAATCTACATTCAAATTGGTTAAACTTAAAAGTGATAATACATTATATATATGTGAAAATAATAATTTATTTTTTATCTTATTAATAATCCTTCCTAATAATTTCTTCTCCATAGTCCAAGTCAATGCTATCATCGCTTTCGGCATCTTGTAAAAACAATTTCTTCAAATTCAATGACATTTTCTTCTTCATCATGTCCAACATTTATTATTTATTCCTATGCACTAGCATCAAGAGTTGCAAAAAAAAATGATATTTTCACACATAAAAAGTTACTTTATTTTAAAATACCATTTTATAATTCATTTACATCAGATGTTCTATTATTCTATATAACACGTTAAAAAAAATATATACAACACATTAAAATAACCTAAAAAAGACAAAAAAATAAACAAATACAAAATCCACATAACCGCCCATGACAGCCACCACCACCACCACAACCCACCCCAACAGACCAGAACCCCCCACCCCCACCCCCACCCCCAATTAATCTTTAATCTTTCGAAAATTTTGCAAGTATGGAGAATATAAGAAGAAAATGTAATCCAATGGTGGATTTTTCAAAATTCACATGTAATAAAAAAATATTGAGTGAAGTTGTAGCCATTGGCTACAATCAAGTTTGTAGCTAAATTTTGTCTTCATTTGCTTCACCTTACCTAATAATATCTCATTATTTTTTCTACACAATTTTTGTAGTTGAATCCTAGATCTTGTCTTGCACCAATGATCTATATTTTTAAGCCATTATCATGATAGTGGACCCTAATTGGTCAGATAAAAACCGGTGGTTCAACCAGTAAAAATCAAAAATCAAACATTTTTTTTCGGTTCTTTAACTGTTCCAGTTTTCAAAGTCATGAATTCATTTCATAACTCTCTTTTAAAACATCTAAAGAAGATGGCTTAGTATTATTTAATTCCATTTCTTTTTTTTTTCATTATACTTATCTACTTTCATTCTATTGTTTCAGTTTGCGTTTGGGTGGAGATTAAAAATAAAATTATTTCACTATTCAGTTTATTTTTGCTATTATTCATAGGCTCCACTGCACTTTTTGGCACTATTCAGGGGCCTTACTGTACTATTTCAATTAACTTTTACTTTTATCTACAGTACTTTCAGCAATAATTTTTCAGTTTCAACAAAATAAACGATATCCAAACACACTCACAATGACTTTATTATTTAATCATTTCATTCTTCTATTCATAAGGATGTTGGAGGATAAAAATTATTTGTTCGTCAGTGGACTACTTGCAGCTCGAATGACACCTTTCCTTGCTCCTTTCCCATGTCACAGGCTCAAACTTCAAATTAACTCTCTTCCCAAAATAATAATAATAATAATATCCTCCATCCTACTTCTAATGTTCTACCATAAGCTCCACAAATCACAGCTTACCACACCTTTTTTTCTCTTATAAATTAAAAAAAGCTTATGATGAAGAAAAAAAATACATAGCATATACTATACCATAGTTTGTGAAGTTTGTGAAGTATAAAATAGAACACTAAAAATGAGACAAAATTTATTTTTTGTATAATACTAAATTTATTACGAAGTTTATCACAAAAATGTTTATAAATTGACGTGATAATAAATATGATTTGTGTTGTTTTACCTCATAATAAATAAATTTGATTCTCAAAAAAAAAAAACTCCTAATAAATAATATTATAAATAAATTTTTTATAATTTATAACACATTAATTTATAAAACTTATTAAGACTCATGCGAGTTGCTTATAAGTTTCTAAGCTGGCCTCGCTTGCTGCATCCATTGATGGTATGAAAAATTGTGGTGGTAGCATTGGCGTGGCAATCGATAGCAAAGCTATACAGCCCCCACTCATGACAATGGAAACATAGGGTCTGTTTGAATACTGCTTATTTTGTTAAAAACTAAAAACTTATTGTTGAAAACACTGTAGTAAAATAATTTTTAAAACGGAAAACACTGTAGCAAACTTATTGCTACGTTTTTCACAAATTGACTAGTTCGTGAACAGTGCTGTGGGACCCAAAAAAAAATGCAAAACGCAAAAATGCTGTTGGCAAACGCACGGATAGTATGAGCTATGGTTTTTTAGTGGAGTTTGCTTTATGTTTTGGAATTTAAATTCCTTTCTCTCTCCTTGTGAATGGGTTTGCTTCTCAAATAATATTATATGGTTAGCCAATTAATCTAGCCCACACGGCCTCATGATCATGACTTGAAGACGAAGACAACGTGGGTCCACACTGAACTGGAAAAGCGACATGTCAAATAAAAGTGGGACCATACATGAACTGAACTAACTACATGGGGTGATAGTTGGTCCTTCCCCATATTGAAGGGAGAGGAGCCATGTACAGTACATGTACATTTATGCAACCAACACAGCTATCCTCGTGCTCTCACTCACGCAATAGTTTACGACCCTCAAATTAAAATAAATAAATAAACCATAATAGCCAGCCATAGCCATAGCATTTACCCCATTTCATGTGGGACGTGTCCCTCTTTTTATTTCCCGCTCTGCTTCTAACTACCCAAGTACCAACCCAACCCCACGTCCATGTATGGGCCATATATAACTTTCTTTCATTCCCTCAAATTTCTCGCATATGCTTTCCGTTTTGGTCATGTACGAAAAGCTAACCCTTATTGTTCTATGATTATCACGTCAATGTCATTTTCAATTTCATTGACAATGGTACACGTACATACATTCCCCCATTGAAGTTTGAACTGTAGATTACAAGTTTTTTTAAGAGTTCTTTCAAAAATCGGTATGGAAAGCTTGCTTTGTGATGAGTCGTGGCTATCTAGCCCAGCAACACCTATTCATCAACATGCAACTAAGCACCACAGTTCAGAGAGCTACTATGGTTCGTTTTATACTACTAAGGAAGATTGTGAGCAGGCCCTTGCTATATACCTAGAGAAGGAGATGAGTTACATGCCTGAAGCTAGTTATAGTGAGCATCTCCGGTCGAAAAATTTGATCTTTGCTAGATTTAGAGCTATTCAATGGCTTTTCAGGGTCAGTTCCCAGAGTACTGCTTCATGTTTTAATTTCTCTCCATTGGAAAAGTATCATCTCTATTGGACCCATTTTATAGTTCATATTAGATATTACAAATCTAAATATGTATCTAATATTGCATCATATAAAACTTTAATGACATGACAGTTTGTACAATATTATAAGATCATTCTTATTTTGGAGCACAAGTAAAAATTGAGGTTGACTACTACGAACTGCTACCAATGACGGTTATAGAAAATAAGATCAAACATTGTAACTTCCGAGGCAGTTATGGAAGTTAATTCCGAATCTCCTGACCTCCTCAATGATAGGGGAAGTTATCAGACAAGTAATTGCCCTGTGTACTATATAAACACTCCTCTACGTAAAAATAAAGTAAGTTCTTTCCTGTTACACACTTCCCAAAAATTTGGAGTTTGAAGAGAGAAACTAACTTCATCATCGGAGGGTTTGTGGCCGGTCAATCTCGGTTTCCCTTGATTCTTTGTTTTTCTTTTGCAGGCCCTTTAAATCATTCAAGCCCGAAACATCCAGCCTACTGATTTTCAAAACTTTATCATATATATATATATATAGAGAGAGAGAGAGAGAGAGAAAGAGAGAGAGAGAGAGAGAGAGAGAGGTTTGTCTGGTTAAGTTTTTTTTTTTTTTTTTAGTTTACTTGGTTAAGTATTAGTACTTTCTTTATGCAAATACATTGACACATTTGCATGCAAAAAAAGAATGTATTAAGATAATAATTTAGATTTTGTCAATTTTTTGATTTCCTAAACAAAATATAAAATAAGAAACCAATGAATAGGTGGAATTAAGTTGTCCTTTTTATTTTATTTATCATGTTGTGCGTGTATTTTATTTCTCCCAACAAAAACTTAAGGGCCAAAATGGGAAATTAACCCTGATTTTCAAACAATATAATTAGTAGGCACTGTTTTTAAACTATATTTTTTACTAGCATCTCGAGTCTAAGAGACTCGATTTAGGGCCTATAAATCGAGTTTTTAAGACTCGATTTTCATGGTCTGATCACGTCTGATGTGGCATTTTTTCCACATGGCGAACACCTGGAAATCGAATTTCTAAAACTCGATTTATAAGCCAAAAAAAAAATTTAGTCTAAGTCCCTACACGCCATTGCCAGAAATATGCAAAAAAAAAAATTTAAGTAATCACCACCAACCATTCAAAAGACAACCATGAGTTTCACACACAGCCTTCATCACTCACTCTCCTCTCCTCTGATCACCACAGCCACAACCGAGCCTCACTCACTATCCTCTCTTCTTACCACGACAGCCCCAACCAAGCCCAAAAAACAAGATTCAAGAATAAAAATTCTTCACCGACGAATCATCCTAAATCCTCGCCGCCGACAAGTCAAACTCTCACCCATCGCCGATCCCACACCGCTCCGCCAACAGCAATCGCCGATCCAACAATTGTTAGGTTTTTTTTTGTGTTTTGTTGGTGGGATTTTTAGATTTGCTAGTTTTCCTTCTGGGTTTGCAAAATTTCTAGGATTTGTTGGATTTTGGGTATGGGTTGGTTTGTTAGATCTTGGATCCGTTTGGATGGCAAGAAAATAGCCGAGAAAATGTTGTAATTATTTTTATTTAAACATGTATATTCAATGATTTCTGTGTTTGTGATTTTGGGATTTCTGTGTTTGTGTTTTGGGTTTGTGAATCATGATTTTCTGGCTCTATTTGGTTACCGAGAAAGTGTGAGAAAAAGAGGAATTGTTTGATTTTTTAAGGTCACTTGAAAGAGCAAGATATATTTCAAGACACTCCCGGTACAGACAACGGTAAGCCTTACACTTTTACAAGTATTTCTTCTTTAGTACGTTGTTGTTTGTTGTTACTGGAATTCTTCTATTAACCTTCAAGATGCTTTCCAGTAGACGAGCATTAATGTTTTTGGCCATTTTTTAGGAAAGGTTCCAAGCTGGTGGTGATTTCTTAAATTTTTTTTTTGGGTATTTCAGGGAATGGCGTGTAGAAGACTTAAATTTTTTTTGGCTTATAAATCGAGTCTTAGAGACTCGATTTTTAGGTTTTCGCCACGCGGAAAAAATGTCACATCAGACGTGATCAGACCATAAAAATCGAGTCTTAAAAACTAGATTTATAGGCCTTAAATCGAGTCTCTTAGACTCGAGATGCTAGTAAAAAATATAATTTGAAAACAGTGCCTACTAATTATATTGTTTGAAAATCAGGGTTAATTTTCCATTTTGGCCAAACTTAAGCTACTATTGTCAAATTTATATAATAAAAAAAAACACTTGTATAGGTCACGTGCTCCGGAAGAGCGTGCATGTGATACATGGCCGTTGGGTTTGCCATTAAGCTTTATCAGTTGTGTTTACTCGATAAATAGTGTTCGTTGAGAGAGTTTTTTTTTTTTTTTTGAAGAGGTTCGTTGAGAGAGTTACCAACCAACTCTTTTTGGCAGGTAATTACTACCATCAAACTCACTTGCACGATAAAGATGCTACCATATGCTGCTGGTCCCACACAATTCATATATATTTTTTGATAATCCCACACAATTGATATTAATCATGAAAGGATATTTATTTCTAATTTGGCCATAATTTCAGTTTTTATATATGGGACCAATAATGAATTTCTTTTTTTCAGATAGAGTTTCAAGTCTATAATTTCGTTTTTTATTGTTAGATTAAGATATCAATTTATTTTTAATATAAACGGAAATTGAATTTCAAATTTCCTATTTAATTATTAAAAACTTTACCAGTTAAACTTATTAGAATCTACCCAATCATAAATTTCTTGTTTGACCTTCTTCATTGGCTAATTTAGTTACTGCATGATACTTCCTTCATTCTTGATGTCCGGCTAGCTTGAGGTATTCTTAGACTTTGTTAAAGCAAAGTAGTCCCAAGCTTTTTCCTCTACCAACTAATCAACTACCCTACTTAGAAAAAAGTATGCAAACCTTTTGAAGAGCCGGTGTTGTTGGCACACCTCTAAACTAAATTTAAAAAAAAAAAAAAAAAAAAAAAACAAAAAAAAAAAAAAGTAGTAATGTTGTTTTATATTTAATTTATCTATAAAAAAGAAAAATATAACAGGAGGTGAGGTAAGGATTGAACCCCGTGTCACTAATAACAAGGTTCTTAAATTTTTTATTTTTTTTACTTAGGTAGTGGGCAAGAGGGGTTCGAATCCCAAACACTAGATTCACACTAAAATTAGTTTATCTCAAATCGTCAATACCAAACACCAGTTTAATGTTTGAAAAGTTTAAGGGGGTGTTTGGTACACTATCTCAAAAAAAAAAATACAAGTTTTTAAATAACATTACACGTATTTTCACACACTTTTTCACCGACACGTATTTCCACACATGTTTTCAAACAACAAAACACATATTTTTAAGTGCATGTGTCAAACACCCCTAATCCATTAAGTTTAAGGGGCTTTTGTTTTTGTCTTTTTTTTTTTTTTTTCCCTATGGATGAATATGATAGGAGGGAACAAATCTCATATAATAATCCCACAAAGGGTTTGGTGGCTAGGTCCTAAGGCCAATGGTTGGTTCAAAAGTTTATTTTTATAATTTATTGACACATAGAATAGAAAACTTAAGGAGTTAAGGATCAGTTACATGCTCAAAAGACACCTTGAAATATCCTTTAAAAAATTATAAGTGCTGAGCAATGACGAGTTATAGATTTATAGTTGATACAATTTTGGATTTGAAACCTATGATGTAGGTTTGTTTTATGATAATTGCTAATATCATTAGACCAAAAAATCAATTAGTTTTATAGTTGATATTATATATACAATAATATAAAATGAGATTCAATCATAGTTAATGAATCATCTTAAATAATGGACATTTGGTTGGGTGATAAAAATTATAGGGCTTGATTAGCAAGTGCTTAGACACAAATTACAAACCCTCTCACTATTTTTGTATTGTTGTGGGCCTAACCGCCTAAGCATGATGAAGTGTGAGAATGTAAGTAAATTTTTATGCGTAAATTTTGAACTATTTTCCTTATTAATCATATCAATTATCAAGGAAAATTCTAAGGTATACACTTAAAAAGTAAATATTTAAGTACAATATTTACTTAATCTTAATACTCTATATAGTTACCACCGCATACCTTTAGTGCGATGGTCACTCCACAAGTATAAGTGCTTGTGGAGTATGGAGGGTAAGGGCCGGAGTTCAAGTTTCAGGAGGGAGCTTCACACACATATACACTTAGATTAGACTAGAGTAGAATTCTATCTTGTAAAAAAAAAAAAAAAAAAAAAAAAAAAAAAAAAAACTCTACATAGTTAAGTATCATAAATTAAATTGGCTTACTTAATTAATTAATATATTTAATATTAATTGGTTGACACTTTTTACTCGAAAATGATGTCATGTTACATCATGTTACAAACTTTAACTACACCATATTAAGGTCTACCAACTCAGTTATTAAAAAAAAGAAAAGAGAAAGGTCTATCAACTCATATTCAAACAGGCATGAAGAACTTAAGTCAAGCACAACAGGAAAAGAAAGGAAATTAAAGGGTTTGAGTTAATTATAAGAGTGTTAAAAGGGAGTTTTGACATGACATAAGTTGAAACTTCACACACACGTATAATGCAAATTTCTTTATCCCTAATAGTCTGGAGCTCATGAGATGATGCCTAAGCGAGGAAAACCTCAATCACAGAGGTTATTCTAGAGCCTACACAAGGCACCTCTTCTTGTCTTGTTATTAATTCAGTTTCTTTATCCTTGATAAACTTGTTTTTGGTATATAAATTAAGAAAAATATTGTAGCTCCCACTATGACCACATGTTGTTTGCCACATCACAATTGAATTAATTAAATTGGTTAAAATTTAAAGCCATGTGGGCAGTTGTTGAGCAGCTTGTATTACTGCCATATATATATATATATATATATATATATATATATATATATATAATTTTATCAATCATTGCGTGGAAAAAGAGTATAGTCCAACACTCACTTTCCTAGTCATCTATTACTATATATCAAGCAATTTTTTTTTTATCAAGAAGAAGAAGAAAAAAACAGATTGGGTTTCATACCAAATTATTAAAATGAAAAACATGTCCTCAAGACAAGAACAGAACCCTTTATATAAAACTAAAATACTTTTCTGGTATTGCATTTAGATTTTGGCTTTGAAAATAATGGAATGCATGGTATCAGAAAAAGAGGGGTTTTATTATCAAAAAGAAAAAAAGAAAAGAAAAGAAAAGAAAAGAAAAGAGAGGAGTAATAAATGGTATCATATGAAAGAGCTTATAAGAAAATTATGGACAGTTCATGATCAGAGCTTAGAAAGAAGACTAGCCATATATCCATGACCAAACAGCTGTCCATGTCCATTAAAGATGATGGTTATCCACATAATCATCAATCATGCAAACATGAAATTTATGACAATGTCGTCCCTCACTCAGACAATTTGACAAGTACATGGGACCCCTTTTTCTTAAGTTATAAACACGGTCCACCCTTCTGGTTTTGGCCTATGTTATTTTGTGTCTCCATGCAGCCTAACACTTTGATGAAGCTTCTCTTGACCACAGTCCTTTTTTATTTTTGTATTTTAGTTGCCATGCAAATTGTTTATATAATACATACAAAATACAACCTTGTTTAAAATAATTAATGATCACTATCAGTGCTTCTAGTCACACACATGGCACCCCTAGTACGTAGTGAAAAATCATGTCTATTCTGCTTATGATCTGTTCATTCTATTAATGTTAGTACTAGGGTTTTTGCACCGAATAACAATAAATATTGATTGCTATTTATAGGACATACAATGTGTATAATACTTTCAACCTAAACAGTAGCCGGAAATAACATTCAACAATGGCATTGACGAAAGCAAAGGGCAAATTAAGGTAGGACGAAAAGATAGAAATGTGGTGGATGTCAATTAAAATATGGACAGTGATAGCGAAGTGGTACGTGGAAAAGAGGATTAAAAAAAGTAAGAATTCGTTGTCCTAATAATCATTTTTTAACAAACATAATGATAAAAAAAAGTAATTATCATAAGTTTGAAATATTATCGTATCTTTTTATTTATATATATATATATATATATATATATATATATATTAAAAAGATCATTTTTCCATCAAAATGTATATAGAAAGTTAAAAATCATTTAACAAACATGCAGGAAAAAAGTTAGATCTCTAGTTGAATCTTGTTAAGGGCATTTGGGCAGCAAACTAATGGCCTGTTTGGAAGTTTAGAGAGAGAGGAGAGTAGAGGGGAATGGTTCCCCTCCATCTTGTTTGGATATTTTTAAAATTAGTAAGTGGGAAGAGAGTAACTAGCCCTTCCCCTTGTTTGGATGTTTTAAAAATTATGATGAAAATGAGAGAAAATGATTAAAATAGACAAATTTACCCCTATTTGAAAATTGACTTGCAACATTGGTCTATTATTAATTTAGAAATGGTAAATTGAGAAATTTATCTAGTCTATAATTTATCTAGTCTACTCTCCCTCCAAATCTCTCCAATTTGGGGGAATTAAAAATGAGGGGTTAAAGGTTGTTGAAACCCCTCCAAACTCCTCCCCTTCTTTCTTTAAAAAACTTCCAAACAAGGTAATTGAATTATTCTCCCTCCCTCTACTCTACCCCCCTCCTTTTTTAAACTTTCAAACAGACCATAAAAATAAGCCCCAAGGCCCAAAAACTTCAAACACTAGTTATTCAAGCCCATAACCCGTGGATATGGTCCATACGGCCGGCCAAGTTAGACATGGAATCGATTTAAGTTGGGCCCATGAAATTCAGCCCAAGAAGCCCACTAATTCAGCCAATGAAATCCGTGAGACTACCAGCCGTAAAGGTTCACTACCAGCCGTAAAGGGCTTTTAGGCTTGACCAAGATCCATCATCCAAGCAATTAATCTCTCCCTCTCAGTCCTCACTACGTGGACAAAGCCAGGGAATTAAAAATTTTAGAACTTTGCAAAATATCACAACTTTTGTCATAATTGTTCACATGGTAAACTGTGAGCAGTGGATCCATATGAAAGTGACAAACAATAAGTCGTAGTCTGCCACTTAGGATAATTGTAGCCAAGGAATACCAACACAAGGGGAGAATTAGGAAATATGGATTGGAGGGCAAAAGAGACATCTCCAGCCTACTTTGGCTCAATTAAAAAAAAAAATTTATATATATATATATTTATATATATATCAAATGAACTTGGGACATCTATGAGACCCATGAGTTAATGGATGCCTTAAGGGCATTGGTTTAGAAAATTTTTCTAGAAATATTTTTATGAAAAAAAAAAAAAAAAAAAAAGAGGAAAAAGTAATTGATTTTTTATTATAGCATTTTATATTTCTCATAAAAATAGTATTAAAACTTTATCAAAATGGTGAATTAACAAATGTCCTAAAGGTATCCATAAACTGGACCCAAAGATCTAGTGTGCGGTTGACTCCAAATTAAAAAGCCAGCTTATTTTACTATTCATCTTATTTTTCCTACTATTCATGGGTTCCACTGCACTTTTTAGCACTATTCATGAGTTTCACTGTACTATTTCAGCTAACTTTTACCTTTATCTACATTACTTTCAGCAAAAAGTTTTCAGTTTCAGCAAAATAAGCGGATCCTAAACAGACCCCTAATATCTAACAAATGAATGCCAACACCTAACAAACTTTCTCTTTCCATTGAATGAAGATCAATCACCATTTAATGTTGATAACCATGACTCCTTTAATTCAGTCAATTGAGAAGGGGTTTTCCCTTTGGGGAAGCAGATTTTACGGCACTTAGTGTGCGTTTGGCTCCAGCTTAAAAAGTCAGTTTATTTTACTATTCAGCTTATTTTTGCTACTATTTATGGACCCTACTGCACTTTTTGGTACTTTTCATGGGTCTCACTGTACTATTTTAGCTAACTTTTACCTTTATTTACAGTACTTTCTGCAAAAAAATTTCAATTTCAGCAAAATAAGCGGATTTCAAATAGACCCTTGGTCAACTAGGTTGCCAATTTTGAATAAAAGTCTAAATCAATTCAACATTTTCTAGATGAATACTGCTCAATGCTAATAAATGGTAGTACCCAATAAATATAACTAGCGTGTAACCCCGTGTATATGCATGGGTATAATTAAAAATAATAACAATTATACGGTTCAAATTACATCTCTTTTTTAAAAGAGTTTCAAATTATACATGGTATTAACTTACACATTTTTTTAACCATATATTTCTAAAATATGTGATGGTTTCTCATTATATATATATATATATATATTTATATATATATAACTTAGAATTTCTTTGGATTTAAACTCTTCGGTTTTTGCACTCAATAATTCACTTGACACAAAAATTAAAAAATTAGATGAACACGTGGTGTGAAATTGGACTCCAATTGAAATCCAATTTAGAATTTAATTGAATTTGGACTCTTCAATTTTACACTCAATAGTTCATTTGGCACAAAAATTAAAAATTAGATAGAACACGTGACGCAAAATTGAGAATCTAATTGGATTTTTTATGAGCTTTAACTTTTAATATATGTAGATTGATCTTCTTCTCATTCAACAAGACCTTGAATGACTCTAGCACCATTATAAGAGCAAAGGGGATTTCAACGTTAGGGGGGCATATTAAGAAAGGAAGAAAAACACAAAAAGCCTCCATACACAATGGCGACTCCAGGATATCTTTTTAGGGGGTTCATCAAGAAACTTAAGTTAAACAAAATTTAATAAAAAGAGAACTCAAATATACCGAGTTATCAACAGGAAAAAAAATTCACACGCATATAAATGAAGTTTTACAATTTCATTCTACAAGTTTTCATATTTTGGAATCCTTACATGATAATTCATTATGAGTTATCATTATCTATTACTAGCTTGTAACCCCATGCATATGTATTGATACACTTAAAAATATACAATAAGATGCATAATATAATTCCTATATATATAATTTAAATATTATTGATAGTCATTTTTATATTTTGTTAACTCTTTGAAAAATTTTGTATGGATATTATCAGGTATCAAATGTAAATTGCCCCCTTTTTTTTTAATTATTGTTAAACACTTTTTTTTTACGATTCATTTATTCTATACTCTTTGGTTTTTGTACTTAATAACTCACTTGGATAAATATTTATGATGTGATCCCACACTTGATTCTAAAATTAAGAAATAAAACTGTTTAAGAATAAATAATTTAGGACACATGGCGCAAAATTAGAACTCTAATTTGGAATTCTAATTTGAGTTTCTCTCAGTTTCACCTATTATTATATATATAGATTAATGTATGTAGATGTAACCATTTTCTTTTGTTAAGTTTGTATAACATTTTTATTTTTATGCAATTGTCATTATCTATTTGTCATTGTTTTTATAAAAATATTTTCAACTGAATAATAGAATTCAACCCACAGGCATTGGATTAACCAATCAAATGCTTGTTACTATGTGTTTACTTAACCATCCATACATATATAAATAATACACTGTGTGTCTACTTAACTAATCAAATGCTTGTTACTTTCTTTCTTCTTTAAATCACTAACTTTAGTGGGTTCCAGTTAGCTCAACTGGTAAAGTCTCTGATGGTTGTGTAAGAGATCTAAGGTTCAATCCCCGCCTACACCAAAAACTGATTGGTGTCTTGGTCTGATGATAAAGAGCTATCATCAGGAGCGGACGCCATAGGTTAAAACTCTCTCAAAAAAAAAAAAAATCACTAACTTTATAACAAATTATCATTATAACATAATAACAATACACACATGTAACAAGCCTTTTATATTTACTAATTATTATATTATATAAATTTATATTATATTTATATTATACACACACACATTCACACAAATAACATTATAACAAAAAATAAATAATGCATACAATCAGTATCAGACACACTTACACAAATAATATATAAATTTATAATAAAAAGAGAACTCACAAACACCCACTCTTTACTCTTAAGAGTTGGTAATATTGATAGTCAAATAATAATAAAAAGATTCATGAGGGAGAGAGAGAGAGAGAGAGAGAGAGAGAGATTTGTGATCCATATTGTTGGTTGGTTTTAGGATGGGGTGATTTGTATTATTGTTTGGTTTTGGACTAGACTGATTTGTGTCAGAGTGTGCAAGATCTAAGCTAGGACTATTTTTAAAGGTAAATTAAACTAATAAAAAAAATTTATATTATATAAATTTTTTTTATCAAGTCAGGGAGAAGAGCAAATAACAGCCCCGTCCACACACATAAACACTTTTACACCCTTACATCTTTAAGCACATTCAATGGAAATAGACAACTTCCTTATGAGTTTCTAATTACACGTACAAGAGAGTCTCTTTATTCTTCGTCACATTACTCTTAACGACCCCTTTTTTCAAAAGCTAAAGTTTGATTTTCAAAAGTTATGTGAGCTGGATGTAGGGTCTTTCCCTTCTTTTGCAAGTTTAATGAGTATTATATAACCTCAAGACACTGTTAACCTTCTTCATCATTCCTGTAGACGTGAGTAGTAGATTTGGCTCCCTAAACTAAACCTACGTCAACAAAGAAAGTCTAATCGAATTTAGACATATGGCGAATCAACAAAAGAGCCCAAACAAATGCAAAACCTTGAACATTAGAATCCATTAGAAAATGCTTCTCAAAAAAAAAAAAAAAAAAAAAAGAATCCATTAGAAAATAACAATCTCAATTTATTGTGTTAGGGAGATAAACCCTTGGGATGCCACTTTACCCAAAACCCAAAAACTTAAGCCAATGAGTTTAATTCCAATTATGTTATATTAACCATGTATTTTTGTCAATAGTATCCAATATGGGATTTCACTATTTAACTAACCACACCACTCACACATAAATATTCCAACAAATCTCCCATTTTACATGTGAACCTTCTACCAAGTCACTTAGGTTAGTCTCCCTCTTGAATAGAAGCCCTTTTCCTAACAATGCAACTGTCATGCATTACCATTATAATAGAGAGTCCTTTAATCAACCATGGGTGAAGCAAATATAGGAATCTTCCTTGCATAATTATAAGAATCACCAATATGAATTCTTATATATTATATAAATTGTTGTGTTCGTTTCATATATTATGAGCACTATTTAAAAGGTTTTTTTCTTTCTTCTTCAGAGAATCCATTTTCCAAGTAAAATTTCAAAATGTGCACCAATTAGCACACTACTATGAAATTTTGATAAATAAAAAAACCTTCAAAATAAGGAAATAATTCACTAAAATCTAAATTTTCAAACAGTACATTAAATAACAAAAATTAATTTCATATTAAGGTTGTTCAAGACAAGGCGGGCCATCCATTTTCGAATTTTGTTGGTTTGAATGATTGTAACACTTAAACTCCTTTATATATAAACCATTAAAAGTCCATGAAAATAAATGATGAGCTACTCATGTGATGACTCATGTCCTTAGTTAGAGCTGCATTTTCACATAATATATATAAATACACACACACTCAAAGGCTTGAGTGTGACACAATTAATAGTTTACACATGCAACAATAACACAGGGAGGTTGAGTGTTACATTTAAAATCTTAATGGGTTTTTTTATTTTTTTAAGGGGAACCACATGAAGTTTTGTGTGTTCTTCCAGCCTTAAATTGCTTGGGTTTTACTCGAGGATTATAGTATTTCACCATCCTCTATTGGTATGCAACGCTTCTTTAAGGTTTGCTTGCTTTCTTACCTTGTTTAATAGGTCTAGGTTAAAGTGGAGCTCTTACGTGTTATGATAAGATTTATGTCAACTTGTCTTCCCAAAAGCCTAATTAAAGAGCGATTCCCTTGTTGCCGTTAGGGATGGCCATGGGTAGGGTATGGATCGGGTATACCCATACCCTACCCGAAATGTTTGCCCATGGATACCTAGATACCAATACCCATTAATATCCATACCCGATCTTTACCCGAATGTATTATCCATGGATATCCATACCCTATCCAAAACCCATTTAAAAAAATGCATTGAATATCATAAACCTACCAATCAATAAAGCAAAAAAAATTAAAAATCAAAAATTAAAAAAAAAAAACACGAATATATATATATTTATATATATAATCAAAATTTTGCTAAAATAGAAAAAAAAAATCCATAGAAATAAAAAAAAAGATACCATTGTATCTCACTCAACTTGCTCAGTAAGACTAGCCAAGTAAACCAGATGTTCTCTCTATCCATTGATGGAAAAATACATGTTTGTATTGCATACAAAACATACGCAGCGAAAAATTAACAGATCTACTTCATTCGCAATTGATAACATGTACTATGTAAATTTCAGAATTTAAGGATAAGAGAGTGTACCATGGTGTGGTGAAATTCAAAACCAAAGATCAGAAGTTCTTAATAACACTTTTAATCTTTACTTCAATTCCACTTGATGCCCAAGAAGTGTGGTCTCTCAATTAGTTTCTATGAATGTATTTAAGAGAGAATTAGAGAGTGTTCAACACTCATATACAAACCATTTCATATAACCTCTAAAATTATGTATGTTTCTCTCCTTATAACTGATTATCTAATTGGGCTAGCCTTTGGGCCTTTCCAATTGGGCTTTAGCATGTGGCTTGGAGTGGGACCAAAAGAGAACAAATAAGACACTAGCTCCAATGGGCCTTGGGCTTTTCTGTCAACTCTTGAAAAGTCTAAAGTTACCATTAATTATATTTAATACCACTATATAAATATAATTGTACTCTATACCTTATTAATAAATTATATCACAAGACTTTATTATACATGCAACTCCTTCATAAAATATTCGTAGTAATACAAAGTTATGAACGTAGACTGCCACTTTGTAAATTACTACATTTTAATCCTTGAGTACCCGGTTTAATCATTTTAAGTTATTCATCATATATTTATGAAATCCAATTTCATAAATATATACTTTAGTAATTTCTTACCAAAGTGGTTAGACCTAACTCTCTGAATAACTGAACTCATTAAACTTATCTCAAGAGAATATTTTATATATCTGTTAAGAGACTATGAATTCCATCTTGAGAATATATGTTCCATCAAAACTAAATGTGGCTGCCCAACATACTGAGGTTTTGACCGTTACATTAGATCTCACTCTTGATATATCAAAGCAACCTATACTTCATGATCATGTCCATTATTCTCTCAGGATTAAGAGTTCATGTAAATAGAAGTCGTAAGATTTATTATTTATTTGATAGTCGTTAGGAGAATAATAAATCTCACAGCGGTCTAGTTCAATATGTCTTAACTCTTAAAACATATCAACACATCAACTAGAAGTCTCCACTTCCATGATCAAGACAAATCATCTTAGTTGATATGTTATAGTCTTCGCAAATGAAATACTCAATTTCATCATCGACTACGAACTAAAATTCTGAGTTTACAAAGAATTTATGACTTATATCTTCTGTGACTAAATCACATAAATCACATACTATGCATCTCATAGACTATATGATAATGTCCAAATATTTATGTTACCATTATTTCAGATAATAATAAAACAACTTTATTAATCACAACATTAAGTCATACATAATGTCATAAATAGCATCATATAATAGGATTTAAGGGCACTAATCCTAACATCCATAGCTTCGTTTCTCAGCACACACTCTCTCTCTCGGAAGCCTTGTGATTTCACAAATTGCTTTCTGTGAAATGAGGTACAAGGTGGAGAGCTTTGTGTTATGTATGTCTGTCTCTCTCTCAACAGCATGGCTTTGTGTCTTAAGAACCCAATACCGAAACTGTAACTGCCATCAACAACGGCTTCGCAGCAAGCTCGTGTAAAGGAGAAAGTTGAGTTGAGTTTGATCGACCATAACCCACTCCAATCACCTTCTCTCTCTGCTCAGTTACGTCACAGAAAGCTCCAATCCTATTCTCTCTCACGAATTTGAAGACTGATCGCCTTCTCTCTCTTTGATTACATTCTCTCTCTCTCTCTAATCGTGTTCTCTCTCATGACTATTGATCTGGGTTGTTCGAGGTTTTTTTTTTTTGAATTGGTTTGATCTAAGGCGGAGAGCTTTGAGAGAGAAAGAAATTTAGGTTTTTTGAGTACGGGTCGGGTTTGGGTAATATCCATACCTTACCCGCAAAATTCGGGTAATATCCAAACCCTACCCGATTACCTTCTACCCATGAAGAACCGAATATTACCGAACATTTGGATCGGGTAGGGTTGGATATCCATTACCCAATAGGTATGGCCATCCCTAGTTGTCGTTTTAGAGATATTCTAATATGCTCATAGGATGTTTGGAAGCTCATCTAGACATAGCCCTTGAAATTCTTGTGTTTGGTCTTAATCATCTTCAGTAGTGGGTTGGAATGGATAGCTCCAAAATTATTTGTAAACTTTGTCCATTCATAAATTCTTCAAGGAGGGAATGTTGGAATCTAACCTAATTAAGAAATTGAAAAAATTACATTTTACCCACTTTTAGTTTCAGTTGAGTTTAAGTCATCAAAAAGTAACATTTTACCCACTTTAGGACTAATCATATTCATTTCTTCATAAAATTAATGCAATCATATTGTAATTTTAATAAACTTAAAAAAAAAAAAAACACAGATTTATTTATTCTTGCAAATGAAGTACATATAAGGGTGGCTTCCAGTTAGCTCAACTAGTAAAGTCTCTGATGGTTGTATAAGAGATCTAGGGTTCAATCCCTACTTACACAAAAAACTTATTGATGTCTTGGTCTGATGATAAAGAGTTATCATTAGGAGCGGACGCCATAGGTTGAAACTCTCTCCAAAAAAAAAAAAAAAAAAAGTACATATAAGGCCACAAAGTAATAGACATTTTCAAGCCACTAACACTTCAAGGTGCTCTTTGTTTTGGTTCGAATAAATAGAGTAACTCCATCCCACAAGTAAGACTTCAAGGGGAAACACCCTTGTACACACCACACGACTATACTTTAATGGAACTCAAGATATTCTAATAATTCCTTGAGTGAGTGAATATTACAATGAGTCTAACTCAAAATAGAGATAATAGTTTGAATTTCTTTGTCCCTTTTGCAATGAACTCTGAACTCATTATTAACTTTATTTTTTAGGCACCTCTGCGTGATTTACACATGTAAAATTTAACGATTTATGATTGAAAATTAGTGTGATGTCGGTGAGTAAAATGTTTTTAAACTATATATTAGCAAATTAAATTATACACAAATTAGTGTAATCAGTAGTAGAGTTAAGATTTGATTTCAAATGAGAAAAATTTATAAGCGATATACACACATTTACATGCATGTGATTTCTTAAAAGTTAAAACCAATCTAAATGATATAAACAATTTTTGTGAATAATAAGTGATATATTAATGCAAGAAAATCCAAATAAACAGCATATTTGCTATATTGTGTTATTAGAATTTTTTTTTTTTACACATGAATAAGTTGTTTTTTAATTTTTTCTAAGTTAAAAATCCACTTTCAATTCACATGAAATGATTTTTAATGGTTATAAAAACCTCAGTATTATATATATGAAGTTTGATATTTTGATAAATATAAACTCATAGAATTATCAAATTGTAACATTTTTAAAACTATATTTTAAATATATATGTACTTGGAACTTCAAAGTTCACTTGAAAACAATATTAAAGTTTCGAGTTTATCATATAATCATTCTTTTTATTTTATTGGTTATATATAAATTTACATGAAAAAATAAGTTATTATATTAAAATATGTATTTTTTAAATATTTTTTTATCACTTTTAAAGGGCAACAATAAAGCAGTAAAGCTAGGAACCCAACAAAAACTTATCACAATTTCACAACTATTTTAAATTAGCTTACCACATACACATGAGCTCATTACAATCTACCATTTAAGTCTTTTTTTAATGACCCATGTGTAAGGTGGTATGCTAACTTGGAAATATTATGAATTGCTATAATTTTTTGTTACGTCCTTAGAAGAACTCATAATAAAGTTAAAAAAAAAAATCTTTTTGTATTAAAACTCTTATCTTCTTTATTTTTTTAACATTTGTTTTTCCTTTATAGGTTTTGAGTCTTTAACAGACATTGATCAAATTAGAAAGATTTTTGTTTTAAATGAAGTTGGACATATAAAATAAACTATGGGGTGTCCAAGGACCGAGAAGAGTAAGTTGTGGGATGTCCTGTACCCACTCATTTATAAAGCATATCTGACTCGAGAAGTTGGTCTACCTGAGAAAAAGATGGGGAAGGTGCATAGTAATGAGCGCCCAAATGGGAGAAATAGCATTCTAGGAGAGGATTAGCGTGGTAGGAGGAAGCTTCCTAAAAGGTATACCTTCCACCCCCCACATTGAATTCTCTGTAACAACCTTATTAGCTGCACTAATGTAGAAGTGACCCCTGAATAGTGTCTTCACAGCTAGCAACCCCTTCCACCACCTTCAGCAGAACTTTGATGGGATAAGTATCTAGGGAAGAGCTCTAGGGCATACATGTGGAGGGCCAGGATGCCAAGAAGGAGGATATATAAGAGTAAAGAAGCTTTACAGGGAGGGGGGGATTTTTCTTTAAGTGTAAAAAATAAACTATAGAATGAACCGTGAAGGTTTGGTGTAGAATCTGTATCACCCATCTATAAGAACAAGTTCTTGGATTCTCCCGAAGACAGTAAAATCCTTAATCATTACTTGAATTATCTATCTCTAGAGTTTCTAATTCCTCGGATTGGACCAGAATTTAGTCCCAGAATTACACTTGAACTTTTTCCCATTCTCTTAAAAAATTCTATTGTGTGGGCTTGAGTTGAGGGACAAGACATCACTGTTTTTAGTGGGCTTGGGCCCCCAATTTCCCAATACCTACATAAACAATAATCTATTAATGATAATATAGATAAACAAAAAAGAATCATACAAAGAAAATCCATAAAAAGAGAAAAAAAAATCAAATTTTAAGATGGGGGAGGGGAAATTTGGCTGGGCCAGGGGCAATTCCCCCTCCACCCCGTGTAACTAATCCACAAAATAATTATCCATCAAGGACTAAAAGTTGAAAAGGATTATGAGAATGATGAATTAAAAAAAAAAAAAAAGTGAAAACATGAGATTGGTCCCTAAAGTTTGGGCCAGGCTCTATCTTGATCCTTGAAATTTGAAAAGTTGAAGGACTAACTTGATATGTTTACCCTCTCAAAAAGAAAAAAAAATTGTTATGTTTACAAATTTTGAAGACTCAAGTGAACTTTTTTTTTTTAATAAATTGAATGACTAAATTAGAATCTAACCCAAATTGTAGGGACAAAAGTTTATTTTTACCAGTTAAAAATAAAATTAACTCATAATTTCTTAGGGCTATTGTAATTCATATTTGAAAATTTTGAATGGCATCTCACGGCACCACTTGTCATTATTATTATTATTATTATTATTTTAAAATTTTATTTAATTTATTAAGAGCACTTTCATGCGTGCGATAACAATAGTGTTTTTGTTTTTATAATAATTAGTAGTCGAGGAATGAGAGGTTTGAAATTTGAACACATTTTTTTCAGATATTAATCGGTTTTTGGTGTAAGCGGAGATTGAGGCATTGTTTGGTTGCTGAGTGATAGTTAAATCCCATCACTCATCACTCAAATCCCATCATTCATCACTCATCACCCTATCACTCATTTCTCATAACTTAAAAATCCCCAAAACACTCCCACCCTTGTTGGCAACTAAATCCAGTTCTGATTTTTGCCTAAAAACTCACAAAAACTCAGTGGCCGTTTGGTAATGTTGTTCTAGTAATATTGTTTGTATTTTTTTAAAATACGTATATGTAAAAAAGTGTATAATGTTGTTTAAAAACTGAAAACGTTTTGTTAAACTACTCTACCAAACGTGGCCTAAACTTTTTGTGAGACCTGCGGGCTGACCATTGTGCAGTACAGGTTACCCGCGGATTGAACAAAATTGTTTTGGCCAAACACTTTCCTCTTTACTGTGCAGTGCAAACTCATTTCCCCCCTCACTTTCCCCTCTCAAACCCACCAATCACGTTAGAGCATAGCACCGATCCACTGAGGTTTTTGTCACCTTCCGTGGCTCCGACCCATTTCCGATCCATCAACTGAAAAGTGAAAACTCAGGTAATCTCATCCCCTGAATTCCATTTTTTTTTGCTCACTCTGTCCATTGCACAATCAATATCATTCTTCAAATACACCATTATTTATTCATTTTCACATAATACCCACTCAATCTTTTGCTTTCTACTTCATTTTTTTTTATACAGAATCAGTCTGTTTTTGTTTGCATTTGGAAAAAAGTTTGATAATTTGAGCTTCAATTGCTGCAATAAGACACCAATTCATCTGGGAAACAGAGAGAGAAATATGGTATGGCAATCATATTTCATAAGAAAGAAAGAACTGAGCAGTGGGTCGGAGAAGAAGAAAGAAGAAAGAAAGAAAAGAAGAAACAGAGAAACAGACGTGAAGAGAAGAAGAAAGAAAGAAAGAAAAAGAACCAAAAAAAAGAAAGAGAGTTTCAGCAAAAAAAAAAAAAAAAGAAAAAGAAAAAGAAAGAGAGTCAAAGTGATTAGACAAGACACTGCAGCGGGTCCCATTTAGTAAATGAAATTACAATATTGCCACAAAACTCATATTTCATAACTTGAAAACAAGCTTTTCTTGTTTCCAAATTTGTTAACTCACATCTCAAAAAACTCAGTTTTGTTAACTGAGTGAACTGACCCAATTCTCAGCCAAACAATGTTTATATATGTGGGGCCTATGGTTTTTGGGTTATGAGTTAACAAAACTCAGTTTTGTTAACTGAGTTTTGCAAAATCCAAACAAGGCCTGAATCTCGGATTTCTTATTCAACCATTAGAGACTTTATTAGTTGACCTAATTGGAACTTACAATTAAAACTAAGAACATTATAACTGTAATGGTTGGTGATTTGACACCTTATGATGTTCTCCTCCCTTGTTGTAATTATCAAATTATGTATATATATATATATATATATATATATATAAAAGTGTCCATTTAAGTATAAAACTTTAAGCGTGATACTTAAGTTGATGATAATAAAAGTTAGGTAATGCTACAATTACAGACCATTTTACAAACTATTGATGTCACAAATTCTTATCGGTTATAATTTGGACTCACTATTGACATCACATTTTAATTTATTAATAACTATTCATCTGTCACCACATTAACAATTTGTAAATATTTTGTAGTTTTAAGACAGAAAATGACTATAAAATTTTGTTTCCTATGGTTGAGCCGTCAAAATATTCAATCATTTTTTTCCCCTTTGTTGTGATCTTCAAAACATTATAAAAAGAAAGAAGGAAAGCGAAAGAATCATTTAATTGGAAATCTGGGATTGACAAACCCAGTTGCTTTAGGACAAGGTTGGGAGCTCAAACTGAAAACTAACCTCCAACACAAAAATTGTGGTCTGAATTTCGGGAACAAAACTAGGCCACAAGGTTGTGTATCTAACTATCTAAGCACATTCCCAAAGCTAATCTCCATGTGTGTTGAATCAATAATAGTATCAAGGAAAAAGAAGAAGAAGAAGAATAATAAATAATAATGACAATTTAATCAATAACAATAAGAGCTAAATTAAATACATTTTATGTTCATCAATTGCATAATATCTTTTGCCTTTATCGTTAATATGAATTATAAAAGCATCAAGTTTTTGAATTATTAAGAATCTTTTAGCATAAGAATTAAACATTTATCAATATTATGTGAATTAGTACATGAATAATCTAAAGGTTAATAAAAAAAAAGAAAAAAAAAAGAATAATCTAAAGTTATCATTGTCAGCCAGTGTACACCATGTTCTTGAACGTTTTCAACTAAGAGATTGTGAAAATAGTAAATTATTGTTGACAATATCAATATTTAGAAGTCACTCCAATCTCTCTTTTATTCATGGGATGCTGTATAGAAATTTAAAAACAACAAACAATAATTATTGTTGTAATTTTGTTTAGTAAAATTCGTGGAATTACTTTACTAGTAAACGGGCTTGGCAGTAAGGAAAACATGTGAGGTTTTATTTTTTATTTTATTTTTGGCAAAAACACCATTTTGGTCCCTACATTTTGGGGTCACAGTCAATTTAGTTCTTACATTTTGGTAACAGTTAATTTGGTCCATGTTATTTTCAATTTGCAGTTAATTTGTTCCATACTGTTAACTCTTTAACGAAAAATGCCTATATGGCAAACGGTTTGCATTATTAATGTATCTAATATTAAAATATTAAATAAAATACTGACATAGCTTAATTTTATTAGCCACATCAACGGTTAGATGAAAAAAGAAGCCATGTCAGCTTTTAGAAAATAATTTTATTTTCTTTACCAAATTTTTTCCTTTCTCTATATATATTTTTTCTTTTAATTTTCTTTACCATATCTTCAATATTCGTTGTTCAGAAAAGATTCATTCATCACTGTTCTTGGTAAGTTAAATTAGGATTAGAATTTAGAACGGATCACAAAGACAAAGAGAAGCCACGTCCAACAACAAACATTTGGTAAAATCCTTTTCTTTTAGAAACGAATTATAAAAGAACATTTCAAGCGAATCCATCATCCATCTACCCGTTTTGCAGATCACTACATCTACAAAGGAATACACAACAACAAAAAACCCATTTCAAGCAAATCCACCATCCTTGTACCCATTTTGTAGGTCACACTCACACGGAGAAGGCATCTCAGAGAATACGAGAGAGAGAGAGAGAGAGAAGCATATCTGCCTTTCTCTGTCCTCTAATCTCCATGGATCTCCGCCGCCGTCGATGCTCCTATTCCATTTCTCTCTCTTGCTCCCCTTCTCTCACTCTAAGCCCTCTTTGACTCTCGCGACCACCATGGCTGGATCTGCATTGTGCTAGTGGCTTCTATCTCTTCCCCTCTCCTCAAATGAACCCTCAATTCTCACAATTGAACTAAAATCTAACCTTTTTCTCACTCAATCCGATTCTTTCCAAACCCAAAGCTTTGGCTCTTTGTCTCTCACATGAGTTTCTTTGATCTGTGATGAAGGAGATTTTTGGATGTTGCGGTGGACTTGGTTGCCAAAGATTGGTAGTGCCGGTGCGTGTCGTGTGTGTCTTTTTTTATAAAAAGGATTGGTGGTGTTAGAGAGATGCTACGTCTATAATATTTTTACAACAAATTACAAGTGGTTAGTTGTTATTGGTTCAAATACGAAACTAACGCTAAAATTACTTTTTTACCCCAACAATAACAACCAGTAATAACCTGTCACTTAAAATTTGTTGTAAAAATGTGGTAAACATATCATTTCTCTAAATTTAAATATGAATGGGTGTTTGGTTAAAGAAATTTTAAGAAAAAATAAGTAAAGGAAAAGAACTTATAAAGAAAAGAAAGTTATTTTTAAAAAGTTAATGTGGTTTTTTTTGCCATCTAAGCGTTGATGTGGCCCCGAAATTCAGTGAAGTCTGTATTTTATTTAATATTAAATATGCCAATAATGCAAACTGTTTGTCACGTAGGTATTTTCCGTTAGTGAGTTAACGGTAAGGACCAAATTGACTGCAAATTGAAAATAATAAGGACCAAATTGAATGCGATCCCAAAATATGAGAACCAAAATGGTGTTTCCGCCTTTCTTTTAATATTTTCTTAAAAGTAAGGCGTTGTGGTTCTTCTGGAAAGTGGTAAGTGGTCAAGTTATGTTTGGTATCATAACAACTATTTGAGAATTCCATGTGTTCAAACTCATCTTGTTCAATTGTTGATAATTACAAATCCGATAGTTTTAAATGTTTGAAAATTTAAATTCACAAGAACATTCCCAAGAATTGACACTTTTGTTCGGATATATTTTAAATTTGAATTTATACTGAATTCAAACAACGCTATTTAAGAAATATAAAAATTCTTTTTTAAAAAACTTATACAAACTCATTTAGGAACTAAATAATTGATATAACTTGAAAATTATGTATGATTTTAAATGAGAAAGATACTCTTTTTTTAATTTTTTTTTTTAATATTATGGAAGAAAGATACTCTTGTACATTGATAAACATCTTTCTTTGGAACAAAATGATAATAATAATTATATAAAATCAGCTCTATATAGTTAATTATAAGGGGAGAAAATAAGAAGCGAAAATTTGAATATAAATTTCATTTTGGAAATTCTTACAAATATATATGATATTATGTGAGAATTGAAATTTCTTATCTAAAAAATGGGAGTTAGAATTTTTACATTTTATGGGAATTATTACTCCTATTAAGGGCCTGTTGGTAAGAGTATTTAAATATAGTTTTTTATTTTGCAATTCATAAAATAGTGGGTCCCATATTTGAATTTATTGTTTGGCTGATATTCTCTAAATACAATTTTTAGAAAATTGTATTCTATTTTTCTGGTTCAGTACAAGATTTTGAAAACAGCTGAAAGGATGTTTTCAAAATATGGAAAATGTTTTCAATGGCATAGTTGTAAATAAATTGAAAATAGTGAACCCACAGATTTGTCCAAATTCTTTTATCTCTTAAGCTAAGGAGCTTATCTTTATCACAAAAAAAAAATCCCACACTTCAAATTTGAAACTTATCATTATTATAAAAAAAAAGATACATAAACTCTAATCTCTTATCATTATATATATATATATATATATATAGAATTAATATACAGATTCTACACGTTATTTTTTGTAATTTTTTAAAAAAAATATCAAAAATAGAAATGGTTTCCCAAACATTTTATTTTTGTTTTTAGTATTTTGAAAATTATTCTTAAAAGTGGGAGTCAAGCACATATAAAGTAAAAATTATTATCTGAAAACTAGTTTTAATTTCAATTTTTTTTAAAATGTTTTCATACTATTTTGAAAATAAAAAAACAAAACTTCTCCTATTAAACAGTCTTAAGCTTTTCCAACATCTTTCTCAAAAAAAAAAAAAAAAAAAAAAAAAAATTCCAACATACAAAAACAACCAAACTTTCACGAATTATAAAGCAACAATTCTTGTTTTGAATTTCATTCTAAAAAAAAAAAAATTTGTTTTGAATTTTGGAAAAAAAAAAAAAAAAACCTTCCCCTTTTTATTTATAGTAACACAATTCCTCATAAACTATAAATTGAACACTGTCCTTACTCCTTCTTACCATCTAGCTACAACAACTAATCATCATATCATTATATTATAGACTTATCGGTTGCTTGCTTTGATGTTGTCCCAAATTAGTCTTCTTATTAATCAATAAACTAAAAATAAATAAAATAAAAAACTTAAAACAAACCAATTACTATATAGTTTCTATACGACATGAAATAAAGTTCATTTAAAAAAATATCAAATGATATCATACAATTGTGACGTGCTATCATGACTCTTAGCCAACCTGTTAAACTTTTTTTATTTTTTTATTTTTTAACAAACAATTTGATTCTTCAAAAAAAAAAAAAAAAAATTTCAAATTTTTAGTAAGTAATTGTTACCAAAAAAAAAAAAAAAAAAAACTAATTAGTAGTAATTACGAAATTTTATATTAAAAAACTTTTATTGATTAAATATCAGTTTTTTATTTCTAACTTTTTGTTAAAAAATACCAATATTTAAATTGCATATCAGTACAGATAGAATTGTTTTGTATTCAGAGTTCTATGATTTTACGTTTCTTAAAGTTTTCAAAAATCAAAATTCAAAGTTTGTTTTGAAAAAAGAGATAAGATATTAAAAACTTTTCACATTGTGAGAGAGAAGGGGCATAGAGAGAGAACCGCGAAAGCCAATCCCACGTAACAAAGAGTTTCTCTAAGAATTTTTCGGAACAGAAACTCTTGAATTCGATCACAATAGAAAAACCCAGTTCATATAAAGACTAAAGTTTAGGATTTTGATTTGGGTTTTGGAATTTGAGGCGCATTGGCATAGAGGTAAGTCTTTTCTTTTTTCTCTGAATCTCTGTTTCTCATTATTGGGTTTTTGGTTTTTTTAAGGAAAAAAAGTTTTTGTGTAGGCATTGATCTGTTAGGATTTGGATTTTGGAGATAGATTTGAATTTCGAAAGAAGTTTTGGATTCTGATTCTTATTTGGGATTTGCAGGTTCCAATTTGATCCAAGTTGGAATTTTTTTATTCTTGTAAATATTTTATTCTTTAGAATTGGATCACATTGGTGTTTGAGATTGTAATATTTGAAAGTTTAGTGGAAACTGTGAAGTGGGTCTGATTTTTTAGGATTCATATTGTAGTAACTTTGTGCATTAGGATTAAAGTTCAGGAATTGGTGTTTTTGAATGTAAAGAATTGTGGGTTTGTGAATGTGAGGTCATACATTTGGAGATTTGTTTAGTGATTTGGTAGACTATTTGGTGGTGGGATTGGTACTGAACTTGGACTTGGTCTTAGCATTTTGGTAGTTAACTTCGGAAGACAATTTCAGGATTTGTGAATGAGAGGGGTTTATAAAATAGAAAGGAGATGAGACCAAAACTTGTGGAAGTGAAGGTACAATGACTGGAGGGTCATTGGGTTTACGTACTTCAAGTTATGGTTCTCTGCAACAACAGTTTCAGAATGGTTTCTTGCAGGCTACTCAGGCATCACCGGTACTTGTGCGAAAGCCTTCAAAGATGCTTCTTTCTAGTTCAAGGGAGAAGGAAAGGCTTCTTCCCTTTATTTGTCGATATGTTGGTCGAAGGAGGGTTGCAATGCTCCTCTTGGTTGTCCTTGCTCTTTTGGTTTTTGTATTTGGTTCCTTTACAGTTAATAAAGGTCTGTTTCTATCCCCATTCCTTTTTTTTTTCCCCTTGATTGTGAGTTGTTATGATGTAGAATTGGAATTATTGTCACTGCTATTTATGATTGGGAACCTATTAGTTATTGTTTACCATGGTTTGTTGAGTTCAAAATAGTCCTTTTTATTATTATTATTATTATTATTATTATTATTTTACAATTTCAATCAAGAGATGACTCGATAGAGTTGACCTCTTTACACTTTTTATTGTGAAGCTGAATCTAGGTTATTTTGAGGCACACTTGCCATTGCTATGAGTTTCATGATCCGGTTAACTTTCTATTTAGGTTTTTCATTGTGCTACTTATTTCCTTTGTTTTGCTTTTTAGCTGTTCTTCTTCTGAATTGTTTGAGGTTGAAATCCTGTGTCTTTATGGTTTACTTTTTGAATGATGATGCTCCAGAATCAAACATCTCTTTACATATCGGAAGCATGACGCCTTATCGGTCAGATTTTCCTGTATTTTCAAATCCACTGGAAGTAGAAAATAGCCTTGGGAATAAAAATTCTTCTGGACAGAACTCTTCGGGAGGAAATGATCAAAGCAGATCCCTGTCAATTCCTCCTCCTGCTACTATTACAACACCTAGAGATGTTATAAGGTCTACCCCTCGATTGGGCCATCAATGTGAAAATTTTACACTTCCTCCTCCCCCGCCTCCTGGTAGTAAAAAGATCGGACCACGCCGTAAGTTTGAGGGTTTCTTCTAAATATTATGAGCGACATACTTTTTTGTAACCACACACTTTCTAATATTAAATAAGTCTTTAATATCTTAACATGAATATATCAACTACTGTCCCCATCTAATTTGTTCTGGTAAAGTGTTGTTGATTTTGTTCTTTCTCATTTTCTTTTCAGCATGTGAAGTATGTTACCTTCCTGTTGAGGACGCTATAGCTAGCATGCCGAGCTCTCCATCAAAATCACCAGTGCTTCGGAATTTGACATATGTTCATGATGAAAATCCTATTAAAACTGAGACTCATGGAGGCTCTGACTTTGGTGGATATCCTTCTATGAAGCAGAGGAATGAATCTTTTGATATAAAAGAGTCAATGACAGTGCACTGTGGGTAGGTTTAAGTTTGGTTCTTATTGTTGCATTTTGCTTATGTATGATCTTCATTGTCCACAATAGCTTGTACAGAATATTAATGTTTTTGTTTTTATTCTTTCAGCTAAATGCATCTGATTTTCTTCCTTTTCTGCTGGTGCATATTGTTTTAATCAGATTTGTTAAAGGAAGCAAACCTGGTGACCAGAGTGGATTTGATATTGATGAAGCTGATCTTATGGAGCTGGAGCAGTTCCATGAGGTTATTGTTGCATCAGCCATTTTTGGTACTACTGAGCATAAGACATTCTATAAAGACTTTCTTAATTTTATACATATAATTTGCTTGTCCTCATGATTGCACCTTTGCTAGGAAACTATGACAATATCCAACAGCCCAGGAACATTAGTGAAGCAGCAAGGAAAAATATTCCTTTTTATATGTTTATTGATGAAAAGACAGAAGCTGTTATGAAGAATTCTAGTGACTTGGACAGCAGTAAGAAGTTTGGATTTTGGAGAATCATTGTTGTTCGTAATATTCCATACAGTGATCCAAGACGTAATGGAAAGGTCAGTATGTTGTTGTTTGTTTGGTTTTTTTTTTTTTTTTTGGTTTTTTTTGTTTTTGTTTTTGTTTTTGTTTTTGTTTTTGTTTTTGTTTTTGTTTTTGTTTTATTTTTTATTATTATTTTTTTTAAACCAGTAGATTTGCTTCTTGTTTTTGATCCTATATCAAAATTTAGCTCATATCAATCATGTTTCCCCCCCGCCCCCCCTTCTGAAATTGGTAACTTTGAGTGTTCAATTAAGTTTTAGATTATCCTTTCATTTTCCTTTTTTGTGTATGGAGGATATTATGTTCTAACCACATTTGGAGAGAGGGAGATTGCATGACATGATACATATATAAAAGAAAAAGATTGCATATTAATTAATTCTTTTATATTCAAGGGTAAAGTAGAAAATGCATGTTTACATGTTTATTTTCCAGTTAACTTTTGTTATACATCTTCCTAACCTGTTATACCAATGCGCAAGCATATGCTAATTTAGTAATCATTATATCTTTGTTTTGCCTTTACGCCATAAATCTGAATATATTGATACTGACCAAAGTGATTCTTTGTTTTGTAACTAATGCTCAAAGTACAGCTAGGTTGCCTGAGTTGTATTAGTATTGGTATTTTCCAATCTCTATCAGATACAAAAATGCATAGAGGCAAATGTCTTTGATGAGTTCTTTCAAGCATCGGATGGTGATGTCTTGAAATGGTTATTACAAAGCATAGTTATCTATCAAAAAAAAGTTATTACAAAGCATTGTCATGAAAAAGAAAGCATAGTCATAAATTTTTTTTAATTTCAGGATGGAAATCATCATAATATTCTTCTCACTCTCTCTCTCTCTCCATGACAAGTTTTTGATTGGATACTTCATAAAATAAATTTATCTTGGTGAATGTGAAGATGATATGTGTATAACGTAACAATTTGCTCTAAATTTCATCTATTACTTCTAGTAAATTTTTTCATAATTTAATTTGATTTTGCCATACTAATTATGCTTTTAACAATACATTAGTTGATAATTTGTATTATTGGGGCCTTCAAATACCTAATCAAGATCTATACAAAAAAAAATGTCCTTGAAATTATTTGCTGATGAAGTGCCGGAAATTTGAATTTGCTAACGGATTAAAATTGAAGTAGCTAGGAATTTACATGGTCAGATATGATTCTATGTACAATATATAGTGGAAGGAAGTCGAGAAGACATTAGGCCCAGAATCTGTATCTTGGCAAGGCCAAGGGAGTTTCAGTGGAAAAACTTGGAAGTTGAGTTTGTGAGCACTGAAACCATTTCTATAATGGTTCTATAGAAAAAAATCAATGTTACTTGGAGCTGTTTATATAAATATATATATATATATATATATATATATATATATATAAACGCTTATGCGTCAATTTTGCAAAATGCATTTTTGCTATAGTAATATATATATATATATATATATATATATTTGAGTTCAAAGGCTAAGGAAAAAGAATTTCTTGGAGAACTTGTAGAAAAATGGGCCATTTTCTATATGGACTTGGTTGACAAATGATGACGTTCATATAGTGTAAAGATTTTTGTATGAAGCGTGAGAGACTAGTATCTACTAGACAAGCAAAATGAAAACTTTTATCAGATGAAAGCAATAAATATAAAGTATAACTGCTTAGGTAAAAGAATGGTGGGAAATG
Organism: Notholithocarpus densiflorus; assembly: GCA_030021035.2. NCBI lineage: Eukaryota > Viridiplantae > Streptophyta > Magnoliopsida > Fagales > Fagaceae > Notholithocarpus > Notholithocarpus densiflorus. Next base: position 2,644,630 of record JARYZH020011361.1, on the reverse strand, counting down.
TATATGCCAAGATTTGCAGGTGAATTGAGAAGTTGAATATAGATCAGGTTGGGTTCGTCATTGGTGAGGTTAAGAGTTCTATTTAGGAATGATAAGATATTAAGATCGTACAAATATAGAACAGTTACTTCTATGAATTATCTTCAAAGGCACATAGGGAAAATTTATTCTAAGAGGGTTTAACTTTTCTTAAGTCTAGAGGTTCAGATAGCAAATGCTGGGGCCTCATCGTGTTTACATTTTAAGTTGATGGTTGATGATGGCATAACCTTGTCATCAAGTTGTTTAACCTGAATGACAGTATTTTCCAAGTGAATGACAGTATTTTCCTTCAGATCAATTGGCGTGAAGTTCCTTCAACCCACTTTGTGGCAACTCAAATGAGCATCCATGTGTATTTTTAAAATTATGATTTATTAAAAGTCTTGTCTTATTTAGATGACTTAAGTCATCTAAACAAAAATATTCATAGATAGTCATTTACTACTACTTCTACTACTACTACTAGTACTACTATTTGAGGAATATTATTTTAAAAGTGGACTTTTGGTTTATCATGATATCTGAGGAATGAGGAAGTTCTGGGAAGTTGAGTTTACAGCAACTATAATGCTTTCAAACTATACTTAGGACTTGTGGTAGTATTTTGAATGGAAAGCTTATGAAAATTTTTTCTGTCAGCACAGCAGTTAAATTCTTTTTTCCCTTGTCTAGTGTTGTCCTTTCTTCCCCTGGCCCCACCTTGGGCCTACGCATTGCATTTAAATCCCACTTGGCAGGATCTCCTAGCCAATAGATCTACATGAAATTTGGTATCTTGACAAAATAAGATTGATGCTTTTAGATTAAGTGCTGAAGCTAATTTGGGCTATGGATTGTGTACTTTAATTGTGGTCCTTTCGTGATTGAATATTCAATTAAAAGAGCCTGGTGTTATCATTCCTTGGCAATGAAAATTCTCAGATAAGGATCTGAAGTATATGTGAGCTTTCTGGTCCAAACTCATTGGATGCAAGTGTAAATTATCTATTTGAAAAAAAAAAAAAAAAAGAAGCTATATGGAGTATATGACCTTTTTGTGCAAAATTTGTTTAAGAAACTGGGGGTTCATGGGTTCTATGATCCTTATTCAGTAGCTCTCTGTTATAATAGAACTTTAAACATTGATCTTAAGTATCGCTTTGTCAAGTGAAAATTTGTATAATGACAGTGGCAACTGCTTCGTAAAATTCTCTTTAAAAAAAAAAAAAACTGCTTCGTAAAAGCAGAGGATCAACTACAATCTGCATAGTAGGACACCATCATAGCAATTTGGGCCTTTATTAGTGGCAGCATGTGTAGTGTCATATCTAGGGAACTTCGGTTTATGGTCTTTTCCTTATTTTCTGTCTCTTTGGTCATGCCAATAAGATCTCTTAGCTTGTTGGAGAGGTGACTTCAAGAGTCATCAAAGCTCTGATTTGTTGAATGCTATTCCATTATGTTTGATGTATTGTATTTAGGGGAAGCACAATTCTAGGATGTTTGAAGGAATTGAAGCCTCATTGCTTCAAGTGAAACTCTGTTTCTTGGATTGTTGTTTGATTGACTTAGGACTATTCTGGATGTTAATTGTTCTTTTTTTTGGAGTTCCTTGATTTTTGTAATTTTTGAACTTGTATTCTTGTGTACTAGGGCTTTTACCTGTTTTTAGTTCAATTAAACTTCAATATGCAAGGGTTATGTTGTGGTGGCCTTTATATTGTAGCAAATCTTGGGGGATGACATGGTCAGTTCAAAACCAACAGTTCTTCTTTTTCAGTCTTTCATCATCATCATCATCATCCTACTTGTTGTATAATAATGTTTAAAAAAATTGTTTGTTTGTTTTATTTTTTGCTTTTTTTTACACTTCACAATAGAAGGATTTTGGGTTGTTTGTTTGTGCATGATTTTAGGCATGTTTATACACATGCATGCCAACTATATTGTTTGATATGACTCTCCACCTGAAGGTGGTCCAACTTTTGTTGTGTCGTTAATACCTTTTTTTATTTTATTTTATTTCCCAAAAGTAAGGATTTAATATGTTTAACGTTTGACAAAACAACGTAGTTTTTTATTTGAATTTAGTTAAGTCAGCCCCAACCTTACTTCCCGTCAAATTCTCTCAAAAGTGAGAAACAATGGTTTCAGTTTTCTCAAGCTCTTAAATTTACCTATTTCAATTAAATTCAAATTATTCACTTCCCCAGTTCCACTTCCAAGCTTCTATTAAATATTCAGGAAGGTAAAATCTTTCGATCTCTTCCATTAAATAATAAAAAAAAATTCCTGTTTTACTACTATAAATCCATGAAAAGAAGCAAAAAGGTGAAATTAGTTGTAGGTTTTACTAATAACAAAATCGAACTTTACAAAATATGCCATGGGGTCAATGCTGGCTCAAAGGGGGAAAAAGTGCAAAGTAAATAACCGAAGAATCCTGTGAGCCCACAGGTAAGGTTGCATATATTTTTCTTCAATCTCCCTTTTTTTCCTTGGGGTGGTGTGGAGAGCAAATGAGGGGCTCTACCACTAAACTTCCTTTTTCTGTGATGGAATACACGCTTAGATTATTTGCATTGCATTTCATTAGATTATCTGCTTAGATTGAAGTGTGCTTTTCATCCTTGTCCTTGTTCTTCTCTTTTAGATTTGGTTGAGCATTGTAGTTTGAGAGCTGTTTGTAATTCTCCCTGAGTGCACCCCTGGTGTACTTAGTTTGTTATTATTAATAAAATTTTTCATTACTTATCAAAAAAAAAAATTATCTGCATTTCATTTTTTATATTAGGTACCCCTGCAATCTATTATGGGGAAAAATTGTGATGAAGAAATTAGAAACCTTTTGAGTCCTTAGGTGTATTAGATGTTGATCCTGTATGTACTTGTGACAGGTTCCAAAGCTTCTATTGCATAGGATCTTCCCCAATGTGCGGTACTCTATATGGATTGATGGAAAGCTCCAGCTTGTTGTGGATCCATATCAAATTCTTGAGAGGTACATCCCGTCGTCTGTTTGTGTTTACCTTTTATGCTCTTGGTATGTGGAAACCTCTATGTAGGTGATTTCTTAATGGCTAAGACATTTATAGGGTAAAACAGGCATTAGAGAGTTTCACCATATTTGATATGTTTCCAAGAATGATCTTTGACCCAAGTAGTGTAATTGGATATTTACCTATTCACTAGCTTTATTTCTCTCAAAATTTTATTAATTTTGATATTAAAGAAATTTATTATTTCTTAATTTCAGATAGATAATTGTAGATATCGTCAATATTGTTCACCGATGCAAGTAATGTAATTGTAGATTTCCTCTTGATCACCTGCTTTATTTTTTGAAGAATCTAATGGCATTGATGTTCATGAATGGAGGAAGGGACATGATTATCTGAGCTCATAGGAAATCATTTAATATTTTTTAATATATTGCCAGGTTCTTGTGGCGTGAAAATGCTAATATCGCCATCTCAAGACACTATAAACGCTATGATGTGTTTGTAGAGGCTGAAGCTAATAAAAATGCTGGGAAATTCGACAATGCCTCCATTGATTACCAGATCGATTTTTATAGAAGGGAGGAGAATTTAACAGCATATAATGAGTCTAAGCTTCCGATTACTAGTGGTAGGTTTCATGCATTCATGTTTGCATGAATAACTTTGAAGATATTTATACATGTACATATTTTATTCTTGCAATTGTACATGTTTTTGCAGATGTTCCTGAAGGTTGCGTCATTGTAAAGGAGCACATTCCCATCACAAATCTATTTACCTGTCTATGGTTCAATGAAGTTGATCGTTTTACTCCTAGGGATCAGTTAAGCTTTTCCACTGTTAGAGACAAAATAATGTCAAAAGTTAGTTGGAGTATCAATATGTTCGAGGATTGTGAAAGACGTAACTTTGTGATACAGGTTAGCATTTACTTATTGCCATATGGATGCAGGGAAATTTTTTTTTTAGAGCATTTAAGCTTAAGTGAAATTTGCATTTATTTCTCAATAGAAAGCTATTTGATCTAAGTTTGTACTCAAGATAAAGAGTAGGACATATGTTAACACATTGATTGGTACCACTTTTCTTAAAGTGGTGTAATTTGCATGAGAACATGCCATTGGGTCAGACACAGACACAGGCAGATGCACATACATATTTATGTTATTATGTTTTTTTTCCTGCTAGAGGAATCGTAGTTTTCTCTGCTTTCTTCCCCAGTTTCCTTTCACTGGGTAGTTAAGGTGCAGCTGGTCCTATATTATGGGAGTGTGGAGAAAAAATTGTTAGGATGGGGAAGGTTTTTTCCACTTCTATCTTATTTAATTTGTCATTCTTTTGGTGTTTATAGCATTTAAATCTTTAACGTCCATTTCCCATAATGCTGCCACAGGAGGAATTTCTCTTCCCCAGAAAATGATGGAAAGTTGAATGTTCCTAGTTGCATTCTAGTGTCTGCATTTGAAACTGGTTAAAAACATGTAGATAAAAATAGATCCACACCCCCCCCCCCTCCTTTTTCCTGGAGAAAAAATATTTAGATTCTCTTTTGTATATGCTCAGTGTGAAAATTTTGACATACAGGATTACCACAAAGGTGTAACAAAGCCCCCCCCCAGGCCTCGTCCAGTTGGTCCAGTTATCCGTCATCCACCACCTTTGCCTCGTTCTATTCCAATTGTAAGGTCTCCAGTGAAGAAGAGCAATAGGCGAAAAGGAGAGAGGAGATCTGGTCAGAAGCGTCATCGTAAAGTTATTGCTGGTAGTAGAGATAACAATTCATTTTAGTTCTTTTTTTTTTAATAGAGAGAAGAGAGGGGGGGGGGGGGGGGTGTTGGGGGCAGTGGGGCGCTAAAGAAATTGTCATCTTTTGATTTTTCTTTCTTTCATTCAAATTATACATCACGGGTTAGGAAATTGTGGTTAGATTCTTGCAGGATGGTTGAGGACAACAGTGGCTCTAATTTTGTTTTAGAAAATGTTGATAAATATCCATTTTTGTTGTAAATACCTTTACTACCAATAATTGTCATATAAGCTGCTCTGCCATTTTCAGTAGCCTTAAACAATGTGTTGTTTTCCCCGGACAATAGACTTAACTTTTCGTTTTCATGTTATCGGTAGTTCTTTGGTGCTATACCAGCCGGAAAATGTGAGACTTACTCCACATTTATTTCGATAGACAAAAGCCCAATAGAGTGAAATATGTTTTTCGCTTTCAAAGAGCGGAAAATATTTTCCAAAATGTTACATACTCAATAGACTCACAAATGGGGTTCAAGTGATAGTTTAGTGGCATGAGGATAAATTGCTTAGCCCATTAGGGGTGAGAAGCTCCTGAGTTACTTGGTAATTGGTTTTGGTGTGTGGGTTCAATTACCCATAGGAGTTTGATTACCAATGAGATTGTTATACCGTATGCTTTGTGCTGAAGTTCTCTTATGTCATTAAAAAAAAAGTGGTAGTTCAGTGGTAATGACATTATTTGTAATGTCTTGTGTTTGTGGTTTGCACTCTAGCTCCTCCTTCCCCACTATGCTTATCTAAAAATAAAAGACTCAAATAAATTTCATTTGAGAAAGAACACTCCTAGCATTAACTTATCTCCTTCTCTCTCTTCAATCAAGCATTAGTGTTTGTTGATTGATATTGATTGAACGTTGACTAGTTTATTCAAACAAGTCGTTTTCTTGTTTAGTTTTTTGAATGATTTCTAGTAAAATGGATTTTGACAAAATACAATTTGCTATGAAATAAAGTTTAGTATACTGCCAAAATTCATTTTAAAAAATAATTTTGTTAGAATGAAATTGCATTTGGTTATGTTACTTAGAGAATACTTTTTTCCCCCTTTTTTTACCAAAGTACATTGTTGGCCTTTAAAGTTTGGGAATTACATTTCGACTATTCATGTTTGATTCTATTTTCATATTTACCATACCGTCTATTTCCATTATTTCCATTAATGTGACTATCAAGTGTCTATCATGTTTTATTCTTTCATGAAATACTAATTATAAAATGTTGTAGAATGAAGAAATTTCATGATCAAATTACTAACAAAAAACAGTAGGACCAATATAAAAACGAAATCTAACATGAATGGCCAAAATGAAATCAATCCAAATTTTAGAGGGCCAAAAGTGTACTTTATTCTTTATTTTTATTAAGCAATGATTTATCATTAAAATATTATGTATTTTTATATAATAGTTTGAGTACATAAAACAAAAATATCAAGTAGAAGGTAGAAGATAATATAATCATACTTACACACAAACAAAAATATTAGTTTATTTTAAATCAGATAATTTTGTACATAAAAAATTAAAAAGAAAAATAACCAATAACAATTTCTCAAAACAAAAATCAACAATTTCTATAATTCTAGATCTATGCACGTACAATTTTTTCATTGAGACTTTCCATGGTCTCTCCAACAAGTGCCTATAAATATAATAAACAAGTAAAATAGTGTTGAGGGTCATTTTTGAGAATCCAAGTAGAAAGAAGAAAAGCCCACCAACAAGGACAGCAAAGGGTTGGCAAACAGGTGGCAAAACCATTAGGCCCAAGCGGCATGAATAATGGATCACAGGCTTATGAAATAAATAAATGGGCATCGAGGAGGCAAATGGGCTTAAAGAAGCCCGGAAAAAGAGAAATGGTATACCCATGGGCAGTATATGATATAGAAAAATGAGAATGGGCCACTGTAGGCCCAAAGTAATGCAAAAAAAGAAAGCAAGGGGTTAATGGCAAGCCCATGAACCCCAAGGATGAGAATTAGGTAATTGGGTCAGGGAAGCCCAATGAAGTTAGTAAAAGCCATGGGAATGCAGAGTCAGTAAAAGGGCTAAGGAAGTCCAAAGAAAGCAAATGGGTCAAGGATGCTCAAGAGGAAAACAAAAGGGGACACAGGAGCCCATAAGTAGGAAAACCAATGGCCATGATAAGCCACTGGGGGAAAGAATAAACAGCAGGCCTAAAGAGGCCCAGCAGGATTGAGTCATTACAACAGGTATAATAGAGTGATATGGCAGTAAATGAGGGCAATCAAGAAATGGGCTAAAAGAAATGTAAAGCCCAATAACAAATAAAGCCCAGCCCCTAAAGGGAGCGGGAAATCAAAAAGCAACTCACATAAAAGGTCAAAAAACGGACGGCAGACTGTGCAGGCAAGCCTCCAGACCACGGCGGACGCATGAGCAGCAAGCAGATTTTGGACGTACATGAAAGAGAGGCACGCGCAAGGCCCAGATCTCACCAGCCTGTACCCAGCCAATACAAGACGCAGTGAGGTCATGGGTCAGAGGTAAGAGGCATGGTTTGGTGGTGGGGAGAGGGGAAAACCTATTTTGAGGTTCCTGCTAGGGCTCTTTTGGGGGAAGTGTCCTGTTGAGATGACACACCACCTAAATGGGCAAAGCTGAGTTGGAGCCACTAGGTGCATGCCATAAGGGATAGGGAGAAAGAAGGCACCCACACCGTAGTAGGAAGGGGTGCCACGACAGACTAACAAACAAAATAGTACTTTTTGTCTGGTAATGGGGGGTGGCACATAGACGGTCCAGTGGTGGTCGGCAAGTACACCAAGACCAGCCAAAGGTGGTTAAGGGCTAAAACAGTAAAATCCGGCCACGGCAGGTGTTATAAAAGGGGAGGACGACCATCTGAGGAAGGGGGGATATCACATCACAAAAAAAGAGAAAACAAGGAAAAAAGAAAGAAATGAAAGATAAGAGGAAAAACGGAAACAAAGAAAGAAAGAAAAAAAGGAAAAAACAGAGAGTTAGTTCGGCAGGCATGCACCAATAGGTTATTTCTCTCTCTCCCTCTCAAAATCCTACCCTCTACCAAAAGCAAAAAGGGGTTCCTCCGGGCACCAACCATTTAGGTCCGTTTCCCTCAAATCGATTAATTTCTGCGGCAGGATTTTCTTGGGAGATTAATTGCGTTGAGAAGAGGTGTTCTTCCCTCTCTGGTTTTGGGTCATGCATACTAGACTTACTCTGAGTTCTTTCTTCTTTTGATTGACCCATATGCTGACCACTTATTCATTTGCGTTCTTTAAATTATTGTTGTTGTAATTATCATCCTTAAGTATGGATTAACTGTTCACTTTAATCAAGAAGCTGAAGTGTTCTTCTTTTGTTTTATTATCATATCTGCTTGCCACGACTCATTTAGAATAGCTCTGCCTGCCGTAAGCATGCTCCTGGCAGACGAGGTATAGTTTGCGCACAAACCAGACCAAGTTGAGTTCTAGTTGGACCGGTCTCAACTCCCTTACTCAGAACATTTGGACCTAGTACCGCAGGAGGCAGCCCAGCCCAGTACAACAATAGTACTGCATGAGGCAGCCCAGTAGAACACAAAAAGCCCACCACAAATAGTTATGGGGGAAATGAAACAAATTTATTCTTAGCCAATATTGTACAGCTAATAATGAGTCCGTTTCTAAAACCCCCATTCTCAAAATTAAATTCCAAAGAAGTTGAACTCCAATCTAAGCCTAGACTCCGGCATGTAAATCCAAAATTGAGTGTGAAGCTTTTGATCCATTCGCCTTCCTTAGTTTACTTCCTTCTCTTTCCTTGGCTAGTCCATGTCTTGTCAGAAAGAACTAGAATTTGAATTTAGGGGGACATGAATAAAAGAAATTTCATGCGAATCCAAAGTAGTGTCTATCGGAAATTAGCAAAATATCAATAGAAGAAATGACACAAAATAATTTTTCTTACTCGATTCCAACTAAACCATCTATTAAAATGGAACTTAATGTTCTTTTAAATTCTAAAAAACATCTATGATTGATTATGTATTAAATTTATAAATAATCTTCCTTTCAAAAATTAAAGAGTTTTTTAGAAATCATCTTTCACAATCAAAGTGTTTTATGAAATTTTGTTTAAGAATTATAAAAGATTGGGATATTGGCATTAGATGTTGACGCTACATCACTAGAATTAGTTTTTGAAATATTTGCATTTTTTTTAATGTCAAATATTGTAGTACTTTTCTCATAATTTACAAATCAAACTAATAAAAAAAAGTACTTAGTTTTTTATTTTATTTTAAAAATGAATGAATTGTTTAGGTGCAGTCAAATAGCAAGAAGTAAAATACTGTTTAAGTACAGTCTAATAATAACAAATTATGACATGTGACATCATTTTATTAGACAAACTAAATATGATTGGCAAACTTATGAAATACTTATTAATGTAAAATATGGATGAAGGGACTGTTAATGCAAATAAAATAGAACTTCCGGGAGCAAAATTCAAAATTTAAAATTTTAGGGTGTAAAATTCAAAATTTACAGGATAATTTTTCATTTTTAGATACAAATAGTTGTATGTGACGTGATAGTTGTTGGAACATTTTAATATTAAAATCTAATTTTTAATAAATTAATTAAACAATAAGTTAGTAAATTCCATGAGAAAAAAGTGGAAATTTCATGTGGTTAATAAGTGAGTAGTTAGCATTTTTCTATATATAAAAAAAAAAAAGTTAGCGTTTTAGTAAAATTTTAGGTGGCAAATTATTGTTTGTTCTAATTTGGTATATCATTGAAATTATTTTTTTATCCACCAACTAGTAACAATTTTTCACCTAAATTTTGTTGTAAAAATATTGCAGACATAATATTTCTTTTTAGTAAAACATTGATTTATAGGAGAGGAGTGCTCATTCATCTATAAGGTTTTAAGTTATTGAGTTAAGATTTTAGAAAAGAACTTATAAACTCAAACAAAGGCAAGCTTAGCCATTTCCTCTGTATTGAAGGTAGAAAGCCTTATTTGCTCTCTTCATTATATATAATTAGGTAACTTCTTTGACCCTCTTTACAGATCATACTGTGAAAATTACTCCCTTTGTAGCTCAACTTTTTTTTTTTTTTTTTTTTGGCTTTTTAAAATTATTATTATTATTAAAAGAAGAATCCCTATCCCTAAACAGCTGTATGGGAGACTACACAATGATGTCGGCCTCTGTGGATATCTTAATCTATGGGATATAATAAGATACTTTGTCATTGGTTTGCTGCACAGAGCAAAACAGTACAGCTACTTTGTTTGATATAAAATATCCCATTATTGCTTTGCACCCATCAACATTAGATCAAAGAATATCAAGCTAAGATCAGAATAGAATAAAAAGGCAATATTGAAATTGAAAAAAAGGAAAAAAAGTCCTTTGGAAGAAATGAAAAGCAACTCTGAATTTGGTGTGGAACTTAAAAAATTAAGGGATAAATTCAACACATGATGGCATTGATTTTTTTTAGTCTTCTTTGACGCCTTCCAATATGCAATTAAACTAAACATGAGAAGCATTAAGAAGAAAATTCATAATCAAATGGAGTCTATTAAGCAAATTTTGTTGACTATATGCAATTTTCAATTTCACATCAAGATATCAATAACTTCTTCTTCTTGCAATGAATGTATTAATGGAGATTTGAAATCAATGGTGCCGTATCCCCTTCACAATATAATGTAATCTGTCAATTATATGTATAACAGTTAATTTTTGTTGTAATTAAAAGCATTTAATATCTAAGCATTTCTTACATGATACAAAACTGACTAAAACTTAAAGTAAAGATATAAATATAGATAATTTTATTTCACTGATTTAATCCGAAATTAAAAACTTTCTAGCATCATATTTTATAAAATTGTTGAATAATCACAAATTACTAATGTGGTGAGTGATAATTAGTAAATGAAAAAGTGATATTAATAGTGGGCCTAGATGAAAACCAATAAGAAATTGACTACATCAATATTTTGTAAAAATATTGTAAAATAGTTTGTGACTGTAACATTACTTAAAATTGTTTGAACAATTGAGATAGATCTATATATAATATCCTTATTATAGCTTCTCCCATAAATAAATTAGCAAGAGTGAAATTCGGATAAGCATTCAAAATTTATTGGGGGATATTTTAATGTTTAGTAGCTCAACAGAAGGAGAAGAATAACCAAGGTCAATTAAAGATAAGTATAAATTTCATCCTAAAGATAACCCTTTACCTTTTTGACTCACATTAAAGTTACTATCCATCTCTTTGTCTAACTAGTGGACAATAAATTGAGTTAGAGAAGAAAAGAAAAGAAAAGAAATGAAAATGAACACACTTTAATAATGATTTCTTAACTGTTATCCTTTTTTTTTTTTTTTTTTTTTAGAATCCTAAATTGAGAGAGATATATATATAAATATATATTTTTTATTTTTTTATTTTAGAATCCTAAACTGATATCAAATGGTCCTAGTACCATACCATGGTTCCAAAAACCAGTAATAATTATAAATTAATAATGTAGACCCATAATAAGTCTATGACCCACAAAATGTGCAATTGCTTAGCAGAAGAAGCAAGAAACAGAAGTCACCAGAAAAGCATGGCTCTATTTTGCATGGTTTTAGGATATGGAGAAGGAAGCAATCTCTATGCCATTTAAGGCATATATTTCCAACACCCACCTTATTATTCATCCTCACCACATCTCTAAAATCCATAACCCCAATATATAAATAATTAAATATATAACCCTCCAAAACTAAAACCTCCTTAATGCCAGTGCACACTGACACTGCACTCTTATCTCTCTGCTCTTTTCTTTCTCCTCCCAAAAAAGAACTCCCACTTGTTACAAACCCTTTTCAGCTTCATCTCCCTTCATTGCCTCAGCTTTTGGGTTTTGGATCCATGGTTTTCTTCTCTCTCTAATTACTGTGTTTTTTTGTTTCTTTGTACTGAGTATTGAATATCGAGGTTTGGGTTTATGTGGTTTATGTTGTTTTAGTCTTTTTTTTTGGATAAGCTTGTTGTTAAATTGATAGGAGAAGCAATATGTGGTTTTGGTCAATGGGTTCATTTGGGTTTTTAGAATTGTACAGTAAAATCTAAGATTGGGTTCTGATCAATGGTTTATTTGTATTTCTATTAATTTTACAATTGGATTCATAGGTTGGTATTGATTTTGATCAATTATTCACAGTAAAGAGTAGGGTTTTGGGTTTTTCTGCTTTTCTTATGACTCTGCATTGAAAGTTGTGGTTCAAAAGGATTTGGATGTTGTTGAGCCATCGTTGAATTGAGATTGGAGCTAACCTTATTATAGGAGAAGAAAGTTAAATTTGAATTTTTTATTATCAATGGGATCATCTGGTTTTTTATTGATATGTATTCTCCATTCTGGGATTGCTCTGACTTGTGGAGCTTTAATGATGTTTTACTCCCATGAGGTCTATGTGTTTGGCCATGGCCTCGAGACCGCGATTAAGCTTCAAGGATCAACACCCTATGATCAGTTACTGATTGGAACCTCCGATTCCTTCTCGGGTTTGCTTTTATTTGCAATAGGGTCCCTTTTGTTCATGGTGGGTTTTGTTCAGGACAGAGAGTTTCAGAGTTTTTTTGCCAAGGGATGTGTGTTTCTTCACATCTCCATGGCTGTTTGGAGAGTATATTTTGGGATGAAGCTTGAGGATCTTGCTTTTGATTGGCCAAGGCAGGTTTTTGGGGATATTGCATTGGCACTCTCTTGGGTTTTCTTTCTTGTGTACTCATGGAGAGAGAAGTATGATTAGTTTTGCAGTCACTTTGTTAAGGTGCAATCATGAGGGAATTCGAATTGTTGTGGACAGTTAATGAAGCTGTTGTTTTCTCCCTCTGCCTGCTGCTTGGTTATACTTTAATTGGGACATAATTGAATGAGTTTGAGCTGGAATTGATTTGGAACTCTGGTTTTCACCCAAGTGGATTTTATTGGTTTTCTGTCCTGTGAAGTTGCTGGGGTATGTTGGAGTAGGAGAAAATTGGAGGAGACACAGCACATATTGAATTTCAGGTAACTTAAACCTTGGTTAGAGTCTGATTATGCTTCAACTCTAAGAAAGTGAAATGGAATCTGGGTTGCAATCTTTGCTCAAATCTTTGAGGATCTTAGAAATGCTTTAGTTTCTGTACTTTTGGCATCATGTAATGAAGATCCTTGTAAATTGCTCCACTTATATGTCATCATGTACACGACAATGAGAATGTTTAATTCCTGTTATACTTCTCGGGCACTAGTATCTTTATCATTCCCACCCACTTTACCTTTAAACAAAATGCTTTTTTCAATTTTTCATAACCAAATCATAAAATCTTAAAGCAAATTAACGAAATTTACAGCCTAAACAACCTTGTGCAGTACCAATTCCTTTTCCATTGACATAGGAATTATTCTAATTTCCAACCATGATAATGCTGTTCTGTCTAATCAGTGGAATTGTGGTGAGATGGAGGTTCTTACGATAGACGATCTTCTACAGTTTGATCCATCATTTTGTAGTTTTGTCATTGAAATATCCTAAATTGCTTGCGTTTGTGCCAATTATAATCCTTGCTTGCTAATGTTCAAAAATTAATTAATCATAACTTATTGGATCTTCGTTTCGATTTGTAATTGGTGAGATTGGGGAGAAAAAGACCTTTATGGGACAGTACTGCCTTTGCTCTTCAGAATGCCAAGCAAATGTCTCGTGATATTATGATTTGCACCAAGGAAAAGGAAGTAGCACAAGATATTACAGATTTTAGTACATAATTTTTACAAATTTTTTTTTTGGTAAGCATAATTTTTACAAATTGATGTGATAATAAATGTAAATTGGTGGACTTGAAAAAACATAACATATGAATGTCTGATTATTTTTTTCTGAATGGTCAAAAATATATATAAATATATATATAAATATATATATATATTTATATATATATTTGAGAAAGGAATGGTCAAATATTAGTGTATAAAATTTATGTAGTAAAATTTGTAGGAATATTAAATCCTAACACTATTCTTGCACCTAATCTCTTAAATAGTCAAGGTGTTAGTTTCTTTATTTGCTCTCTCAAAGTTATTACTATATTTACTACAAAAACTTATATATTGTCGTGACAATAAATGTGATTGGTATCACATCAATCATATAGGTGAAACATCAATTTATAAGACTCATACAATAAAATTTGTATTATTCCTAAGATCACTGGCAATTATTTCTTGTTTTAAATGCCAACCTAGGTTTATGTTTGTTTTGCCTTCTACAATAAATTAATAATGCATTTTTAAAGATACAAAATTTATAAATGTTAGTGAGTGTAGTTTTTTTTTTTTCCAGTAAAAAAAGTGAGTGTAGTTTTTTATTTTTATTTTTTGATATTTCAATAGTGGGGCAAGGGAGATTTGAGCCTTAAAATTTTGATCGTCTTCATTGGAAATATCAAGAAGTGTTAATTGGACTACAAGATTCTTCATTGATGATTTTAGCTTTAAATTTTCTAAATTATGTCTCCTCTCGTAACTAAGGGGTGGTGATTACAATCCTCTAAAATTCTTAAGATACCCCTATGTGTTTCTAAAATTTATCTATTCATTTGAGATGAAAAAAATAATTTAGATTTTGTCATATCACTAATAATTAAAATAGATATCAACTTTTTTTTGGGTAAACAAAAAAGTGTACGGGGAATGGGACAACCCCTACGCGCCCAAGGCAATTGTGAAAAGGATGAGCACCAACGCAGTTGGGGGTGGGGGGACACTCAAACCCAAGACCGGAATTTTGTTAGCCCAAGTCCCTTTCCATCGGGCGACTTGTTGCGTTGGCAAATTTGAAAATTTTGATAGTTAACATTTATTTAAATATGTTGATGATGTGTTATCCTCATTTTAAAATGGATAAATAGGATTTTATGATAAAGTTATCTTGGAAACTCTAGAGGGTCCTAATTTTAAAATAGATAAATAAAAAATTTTAGGAATTTTATGATAGAATTATCTTGAAAACTCTAGAGGGTCCTAATTTTAAAATAGATAAATAAAAGAATTTAGGAATTTTATGAAAGAGTTATCTTGAAAACTATAGAGGGTCCTAATCTTGATGAAGATCTTAAAGTATATTTGACTTAAAAAAAAAATTTCATATTATTTTTCTAGAATCCTCTAAATTATAGCAAAAACTTTAATTAAGTAACAAATCGAGATTTTTATAAAACAAAATATGTACTGCCCATTTCATCAATTCAACCCGTTGCAAGATTTTTCCGTAAAATTGACCTCTAAGAGCATTCACATCCGGGAATTCTATTTTATCCTATTTTACCATCTGAAAAAGCTATTTTATCAATTATACAATACTATTTTACAATACATTCAGCATCCAAACTTTTATTTTCTTATACAATACATTAAAATAATATATTTACACAATAAAATATATTTTTGTCTCTCTCTTATTTTTTTTTCTCTCTCTCTCTCTCTCTCATCACCTCCATCACCACTGTGAAGACCCAAAACCCCAACACAGTTTATCCACAAAAAAAAAAAAAACCCAACACAGAACCAAAAAAAAACCTCATTGATCCACAATCAACATAGTTTATCAAAAACCAAAAAAAAAAAACCCATTGATCCACCATCAACAACACACACTGATCCACCTGACCCATCAAGCAAACCCACTGTTCCACCATCAACAACACACGCCAATCCACCTGACCCACCAAGCAAACCCAACAAACTCAGCCCTAAACCCACCGTGCCACCACAACCCACGGCCCACCACACCGATGCCACCACGATCCACCACCGAAACTCAGCCCCAAACCCACGGCCAAAACCAATTAGTAAACCCATCACCACTCACAACCAAATCCGATTTGTAAACCCACAACCACGCCGATCTCGCCCAGAGAATCCTACAAACCCACAACCACGCCAGAAACCCATGAACAAACCCACTTGGTCTGAGATGAGCTATGGAGAGAGAGAGGATGAAAGAAAGGCTTGCATGCGGCGGCGGCTGTGTTGGTGGTGGCCACCGTTACCCATCATCGGAACAGCAGAGTTTTCGGGTTTGAAGAAGAGAGAGCAGAAGAAGAGAGAGAAAGATAATGAATAATGAGAGAGGAGAGAGAAGAACCAAACCGATTAAAAAACAATATTTTGTTTATACCATTGTGATACAGTGCCATCCTACCTTTAGAACGGTACTGTAGCACTATGGCAAAAAAATTTAAATTTTTACATGTTTCCATGTTCAGATGTTGAGCTATTTGGGCCTCATGCTAAATTTTCCTTACATTTGTCATATCCAAGGCCGGATGCGAATGCTCACAAAAGCAAAGCTACTATTGAGATGCCCATGTGGCTTGTTTTGGCAGCTAAAGTTGTGGGCATTTAGGAATGATCTTTAAATTGCAGTTTCCTTAGGCGTATATTGGTATTGCCATGGAAGTTGAAGTTGGTGCACAAATTGCTATTCACATGCTGACTAACCCCATTGTTTCTGACAGTTTTCTTTGGATCAGTTATTGTTAATTGCAGTTACTCATGACATCAGTCTCCCATCTCGTAGTTAGACACTCCTCCCATGACAAAAAATGGATAATATTACGTACACCCCTATTACTACATGTACCCAAAAAAAAAGAAAAAGTTATAAGACCACAAATTATTTCATAACTATTTTGCCATAATTTTGACATGGCAGACCGTGAATGATTAACTATCGATTACACATGGATCTACTATTTTTCTTCACCAATTACAATCTTCCAAGTCATAATTGTGGCAAAAAAATTGTAAAAAATTTTGTGATCCTAAAATTGTTCATACCCATGTTGCATCTATATGGCAGCGGGCTCAGGTGATGTAAGTACTTGTGAGATGGGTGTGAAAAATTTTGTGATTTCTCTAGTGCCTATAGCGTTACTCTCAATTTGGATGTGATACATCAGACAACTTTATTTTTATCATGTTATTTCTAATTTTATAATTCTCACATAGTTATTTACTTATTTGATGCACATAATGAAAATTATTCCATGTGCTCATGAGGAGAGTAAAAGTTCAACATGACATGAGCTGATTGTACTCTTTTTCCTTTGCTTAGGTTTTTTTTCTATTAAGTTTTTCTTTGCAGGGTTTTAATGAGGCAATTCAAAAGCATTTAAAGGTTCACAAGAATATTGTACTATTTTTCTTTCGTCAATAATTTTTTCCCATTAGATTTTTCATTGGCAATGTTTTAATTAGGCATGTTCTTTGCGAGTGGTCATCTAAGGGGAGTGTTGAAAATTGAGACAATTGCTAGCTGGATTTTTCTGTAAAACACTTACTAATTTCAGGTTTCTATTGTGTAGATTTTAGTTGTAAAACTTCAGCCCTTATTGCTGCAAAAGTTATCCAATAGCATTCCAATTGATTTAGTAAATATATTAAAACCAACGGCATGCTAAAGGCTAATATATGAGGGCCTTGTTGTAAAGAAGGAGATATAACTTTTCAAGAGAACAACTACTTAGCAGACGTTTGGTTCGCTATAATGTTACATTACGCCATAATATTACGTTATTGTAATCTTACATTAATGTAATACTAATACAACATTACATTGTTTAGGAAGGTGATGAGATTAAAATAATGTGATATATTTTGAAATTTTAAATTATAGTTGTAGGGACCGGATTTGGATCCTAGGCCCAAAAGGTGTATGGACTTAGGCCCAATAAGCCCGAAACAATAAATTTGTAGAAAATGGGGCGAAAAACTGGGCTTCAATGAATTAGCCAACCAATGAGGTAGAACTTGATGACAGGAGAATGAAAATAAACAAGTTATGGCTTGAGAAAAACATCTTCGGCCAAGTTCGAGGAGACTGCTTCTCTTCTATTAATGCTTAAGTGAGGTTACAAATTGCGTTCTAGAGTGCTACAGTGTTTTTCCTTCTTTTTTTTGATCCTCCTCTCATGAGGGGTCTCCCACATTATATAACTCCCTTTGGATCATCTTGATCCTACACTTGTTGATCATCTGGGCCCTTACTTGAGTGTCTGTCCCATCAGACACCCTTTCTAACTTTCTGTGAGTTGCAGTAGCCAAGGCAGCACTGTTCAGGGGTCTTCTTCACATAAATGTGACCATAAAAGTAGCTGCAGTGCATTCAATACGGTGGTAGCAGCTTTCCCTTAGATATTCTTGGGTTTCCCTCATTCTCGCATGTTCATGATGCACGTTCCTATTATTTGAGCTTCTTGGAGGGTCACTCTAATTGCTGAAATACATACTTGAGCTGCATTCATCATATCCGAGGAGGAGTTCCTCCTCGGACCACCTTCCATTTGTTCCTTACTCATGAGACTTTAAACTGGAATTCCTAATAACTATTTGTCCCTCCTCGGACCATTCAACGTTCTCGGACAAAGCCCAAGGCCCAATAAATGATTCTGGGCCCTTATCCCTACAATAGTAATGTTAGAAAAAATAAAATAAACCAAAAACTTTAATGTTACATTATGGTAATGTGTATCACATTAAAAACACATCACGGCGAACCAAATGCCTCTTGTTATACTTTTAGCAACAGAAAAGAAAGTGGATGACTACTTAAATACAAAACTTCTATTACTCTTTAGTTTTATTTCTTGCAAAGTGACAAACTGTAAACAAAACAAAATAATTCAATAGTGACTCAAAAAAAATAATTGGAAATTTTTTTTTAATGATTAGGAATTTGAGCATTATAAAATTTATCGTAGTGCCAAAAAAAAAAAAAAAAAAAAAAAATCTCAATTGAACTTGTATTTAGAAGAGCCTAAACTTAGCAAAAAGCAAAATCCAAAGTTGGAAGTTCTCCCTTGGTGGAAAGAACATTACAACTGGTTTCCAGAACTTTCTTTAATGGCACGAGATCTCATGAGCACAAGAAAAAAAATGCATTTGAATCAAGTTTTAGCACAGGAAAAAAAATTCTTACTCCATATCAATCACGTCTTTTGCCTGAGAACGTGGAAGCTAGTTGTGCACTAAAAATTGATTATATGGATTTGAAGGTATTTTAATTTATTAATAGAGTCATAAAAATTATACATTTTTAACTTTTTATTGATAAGCTTTGATTTTCTTTCATGATACACTTACGTTATATTAAAATATTGTATTGTAGATGAAGATATTGATGAAATTAGCCAACTTGAGTTACAATTCGCAGGTATGAATATTTGTAGTGCTAAATCTACTACCAATGTTGAGTAGTTGAGGTATAATTCTTATAAAATATTTACTTGTTCTTATTTACTTAAATTGTAATGTTCATTTTTAAAGGTTTTATTTTATATTTAGTTTATCTTTCCATATAATCTAACGTTATTATTATTTTAAATACAACAGGGATTTATGCACTTAAGAAGGCTAATAACTTGACATGGTTCGTAACATTTAGATTTGTAATTATTATTATTATTATTATTTTTGTTCTTTTATGGGAATGATATCATTAGTGAAATTTAAATTTGAAGTATGTAAAGAATTTTAGTCATGCTCAAAAGTCAAAACTATTTAAATTGCAAAGATATGGAAATTTTTATGTTTTTTGGTTTGTCTGTTTTTTTTCCGTTCACATCACATGTATAACAATAAATTGGTAACAAATAGTCTAACTATTTGATTTGTTTCATTTTGTCTAAGAAGTTGGCATTTATTTGTTTTTCTTTTTTTAAAATGTAAAAATATGGGCCAACCCAACCCGAGTGACCCAACCGTTTGCCTTGTCTATATTTTAGTACAACTACTATTTTTGGGGGGCATAATTAGTAAATTATATACTTAACCAATTATGAGCTATGCTTTGTTTGTTTTAGCATTAATGTTTTATGGAAAATTGTTCATTTTTCAAAGAACATTTTCTAGAAAACTATATCATTTTCTAGTATTTGGTAATGACCTTGAAAATGAGCTTGAGAATGTTTTTTGGTGTTTGGTATGCAATTTTATTTTTATTTCTTGTATAATTCAAAACATGTGTATTATGTAAACTAACTCATGTAATCAATTCCCTTCAAAAAAAAAAAAAAAAAAAAAACTCATGTAATCAATATGTTGAATGTTGAAATATCCAGAATGTAAGTCAAGATAAAATAGGCCGAACCCAAATTGGGCCCAAAAATATTTCAACGAAAACACAGTGTGTAAAAGTAAAAGCACTATAGAGTATAGATAGAAGCCCTTTCTGTTCTTCTTCTTCTCCTTTTAAGACCCAACTCAACACATAATACAAGAAGTTGTTGCGCTTTTCAACGGTCAGCTTTTCTCTCCCTCTCTTTTTTCATTTTTTGGTAAAAATCTCTCTCCCTCTCCCTCTTTTGCTTTCTTGTTCTATGCAGATCTTCTATATATATATATATATATATATATATATATATATATATATATATATGATTGTTATTATATGCCTTATATTAAACAAAAACATATGAAGCGATGCCTATATCAGTTCTTGTGTTTTGTACATCACAGGACTATGTTGGGGTTTGTGCGTTAGTTCGGTTGTTGTGTCTATCTTTGATTTTTTTTGATGCTGTGGGTTCATATTCTTGTTTGTTTGCTTTGTGGAATTGCTTGATTGGTATGTGTTTTGAAATGTTTGATTTTGCCCAACAGTTGTTTGATGAAAAACCCATATGGGGTTCACGCCTCATTGATTTTTTTTTTGGGACCTACAGAAGACCATGTTTACCACCCTGAAAATGGTTGCTTTGTGGAATTGCTTGATTGGTATGTGTTTTGAAATGTTTGATCTTGCCCACCAGTTGTTTGATGAAAAACCCATATGGGGTTCACGCCTCATTGATTTTTTTTTTTTTTGGGACCTACAGAAGACCATGTTTACCACCCTTAAAATGGTTATTTATTTATTTATTTTCGTTAATTTCTTCTTCCTGGAGATTGTAAGGAACAAAATAAAATGAGGATAATGGATTGTGTGTGTGTGGGTGAGAGAGAGAAAGAGAGACAGATGTATAAAACATGCATTTCTGTGACATTGTAAGGAAAGAAATAAAATGA
Source organism: Notholithocarpus densiflorus (assembly GCA_030021035.2). Taxonomy (NCBI): domain Eukaryota; kingdom Viridiplantae; phylum Streptophyta; class Magnoliopsida; order Fagales; family Fagaceae; genus Notholithocarpus; species Notholithocarpus densiflorus. Next base: position 2,623,692 of record JARYZH020011361.1, on the reverse strand, counting down.
GCTGAGGCCATTGTTATGAACGTGATTGAAATGTTTTTGCAAATTTGTTTAGTTTCTTCTACTACTGAAATAGCGCTGCTTAACAAAATTTAAGGCTGGATTTGGTCATCTAAGAATGATGCTCATTTAAAACTCTAGTATTTGGGGTTTAGGATGAGGAAATTGAAGGATGACTTGAGTGGAGTTTGGCTTGCTTGACTGTCAATGATATGAGATGATGCCTTTAAGCTTCCTTACCTTTACCTTAAAACATAAAGATCATCACAACCGGCAATTTTTTAAACAGATTGAAGGTTAATGTTTGGATCCTTTGATCCTTTTTATTTTAATTTTTCCTTTTCATATATAGTTTCATTATGATTTGAGTTTGTAAACCTTTGCATTAAATAATGTGTATTCTGAATTGCATCTACAATAACTTGTAATTACATTCCTTGGTTAAGAGGTACAATATATTCTGTTTGCTATCTATGGTAGGGATTTTTTTCCCTCGATGTTTTAAACTTTTCTCTTAAAATTGCCAATTTTCATGTGGTAAAACTAAAGAAATGGACAATAGCATACCCCTTTTATTATTTTTTGATTTACATTTGTATGACTTTGTTATCCAAATATTATTATACACCATTGGACAATCTTTTGATGAGAAATTGCTCTATTGATCTAAAGAGTTGGCATCTATAAAGTGTAGCTGGTAAATAAGTATTTTTACACTTACACAAAATTTATTGTTTGATTCTTTGCACTGTGATAGAACTTGATTTTTGCGATATCAATTGGGGAAGAAAAATTGCAAAGAAAAGAAAATTAAATTATGTTACGTCTAGGGTTCAAATTTGTTAAAGTTCTAACAGTTATAAAGTAAAAGATCCTTTTTATAATCTTGAGGAGGAGAAAATTAATATGATTTTGTTGCTTCTCTTTGCTTATCAACATCACCTTTGCCATGTGGATATGGAAATCTGGATGTATTATTTTAAGTCATATATAGCAGCTGCATCTCTTTCTTAACTTTTGCTCTGTTCTGAACTTAATGTATACTCTTCATTTTTTTGTTATCTGGCTTTGTCTCTTCAGTATTCTGTATTCCCTGAACGTCTTGTGAGAATGGGTGAGTTGAACATAGAGAATTCTTCCTCTGCCTTAGTTTTGCGGGTTTCACCACTAAAGCAAGAGTCAGCTGTTACAACTGGTCCAGATACCAAGCCAAAGAAGAAAATCTGCTGTGCTTGCCCTGACACTAAGAAGCTGAGAGATGAATGCATCGTGGAGCATGGTGAAGATGCTTGTGCGAAATGGATAGATGCTCATCGTCAGTGCCTTCGGGCAGAGGGCTTTAATGTTTGAGATTGGTAAAAGCATTTGAGACAATAACAATTTTAAAGCTCAAAAAATTGATTTTAGAATTACAAATATGATGACATACCACATGGAATTTGAAATTTCAGAATAAAGCGAGGAGGGGTCGCTACTCTTGACTGTTATATGTATCCATATTTTCATGATTTGTATTTTCTTGATTTAAAGTGAAAGTGGCCACAATACGAAAATAAGTGAGGATTTATTAGATTGGTATTTCTTTGTCTTATCTATTAATCATTTTTCCCCATTTGTCTTTTTTCTTTTCAATTGATAAGCAGAGGGAAGCTCTGACCTGTGATGATGGCAACTTCCTCAACCTTTATTTCATTGCCGGTTACTAAATTTACTATCAAGCATCATATATTATTTGTCATTGATCAAGTTTTGCTAGACATGCTATTAATGTGGCAGGTCTCTTGGTGTGTATGGAGGATGTTACTTCACATCTTTATATTGTATTTAAAGCCGAATCACAACTTCGTTCTAAAAAAAAAAATTGGAACTCATAGAATCATATCCCATTGAACTTAGTATTTTATTTTTACTGCATGCCAGATTGATTATCTAATAATAGAATTTTGAGAGAAAAAAATTAATTGCAATACCATTCCATAAAAATATAAGTGGATGAGACATAGCTCATACATTGGATATTTTTTAGAGAAATAATTTAGGACCAATTATTATTATTATTATTTTTGTGAGCTCAGCTTCTGAATGGATCTGTTGCCACCAATCAAACTTAATGGAGGTAATATCAACTTTTCACCTTTCAAGGACGTAGTTCTTTGGTGTTTTGGTGATTGTTAAAGTAAACCTGATAACGTTGTCGCCAAGCAATCTTCATATTGGGATGCGGATGTATTGATCAATAAATTTTTTTTTTAATTCCTTAAATTCGTGTTCTCTTCTTTTTGTTGAATAAAATAGCAGTTCTAACCGATCGTATTAGCTCTTTATCTACACTTTTTTTTAGTTATGTTCTGTTTTGATTTTATGTTTGTGATTTGAACCACAAACATGAGACATTATAGAAAATACTATTATCATTGAATTATCACTTGATCATTAATTTTACAAAAATGTTATAGACACAACAAATTTCTTTTATAACTAATAAGACTGGGATTAGTACATGGACCTTCACATGGATTATAGAACCACTATGAAATCACTTTTATTGAATACAAATTATTACTTGTTACCTGATAATTATAAAATTTGTTGTGACAATATTAGACTTGCAATTAAGTTTAAGAATAAAGCTAAGGGCACAACAATTTCACAACAATCCTAAACAATAGTTGTTAATAGTAGGTAAAAAAATGATGCTAGCAATGGACACAGATAATAACTAATAACAATTTGCCACTTAAGCTTTATTATGAAATTATTGTGGTCGTAGCATTACTCTAGTTAAAACATACGTAAGCATGTGTCGTTTCATTTTCTTTATTCCTCTGTTTTTCTTTTTTGGCCGAAGAAAAAATGATTGCCTTTTGATCATTAAGTGGGTGTTTGGGAGCTGATAATCAACTGGTTTATTGCTTATATAAAGTATTGCTAGCGAATCCCACAAAATGAAAAATAAAAAAAGCTTTTTAAAAAAAAAGAATTCTTAACTTAGCTTAATTGTTTGAAGTCGGTATAACTTTTTTGTCAAAAAGTTAGGTAAAGTAGCTGTTTGTGGGTTCTATTTTTTTTTTTTTTTTTTTTTTTTTTTGCGCAAAAATAAACTACTTTTGCTTATTGCGGATCCCACTCTATTTTTATTTTGCTAACAATACTTTCAACAAAAAAAAAAAAAAAATTCAATAAGTATATTTTATTTAGCTTTTTATATTAAAGTATTTTTTTTAGGTGGTCCAAATTAGTTTACTTCATTCTTTTGTTTGTTTCTTTGTTGAGCCTTATCTTTATTTCTCGAGAAGAACAATTTTCACGTCTTGCCTTATCATTTCAACAATCTAAGGAAAACTTATAAAAACATGGTAGTGATTATGAGAATTAGAATCTGGTGCAATATGTACTCTAGGTATTGCACCTAATCTCAATCAATGATCATGAATACTTGCGGATTTATTTATGTAACACTGAGAATCCCTTTTATTATGGTGATGATCATATGGAGTAATGATTAGGTATATGGAGTAATTTTCCTATGATATGGCAAAATCTTTATCCCTTCAAGTCTTCAACAGGTGCAATAATATTGAGCAAATTATTCATTTAATATATATATTGAGCAAAAGATTAGAAAGAATATTGGAGCATAACTCGTACATAATAGAGAAGTCTATTAAATTAACCACAAAGGGCCGCAGAGATGGCCATTACAAGATACAACAAATACCATGAAGGAAACACAAACATGACTGAGACTGAGAGACACACACATATATCTCCATAACAAATAACAAGCACAAAGTACTGTGATAGAAGACACAAGTTATTCAGCACAAATTACATTATTAATGAAAGTTACACGCAGCATATATTCCATATGCATATAGTATATGTTCATGGTATTGTATGGACTTAATGACCACAGGTGCAGTTTGTGCAGCTGCAGCTAGCACCGCACTTGCACTTGCCATCGTGCTCAGCAGCAGGAGCATCCATCACAACAGTGTTGCTGTAGCTGTAAGACAAATATAAGAATCATTAGATATTAGGTGTGAGTTTGGATAAGCAATTGGCTGAAAATTGGTTAAAGAGTTGTTGTATTTGAAAAATAAAAAATAAAGTTTTGAAAAAGTGAACATGAAACAAATAAACTAAAAAAAAAAATTAAAAGAAAAGCTACTTGCAAGCAGACATATATAGCTATAAACATGTCTTAACATGCTAATAAAAAATTTATAACTTCGAAAGGATTGGTATTCATATTAAGATGGTTCACAAAACAATATCACTGGATGAGGCTTAATCCTTCTATTTGCATCTTTTTTCTTGGTTTTGTTTTTTTACCTCTCTGCATATATGGCAACAGCCAGCTACAAAGTTTGGACAATTGCTTGTCGAGGTTCTTGATCTTGAGTTAGGATCTGCTTTACCTAATGGCTTTGCTGACAGTATGAGAATATGTCTTGTATTTTTTTATTGAAAGATACCAGTTTTTTTACGGTCTATTTTGCATGAAACAGGGGTAATTTAACAGTGATAAGGTATGAATTATATTATTTCATTCACAGTACTTTCAGAGATGATTATTGTTTCCTCGAAATCATTGAAATATTTGGAACTAAAACTATCTTGCAATGACCTCTTTCAAAATAGACCTCTAATGGCCACCATATATATATATATATATATATATATATATATGAATTTGAATATATGAACAAAGAAATAATTTTTTTTTTTCCTTGAATATATGATGTCCTTACCTCTTGTCAGTCTCCACGATGACAAGGCCATAGCTGCTTCCCTTCTTCCTGTGATTCCAAATTCATGTTATTTAAATAATTCATGAGCATAAATTACGTATCAAGTTCTAAACTCATGCGCATGCAAGAAGTTTGAAAATAAATCAAGTAGCAAGATGCAAGCATTTTTATGCGACTCTAGACACATATGCACAAAATTTAACTAAAATAATCCCCTACTCTTGATAGAAAACTTTGTGAGAAAAAAATTAAAAAAATCAAGAAGAAAAATGCAAGAATAAAGTAATAAAAAAATCTTTCAAATACCATGTAGAAGCGGCAAACTTGTTCACCACATAAAAAAGATAATAATAACAACTGTTATAACTATATATATATATATATAAGCATAGTATTATAAGTAGTTGTTAATAATAAAAAAATAACGTCAAGATTGATGTCAAAATTCAAGAGTGTAGAACAAACTTGTTCAATTGCAAACAAATAATAATTACGCAGAAACACAAGCAAAGGATAAAGAAATACTTACACGCACTGGCTCTTGTCAGCGCAGTCACAGTTGCCACACTTGTCTGACATGGTGATTGAGTTAAGTTTGCAAGAAAAATGAACTTAGAAACTGAAATTGTTTAAAAGCCTGTTTTTGATTGCTATATCTATAATCTCTGCAATATGGTCCTCTATTTATAGAAGCTGAAGTAAAGGGCAATGGTTGCAATACCAATGGTGCTATATGTGGGTCCATTAAACATATGAAGAGCACACGCCTCCCAAGAATTATCCAAAGGAATCTTTAATAATGTGGCGTGGCTTGGCTTGGCCTCTTATGCTCCTCTCATGTCAACTTCATTGATTTGATGATTTCTCTTTAGTCTTTTCTATATAAGAGAGACTTCTACAAATTTACAAACTGATATGTATCTTCTCAGCTGAGAAGATTTTAGCCCTACGCTCTAAGTGATGTGAAACGTGGGGTCTAAACAGCGTGGTGAGTGCTCCATTCAAGGTATATGATGTTACCACATGGCTGTGGTCTTGAATGGAGCATTTTTTGGAGCATATATACTATGCATCTGTATCTGCACAACTAAGAAATATACATGTATGCTTATCTAAAAGAAATATATATTCTATCAAAAAAAGAAAAGAAATATATATATGTACAAAGGAACATGTCTTATAAACGTTATAATATTGAATATAACTTTAAGCTTTTAATATTTAATTTGAACTATGAAATAGATTAATTTTAAATAGATAAAATGGATTAATTTGAAATGAAAAAGTTCTAAAAAAAAATATTTTTGAAATGATGAAAAATATTTCAATACAGTTATGTGCTTGTTAGTTGTTATCTGCATAAACATGCTTGTTCTATGACTAGATATCTATCAATCTATTTAGCTAAAAAAAAGGGGAAGATATCTGTCAATCTATTCAATTGCTTATCTCTTTTTTTTTTTTCCCCTTTTCTTTTACTTTCCCTTTTCCTTTTTCTTTTTATTACTTTTCCCCTGGTAATTAAGGTACGCACAAATTGGATTCCATGGTATCGAATTGACAATGGACTTATATGTTAGGTCATTTTTTTCAATTTGGAACCTTTATATGTTTATACTGTTCTTACTACTTTTTATATATTTATAATTTAAATTTACATTGTACCGTATAATGTAAAAGAAGAATTTACCTTCAATTTATTTGGTTTTTTTAATTTTCCTTTTTACGTAGAAAAGAAAAAGGAAAAAAAGAAATTGAAAGCCCATCATTTATATTTGATCATGAAAACTAATTAGTGTACAGCAATAAAACATGCAGAAACTCTCATGCATGCAAGATAAGAGTAATATGATTTGGATCCTTCATCAGTGTTATTAATTAACCTCACAATCAGGGAGCCAAGGAGGAGCTAAGAATAAATTTAGGAGCACAAGTAGTCAAGCTTTCAGGAAAATAAATAAATAAATAAGAAGAGAAAAAAACCCTCACGCGACTAGCACGTGTAAAGTTTAGCCCTAACAAGACAGAAAAACCACAATGGGAATAATAATAATCAAACAACAATATATGGATGGGAAAGCTTGAATATTCTCACATAATTGTTTTGCGATAGCAACAAACAAAAACTCCTTGGTGGTGTCCATGGCAATGGCTTCTCCAAGTAGCCAACTTTGCTTTCAAAAGTTTTGGTCAAAGAAAGTTAGCCTTACATTCATGTTTTCAACTTTTCTATCCACAAGTAGCCATAGATATCATGGTTGTCCTCCCTTTTAGCCCTTCACTCTCCATTCCAAAAATATGTCCAAATCAAAGCATTGTACGATTGCCAAAAAATCTGATTTACATTTCATCAACTCGTTGAGTCTGGTACTTTCTTTGCTGCACTAGCCACTAGTTATTTATAATCCTTTTCCCCATTCTTTGTCAATAATACACTACTGGTAATCACCCATAAGTAATTAGAGGGAAAAAAACATTTTTAAAAAAAATTATATTTTCACAATTGTTAACATAGTGTGTTGTAATAGAAGCAACATCACTTTTGCTTAGATGGTTAGATCCATGATTATCTATCATTAACACTACTTTTACTATGCACTAATTATGATAGTTAAGGGAAAAAAAAGGTGAAAAAAATGTTGCGTCAATAACTTATTAATCACCCATACAGTAGGAACTACTGGTTTCGACTATTCAGCAACTTTGGGTTCAAAGATATATCAGACATTGAAAAAATAAACTATGCAATAGAAAATATTTGATACATACCTAGTTACTATATAATGGAGTCAAGATTAGCCTGCCATTAATTGCAGTGGTTTGAGGGTCCCCTCTCTTTTACCTTGAAAGCTATTTCTAAATTATAGCTAGATTCCCGATTGCGATTGATCATAATCAATGAGAAATGAAAATTTATACCATGAAAACTGAAAGCACAGAGAAGCACACTAGCTCTTGCTGATGTGATGTGAGGTTTAATCGTTTAAGTAAATGCCAATGACTTCAATGGTGAGAACCCTAAATGCTTCACAATCTTCTGTGGCCTAACACAAATTTTGTGTTCAACAAATATAGATGTTACAACTTTCAACGGATGCAACTATCATTTTCATCTTCTTTAGTTGAAATGGTCAAATTTACTTCAATTGTCAAAAAGAAGAAGAAGTAGATTGACAAATTTACATTCAAAACAAATCAAAAAAGTCATTGGCAAATATTTCTATTTGCTTCCAAAGTGTTAAAATAAAGGTTAATTGATTAATTTCATCAATTTTTAACTGTTTAATTTTTTTAGACAATTAGTAATTTATCAATGTATTAAAGTAAGAGATCTTAAATCTTGTCCTTAGCTTATACTTTTAAAATAATCAATAATTTATCATAGAGTCATCAAATGTGAATGTGGAACCAATAAAGCTTTAGATTGAGACCCGCGTCCATCTAAATTAATCATTTGTAAATTAGTTTTTTTTTTTTTGGTGAAGTTACAATAAAAATAATAGTTTGGTCACAATATATTTTAAATTTTGGTCGAACAAAATTAAATTGAGGCACATAATTCTCTCTTTAAGGATATTCAAATCTTTTGCATTTTTGTAAAGCCAAAAAACTTGGTGCAACAACCTTCTCTTTGACTTGTCTCCTCTAATATAACAACTCATCAATTCATTGTATGACTCAAACCAACTCTGCACAAGTGGTTGGATCAAAAAATACACACCAAAAAAAAAAAAAAAAAACCTTCTTTCTTAGGCCCAAAATATCTCAAATGTTTCAATATAATATAAATTTGAAATATTGTTGGGCTCACACACCCCTCACAATGGAATGAAAATGGAAAGGAAGAGGAAGAAAACCTTAAAAAAAAAAAAAAAACCTTGTATCTTTTTCTCTCTTGATATGCAAATAACCAGATATAGAGGTTTATATAGTCTAGGTTATGCTAATAACATACACAAAATATATAACATTAATAATTTAATTTAATTTTACTTGCATGAAAGTTACTTTGTTAAATCTTCCCAATAATAATCTTCATTTGATTAATATCAGAATTTATCTAATTTTAATGTTAAAATGCATTAACATATGAACAGAAAAGTATAGGAGAATTACAACTTGCATATGTAACTACCAAAAAAAAAAAAAGGAAAGGAAAATAGGCATAGGACAGTTATCATATTGATAATATCAAGAAAAAAACCAAATTTAGAAATTATGAAGATAATACTTGTAGGAAATAAAAGGTTGAGATAGGGATTCAAATGATAAGTAGGAGACGAATTGGGAAGAATACTCTGATACACCTTTAACTTTTATTTTAGCTACTTTAGTACATAAATTTTTATACTGCAGCAAATAGATCCCATAACTTTATCTTTCACCAATTTAGTCTATAAAATTGATAATGTAGCCGTATGACCCATTTAGATTTTTTCTGCCAATTTAAAATCTTTTTGTACAAAATCACTGTGGGAAAAAAAAAATTTAAATGAAGGGGCCTTACTACAACAACAAAAAAGTTTAGGGAATTGGTACATTATCAAAGTTTATGTACTGAATTGTCTAAAATAAAAGTGAAGGGGGTCTATTTGTTATAGTACTAAAGTTATATACTAAATTGGTTAAAATTAAAATTCAGGAAGTGTAAGTGCAACTACGTACCCTGAAGTTAAAAGAGTATCAGAGCATTTTAGCGTGAAGAATTTATCATGTGATTTATGACAACAGTTTGGTGAGTAGAAAGGAACGGAGGGTGCCAAGTTATCACGAGGCTCGTAATAATTTTGTAGAATGTTAGAGTTGAAATGATAGGGAAAAGATGATTCAAAACATAAATCTTTTTATGGGGTTTTCAGTATGCGGATTGGGCATATATATATATAGAGGATCTGCATGAGCCTCGATCGAGCGGCATATATTATATTGATATGTGATAGTGGAAAAACTGAAAGAGGCAACAAGTGCAACTACTTTGTTCCTGTAGATTAAAAAATGTTAGAGACGAGTTTCTTTTGGCATTTTTGAGTGTTTGTGACTTTCTGGCCCAAATGGAGTCCTGGGAATGAATTTGGCCGGTTTGGGAGGAATAATTTCTCAGATTTCATTTTGGAATTATAGTTGATTATTAATGTATGAGATATGTACAATATAAAATATGTACGTGTTTCAGGTGCTCCGTAAAAACCTTTAATCCTTTTAAACATTTTCTTTGCCTCTGTTGACTAGAGCATCTTGGGTATCCGACGACTACATCTACATATTGTGCTCTCCGGAACAGTTTTGGCACAAGCGTGAATGCCCGTGCCAGGTAATTTTCTAGGGTTTTATTTATTTATTTATTTAATAAAGTTCTAGGGTTCTTTATTATAAAGTCTTTAACATTGGTTTTAATAATAAAATAAATAATGCAGAAAGAGATGGAATTTTCTGTGAAAAAAATATAGCTGGAGGGAATTGGAACTCTTAACTGAGTCATTAAGCGAAGAAAACTTTATTGGAAACGTAAAACTTGGGAAAGTCTATCCCTATGACCATGATCACGATGATGATCATGATCATCATAAAACACTTCATGCGCAGACGACACCGTTTGTTCCTTCTCCTTCTTCTTCTTCTTCATCACCACCACTTTCTTTATTTCCTTCGAATTCGAATTCTCTTCCTCAAATCTATTATTACTATTACTAATCTCTTCCTCCTTGTTCTTCGGAGTCAAAAAGACAAACGAGTCCTTCCCTTCACTGTTACTCCTTCGAAGCAAATTCATAAGCCTCCAACGTTTGGAAGAAGAAGAAGAAGACTCAGTATTAGACGAGGTTGTTGTCCCAGTTGAATTGTTTTTCTTGCATTGGCTCGGTGAGGCGGCTGAGGCTATGGCTTTTGGTGAGCTGTTACTATGTGGGGTCCATACACAGTACGTTCCAGGTGGGACCCCTTCCAGCTCATCCACCTCCGACAACAACGAAGAGTACGACGTCGGATCATGTTCCTCGCTGAACAGCTTCTTTAGCGGAATCCGAAGACACTGGTGCCCTTATCTACTGAGTGCTTTCTTTGACACTGGTTTTACAGGTTATCCATCAATTGACAAGGAACATACTGACGAGGCAAAATCCTGTTTCATCATAAATTAATCCTCATTGACATGGTTGTGATATTAATTTTAGTAATTTTTGTAAAGGTTAGGGAGTGAAGGTTAGATGTGATGGTTGTTGGGGATTTTAACAATTTAAGGAGTAACAATGAGAGAACAAATGAACACATCAAGTGTATAGAGATTAGTGATTGACTTGGAGGCACAATTGAATGTTATCTTTAGACAATATTTGTCCCCATACGCAAGTTGCTAAAGGGTTTCTACAAACTTGTTCTCAGGATACAACCAAGTTTATTAGGTTCTACAAATAGCAATTTTGGAGAATACCCATAGGATTTCTTGTGTTTCTCTCTAACTTACTATTTTTCAAGTGAACACAAACCTCTATTTATACCCATAGGGTTATTACCTTTCAAAAGGTACGTATGGAGAGTTAAAATCTTTATTAAAACCGTTCACAAGGCTTGAAACGTTCTCAAGCTTTCAGAACAGTCACTTGAAGATTCTGTAGAAAATTCCGTTCTGCGATTTTCGATCGATCGAGAATCACTTTCGATCGATCGAGTGTGGCAGATTGTCCAGGATTTTTTCCGAACCATTTCGATCGATCGAGCCAAAGCTTCGATCGATCGAAATTCCTGGAACTTGAATTTTCACAAAGAAAATTCCAGAATTCGAATTTTCACTTTATTCATTTTACAAATGAATACTCTTCAACCTTATAATGATCCCGGTTTAGTGAACATGTACAAGAGAAAACCCTTTTACTCTTGCTAGAAACGGCACCTATGTTCACAAAGGTGAAGTTCCTTCTTATGTCCCTGTTACACAGACATTTATGATTTATGAACTTCATTAAGAGTTTAAAACTCATCCTCAATTTCATCGTAACAGTCTGCACTAATCCATACTAAATGAGACACAAATTTAGTGTTCTTACTAATCACATATCAATAGCTTGTTGTTACCCTTTAAACCTCTTAGATATAATCAGTTCGAGATTGAGTTTCCACTATTGGTGATTCTTTTAATAAAAGGGTTTTAGTCTCATTCCAATGGATGTTATCCTTACCAAGTCTCGAGACACACTTTGATAAAGGACCTATTTTATATATAGAATTACGTAGGCAATGAACTAGTCCAACCACACTTGACTTGCCTTATGTATTCTTATCTTAGACTTTTAAGTCTAAGTTCACATTGTATACAACTCATGTATACCATACGCATTGTGGTTTCACAATTACAGTACAAGGAATGACTTACTATAGTCGTGGCCACGACACTTTATAAAAACCTTAGCCATTTTCCTTCCTTGCCCGTTACCATCAATGCTTTCAATTTAATTTTATAGTAGAGTAAAAAATACACCTTATTTCTTTAATGCTTACACATAGCACCCCCACATGTAGTGATTATCTAACTAAACATAGATATTATCACTCACATCAATAATAGAATTAACTTTGAATATTCTATAAAATAGATATTAATCACAATTAATTACTTTCTAGTGATCAACCTTAAGTTTTAGAAATTTTGAAAGTCTACATACTGTGAAGGTAATGTCTAGTTTTGTTCCATACATAATACGCAACATGTACTTCATACACTAGCAAACTCGAGCTGTGCATCCGCCCTTCCAGTAATCTCTTTGCTAAAATATTGGAATTAAAGTGCCTTTGCCTCTTTAAAGATAATAAAATCTAAGAAGCAAGTTCTCAACACAATGAGATAACACAATTCCCAATAGAATGAGAAATCACTAATCTCAATACAATGAGATTACTGAAATCTCAACAAAATGAGATAACATAAATCTCAAAATGAGATTAATATAGTGTACATCTCCACTATATTTTTTTACTTGATTCTCATTCATAAAAGACTTTCATTTCATTAATTAAGGAAGTACAAACCCACAGGTCTTTCAAGCAAACTTCCTTACCAAGATCACTTTTTAAGAAAGTCACTTCACATCTATATGATGCATACTCAAATTATATGTAGAGACACAATCTATTTCATTAATTGATCCTTGAATGTTCAATTAATGAATTCACTTGTACTCTCAAAGTAACTTATGACCGACAAAGAGGTACTTTCAAAATAGGATCACAATATGTGCTTGTTTAAATTTGAGACATCTACCACACATGGCAAAATTTAATCACAATGAATTTAACATCCCTAGATGTTAATTCTCAATATTTTTTAACAAGCACATCTTTGATGCACAAAAGTATCCTTATGAGTCCATGACTCTTTTGAGGGTTATACCCCCACACTTTCTTGGATATCATAATTCCACAATTTGAGTTTCTAAACCCCACAATTTGGGTTATCAACCATTCCAAAATTCACATATATACACACACACACTGTAATTACATATTTCAAATGTAATAATAGAATATAGTGAATTTCTTTAAAATTATATGAATGGTTTTAAAGATATCAAACCAATAACCCAAATAGTTACTAGTGCATAGATATCAAACACCTATCTTTTCCCTTTGTTTCAAACCTCTTACTACTAACCTTAGACCAAAAGATTTTATATCTTATTCTAATACCCACTCACAACCAATTGGTTTTGAAATTAGAGGTGGATCCATTAAGACCCAATTATTATTAAATAATATCGAGTATATCATTATCATTAATAGCTTTTACAATAGAAAGCTACATCTTTTACAAGCACAAAACTTTCTCAAACTTTAGGATCACTTCCCTCAAAGAATACTATGGGTATTTAATTAGGACTACACTTTTATTATCTTCAACATGGTAAACAAGAGCTTCACATGAAATAAAATTTGGATTAAAATTCCTTTTATTTCTTACACTTTGACTCCTCCTTTGTTCACTTGGTGAACCACATTTAAATCTTTAATATCACTTAATGTGATATTTAACATTAGAGTCATTTACTCGTGTTTAAGTAGGTATCGTGGTATCCTTGAAATCATCTTTGAATTTAAACTCGATAAATTCAATATCCTTTGATTTCACTATTATATTAGACATTAAGTCTAATAAACTACATACTCTCGAATTTACTCAAAACCTACATATACACTTTATATAGCTCTTTGACTAATTAGTCCTCTTTGGTCTATCATTTACAAAAGGTTAAACACCCCCACAATTTAAAATGATAAGCATTTGGTCACTTTCTCATTTCATAACACATATGAAATTCTTTTGAGATGAAACTCTATTATGCATATAGCATACACTAAGCAAAGCTTCTTCCCATTGATCAAATAGGAACTTAGCTGATTGCTCTCAAGTTTATGGCATTTACCATATCAAATAGAGTTCTCTCTATTGACCAAACCATTTTATTAGGGTGTATAAGGGACTGCACTTTGGTGTATTATAACATGTTCCTCACAAAGAAGAATATATACATAGAAATATTCACAATTTCTAGTTAATACACCATTCAATTCAAATCATCATGCTTATATTAAATTATATCATGTTTTAACATAAATTTCAAGTATTTGAAATTTAAATGTCCCAATCTAGCATGCCACAAATAAAGAATCAATAATATAAGCACAACCAAAACATATTGATAAATAACACTCAGTTTGAACATGTCATTAGTAGCATATCTATTGCATACTAATGTCTCATACTTGAACAAGACCATTCTTTAAATAACAAATTGGCTTCTCTTGATATCAGGTATGTGAAAACATAGCATTGGTCAAGAGAGCTTCTTGCCAAAACTCAATTTCACTTCAACAATATACTTTCCATGAACTTTTGCTCTAATGTGGATATCCACAAGCACTTCTAGTTCTATGGAAGACTCCTCATAAGTCTTAAAATATGCCTTGTTGTTGCGCACATGCTAAATTGTACCCGAATCAAATCACCAATAGGAAGGATTTATAATTACAGCCATATGAAGTACATTGATCATATTGTTATATACATCACTCACCATAGCAATAATGTCCTTAATGACAATTGCTTCATTGGCATTTCCATCTTCATCCTTCTTATTCCTTAAGAATTTACATTCTCAAAATGTAATGGTCTTTCTTTCCACAAATGAAACATGACAAATTCTACTTGTCATTGATGGGATCCTTGGAGTTGTTCTTCTAAAACCATTCACACTCTTATTTACATTCAAGTGTTTATTGATCTTACTAGAACTTTCAGTTTTAACATTGTTCACATTCACTTTAGAATCGGTGTTAGTTACACCTCTAACCTGACATTCTTCTTCAATTCAGTGATGTTCTCTGAATTGATCTAAAGTGAGTTATTCTGACATGTTATATAATGTTTTCACATAGTTTAGAAAATCACTTAGGAAAATGTTCACATACTCTATCACTTTAAGAGTTTAAATTCTCATCCTTTAGATTTTCTACTTCACTTTATAACATTTAAACATGTTAAAAGTTCATTCCTATTTCTCAATTTAAATAAATTTGCAACACATGCAAATATTCTAACAAAGAAACTCATCAATCAATTTGAAATTCAAATTGCCCATGAACAAGAAATTCGTACCTTCAATGTTCAAACTATGAACATGGCTTTTAATGCATTCACAATGTGAAAGAATCATCACCTTGTCTTGCCAACAAAGAAACTTGTTTCTTTAAGCCTTGTTCCATTGAATCTTCATTGTGATTAATCATCATTTGAAGACCTCTTCAAATCCAAGCCAATTGCTCTTTCATCAAACCATGGTTCAACTTCTTCAAAGTTATACCATCATTTACTCCTTTTCTTGTAACAAATATTGTCTAAGATTGTTGAGGATTTTAACAATTTAAGGAGTAACAATGAGAGAACAAATGAACACATCAAGTGTATAGAGATTAGTGATTGACTTGGAGGCACAATTGAATGTTATCCTTAGACAATATTTGTCCCCATACGCAAGTTGTTTAAGGGTTTCTACAAACTTGTCCTCAAGATACAACCAAGTTTATTGGGTTCTACAAATAGCAATTTTGGAGAATACCCACATGATTTCTTGTGTTTCTCTTTAACTTACTATTTTGTGGAGTTAGTCATTTTTCAAGTGAACACAAACCTCTATTTATACCCATATGGTTATTACCTTTCAAAAGGTACGTATGGAGAGTTAAAATCTTCATTAAAACCGTTCACAAGACTTGAAATGTTCTCAAGCTTTCAGAACAGTCACTTGAAGATTCTGCAGAAAATTCCGTTCTGCGATTTTCGATCGATCGAGAATCACTTTCGATCAATCGAGTGTGGCAGATTGTTCAGGATTTTTTCCGAACCATTTCGATTGATCGAGCCAAAGCTTCGATGTTAATGGTTTACAACAATGGTTAGATGTTAATTTTTTCCGTTGGTTTGCATTTGCACCATTCGCTCCGCAGATCACCTTTATGCAGTACCATTTCAAAGCCATCAGATGAATACACAAGATCATAAAAGCAAGCTTAATATAATTCTGGGAGTAATTAAACGGTCAACGATTCGAACAATCTAAATCTAAATATTATAACGTTTGATTCGATTGTTGAATATCGCAGTGACCAATATATATATATATATATATATATATATATATATATATATATATATATATATATTATTCAACCAATTAAGCAAACAAACCATTTATATATATTCTTGGTGCGATGAGGCTCTTTTCCAATGAATCAAAAAAATCATTTATATATTTGCGTGTGTGACGAGACTCTTTTTATTTATTTATTTTAGGTTTAATGTCATAATTTTCCATTCATTCATTTTAATTTACTGCAAAGATAACATTTTTTTTTTAATTAAATGAGTTCTCGAAAACGAAATGAATGAATAAACAAAACCAAATCAACATACCTAAATATAAATACAATCACATTGGTGGTAATGATTCCTCTTCTACATTTGACTTTAGAACCATCAATGTAAAAGAGAAATGTACACTTTCAAACCAAATCAAGTAACAAAATGAAATATAATAATAAAATAAAAAGAAGATAGCAACATGTCCAAATATATGTAACCCAAACCCTCATAATCTCATGTTTCTCCCTGTATAAGGTATCAGACTCCAATGGCAATACAATCCCACTCACGATCTATTCATAAAAATTAAATTTAAAAAAAAAGAAGGAAAAGAAACTCATAATTGTTAACACAATAAACTAAAGGAAGGAAAAAAAAACAAACTTATATTTGTAAACCCAATGAAATAAATAGTACAAAGAAGAAAAAAAAAAAAAATCCAAAGACAGAATTTGATTCATTTTGCAATACTAAACTACCGTTTATCTCTTCAAATACTTGAAATTGGTTTTCTAATACTTTGTGAAAGAAATTTTTTTTTTGAATTTGATAATTGAAAAAAAGTGGAGAAGTGCCGTTTTAGGACGTGTTACCAAATAAAATCATAACATTTTGAGGACAATAGGCATGTGAAAAAGATTAGAAACATAAGCAAACAAACCTGCCACATAAAACACTTTCCATCTGTATCGATATCAAAATCTAAGCATAAAACAAAGGAAAAAAAAGTTAATTTTTATATAAAATTCATTGGAACTAACCAACTCAAAAAAAGAGATTACCTTTAGGACTAAAATCAATGATGTTGGAATCTTCCTCTGTTACAAGAGTATGCTCTGTATTTTTGCATAGTTAAATGTGCTCCTATCTAGTGCTCATGAACTTTTGGAAGTTATTTGTGGAAAGTTAGGGCTGTTTGGCACTGTTGTTTAAATAACAGTTTTCAGTATTTAAACAATAATAACACTTCTAACACGTATTTTTATAACACTCAAATACGTATTTTCATAACACTTAAAATTGAACAACAATACTTAAATACTACTATCAAATGGACCCATTTGTTTGAGTTTGAAAACCAACTAGAGTGTGATCTTATTTGGGTTTGGCTTACCTCCAATATATTTTTAAAAGAAATTTATTTTTATTTTAATGAGAGACTGCCACATCACCCATTAACAAAATAAAAAGTGGAGATTAAAACTCACAACTATTTGCCATTGTGTATTTAAAATAAAAAGACATGTTCAGTAAAAAAAATATTGGAGGTAAGTCAAACTCGTCCTATTTTATAGTCATTGTTTTATGTGGAAATTGGAAATGTGGAAGTCAGAGATGTATTTTTAATAGATTGTCCTTCAATTTTGTCTCTACTTAAACCTAGGAATGTGGGGGTATTTTTGATATTATTATTGAGTACTCTTAGAGTACTATAAATGCATACTCCGCCCTCTCACATAACTGTGAGTCCCACTAATTAAATTTATGTCGAGACCCATAATTCATGTGAGAAGGAAGAGTACACATTTATAATACTCCGGATTATTCAATAATTTTTTGTATTTTTGAACCAATCAAATGTGAGAGAAATTAGACAATCCTTATGGTGGACCACGTCACTTGTCACCATTCTACTAAAAAAGTCTCACTTGTCTAAAATGTTGAGTAAGTAATTAGTTTTTGTTTAAAAATATTTTAGTTTTTGTTTAAAAATATTTTTTGACTCAGTAATTTTAAACAAATAAGAATCTTTTAGTGAAATAGTAGACTACATCACTTGTCCAATGTCCAACATTCGTTCCTTATAATTTCTATGTGGATTCCAAAATTACAACTTTGCAATGAACACGTTGTTTCACTGAAACCTAATCACAACACTACAATAGTTTTGGGAATATTTCTGATGCGGTGGCCGTAAGGCTCGTAACCGTCATGAATGGAACTGCGCCTTCTGTAACTCATATACAAAATTATTTTATAGCACACATAGTACAATACATTCAATCAAATCAACTTTAGCACTTACATTGATTAACACAAATAGTAAATCCACCGAAATCAGGTTAACGATTTATGAAACTTTTCGTAGGATCACAAAAATAAATTAAGAAAAACTTCAATATATATTGCATAAAATTAATTTACTTTTGTGATTATACAAACAAAAAAAAGTGATTATATAAACAAAAAAAAAAACGTAGATTTAACATGCAAGAACAATAGAAAGAAAAAAAAAAGAAAAATAATAAAATATTATTATTTGGACAATAAAAAATGCTAAAGCAATGAGTGCCCAAAAAAAAAAAAAAAAGTTTCAACAGTTGACATATTTGAGGAGTCACAACGATTATTATATGGTAAAAACTCAAAAGGCATAATAATTATTAAATAGATTGTTGACATAAACAAAAGAACATGGTTTTCAGACCTGGATCGGACCGTACGGTCCGACCCGATTAACCGTGAACTCCTCATCATTCCGGTTTTTTTTAACTCTAAGAACCATTTTATGTGAAAAATGCATGAAATCGCTCGAACCGCGGTCAAACCGTACGGTTCTGAAAACCGTGGCCGGTTTTAGAAGTTCGCACGGTTCCATTGTTTTTGGCCGGAAAACAGATCTCAGTCCATAAAGAATTTGAATATAAAAAATACAAAAACAAATTGCGAGAGAGAAAAAGAAAACAAAGAGACAAGAAAACAGAGAGAGGGTCTTACGGCTAAGACCAAGCTCTTTAAAAAAAAAAAACACTTAACCCATCGCAGACGACGCAAGGTTGCTCCTTCTTCTTTGTTTCTTCTCTGCTTCTTCTTTCGTTCTTCATGGTCTTCTGCCTTCAGTTTAAGTAAATGATTTGTTTCATCTTTATTTTTGCTTTTTAGTTTGGTGAGCCTAGCACGTGTGACATGACAAAGCCTTGGAAATGACAAAAATGAGTTTGAAATTTCTGACTCATTTATTGAGGCTTGGGCCCCCTCCCCAACGTGAATATTGGTATATGATATACCATTGTTTTTTAAGTTTTAACGTTATTGGTTTTTGTTTATCATTATTATTATTATTATTATTATTATTATTATTTTTTTTTTTTATACTATTAAGTTGGATTTTGAAACATTATAATAAAAGTAGTGATTTAAGTAAATCAACTACGTTTTTTTTATAATCAGCAAATCAGCCTTGACATTGTTATGCATTATATTATATATTTGTTTATTTATTATGTTTGCTTTGAATTTAATTTTTTTTAATTTACCTTAGGAAAGTTATGATATAAAAAATACATTTGAAATATAGATTTTTATATTTATTTAGGGATTATTTTAGTCAAATTTTGCATTTATATTAATTTAATATATTTAAAATAATTATTAAATTAATTATAACGTCATCACGGTTCGATTTCGGTTCAACCTCGATTCGACCTCAAAAACTTTGAACTTCTTCTTTTTACGGTTCAATGAACGGTCCGAATTTCAAAACCATGCAAAAGAATGGGTGGACAAAACCCTCTCATAGGACGTATTTGCGGTTTATTAGTTGAGGTCAATTAGGCTTATTGTAATTGATGAGACCAGAGGCAGAGCTACATTTAATGGCCCCCCCAAAATTTTTAAAAAACTTCATAATAATGTATGCGTAGTTTGCAATTGTTTAAAATATTAGACCTTAAAATCAATATTTGGCCCCTCCAAAAAATAAGAGCTAGCCCCTACAAAAAAGAATTGAGCAACTAATTGTTGGGTTCCAAAACATAGTTGATAAGAACAACAAACTATCCATCTTGTAACAAAAAAAGTTGTTAATTTCAAAATTTTAGTTTTTTCCTCTCTTAATTGGTAGTTTTGGTTGTTGAGTTCAAAAAGTAAGTTTTTAATAAAATAAATTTTCTCTTAGAGCTATCTTATTTTATTTGGGACTAAGTCTTTTTGTTGTTTTTGTTAAGTTTCAAATTGTTTGTCAATACTTAATTAGTTAGTCACAAAACATTAAATGGAAAAAAAAAAAAAAAAAAAAAAAAACTACATTGTAGATATGTGATGTTAGGGAGTGACAATACCTAAAAAGCAATTTTCTCTTGTTAAGTTTCGAATTGTTTTTTGGTGCTTGATTTAGCCTAAAAATGTTGAATTAAAAAAAAATAAAGAATAATTTAATGTTAGGGGGTAAAAATGTAGCTGTGCAAATATATTTATGTATGAATATGTAATTCGGCCCTTCCAAACTAAAATTCCTGGCTACGCCCTTGGATGAGACGACTTTTGATTGGATCAATTGCGTTATATATTGCGTAAATTGAATATTAAACAATAGGAGATACGCTCTTACAAATATTTTTGCCACTATGATGAGTCCTATATATATGCAAATCCTGGTATGAATTTGTATTCCACTGCTTGGGATTTTGTTATCTGCCTAGGGGATTGCTTTTTGCATTGATCATTTACTTGCAGCAGCGGTTTGGTGGTCATGTGATTGCTAATGCATAACTACATGACAAATCTTACACATAAAATGACGCCCCTATGTTACTGAGTACTCTTTGCTCTTTGCTAATAAGGGTGTGTTTGGTTCAATGTAAATCGAATTCCGAGTGTAAAATGAATGCAGGAGAAAGTGAATTCCTGTAAGGAAAATAAAATCCGGGTGTTTGGTTCTGCAATGGAAAATAGTCTGGAAAATGATTTTCGGTGTTTGGTAACATTCTAAAAATGCTAATTTCCTACAAATTTTTCACATTTTCTTAGCCATTTTCTCAGCATCCAAACAAATTTTATTACAGAAAATTTCAAAATTTACACTTAACACAACCAAAATATACACATAACACAACCAAAAATCAAAATAAAAACGTTGAGGGAGAGGAAGAAAGAGTGAGATCGGAGGGAGAAAGAGTGACAGAGTGAGGGACAGAGAGATAGATCGGGAAAGAGAGAGATTAGAGTGGATGGAGGATGGCAGCGGCGGCCAGATCGGGTGGGTTTGGGTGTTGAGAACGAGCTCGGTCTTGGGTGGGTCGAGGACAAGATCGGTTTTGGGTGGATCGGTCTTGGGTGGTGACGATCTACAATTGCGGCGCCGATGAGCTTCCAGTTGCGACTATGGGTGCGATCTCGCCGGTGCTGGGGTGCGAACGAGCTCGGTGCTAGGGTGCGAACGAGCTCGGTGTTGGGATGCAATCTTGGTGGTGCTACAGGCAGCACGACCTCAGCGGTGCTTCAGGCGGCGCGATCTGGCCGGTGCTGGGGTGCGACGAGACCGGTGCGATTTGGGGTTGGGGCCAGTGCTGGGTGCGACGAGACTGGTGCTTCTGGTGCGATCTCCTTGCTGTTTCTCTCTCTCTTCTATTTTCCTGGGGTGGAAATCATTTGAAGGTAAAATAAAACCTGAAAATGAATTACGGGTGAGGCAGGG
The DNA here is from genome assembly GCA_030021035.2 of Notholithocarpus densiflorus. Classification (NCBI taxonomy): domain Eukaryota; kingdom Viridiplantae; phylum Streptophyta; class Magnoliopsida; order Fagales; family Fagaceae; genus Notholithocarpus; species Notholithocarpus densiflorus. The sequence goes on along the minus strand of JARYZH020011361.1, from coordinate 2,601,620 downwards.
TATTTTACAGTCAACGCGGAAAATGAATTCCGTTTGACCCAATTTTCTTTAGCTACCAAACACAAAGGCTGGTGTAACATGATTTCCTGAAATCATTTGAAGGCAAAACAAACGCAGCCTAAGAGATAAAATGGAGTTTGAAAGTTCATTTAGACCCCTTAAAACAGATTGTTTAACCTAATTTATTAACCAAGTGATTATTTAGATTATTTTCAGATCTAGGTTAAACACAAATAAATCATATCATGCAAAGATGCAGAAAAGTAAATAACACCATGATATGATAACCTAGGAAAACCAATGAAACTAACCGTTTTAAGGTAAAAACCTAGAGAGTGTTTGACCTAGCTATCCTCAAGGTAATCCAAATCCACTATAAGAGAATCGAAATTTTTATAAAAGATTTAACCCTAAATCTAATACTACCTCCAATAGTAACTTACTGACACGACCACGTGCAAGCTCCGAATCCACAGACTCCTTCTCTTCGTGGATTTACAGCAATACAAGCCACCATGCTTGTGACTTTGAGATCCCACTCAAAGGTTTCAGATCACCTTTTCTTGTTGATCTTGATGCAGCAACTATTTCTACCAATCCTTGATTGTAGTTCTTGCTCTGGTAGATTCTTGTGTAGTTAGAAGGTACAAAACCTCTCAAATCTCACAAAGAGTAACACACAAGTCTTCTTCAACACCCCAAAACGTGGCTAGGGTTTTTATTTTATATGTAGAGAAGTTTAAGTGAAACCCTAAACGTTTTCGTGGGCTTGGGCTTGTTTAAAATTCTACAGAAAAAACTGGACTTGCAATTTTCAATCGGTCGAGCCTAATTCTCGATCGATTGAGAAAGGCAGAACCTCACTTTTCTTTTCTGCAAACAGCTGGACCTCAAAACTTGAATCACCCTTATTTAAGCATTGCCTAAACACCTAGACTAGACATGTTTTGATCTCGGTTTGTCAACACAAAACAATGATGATTCTAAATATTTAATTCTAAATCTTTAGAACCTAACATAATCATTCCCATTAGTGACTTTTAACATATTTGAGCATGCTATAAGTTTGTGATTTTTAGCAGTATGATGTTAAAACTTATAATTCTTGTAAAATTTCACTTTCTTAATGCATGTCCTATGTGATTCTAAACTAATGTTGTCTCTATATAGTTGGTGCTTTGTTTCAAATAAGGATTAGATTCCATGAATCTTGGAAACTAAAATCGGCCAATCCATATATTTTTTCAATCATAGTTTTTTTTTTTTTTTTTTTTTTTTTTTGGGTAGAAACGTGAAGTCTTATATAATTATAACAGAATTTTATACAACAGCATCATTATCCGACCTTTGGGCACATAGTCTAGTACCCCCGAGGCCGGCCAAATCCCTTACTAAACAGTGGTATACAAAACTGGGACATGTATTGTAGATAGTTAAGAGATGCTGTTGGTGGTTTCCCCGTTTCGCTAGGGCATCCACGCAGTTGTTTGCTTCACGATATATACGGTGCACCTGAACCTCCTATGCCCGCTCCATAAGGCTCCTGCAATCACATATTAAAGGAAACACATCAGGAGGGTAAGTAGAATTTTTGTCAATGAACCAGGATAAAATTGTTACAGAATCAATCTTGAGCTGGATAAATTTGAACCCCAAGTCCCATGCCAATAGGAAGCCTTGCCTAACTGCTCCCAACTATGCCATATTATTAGTGGCTATACCCATATTTAGAGAAAATCCTGATATCCATAACCTAGAGCTATCTTGTAGTAGGCCCCTTGCGCTGACCATCCCTGTGTTACATATGGAACTACCATCCGTATTTAGCTTTACATAGGGTTCTTTTGGCCCAACCCATTTAATAATTCGTGGAGTCCTAACTTGAACCGGTTTATCAAAGCTGGCTAAGAAAAAAATATTTTGTAGCTATTTGCACCGTTGTGTAGACTAGTTTATGCTAACCATAAATACGTTTATTTCTAGCTGCTTGAACCGGTTCTTAAAATTACGTTTATTTCTAGCTAAGCATAAATGCCAACATAGGAAGGGAAAATATATTTTCCACGGGAGTTGCTGGTGCAGAATAACACTATTAGCGGTAGCATTGCTTTATAGCCAAGCTTGTAAGGGTGTGTGAAAAAAAGAAAGTGGCAGGATACCCAGGGATTGACACCAAACCTCCTTAGCCTAGGGGCAATCATGTAAGATATGAATTGTTGTTTCCGAATTGTTGCATCTAGGACATTGATCATTAATGTTTGGGCGAGAAAATGCTAAATACTGCCTTGTGGGAACCCGATTGCGTATGGCTTTCCAAAGGAATAGTTGGATCTTTTTGGGACATTGTAATTTCCATATCCAATTCCATAATGGTTTATCCAGAGGCACATGTTTTTGTTGGTATAAAAATTTTGATGCCGAACTAACCGAGCAAATACCATTATTATATGGCCATACAAAGAAATCTAGGAGCCTAGAAAGCCGTGCCACCAGAATACCTCTAATAAGTTGCTCAATTTGTGTTGGGAGAGAAGCTTGAAGAGAGTCTAAAGTCAAAGTATGATTATTTCGCAACGAGCTAACTAGGCGGTTTTCTTTGTTTTGCATTAGCGGTCCTTCAATGCGACTCCAAAGGGTGCCCCTAGGGATCTAGTGGTCATCCCACACCTTGATAGTTTGCCCGTCCCCTAATATCCATATCATACCATTTCGTAACCATTGTATCCCTTCATATAGGGCTTTCCAAATATGGGACCCTCTAGGAGTTCTGGCACTATCAAACAGGTTTGTGTAAGTGCATTTTAGCGTGAAGATTTCAAGTTGACTAGTACTAAAGTTATATACTAAATTGGTTAAAATTAAAATTCAGGAAGTGTAAGTGCAACTACGTACCCTGAAGTTAAAAGAGTATCAGAGCATTTTAGCGTGAAGAATTTATCATGTGATTTATGACAACAGTTTGGTGAGTAGAAAGGAACGGAGGGTGCCAAGTTATCACGAGGCTCGTAATAATTTTGTGGAATGTTAGAGTTGAAATGATAGGGAAAAGATGATTCAAAACATAAATCTTTTTATGGGGTTTTCAGTATGCGGATTGGGCATATATATATATAGAGGATCTGCATGAGCCTCGATCGAGCGGCATATATTATATTGATATGTGATAGTGGAAAAACTGAAAGAGGCAACAAGTGTAACTACTTTGTTCCTGTAGATTAAAAAATGTTAGAGACGAGTTTCTTTTGGCATTTTTGAGTGTTTGTGACTTTCTGGCCCAAATGGAGTCCTGGGAATGAATTTGGCCGGTTTGGGAGGAATAATTCTATTGTGTATTATAAGTGACTATAGTCATGTGAGAAATTTCTCAGATTTCATTTTGGAATTATAGTTGATTATTAATGTATGAGATATGTACAATATAAAATATGTACGTGTTTCATTCGGCTCAAGATTTAAAAACAGAAATTAAATAAAAAAAAAAAACTAAAAAAAAAAGTTTTGTAGAAATATGGCCAAAATAAAAAAATAAAAAAATAAAGGAGGTAATTCAAGTATAATACGAATTTGAACTAAGAAATTGAGACTAAAAGAATGGTTATATATGTTAAATTATTTCTTTCACTATATTTCAATTTAGTAGTATACTTATATTATCTTAATTTAATTTTATAAGATGTTATAACAATTCAACTAATTAATAATTTAATAAATTTAGTATATATTTTTTCTTCAAAATTTACTTAGCCAAAAGAAAGGTAATAATTGTATCATGTTATTATACTTTCAAATGATTTTATTTTATTTTTATTTTAAATCCAATAAATAGATTATATATGGCAATAAGATTTAATAATTCAAAATTTCAAATCATTGAAAAAATATTAATAAATGAAAAAATTTCAAGATTATAATAAAAACGTGAAAATAATGATGTTTGATATAATTAATAAAACTTCAAACTAAAAATATTAATCTTGACAATTTAATGGTTATATATAATGAAATGTATTTACAAAATAAACAACTACACCATAAAAGTATTGAAGTTGTTTATTTTGTAAATACATTTAATTATATAATAACAGGAGTCTTATAAAAAATATATATATGTATACGTGCAGCCGCGCTAAACTCTGTAAAATTTACATATTTCTACCAATAACTTTCTATATCCATAGCAAAATTAAATTATTAATGTCTTTTGACAGAAAAGTTTGCATTTATATTACCTTTATGCCGTGATAACTTCAATTATTTACATCCACTTAATTGTACGACAGCTTCAACTAATACCATCCACCTAAAATGAGGGAAAGGAAAAACATCGTTGTCAAAGAAGTTACATTACTATTGCAGTTTCCATGTGAAATGTTTGCATTTGCACAAAAGAGATTCAACCTAATCATATGTGGAGGATTTCCTATAGTTTGAACTCGGAAGGCTACAAATCAAGAGTTTAGGTTTGTTTATGACTAATGTTGTCAAAATCGCGATTTAGATTGTAAGATCGCACGATTTTAGGATCACACCTCACCAAAATATTTAGGATTGCACTAAGATTGTAAAAATGGTAGGATTGTATGTAGAATCGTTAGGATTGTATGGGATCCTACCGATTCTACCAAAACATTAGTTTTTGGTTTTTTTTTTTTTATGAGATAAATTTTTGGTTTTAATGAAACTTTAAGAGTTTTTATTTTTCTATGTTGTGATGGTATGACTTTTTATTTTTTATTTATAAAATCATGTTAACCTAAGTAAATGTTATCTAGTTTCTAGTTCACTAGAAAAATCTCACTTCAAATGATGTTGCAACAATGTATTCATAACAATAGTGATAATGTAATAAGTTTAATAACTAAAGTGAAAATATTTGTTATTCGTTTCTCATTATCCACAGACGTGCTATAAAGGAGCTCATTCAGTTCCCACTTCCTTTCAAAAAACAACAAGAATTTGGGTCAACAAGGCCTTTTTTTGGAGACAATTAAATCAAAAGAAAGAAGAAATCCATGTACCTTTATCAATTTGGAGCCCCACCGGGTCAAAGTTTAGGATTACTCTCTCAGTTGCCTAATATTGCCACCGTATAGTCAAAAAAATTCTATGTCCTTTAATTTGCATCAGCTTTTAACTTGAGTCTTCTTGCCCTAAAAAACCTGACTGAAGAGGAAAGTCATATAATGCCTCGTTAATTTTTGCGTTGATAGAAACTATATATAAATTTTATCATAGATACTGCCTAATATAAAGTGGAATTTAGAAGAAAGTATGGGCAGATGAATAACTTCACGTATAGATACTAACATCAGTTACATAGTTGCACACATATGTAGAGAGATAAATTATAATAGGACGACACTTCATCAAAGTTGAAAAGGTCACTTCTTCTGTATATACAGTAGGTAAATTTTTGTTGTAATTTAGACCAAATATATATATATATATATATATATATATATATATATATGTATGTATGTATGTATTCTCAGATAACTAGGACTAGCTAGGAAGAAGAAGTTGTAGGACACTTCCTTTTGACTTAAGCACGAAAACTCTTAGACATAATTTTTTTTCCCTATATGCAAGAAATGTGATCACCTGATAACAAAAACCCCAATTGAATCTTAAACTTGAAATATTAACCACAAGGGTTGCTTGATTGAAGGGAACTTGCTAATTAATTAGCTACTATACTAGGCAATACATGTGTGCATGTTTCAACATTGATGGATGCCAACTTTATCACAAAAACAAAGCAATAATCACATCACATGGTTTTAAAAGTAATAAATAAAATCAAATAAAAGAAGGTTCAGTTTACGAAGAATCTCACTGAGCATCCCCAGTAAGGTTGGAGCCAAGGAGCCAAACTCAAAATACATTTGACTAAAAATGCTAAGAGTTTGTTTATACCCCTTAAAACAAATTTTTTAACCTAATATATTAACCAAGTGATTACTTAGATTAATTTTCAGATCTAGGTTAAAACAAATAAATCATATCATGCAAAGTTGCAGAAAAGTAAATAACACCACGATATGATTACCCAAGAAAACCAATGAAACTAACACATTTCAAGGTAAAAACCTGGGAAGGATTTGACTTAGCTATTCTCAAGGTAAACCAAATCCACTATAAGAGAATTGAAGTTTTTACAAAAGATTTAACCCTAAATCTAATGCTACCTCATGTAGTAACTTACTGACACGACCACGTGCAAGCTTCAAATCCACGGACTCCTTCTCTTCTTGGAATAACAGCAACACAAGCACACCCTTGCTTGTGACTTTGAGACTCCACTCAAAGGTTTCAGATCACCGTCAGTAGTTGATCTTGAATGCAGCAACTAGTTCTACCAATCCTTAATTGTAGTTTAAGCTCTGGTAAAATCTTGTGTAGTTAGAAGGTACAGAACCTCTCAAATCTCACAAAGAGTAACACACAAGTCTTCCAAAAGTCTTCAAAACGTAGCTAGGGTTTTCTTTTTATATGTGGAGAAGTTTAAGTGAAACCCTAAACGTTTTTGTAGTGATTGGACTGAAGTAACCTTCTGCAAAAAACCATATTTGCGATTTTCGATCGATCGGTCGAGAAAGGCAGAACTTGTCTTCTCTTTTCTACAATCAGCTGGACTTGAAATCTTGAAACAAACTTATTTAAGCACACTCTAAATACTTAAACTAGACATGTTTTGCTCTCAGTTTGCCAACACAATACAACCATGATTCTAAACATTTAATCTAAATCTTTAGAACCTAACAAATGCATTGCACATCAAAGGAGCCAAACTTAGAAGATACATGGTTACAAAGCATTTGACTAAAAATCTTACCCTTCTCCATCACAAGGTAGCTTTTTCCACAAATTTTACACTTCAAGAGATACATGGTTACAAAGCATTTGACTAAAAATTTATGAAACATTCTAGTCTTTAGTGGATCAAAGTTCAAACATCTGACCTAATGTTACATTCTAACCACAGTATTTCAAGGAAAATCCAGACCACTACAATCCTGCTTACAATACTAAATATAGAGTTTACTCTGAGGGCGTGGACTCAACAATGTAATGATGTCATGGGGACACGATGACTACATGTATTTGGTACATCTTTGAACTCTAAAAAACTAGTTTAAATTTCATTATATACATGAAATTTAATGTATTATTCATAAACTAGAATGAAAGAATCTATAACTTTGGTATGTCATTGTCAAGTGGCCAAGGAAAATAAGACCACTCTACCTTCAGCAGGTCTTTTCATCATCAGATACCACTCATTCTATGGTAAGTAGGAAAAATAGACAAATGCTATAAATATAAGCTCCCCATTTACATGAAATATGCCATATTTTCTTATTAAATGATCTAATGGAAATATTTGATATTATGGCCTTACATAGATCAGGGGCATATAAGCAATTAAATTAGGTCTTTAACCCATTTTCATTTCACTAAAGAAGATATTGGGATCCAATCAATTAAATTTAATAATATGTAAAAGCCATAGTATGAACATCAAACTACCTTTCTCAGTAAAAAAAAAAAAAAAAAAAAAAATCAAACTACCGTTGTTCCTGTAAAGGAGACCTGTAGGATTCTCTTAATTCATATCTTTGATGATCGGTGAAAGGATGAGTTCAAATACATGCACCATGCACTTATATAAATATTATTACTAAAAGTGTTTGCTTAAAATTGATTCTCATTTTCTTCTTCTTTTTTTATGATTTTTTTTAGAATTATTTATATCCCAACTAACTTCAATTGAAAAAGAAGAAAATATTTCTTATTTTTCAATGCCTTTTAAAGGTTTTGCGAACTTGTAAAAAGAACATAAGAGTCAACAATATTGGAATTCACATAAGTTGTACTTGAACTTTGTTAAGTTACTAAAAATTCTTTCTTGTGAATTGTAAAGGGAATTTTGGCTTAAAAAAAATTCACAAAACATTCATTTGAAAAAAACTTCTCTAACAAAAATAATTAGCTACTATACAGTCTATACTAGGCAATACATGTGTGCATGTTTTAGCAAGGATGGATGCCAACTTTATAAAAAAAATAAAGCAATAATCACATCACATGTAATTAAAAGTAATAAATAAAATCAAAGAAAAGAAGATTCAGTTTAGGCAGAATCTCACTAAGCATCCCTAGTAAGGTTGCAGGTAATACTCTTAAAATGCATTACACAACAAAAGAGCCTAACTCAAAAAAAATTTGCAGCCAACACATATTTAGCATTGTTCCTTAGCATGTTTCAGACCATGCTTCAAGATATTTCAGACCATCGATTGGAAGCTTTTTGAGGATCAATGATTTCTCATCTAACAACAGGTTATGTTTTGTTTCTCTATATATGTAGTAGTCCATCAACATGTTATATTTATAGAACTTTGCAGCAAAGACAACATAATGTTTATATAAACAACATCCACCAATTAAAAAAGCATATCATGTCTTTGCAGCAAAGACAACATAATTTGCAGCAAAGACAGTTGGAATAATTAGCACAACAGTAGTTATTAACAACATCAAAATGGTTATTAACAACATCAATAGTTATTAACAATGCGGCTTGTAGCAAACAACATCACACAACAGTAGTTAATAACAACAAAATTATGGTTCCTTAACAAACTAGAATGTTGGAATAATCATTAAAAAAAAGTTTATACAATAAACTAAGCACCAAAGCTAGTTTTTAACAATAAAAAGTAAATGGTTCCTTAACAAACCAGCAAATACTTCCATCATTAACAATAAGTTCACATATAGTAAGATCATTATTCCTTAGCACACTAGAATGTGACCCCACTAAACCATACAACCAATACAACAAAAAATTGTTCTAGTGGTAATTAGCATAATACACATAAGAACGAAAACAGTAGAAGCAACACCACAAAAAGTAGCCCAAACTTGCCCCCTTTCCTTAACCAAGTCCCCTACATAAAATTGCTGACTAAATCCATCTAGCCTCTTCTTCTATCTGGTCTCAGCATGATGAAAGCAGCCTTACTATCAGACTTATGGAGTTCATTAAGGACCTTGAACATGGTGTAATCATCAACATTTTCAATACTGTTAAGAATTGTGATGGTCTTGTCCATTGAGAACTTATCATCCACCGGCGTAGATTCAACAATTTCCTTTCGACTATCGTTATCCTTATTATTACGCCTTTTCCTTGACATGTCCGTGAACTCCATGATAGTATCGGTCATATATTCAATGAGCCCTCATTTCCTCTTCTTCCTTGCCGAGGTCTCTGAGTGAGATGGCTTCTTTCCAACACGCTTGCTACCTTGCCCTACAACTGGGGTGGGCAGCTCCTCCGCATCGTCTCTGCTATCGGGTTCGACATTGATGTGTATTCCATGCGTTAGGAAAGCAGCATCCAATTCTTGCTCTTCATCACTATTAATTTGTAGAAATCCAATTGCAGTGCCCGTGTTAAAGAGCTGTCCTAGCAAGTCATAGTGATCTAGCCTCTTTTTACGAAACTCTATACACTTAGGGTTGGCCTATCAAGATGTGGTATATATAGGATTATTTGTATGAATACTATGAATCAACGGCATGGAAATTATAAAGTAAACCTATAACACTCACCGCCACTACTTGTGCCCAAGCCGCGTCACTACTTGTGACCATGTTAGTGACAAAATCCCATCCCATTCCGATTCAACCGATTAGCTAGGAAAAAACACTATGTCTTTGCTTTAACTTTTGATATTTCTGGCGTAATTGATCTTTATGATAGGCTTTTCCGGCTCGTTGATTGAACTTGTTTCGGACAACTGTCCAAAGCCCTTTTTTGAATTGGCCACTAGGCATGTTCCCTTTGGCTTCTTCTTCAACCAAAACATCAATGAAGTGCTTCTCAACAGGTGGAGGCCATAACTTCCAATCCTCAGCATTGGATGATGCAGCCATCTAATAAAAGATAAACACTTAAGCCAAAAATATCCACTAACATGGATAGTAGGAAAGATAGAGTGTACATGGTTGCCTAGTAAATTCAAGGATTTTGTTTTCCTAAATTACTTTTATGATTTCTCAGACTTGAACCTAATCCTCACCAATACCAGTAACTGAAGAATAGGAAAATGGTCCTTTGCACAGAAAACTATACCAAACATGTTGTAGCATTATGTATTAAGTTCAAATACAGCTAGAGCAACACATTTACCAATTAACTTAAATAAGTTATTACAAGTATATATAAAAGAGATTGCAGTGAAGACAAGTTACATACAACATAGGGAAACAAAACAAAATTAACATCACAATTATAAATGATTTATATGAAATCAAATATACACTTTAGGCCTTTATTAATGATTTCTAAAAAGCCCATTTTTCAAACCATACTTAGCTTTAGTTAGATGGAGATGGAGGAAAATCCTGTCCAAAATCAAGAGCAAAAATCAACAGCAATTGTGAAGAAATATGAACACCATGGGTGAAGGATTGTTTCACAGCAACTAAGAACAAATGCAACAACAAAATTGAACATTGAATTGAACAGCAAAATTAAACACTTATCGTAGGTAAAGGAACTGCGTTGGAAGATGATGGATATGGCGAAATGACTGAGGAGGAAGACAATGTGTTTGCAAACTCCATAATATACTCAGCTAATGGTAGATGCGCTGTGCAAGGGCACTAAAATTGATATGAGATAAAGTCTGATAGTTGTTTGAAAAAATCTTGTCCAAAACAGTGATTAAAGGTGTGGCTAGACTGTTCGAGTAAATATCGTGGTTAGGGAGATGAATCAGGTCATACGAATTTGGGATTAATTTTGGTGAATTTAGGGTTTCGTAACTTTGGTTCTCTATGTGTTTATGAATGCTCTCAGATGGCCGTTGGGATGAGTAATGAGGGATTCAGGTGGGAGTGTGGGATTAATGAAGGGTTAATGAAGGGAGCTACAAGCCAGGTGATGGGACTACCGTTGTACAAGAAGGAGAGGAGAAGTGAGCTTCAGGAAGGATGAGAGGGTAGAGACTCAGAACAGACAGATGGTGTGGGAGAGAAGAGAGTTGAGGTGTAGTCACTTCAGGTGGGCCCAATGTATTTCAACCAAACGGTAACATAACTCAAACACCATTTGAACAACACACCTTACCAAACACAGAACTTAGTGTGGGGCCCACGTGTTTAGGCATTTAAACAACAAACAACACTTTTGAAACACAATACCAAACAGTACCTTAATGTCCGTAGTCCTTATTTTTCTAGGAATAAGAGATAGAAAATCTTTTTAAAGTTTCTTTCAAACATACATGTCCATGGAAATGGGTAAATTGCAAAGTACACCCCTAAAGTTTGGGGTTGCTTGAATTTCACATCCTAAAGTTTGAGATATTAGATTTTACACCCTGAAATTTGGTTCCATTAGCAAAATCCCATCCTCTAAGGATGGAAAATATAACCCGACCCGTGGGTACCTAATCCGACTCGACCCGTTAAACAATAGGGTCGGGTTTGGATTTTAAAAATCAAACCCGAAACAGGTTAGGGTCGAGTTCGGGTTTTATGCATACCCAGCCCGAACCCGACCCGTATGCACATAATATTAAAAAAAAATTAAAACCCTAGTAATATAAATACTCTCTTTTCCTTTCTGATTTCATTTTCTAAACACTAAACCTAACCCTCACCTTTCAGCCGCCCCTCTCTCTCTCTCTCTCTCTCTCTCAAGCTCTCATTGCTGGCCGCCCTCCCTCGCCCTCGTTCGCTCCCCTCACGGTCATAGCCTCACTCAGCCTCATGGCCTTACAGCCTCGTCCCGCCTCACGCTCCCCTCACGGCGTCACTTCACCTCGCTACCCCTTACCTCTCTCACTCTTACTCTCGTTTTATCTCAGCCGCCCCTTACCCAGTCACCTCACTCTTATTCACTCACCGACCCACCCTCACCCTCACTTTCATCATGTGGTGGTTGTTGTTTTTTCATGGAGGAGCACGGATCTCGTGGTGGTTGAAGTTTGTCACGGAGGAGCACGAGATTGTTAGATCGGAGAACGGGATTGTTAGATCGAAGCATAGGATTGTTAGATCGGAGAGAGATCGGATGATCGGAGGATGGGATTGTGTTTCTGTTTATGATTTTTGTTTTGTTTTGTTTTTTTTTTTTTTTTTATGAGTGAAAAATCTGTATTAACAAAGAAGAGAAAAAAAAAATGCTAATTTGTGTTTCTGTTTATGTTTGGGTTTGTGATTTGTGTTTTTTTTTTTATGAGTGAAAAGTCTGTATTAACAAAGAAGAGCAAAAAAAAAAAAAAAACCAAGATGATTTGTGTTTATGTTTGGGTTTGTGTTTCTGAATTTGTGGTTGTGATTTTGGATGTAAAATTGAATTTTATTTTTATGATTGGGTCATATTGGGCCATAGCTTTAGATTAGGCCCAGATATGGTTGGACAGGCCCGCGGGGCCCGACGAGGCAAGTTTGGAGTTTAACAAAAACTTGTTTATTAAACGGGCCGAGTTCGGGTAACGGGTGAGGACTCGCGGGTCATGTTCAGGCATAAAAAAAACCCGCCCCGAACCCGAGCCATTGCCATTCCATCCTCTGTTAGTTTAGATGGTTAAATGACAACTTGGCATGCTGACATGTATTTTCCTTCCCAAATTAGCCCCCTACAAAACAATGTTTGCTGCTAGCTTACAAAACTGGACCGTTTCGTCCAAGAAGAAGAATCAGAACATAAAGCCCAATTTAGCCCACAAACAGAGTCATTTCACTGGTGCAAAAAATAAAATCTCAAACTCTCCTTGGTTCATCATCCACAACCCTCTCCATCTTGTGTCAAAGATTGAAGCAGCAGCAGCAGCAGCAGAGTATGTAGTAGCAACAACAGTTAAATTCAAAGCAGGAGTCAAACTTAGAAAAAAAAGGCTACGACTTGTAGTTTTGTATAGTTCACTGTGTATAAACTGTAGGTAGTTTTAGCTCTATTGTATATAGCCTTTAGTGTTGCACGTGAGCGAGCACATGAGTTTTTAGTTTAGTGTTAAGTGAGTTAGTTAATCTGTTAATTTGTTAAGTTAGTTACTGATGCTTTGTTTTTGTATATAAAGAGCACAGCTGTGTAATCATTCATTAAATGAATTAGATTTTCATTTCAACAAAATCTTATATGGTATTAGAGCGAAATTCTCTCAAGTTCTAGAGTCTCGTTCTAGAAAATTCCCAAATTCTAGGGTTTTCATTCTTGAAAGCTTGGAGTTGCTTCAATGGTGTCAATAGCTTCTGCATCAGATTCTCCTTCTACTTCGATTGAACGTGATCTAGCATTGGTAGAGGATATCCGTAATCCTTTATATCTTCATCATGCTGAAAGTCCTGGAGCTGTGCTTGTATCAGAGGTCTTGATTGGTGAAAACTACCATGCTTGGGTTCGATCTATAAAGAAGGCTTTAATTGCAAAGAATAAGTTTGGTTTTGTTGATGGCACAATCACTTTATCTTCTCCACTGATCAAAACACCAGCAACAGTTGATGCTTGGATTCGTTGTGATAACATGGTTGGTTCATGGTTGATGAAAGCTGTTTCACCTCAGATCAGAGTAAGCATCACTTATAGAGACACGGCATTAGAGATTTGGAATGATCTCAGAGACACACATGCCCAAGGCAATGGACCTAGGGTTTTTGAGTTGCAGAAGGATATTGCATCAATCAATCTAGGTGATTCTTCAATCACTGCTTATTTCACTCAATTGAAGCTGTATTGGGATCAACTCAAGAATTTCAGGCCTGCCCTAACCTGTTCTTGTGGAAAATGTACTTGTAATCTTTCACAAAGAATTGAGAATGTTCACTTTCAAGATTCAGTGATGCAATTCTTAATGGGACTCAATGATTCATACTCTCAAATCAAATGACAGATTTTGTTAATGGAACCACTTCCATCCATTAACAAAGTCTACTCTTTGTTGATTCAAGAAGAAAGGCAGAGGCGTGTGGGAAGTTCTAATACTTACATTGAGTCCACTGCTCTTGCTGTGAAAGGTTCCAATTCTAATTCCTTTTTCTCTAGGGCCAAGAATTCTAAGGGCAAGGATAGGCCTGTCTGTACTCATTGTGGGAAACTTAGTCATACTGTGAAGAGGTGCTTCAAACTGCATGGATTCCCTCCTGGATTCAAGCCTAAAGGAAAGACTTCAATGGTGAATCAAGTGGGTGTTCAAGAAGATCTTGCAGAGAACAATCAATCAGTCACTGATGCTAATTAATTTCCTTTTACTAAGGAACAATGTCAGTAGTTCTTGGCTATGTTGGGCAATCAGATGCAAGCTGCTCAATTTAATATGGGAAATAAGGAGGTCCATATGGCTAGTAATGTGATTAAGTCTCATTTAGACTCTCAAGCAGCACACCAAGCAAGTGTTTCCCAGTCTGACAATGTTCTCAATATGTCAGGTATGACCCTTTTTGAAGGCATTACTTTGAGGCATTCTGTTTTTTCTGCTCAAGTAGTGAATAGGACAGCCTTTAATGGAGATACTTGGGTTATTGACACTGGGGCAACTGACCATATTGTGCATTATGTTCATTTGTTTACTAATTTTACTGCCATTAGCACTAATGTTGAGCTTCCAAATGGTGAAACAGCTATGGTAACCCATATAGGTTCTATTTCCCTTTCAGCCACTTTAGTTCTTCATAATGTTCTTTGTGTCCCTTCTTTATCTTTTAACCTTTTTTCAGACAGTCAACTTACACAATCTTCTTCCTGTTGCCTTATTTTCTTAGCAAATCTTTGTTTCATACAGGACCTTATTTGCTGGAGGACGATTGGTGTGGGTGAAGTTCATGATGGGTTGTATTTGCTGCAGCAAAACCCTTCAGATGCTTGTACCACTCCAATCAACTCTGGTTCATCCTTTCAATCTCTCTTCAATTCTGTTTTCAAGTCTGTTCTAAATAAATCACAATCTCCTGTAATCAATAATGTTGTTGTACCTTCTTCTTTATGGCATCTCGGATTAGGACATCCCTCTGATGCTAAACTTTCTTCCTTAAAGAATGTACTTTCTGATGTTGTTTGTACTTTTAATAAAGATTGTGAGATTTGTCCACTTGCAAAGCACAAAAGACTGCATTTTCCTTTTCTAAATCACATTTCAAAATTTCCTTTTGATATTGTGCATTGTGATATTTGGGGTCCATATTCAGTCCCTACTGTTGATGGCCACAAATACTTCCTTACTATTGTTGATGATTGTACTAGGTCAACTTGGGTTTATCTCATGAAGTCCAAGTCTGATACTAGGCCTCTTTTACAATCCTTTTATTTCATGGTCAAAACTCAGTTCAACAAATCTATTAAGGTTTTTAGAACAGATAATGGTCTTGAGTTTCAAATGACTGATTTCTTCAAGAGTCATGGCATCATACACCAACATAGTTGTGTTGCCACTCCACAACAAAATTCTGTTATGGAGAGGAAACATCAACATATTTTGTGTGTTGCAAGGGCTTTGAGAATTCAATCTAATGTCCCTATTGCCTATTGGGGTGACTGTATTCTCACTGCAGTGCATCTCATTAATAGGCTTCCATCCCCTCTTTTTCATCATAAAACCCCTTTTGAGTTGCTTTATGGTAAGATCCCTGATTATCATTCTCTTAGGGTGTTTGGTTGTCTATGTTTTGCATCCACATTGGCTCATAACAGGTCTAAATTTTATCCTAAAGCCATCAAATGTGTTTTCTTGGGTTATCCTTTTGCTGTTAAAGGTTACAAATTACTTAATTTACATTCTAAAAGGATTTTTGTTTCAAGGGATGTTACTTTTCATGAGTCAATTTTTCCCTTTCACTCTATTCCATCTTCAACTTTGTCTTCTCCCTCTGATCCTTTATCTCAGATTTGTACTCCTGATGCCCCACCTTTACCTATTGATGTTCCTATTACACATTCTAAGGTCCATTCTCATACTGTTAGTACAGAATCTCACATCCTTGAAGATCATTTTTCTGATCTTTCAGAAGATTTGTCCATATACTTACCTAATGACATTGTTGATGATGTTGTTTTACAACCTGATCCTATTCCTTCAGCCTTACCTACAGCTTCTATTCCCTCTCTTAGAAGGTCTACTAGGGTGTCTAAACCTCCTCCATATCTCCAATCCTATCAGTGCAATACAGTTTCTACTAGGTATCCCATTTCTAATTTTGTTTCTTCTCAACATTTGTCACCTAGCTATTCTCACTTCTGTAATAGTATTTCTGCCCTTAAGGAACCTCAATTTTATCATCAAGCTGTTGGTGATCCTAACTGGGAAGCTACTATGGCAGCTGAAATTGATGCATTGGAACAGAATCATACATGGTCTGTGGTTCCTTTGCCACCAAATAAGAGGGCTGTTGGCTATAAATGGGTATTTAGAATTAAATACAAGGCTGATAGTAGCATAGAGAGGTACAAGGCACGGCTGGTTGCCAAAGGTTATACCTAACAAGAGGGCTTGGACTACACTGAGACCTTCTCCCCTATGGCTAAAATGGTCATTGTTAAGCTATTTTTGGCATTGGCTGTTGTGCAAGGTTAGGTTCTTCACCAATTAGATGTTAATAATGCTTTTCTAAATGGTGATCTTCATGAAGAAGTCTACATGTCTCTTTCTCCTAGTTTGCACAGCAAGGGGGAGTTGGATAGCAAGGGGAGTCCAAGGGGGAATTGGTTTGCAAGTTGCATAAATCATTGTATGGCCTTAAGCAAGCTTTAAGGCAATGGTTTTCAAAGTTTTCAAACACCTTATTGCAGCATGGTTTTGTTCAATCCAAAGCAGATTATTCTTTATTCATTAAGAAGGATGGCAGATTGTTCATTGCTCTTCTAGTTTATGTTGATGATATTCTCATTGGTAGTAATGATCATAAAGCTGTGGAAGATCTTAAGGTGTATCTAGACAAGCATTTCAAACTAAAGGATTTGGGTAGTTTGAAGTATTTTCTAGGTTTGGAGGTTGAAAGATCACAAAAGGGCATTTCTTTGTGTCAGAGAAAATATGCTCTTGAAATTGTTCATGATGCTGGAATGCTTGGTTGTAAACCAGCTAGAACTCTCATGGAAACCAGTTTAAAGTTGAGCAAAGATGATGGTGAGTTACTACATGATGCTGGAATGTATAGAAGGCTGATAGGTAGACTGCTGTTCTTAACAATCACTAGGCCAGACATTACTTACTCTGTGCACAAGTTAAGTCAGTACAAGTCTAAGCCTAGAAAGCCTCATTTGAAGGCAACATATAGAGTCATTCAGTACATTAAAGGCATGGTAGGTCAAGGGTTGTTATTTCCATCAAATACTTCACTGCACATAAAAACTTTTGCAGATGCAGATTGGGCAGCTTGTTCAGATTCTAGAAGGTCCATTACAGGTTTCTGTGTTTTCCTAGGTGACTCATTGGTCTCTTGGAAGTCTAAGAAACAAAATACAATCTCTAGATCTACTGCAGAGGTTGAGTACAGATCAATGGCTGTGGCTGTGTGTGAAGTGACCTGGATTCTATACTTGTTGAAGGATCTAAATATAGAACATGACAAGGCTGCTTTGTTATTCAGTGACAGTGAGGCAGCAATCCACATAGGGTCTAACCCTGTGTTTCATGAGCGCACAAAACATATTAAAATAGACTGTCATATTGTGAGAGACAAGGTGCAAGATGGAGTTATAAGGTTGATGAATATTAGGAGTCATTCTCAATTGGCAGATTTATTGACAAAAGCCTTGAATCTAAGTCAGTTTACAGTCTTAATTGGCAAGATGGGAATCCTGAATATTCATTCCAACGGTGTCCATCTTGAGGGGGAGTGTCAAAGATTGAAGCAGCAGCAGCAGCAGCAGAGTATGCAGTAGCAGCAACAGTTAGATTCAAAGCAGGAGTCAGACTTAGAACAAAAAGGCAACGACTTGTAGTTTTGTATAGTTCACTATGTATAAACTGTAGGTAGTTTTAGCTCTATTGTATATAGCCTTTAGTGTTGCACGTGAGTTTTTAGTTTAGTGTTAAGTGAGTTAGTTAATCTGTTAATTTGTTAAGTTAGTTACTGATGCTCTGTTTTTGTATATAAAGAGCACAGCTGTGTAATCATTCATTAAGTGAATAAGATTTTCATTTCAACAAACTCTTATATCTTGTTCGTTCCACCTCACTGGCGACGATGAGAGAGCTACTTCAGATCGACGGCAGTGCGATGGCTCTAGAGTAGGTCCATCCCGGTGCCCACAGTGAGCTCTCCTCTCTTTCTCTGCAACTCTCGTTAAGGAGAGACCACTTTCTTCGATTCTATTAATAACAATATTGGTGGACCGTGTTGGCTATAATATATGTGGCATTTCAGGGTCTTCAATCTTAACTAAATTTCAATATGAAGCACTAGAAGAGGGCAGGTAAATTAGGAAACTAAATGATAAAATAAATTAAAAACGAGAGTATCAATAAATAATTTTCTAACACTAATGAATTACAAGAGTACTCTATAACAGTTGGCTAAATATGGCCACAAACAATAGGAAGACCTTCTTCCGCAGCAAGAATAGCTTCAAAGAGTTCATGACCACCTGATGGAAAATTCAGAGTCTATTTTAGCAGCTATGGGTATGTGATTTTGGGAGTAAAATGGGTTTCGGTGAAACGGTCGTGTTGCAGATGGGTTATGATTCTTCTTCTTGGCGGAATAGTCTTGTTTTGTAAGCTAGCAGTAGTTCTTTTGTTTCAAGTGAAATGACATTGTTTTGTGAGGGGCTGATTTTGGGAAAAAACAAAAATATACCTCTAGCACGCCAACATGAAATCCAATAACTTAAACTAACAGAGGGTGGGGCTTTGCTAACGGAATCAAACTTAGGATGTAAAATCCAACTCCTCAAATTTCAAGGTGTAAAATTCAAGCAACTCCAAACTTCAAAAATATACTTTGCAATTTACCCCATGGAAATTGTGAAAAGCCTTCATAATGTTCCCTTTCACCACCTTGAGCATTTGTGAAAAACTGCAATAGTAAAATCATTTGGTCCCAGTTCATTATCCCCATCTATGTTTTTTAGTACTTGCAATATTGCCTCTTCATTAAATGGTCTCACCATTTTCACAAGGCTTCCAAGTTTCCAATTCATAGTATGCGCACGTTTTTATAGACTTGGAAAATTTTTGTTTTTAGGGAAAAGTTAATGGATGCTTAAAGGTCATTGGTTTATGAATTATTTTTAGCAACTTTTTAAGGAAAAATTTAAAAATAGCTAAAATTTTTTGATAATTTTTTATATTTCCCATAAAAATGGTATATAAATTTTCCTAAAATGATCAATTAACAAATACTTAAAGGCACCTATTAATAGGAGCATTATTTTTAATATCGACAAAGGTCTATCTCCAATTTAGTTTGGAGAGAAACATTTTAAACTCATCCTATATCTTTTTATTAGATGTGAATTTTAAAAATTTAACTATTGGAATGTATGCTTTTATTATATCCTCCATAGTTGCAAAAATTTAAAAAGATCAAAGACCAATAGTTATGTTATTGATCAAATGTTTAAATTTTAAGTTTTTGTAATTTAAAATTATATATGAAAAATAAGTATCAAATAGGATATAATGTCTGATTTGAACGAAACTTGACATGCGTGTTAAGAATATAAAAAATATGTAATCTAACAGCTATATTTTTAAAATTCACATTTAATAAAAAGATATAGAATGAATTTTAAGAATTTTTCTCCGAACTAGTATGAAAAAAACCTTGTCCTTTAATATCCTCGTGATAAGTACACATCACTGTCCAGACATCAATGAGAGTTAAAGCTTGGTAAACCATGGAAGTAATAATTAATCACCACTATTTATTAATCTTATCCACAAATCCCTTTAACCTCAGCCACATTTTCTCAACCCAAAAAGAAAAACCTGATCTTTGTATTCAAACCTTTGCTATTTACAAAATTGGAGAACAGCTCAAGAGATTTCCAGGGAGTAAGTATTGACTTCCATTAGGAAAGTGTTCTTTCCAGTTCCCACGTGGTAGAGATTAGGCATCCGTTTGGATACCAATGAAAAATGAAAATTATTTTACTATTTAGCTTATTTTTGCTACTATTTATGGATCCCATTGCATTTTTTGGTACTATTCATAGCCTCACTATATTATTTCAACTAACTTTTACCTTTATTTACAGTACTTTCAGTAATAAGTTTTCAGTTTCAACAAAATAAGCAGTATCCAAACAAACCCTAAGAATCCTTTTCTTTCTTTCTTTTCTTTTCTTCTTTTTTTTTTTCTTTTTATTTTTTTATTTTTATTTTTTGTTAAGAAACTAGAGATTAGGAATTTAAGATTTTTTTTTTTTTTTATACAAGATAGAAATTCTACTCTTGTCTAATCTAATTGTATATGTGTGTGAAGCTCCTTCTTAAAAACTTATACCTCAACATTTGCCTCCACATCTCACAAGCACTTATATTTGTGGAGTAACTATCTTGTCAAAAATGTGCGATGGTAGAAATCTAATAATTCTTGACATGGCAAGACTGTCTTAATTATTGGACAAGGTATAAATTATTATATCTCGTATTAATTACGTGTACGTATATATATTTAATAAAACTCCTGTTATTAAATGTATTAAACACGTTTTAAACATTTCCCATATTATATTGTAACAAAAATACTTTAACTAATTAACTGAACTTCAATACTTTTATTGATGGTGTAGTTGTTTATTTTGTAAAGACGACATTTCATTATATATAACCATTAAATTATCAAGATTAATTTATGATGAAACAGGATTTTGCCTCGTCAGTATGTTCCTTGTCAATTGATGGACGACCTGTAAAACCTATGTCAAAGAAAGCACTCAGTGGATAAGGGCACCGGTGTGGGGCTTGCCAAAGACCCTCCGATGCTGAAGTTAGCTTATTCTCTTCTTGGAAAAACTGTAAATTGTATTTCTGTGTGTGTTTGTGTCCTTTTACCTGTTTTTCTTGGCTTTATATAGCCTTAGGCTGAGTTAATACTCAGCAGAACATTATGTTGCAGCTGGATAATCAATGCTTAATGATGACAATTTAACTCTAACGTTTTCTGCTCATAACCGATCCTTAGTTCTTCATTATTGGATGAAGGCAACGGTTTTGTGCTATTCATTGCTCGATTATTAATTACTACCCGGAGTTAATGCATGCACGCCCGTCCATACCCTTACTTGTCACTAACTCGTCACTGTTAGTGACAATTTGTGAATGATGGACAATCATTTATATGCTACTCGTCAATTTAGTTTGAAGTTTTATTATTTATATTATAAATCTAGAAATTTTTTCATTTTTATTAATATTTTATCTTATAACAAAACACCAAACCCACATTGCTTTTCATATGCATGTGACATGGTTTGAATTGGAGTCTCTTAAAGTTGGTAATTAATGACCTTGTTCATTTCCTCATTAAAGGTGTCATTGCCATAAAGTGAAGTTGCATTTGGACTTTGGAAGGGAGGGAATTAAAGTTTGGTCCAAAATTTAAATTGTAATTTTTTTTTTTCCTTTTCTTCAAACCACAAAATGTAAATTCAGATTCAATTCCCGTCTATACCAAAAACTGATTGGTGTCTTGGTCTGATGATAAAAAGCTATCATCAGAAGCGGACGCCATAAGTTAAAACTCTCTAAAAAAAAAAAAATGTAAATCCAGGTATGCATCTAGAAAGTAATAATAGTAGGCAAATTTAGTATTAATTAAAATTTCTCCAACAATGATTAGAAAATACAAGGCATAATAAGTAGTTTACGAATTAAGTGTAATGTCTGATCATTTTCATATATGTTAAACTCACAGACACGGACACAGACACCCCGATATAGCTTCTTGTTGGTCTAGCCATCCTTAAGGGCGGCCAGCACCACAATAACCTTGGCAGTATATATTGCATCTGGAATAGCCATAGTTTGGCGGGCACCGCTTAGGATAGCAAGCCTTATAGCATTCAAAATCATACGCATAATAAGCTTCCCCAAGCTCAACACAAGCAGCAAACATCACAACCATGGCAATGAGGAGCAGAGCTACCACTTTGGTTGAACCCATTTGCGCTCTGCTTCTTTGTACTTTGTAGCCTTTAATTATAAATTGTGATGTGTGGGGTTTTGTTTTGTGGGAGTCTTTGCATTTTATAGCCATATATTTACGTTGGAAAACAAATGGTAGTTAGGGGCTCACCTATTTTTGGGTTAGACCATGGAGTCGTTTAGTTGATTTATGGTGTAGGCATAAATGAGCGGATTGTCATGGAGTTAGTCAGTTATAAAAACACAATAATAATACGTGTAAAGAGAATAACTTATGTGTACAACAAGTTTTGAGACAATTTTGTCATGTAGTAACAAGTATAGTTATATATAATTGTGCAAATATAATATGTAACACTCATCTATAACGAGTTTTGTTTTCGCATTTGTGACACATAATTCAAATTTGTTTATGCCCCATCAATCAATATCTTTTACCATTACTATTACTATATATAATTGCAAAAGCCAATTCCTAAGTCTCCTCCCATTACATCTCTCAATTGCTTAAACACAAAAATTAAACCTATTCTAAAATCAATATATTTAATATAATATACTAAATCAACTCTACTTTATACTGACTCAAAATAGAAGGGGAAAAACCGATATAAACACAGCATAGAAAACTTCCAAGAGAAAGAAGAATTTTTTTTTTTTTTTTTTAAAAAAAAACCTCTATTTCTTAAGCACAAAAATAAAGTGTCATAAACAAGGTTGTCAAAATCGGGATCATACATAGGATCTTGGGAGATAGGTGAGATCGTAGATTGTAGGATCGGATCGTGGATCATGGGATCCTACATATTTTCAGATTTAAAGCAAAAAACACATTGATAATGACTTTGTATGTTGAATAATCACATAAATTTTGAATTTATCCATAAAAAAACAAAGATTTGCATCATATGATGTTATTTGCAAGTCATACATCACTATGTCTATACTAACGAAAAAAATATATTTAAGTTTTGACCCAGTGTATCTAAAAGTTTAATAAATGTTTAATTAGCAACTAAATACCAAAATATTTATCAACACATGGAAATATTTTCCAAGTTCTAAGTTCCAAGTTCCAAGTTTAAAATCCAAAATAAGTTATCAAATGGAAACTAGTTAACTAAAATATGAAATCCAAAAGCAAGATTAATATTAAAGTGAAGTGAACATTTAATTATTCTCATTTTAGGGTTCTTATAATCTCTGTCCTAATCATCATCATCCATTTCATCATTTATGTAGACATTGTATATTTGTATACTAGAGCTATAAAAGAGATCAATATACAACTTCACACTCAACTAATCAAGTTCTACCACTCAACAACAATTACAGAACATGCTGATCAAAAAAATCAATCAATCAATATAAAAATACAAGAATACTAATAAAATTATATAAAAGAAAAAAATTAGTAAAATTATAACACAAATTAGTATATTAATCAAACAAATTTAACAACATTATATTTAATTTTAAATTGCCCATATAGTACAACAAGTGCATAATAAATTTAAACATGCCTTTAAGCATTCATTTGTGAATTCAATACACTCTGTTTTGTTGTATAACTAATGTTATTGTAATAAATCTTCAAATTGCATTAGTAAAACCCTAGTAATATTTGATTTAACATTGCTAACTTTTGATTTGACACAATTATTATATTTATTTGTATTTTAGTTAATTATAATATTTTAATTATGACATAATCACAATCTATTTAAGAAATTCTAGCAGGCATTCAAGCAGTTAGGGCTGGTGCTATATCAGCCACTAGAAAAGTAAGTATATTGAAAAGTAAGTATATTATTATTCATTTGTAAGCTTATATTTTCATTAACATTATCATAATTATCCCTTTTCCATTTCTCCTTTTTGGTGGATTTGGTACTCCTAGAATTTATTATCATATTGCTGGAAGGGATGTCTTCACTTTTTTATTTGCTATTATCATATTGCTGGAATCTTGATACTTGACAAAGCACAAATTTCTCCATGTTAATCCAACTATAAGTAAAATTTGGTTTCAATGGCATCAATTGCACTTTGTTGATTGAATAGACCTTTATATTCAAAACTTCAATAAGCATCTTCGTTTCTTTTTGTGTCCCTACTTTGCTTAGCATCACAATCAGTTTACTTGCTTGAAGGATAACTAGAGACATTAGTTAGATGTTAGGTGCTGCTGATTGAGAATGATAGGAATGATTGTATTGGAATTGAGTGGAGTAGGAGCTACTGTGATAAGGAGTTGGTGCTGCTGTTGTGTGCATCAGGTGCTGCTGTGCTGTGTGCTGCTGAGGAATAATAACATTTCTGATTCAATTCCATCAAATATAAGGGAATACTTAAAGTTGTCACAGCTGTAAGTAATTCCCATTGGTGGGTGACTATTTAGAATTTTAGATACACGTAGTGCTGGAATTTAGGTTGAATTTGATTGTTGTTCAAAGCAATGGAACTGGGAACATCTATGGTATTTATTACGTTGGGCAACCCTAACCTGAAGAAAGAAATTTATGTGGGTTCCTGTTTTAAAATTTATGTGGTAAATACTGATCAAATTAAGTGATATTGTTATAGGTTTCTCTTGGCTTGCAAAATGAACTCACCCTGTTTGTAATTGGATAAGGGGAAATTCAATGTATTTCAAATTCATCCTGTTTCTTTCCACTCTTCTTATCTTTTCTCTATCCTGTAATTGGATAAGGTGAACTCACCCTTTTTCTTCTTATCTTGCAAAATGAACTCACCCTGTTTGTAATTGGATTTTGTCATAAAGGACTAATCTGTAAAGGGGTTGGTGATTCAAAACCCATCAAAATAAGAGAAGTGACAGAATCTTAGCAATATATATTGCTATCATATGGTATATTTTTCCCTTAGGTGGCATATTTTACTTATTTTTTTTCCCTTCACACAAAAAATTTGAGACATTTTAACGAATGACTTAAAGGTATTGATTTAGAAAATATTTTTAGAAACGTTCTATGGAAAAATAAAAAATAAAATTTTTTTTTTTTTATATTTCTCAAGAAAGTTGTATAAAAGCCATCTTAAAGTAATTTAACAAATGGCCTAAGAGCGGTATTAACCAGATTGTATTAATTTTTTCAAGCATATATTTTTTCTTTTTCTTTTTTAAATGGTGTGAGGAATGATATGAGGATATCTCATTCTTCTCCCAAATCCCTTCTCCAGATATCTCCAAAAACTCCACTAACAAATCTTTGTGCCTTGTTGTATTATTTCTCATGCAGGTTCAGTTCATACGCAATTCCTTTAATAAACATTGGGCATTAGTTATGACGTGGTGGGTTCTCAACGCCAATTTTGAGTCCAAATATGGTGTGTATATTTTTTGTAACCGCCAGTTCATTTTTTTGTTTTCTATTGAGTTTGCATTAACTATAATTTGTTTTTAATCAAGTTTCGATCAATCTCATCACTAGCACAAAATCAAGATTTCAATATTTGATAACTTCGTGAAAGACCTTATTGACTCCTTCACTAAAGTTTTTCATACACACATATAACTTTATAATAAAATTGACAACAATCTTTCACTTTAATCACATTTGAATCAACATGAGCCACATAGAGCATTCACATATCAAAATGCGAAAAGCTATTTTTAGTAACACTTGTTAGGAAAATGAATGTTGTATCGATGGTGCTAATTCCACAAAATGATATGTGGAATTAGTAAGATGCTAATATGTTTAATATATACAGGAGAAGTTGCTAGACGAGTTTATGCAAACAGTTTTAAAACATACATATGGGTAGCAGTAGCAAAATACAAGAGGCTGCTATGTCAAAAAACCCTACACAAATATGCGTAGCAAGGAAACATAAAGTGGACAGCATATCACTTTTTTTTACACCATTGGCATAGTGAGCAGTAGTGCAACAGCCGCGCATAGCAGGCACCATCCAGCGAACATAATCTTCACCATTCTTTTAGTCTCTACAATGGGTTGGACCGTCTCATGCACGGCCTTCAATTCATCTTGCAATACACACAGCTCTATTTGTAGTTGTTGGAAATCCTCCGCATATGACAATGGCATATTCAATGGAATACACCATTCAAAAAAACCACATTGATCCCTTGGGCAACATTAGTAAACCCTGTATCGATTCTCATTTCGCTTATCCAATATCCTCACACTTGCTCTCAAGCTACACAAACAGTTCACATTTCAAAACCTAATCCCGTTGTCAATATCATTACGCATTGCTTCTGACATCTGCAAAAGAAACCAAAGAGTAATGAATTCACTATGCTTTCAATGTATAATAATTTGCACAAAGCCACGAGTTCAGTATCACGTTTAACATCAAACAATTGTAAAATGTATTATATAACAATGCTTTGTTCAAAACAAGCAACAATGTAATATGCATGTCCACTGCAAAAAGATCATTTCCGAATCCATCACTATATGTACAAAAAGATCATTTATGAATCCATCACTATCACCAAAAGCTTTTACAGTTGTTGATGTACAAATAAAATATTACTTTTGTTACTTCTCTTGTTTTAAATTTTCACGAAACCAACTTATTTTACCTTGCTCAAGGTGAGTCTCCACCTGAAAATAAACTCCTAAGGATTGTGGAGTAACTCATGTAGAACCTATTTACTCTAAAGCCTTGTGGGAGTAATATTGGATTAGGTGTTAATCCAAAAACATGCACACTTTATACTGTTTAGACGCCAAATAGCATCTGATCTTACTTTCCATGATGTCTATTGCAGATAATAATGGACTGCTTTCAAAGGCCATGACTCAAAGCCACCTCAATTTAAATTAGATACTATTACTGTTTTCCTTATTCTTGAAATTACCACACACATGGTTGTATACTTGAGCAATCTACAAGGTACTTTGTCATCTTCATGTTTTACAAGAAAATCATCTATTTATCCGAATCTTCTTCTCTATTTTCACATCCCACAACCCCAAAATTGGTATCTTTTCACAAGGGTTCCTCTGTCGGGGGGTTGGTGGTTTCTCTCCATGGAGTGGTTTAAATCATCTGGGTATCTCACAAAACCCCTCTCACTAATAAATTGACACAATTTTTCAATTAAAAGTATAGAGAAGGAAAACAACAATCTTGTTACAAAAACCCATTAAGAACCAATGTCAAAGTGTTATTTAAACCTGGATTTGCAACAAGCTCATGGGTTTTCGGTGGTGAAGTGGGACCTTCTTCCCCTGGCTTCGGTAGCGAGAAAACCCCTAGCTGTTGCTGGGTCGTGGACTGCTAATAGGAATGAACGAGATCCGACGGAAACTGAAACCCAGTCGTGAATCGTCATCTGTGTCGATGGAGATGAGGAATGTGAAGTAAAGGAAAACGTTGCGGATCGTCGTCTGCCTCAGTTCCTACTGACGAAGAAAAGAGAAGCTTCAGTGGCACATAGGGAAAAAGAAGTGCTCAGACGCTTCAAGCACTTGTCTTCTCTCCTGATATAATAAATTTAAATTTGTACCGTTGTCAGCTTTTTAAAAAATAAACACACCCATGCCAAACACACAACTTATTTTTCAAACACCAAAATATGTTATTTGAAACACAGTACCAAACACATTTTTTGCTTTATGAATGCTATAAATACGTGTTTTTCACAACACTTTTTAAACCACATTTTTCACATCATTTTAAACAATGTTACTCAAACTCCTCTATCAAACAGGCCCTAAATATTCTAAGCCTATTGGCCTCTTAGATAGTATCCATATCCAAGATTATGGCAAAAGTTCTAACAAATAGACTGAAGTCATTGTTGGGAGATTTGATTTGGACACAGAAAATGCTTTGATAGGTTTTGGAAATTTAAAAAAAAAATTATTATCTTTTATTTTAAATCCTAATTAAATTTTTTCTCAAAAAAAAATCCTAATTAAAAGGTCATTCATTAATTTCGTTTATAGGAAAAATAAAACCAGTATATTTAGTGCCAAATAGCTGTTGTTTTCAATATTAATGAGCCCTTATATATATTTTACTAGTATGGGATACCTTCTATATTGACAAGAATAGTCAAAAACATAAATTAGCCGTTTATGGTAATAGTTAAATTTTTATTAAAATAAATTAAAGGATGTTTTCTCATTTGCCTCTATATATAGTATACTATGAACACCTAAAAATAGGTGAGGCACTAAAACAAAAAATGAACCCATAGAGGAAAGGTGTTGTTTTGGTTTTCTCACCCTCATACGCAGCAATGAATTTCTAAAACATTTGCATGGTTTTTTTCCTCTTCTTTTGAGAAAAAAAATCCCCACTACACTTTATTTTGGGTTCAAGGAAATATTGTTTGAAGGTTTCTTATCCTACAAGTGTAGGATTTGTTAGAATAGACAAATAGGTGGTTGGGGTTGTTGTATCTTGGGAGTAGCATGCAAAATTGTTGAACTATTACATCAGTAAATTTTGTAGATAGCGTGTATTACTTTAAAAAAGAGACATAGTCCTGACCTCAACTTTACCACCTCAAACTCATGGAATTGACGTTAATTTATTTATCATATTATGAGATGATTTTAAAGCACCAACAAGGTAATTTCTCCTAATTTTTTCTCTATTTTATGGTGAAATCTACTTTCTGTGAAATATAATTGTTTGAATCATAAATTTGAAAATTATGAAATTTATTTTATTTATTAATTTATGTTCATGGTAACAACAATAAGTGGAAGGCAAGTTCTAGATTCCAATTTAACAGGAGATTAATGAATGTTTGAATTGTAGATAGAAAGAAAGTATAGCTGGTTTGTTATGTAAGTTAGATTTGGAAAAGGCTTGTGATCTGTAATTTAGGATTTCTTGCTCTACATGTCGGAGAGTATGTGGAAAACCTAGATTTCATATTGTATTTCCATAAGTTTATTTTGGTTCTAGACTTCTAGTCACAATAGAACACTATGTGGCTTTTCAGGAAGCTCAAAGAGGATTACGATAGGTCGATAGGAAGATCCTCTTTCTCCATTTGTGTGTGTTATAGTTATGAGAGCTCTAAGACATTTAATACCATGTGTCGTGGATTGGTATTGCATGTACCATTTGTTCTTACATTGCCCAAAAGTTCATGTGTTATGGAGTCCCTACGGTCTTCAATTTGGTTGGAATTATTTGGTCAAAGCCACAATCCGTGATTGAATTGTCATATGTTGGGATTTATTTTTAGTAGCTCAACAAATTCTTCTTTTGAGTCTCCATGAATTTATGGATATGTTGAATTCTAGAAGCTAACATTTTGTTTGTTTTTTCAGTTCTTGTATGCATCATGTGCACTAGGGTAAAACCCTATATTTTCTCATTCAATTTTTTATTACATATCAAACAAATAACCTGTAATAAATAAAAATGAAGCTTGAAGAAACTCAATGAGACGAATGACCTAGACTTATAAATATGACCATCCACATAACAGACCAGTATCAGAGCCCATTGCTCACCCAGTGGATGGGCCAAGAATCTAGATAGACTTGACTTATATTTCATTGCTTCAGCACATCTCCTAAACTCAACCAAAAGCTTTGCTGTAAATAACACATAGCTATTCTATATCCAAAACTATTACATGTATATATTTCCATATTATGCTAGTGGATGACTATCAGTATACTTTTATCTTCGTATATTTGTGTTGCTAATTATTTTCTTTTATTTTTTAACACGTTATGAGCATGAAGTGCTGTCCAAATTTCAAAAGGCACAGCCGTCCTCGTTGTGTCTTTAAAAGCCAATGACTTGAATCTCGGCCCTTTCTCTCTACACCCCACAAGCACTTATATTTATGGAGTGATCATCGCGCCAAAGGTGCGCAGTGGTCACGCTATCTTTATTTTAAGCATATCAAAATTTATGTGAAATATGTATATTAACTTTGTATACAATTTTTCCCTTAAAAAACAATAAAAAACTTTGTATACAATTTTTTTTTTTTTTGGAGAATTAACTTTGTATACAAATTGATATACAAATTAATAATATGCACATACGTTTTACGCTATGCTTCATGTAGATAATTTTATTCTTAAAGTTTGAATTAGATAATTTTATGCTAAGATCCACCTGAAAGCAATGAACCTTGGAGATACTAGAAAGAATTGAAACTAAGCATCCCAACCAAATTGAACAAAAGTAATGATTTTTATTTGTCATCATCTTCATGAAGAATTAAAAACTAAGTACCTTACAGTAAAAAGTTTCACCAACCTTATGTAATAATTTAAGGGAAAGATACAAGCACCAAAAAACTGTAATCCTCCCAAAAGCTTGTTACGATTGGATGGACTTGAGTTTGCAAGTGATTTTAAAAGTGTTAGTGAATATAATTCTGCACTTTTTAAAATCATTTCATAATTAAAATAATGTGGGAAAAATGTAACTGATGAATATATGTTGGAAAAAGCATTTACTACATTTCATGCCTCGAATGTGCTCTTGTAGTAGCAATATCAAGAGTGTAAGTTTATAAATTATTCTAAACTAATATCTTGTCTTTTAGTGGTTGAATAAAATAATGAGCTTTTGCTTAAAAACTATCAGTCACACCCAACTAGGTCCTCATTATTCCTTGAAGTAAATGGAACCTCAATAAATAAGAGTTGATGCCCATTTTTTGAATCCATACCCAAAAGCCCATACGGAGGAAAGCCCAATGAAAAGTAAGGCCCAAAGACCCACCAAGAAGACCGAAGAGTAAGAAAGGTCCAAAGAAAGAAGTGCAAGGGAAAGCGATCTACAGCAGATTACAAATCTGCAGCAGAATACAGATCTGTCACAGAATATAGTTCTTCAACAGAATGGCTTTGACAGATCAAGGCAAATTGGGCCCAAGACCCTTTTGATCCAGTTAACATTATTTGGTCCACAAAGGCCCAAATCCTTTTGTATAAAAGATAGGTGTGAAAACTAATATGAAAAAGCACGATGAAAAGAAACAAGGAACAACAGGAAGTGTCAGCAGCAGGAATCACGTGAAGGAAAGAAAAGCCAAACCAAAGGAAATGACAAACACAGGAAATGCTTGAAGAAATAAGACAGAGACACGCAGCAGAACGAAACAAAGCTAATCTGCTATGGCGGAAACGGCGTGGGAACGAAAGAAGACAAAAGCAGGAGATAGTGGAGCAAGCACAGAAGGGCTGGAGCACCACCAACCTGTACCCAGCCAATACAAGGGAGGTGGGCCCACGGTCAAGGGGATTCAGAGGGTGTGGTTTGGTGGTGAGGGGAAAAGGGGGTCTATATTTGGTTTCTAGCCGTGACTTCTTTTGGGAATATACCTTGCTGGGATAGTATCTTACCCAAAAGAAGTAATAGATGGTTAGGACCATCTGATGCATACCATAGAGCTAGGTAGTGAGGTAGTCTAATCCTTATCCATTTGAACCTAGAGGTAGAGGTATACAACAAGAACAAACAAAAGGGAATCTTGTCGTGAAATGAGTAGTGGTGCAGCAAACATGTACTGAGCAATGACAGTGGTCGGGGCAACCAATGGGTTGGTGGGTAGTCCTAAAGGGATGTCCACAACAAACCAAAAACAGTTGGTGAAGCCCTAAGGGTAAAAGGGAGAAATCTCATTGAATTAGCTCATTATTAAAGGAAGAGGTAGCCATGGATGAAGGGGGGGGGGGAGAAAAACCGAAGGAGGAGAGACGAAAGGAAGAAGCACCTAAAGGGGGAACCCATGGTAAAAGAGCAGTAAACACCTAAGGGAGGCACTTAGAGAGAGAGAGAGAGAGAGAGAGACCTAGAGAGAAGGACCCAAGAAAAGGAAAGACCAAAAGGGGGAACAATCCACGGCAAGAGAGTAATAAGAAACTAAGAGTAAAAAGAACGGAGAGAAAGAAAGAAAGAAAGTGGTAAAAAGAAGAGAGAAAACACGGCAAAATTAGGGGCATGCACCAATAGACCATTTTTTCCCTCCCTCTTAGCAAACTCACTCTTTGAAGTCTCCAAAAGTAATAGCTAGTAGCTATTTAGGCCTATTCTCCAAAATGCACAACTTTGATGGCAGAAGCCTATGACAAGGTTGTTCATGTTGGGGTTTGGGTTCTTTCTTGGTTTACTTATTCTATGGGAAGATTCAATACTTAATTTCGATTGCAAATATATTTGATTTCTCTCATTATAACTTATATCTGGTGTATTTAGTCATTCTGCTGTAGCACGTTTTTATCACGTTTGCTGCATCAGTTGTCCTGCTGTGGTATCTTTACTTGTTGTACTAATTATTCTACTGTAGCACCTTTTATTATATTTACCGTGTTGGCTATTATACTAGCTAAACCTTTTTCTGCTGAAACTTTCTTATTTCTTTGTTATTACGTGTTTTACTTTTGACACAAACTAATCATTATCCTGCCATAAGTATATATATACATATATCTTGTTTCTCATGTTCTGCAAAATATATTTTATAGATGTATATGTGAATACGTATAAGTATATTTACAAATATATGTATATATATATATTTGAGAATATGCTAACCTATGTAAGCTAACATTTGCTTGATTGGTATTTTCTTTGGGTTTTAGATTTGTTTATGTGCAGGAAGTAGAAGAGTATTTCTGCAGTAAAAAATGAAGAGTAGTCATTCACATTGCAAAAGGCTTTACTACACGGCAGAAGGCTTTAATGCACAGCAGACAGCTTTACTGCACAGCAGACAGCTTTACTGCACAGCAGAAAGTTTTACTGCACAGTAGACGGTTTTACTGCATAGCAGAAAAGTCAGACCTGTGGCAAAAACTGGAGAAAAGTTCATTCTGCGGCAGAAATAGAGGATAAGCCCACTTTGCAGTGTCTTCCCTTGGACTTTGGACTCAACATTTGCGCATAAACTGGCAGCGGTAGAATGGTACTTTAGAGCCCATTCTGCGGAGCGGCAAGCCCAACTTCCTTCTTAGAAAAAGCCTAGACTAAGCGTTGTCCAATAACATCAAGACGTGTGTCTAAGGTACAAGAAACGTAAAAAGAACCCTCGACAATAAGTATGGAGGAAATAATGGTCATGGACGAGGTAGGAACAATCAATTTAGAGGGGTCGCACTCATATTTCTTCAAAAAGAAACAAATGGTATGGATATTACTCATCTGATGTTTCTAAATTCTTTGAGGATGTTAGGTTCTCAAGATAATCTAAGGAATCTTTGGGATTATGAGTACGATCCTCTCTATATTGATTGTTCCTACCACGTTCATGACCATTCTGAGGTTCCATTCATTTCAAGGAATGGTGAGGACCCAATTGGGCATGATTGATGGTTTTTTTTAGCAAAAACTCATTATTTTGTTCAGCTACTAGAGGGCAAGATATTAGTTAGGAGTCCTAAACTTATACTCTAGATATTGCTACTACAAGAGTACATTCGAGACATGAAATGTAGTGAAATGTAGTATATGTTTTTTCCAACATGTATTCATCAGTGACATTTTTCCCACATTATTTTAATTATGAGATGATTTTAAAAAGTGTAGAATTATATTCACTAACACTTTTAAAATCACTTGCAAACTCAAGTCCATCCAATCGTAAGCTTTTGGGAGGATTACAGTTTTTTGGTGCTTGTATCTTTCCCTTAAATTATTACATAAGGTTGGTGAAACTTTTTATTGTAAGGTACTTAGTTTTTAATTCTTCACGAAGATGATGACAAATAAAAATCATTACTTTTGTTCAATTTGGTTGGGATGCTTAGTTTCAATTCTTTCTAGTATCTCCAAGGTTCATTGTCTCTAGGTAGGGGTGTGCAGCAAACTCGCCAAAACCAACTTGATCCAAGCCAACCTGCCAGGTTGGGTCGGTTTTTAAGGATTGGTGGGTTGAGTTGGTTATGAATTTTTTTTTATAGTGGGTCAAGTTGTGTTCAAGTTATAAGATTTAGAAATCTGCCTAACCCGACCTAGCCCACCTATATTTAATATATATTTAAATTTTAAAAAATATATTAAAAATATATTATATAATTTTGTTTTGTTATTTACTTTCTTGCCCTTCTTCCTCAATAAAACCCAAATCCTAAGTTCTAATTATATAGTTCGTGTTTATTTGGTTATAAATTTGCTATTATTTGTGGTGATGTTATTCTAATGCTTAATTAATAATAACTAGTCGCTAACTCATGCGATGCACGGGTTTATCTCTTCTTTGAGTAGTTTTTGTTATAGACATTTGAGTTCAAGCTAATAGAGCATGTTCTCCGTGTCCATAAATCTGCCAATAAGAAACATTACATACAAATCTCTGCATTGAAATAGACATTGAACATGTAATATGATTTTAGCTAATACGAAGTTGGCGGATCAAAGTTGTGTGAGATGTTTATAGATTGAAAAAAAGAAGAAGAAAGTCGATAGTAAATTTTGAATAAAATAGAACTTCTCTATTTGTGGTCTACTCTCATAAAAGAATAAAAATAATGAGAAAGTTGATATTACATTTTAAGCTTCTCCAACAAACTTATCATTAGCCCACACAGTAGAGAGCACATAATTATATTCCTGACCAAATACTTGCACAAACTCCAACTATAAATCATACAATCCTCAAAGTTCATGAATATATTCTAACATAAAAATTGATAAGTAAAAATTTTAGTTTAAAAGATTTTTTTTTTAAAATTCAATACTTACAACGGAGGAAGGAGGATGTTCTGACATAAAAAGCAAACAAAAACCTACCCTTTAAACTATAGGAACTTATTACCACAAAAAGGAATCATAAACATGCACATATTTTTGAAATCAAACTAAAGAATTAAAAAACATAGAATTAGACAAACTCATATTAAAAAAAAAAAAAAAAAAAATACTGATTCTCTTACCTGCTAGGTTGTGTTCCTAGGAAACCTGCAAAATCAAAAGGAAAACAAAAACAGAAAAACATGAAGAACCATCAAACAAATGAAAAGAGGAGTTATTAATAACATATTTCATAATTTAAATCAAAATTCAAATCTACAAAGATGCGTAATATAAAAAATCATAACCAAATACTTTCACAAAACTGAGCCAACAATACTACTATAACAATACTATAACAAAACTGGCTTTGTACGTGATACAACTATAATAGAATTCTCTCTCTTATTATTATTATTTTTTTAAACGACAGATTAGAAGAGTGTTGGTTTGTATTGTAGAATTCTAATTATAACAAACAATATCAATAATTTTTTTTATGCCCCCTCCAAACAAAATATTAGCTAATGTAGATACAAATTTAGGCAGACAAATTGTTATGTTTATGGATTGAAACACGTATAGCAAAGTTTGTTTGTTTGTTTTTTTTTTTTTTTTTTTTGGCTGTGCAGTGGCCTAATAATTAGAATTATACTATGTTTAAACTACCTCCAAAGTGTCCTTGGAGTGAGGACATCACCACGACCAAAACTCTATATAGTGGGGGAACGAAAATAAAAATAAAAATAAAATAGTGATGATGTGGAAATTTGTGGGAGTTTTAGAGGCTTTGATTATATATATATATATATATATATATATATATATAGATAATAACAACAACAACGTACAATTAAAAAAAATTGTCCAACTCGATCCATGTGGGTTGGGTTAGGTTGGGTTAGACCCTTGTAATAGGTTGGGTTGGATTGGATTTTTTTTAACTCACCATGGAGGGTTGAGTTGAAAAAAAACTCCTTAACCCGACCCATGCACATAACAAGGATTCATTGAAGTAATTCTTACCCAAAATGCCAAGAGCAACAAATTCTACTTTTAAAAGGTTTGACCTTGAAAGAGTTTCAACTTATGGCGTCCGCTCCTAATGAAAGCTCTTTATTATCAGACTAATACACCAAATGGTTTTTGGTGTAGGCGGGAATTGAATCTCAAATCTCTTATTTAACCATCAAAGACTTTACCTATTGAGCTAATTGGAACCCACAACATTAATAATTAAATAAACATTTATATTATGTCAAGTTTAGTTAATTAGTGCAATATTTAATTTTTTTGAGGAACATTACAATATTCAATCTAAATAATTTAAATGCAAACTTACTATAAGAATAATTTTTTTTTTTTTTTTGAGAGAGAACTATAAGAATAAAATTATCTTCATGAAGCATAGCGTAAAACATATGTGCATATTATCTTGTATCAATTTGTATACAAAGTTAATATACACATGTCATGTAAATTTTGATATGCTTAAAGTAAAGATAACATGTGTAATTGAATTACTTTTCGCTTGAAG
Organism: Notholithocarpus densiflorus; assembly: GCA_030021035.2. Taxonomy (NCBI): domain Eukaryota; kingdom Viridiplantae; phylum Streptophyta; class Magnoliopsida; order Fagales; family Fagaceae; genus Notholithocarpus; species Notholithocarpus densiflorus. The sequence goes on along the minus strand of JARYZH020011361.1, from coordinate 2,565,257 downwards.
TGTAGTTGAATTACATTAAATGAACACTAATATTAGGCATATGAATCAATGTGATAACAAACACATTAGAAAAGAAGATTTATCAATCATTAGGGTAAAACTTACGGTGGGTTGGAGTATCACCGAAATAATCTTTGGCTTTTAAAGACACAACGAGGGCAGCTGCCTTTTGGAATTTGGGCAGTGCCTCATGTTGATAATGTGTTATAAAATTAAAGGAAATAATTAGCAACACAAAGATATGAAGATGAAAGGTCTACAAGATATCACTATGGTTGACATAATTTGATTCAATTCCTTTGCCTTTTTCTTTTACAGGCAAGCATGCAACCAATGCCCTTTCATATCACACCTATATGACATTTTTCTTCTTGGCCTTTTGAAGCTTTATTGAACTACTACCACGTTCTTGTTGTACTCACTGTGTTATTTCGCCTAATATATAATAAAATTATGCTATTTTGCCTAATATAATTTCGCCATGTTTTTATTTCACTTAATGCAATTTTGCATGTTTTTATTTTTGTTTAATGTAATGAATTGTTACTTATATTTTGCATATATATTAAGGCAAGTGTCTTATTGATAAATTTAATTATTAGATAATTGGTGAAGATTTTTATCTAGTCAGCAGTGCAACAATGCACACAATCCTTAAAGATGAGAAAGATTTTCTACAATTAACATTAACCAAAGCTAAAGTACCATATCAGGTTCATTTAACCTAATTGAAGGTTCCAGAAGATAAAATATTATATTGCCAATAGACACTAAACTTTTTATTGATGATGCCTTATACTCTTCTAAATCTATAAGGAATTTACTCAACTCTAAGGATATGCGTTACAATGGTTATCATGCTAACCAATAAAATATAAATAGTGTTTTCTTATTCAAGGAAAATTAAAATCAATGCAAATAAGTATTTGAATTCAAGAAATCTGACATATTACACCTAAAATACTATACATTTATACCTAAGTTTTACCACCAAAAAAAAAAAAAAAAAAACCCTACTCAATTAAAAGATCATCACTTGCTTTACTAGATATTTAACCTTATTTTAACTGGCCAAATGGTGAGGCTATTTTGAATACTAGCCAACCAGAGTAACCCAAAGTTTCTGGTTTCGCATATGGTGGCTTCCCTGCTTTGAGCTAACCAGAGTCTTTCAAGAGTTTTTGTGAAGAGCATGTGATAAAGCTACCAAGGAAAATGTGTAATGCATGTTGCTGCAAAGTTTCCGTACATGATCAAAATGAACATAAAGCTAAAAGGTGAAAGAATCTTCGGTAAATTAAAAAAAAAAAAAAAAAAAAAAAAAAAACATTACACGACCAAATAAACCTGAAAATATAATACTACAAGTGGTAAAGAACAGAAAGAGTTGGTTAGAAGAACTCTAGTAACATGTGAAGTTATGTGATATAGTAATTTCTTAATTATCACTTAAAGCCATAAATAGGAGGAAACCAAACACAAAGTTGTTTCTATTCTCTAACTAGTAGGCAGGGAATGAGACATAATTTACATGAAATATAAATCTGGAATACATTAGGATAACCAGAGGTGTAAGCAAGGCTGCAATATTCAAGATTAAAAACATTTGCCTTTGTCTTCTGAGTTCTGCCCCAACACATGCCCTAACTTCCACCATGAATTGTTTAAATGTTCCCTCAAAACTTGAGGTTTTTTTTTCTGCCTTCGTCATCTAAGAAGCCAAAATCAACAACTCTCAACTTAGTGAGATCCTGAAAGTAAATCAGTGTGGAAGACATTAGATTAATTTGACTCCACCATAAACTCAAAACATATGAGTCGATACATGTGTATTAAAGATGTGAGCTCCACTTAAATGTTCAAATAGAAACTTGTACAAAATTGTGGTGGCCAGAAATGATTCTTAGATTTAACAATTATGTGTCTAAAACTATACCACTCTTCCTCTTTATATTCTTCCAACTCAACCAAACTTCACTAATCTTTATTTTCTATATTTCTGAAGTTTTAATGTAATTGGATATCCATACCGGAATTAATTCATCTATGTTAATAATCCCCGTCCAGCGTCAATGTGACAACCATTTGTCCACATGCTATCAATGTGTTTGAACTAAAATAGATATGTTTTGAAATTCTATACTAAGGGTCTAGGCAACTTAGCCTGGTTGTGACTGCTGGTTTGGGCATAAAATACATCATTCCGCTTTCTATAATTAATGTAATCACCTTTCCGAACTCTTGAACCTGTAGAGGAAAAAAAATAGATTCAATAATTAAGCATACTATAAATGGGGGAAATCTATATCTCTCGTAAATAAACATGCTCATGCGATGCACAAATTAATAGAAAATCATGTGAAAATTGAAGATACACTTCAATAATATAATTGAATTTGAACAATAAAAAAAATAGTAAAAATAAACAAACTAAAAATACTAACTCACATGCCAAAAGCACATAGTTTAAGACCAAATTTTTATTAAAATCCAAAATTTATAATCAATTATTAAAATAATGAAAGTCCTTTCAAATTTTAAAAACTTTTGGTAATCTAACTTTTGTCATTATAGTTTTTTAAAAACTATGTTAACAATTCTTACGTACTTATACTTATAGTGCATCACATAGCAAAAGCATGTCATACGCTGTGTAATACATATGTTGAATTACATAGTACAAGCATGTCATGTAAGGCTTAACTTTTATTATTAAAACAAAAAAAGCATGGCATATTATTAATAAAATAAATAACGAAAATATTTTAAACTTTGGGAAATCGAATTTTAATCTAAGTAGTATTTTTAATACTCATACATCTTTGGTAATAGTGATTTAGTTAGAGAAAACTATGCTAATAATTTATTATACTTATAATGTGCCAAATGGCAAAAGGAGAAAAAAAAAAAGGAAAAATTTCTTGTAGCACTTAACTCATATTTTTAATAAACACACACCCAAAAGATTGAAAAACCTCACCCTACATCCCTTATGGTGGGAGGAGATGCATTGATGCAACTTTGTCCAAGGAACATTGGCAAAATAAATCAATGATAGGTAACTTCAACTTATCTTACTCAAAGTGTATTAGACTGGCAGGTTTCTATAAGATAAGCATCTGAAAAATGGTTCTTATTAAGCAACCACTGCAAGAGAAGTGGCGTATTAGGAAAAATAGATATTTTTCTTACATGAGCCTCAATTACTGCTTTAACATATGCGTTCTGCAGCAAGCGTTTGAGTGGGTGACGCAAGAAAAGCTTCCTTTTTAGTGAAATTAAGCCAACCTTGGTGAATTCCACCTGCAAGTAATGAAAAATGTCACAGCAAACAATAACCAATAAAAAAATTTACAGCTGTTAATTTAATTGCGTGTATAAAACGCACACAAAATACTTTTTAATATTACATATCCTACCAACCAGATGGTAATACGAATAAGAGAAGAAAGGCTTGCTGAGAACAAATTTAATAAATAATAATAATAAAAAAGACAAAAGGGCAAAATTAAAACTCTTATGATCATATCAAGTGATAAACCCATGCTGGTACATTCTAATCATTATTTGGGCCACTGGATCTACAATAGTGCTAATTTCCAAGACCATATTAAAGCTACATTGTTTCAGATGATATTCTTTGGAAGATAGTCTGTGGCATTGGCATTCCAAAGCATATCCATGTTACTTTGGAAACCCCCCGCCCCCCCAAAAAAAAGCATTTTTACTCTGCACCTCAACATAAAGAGAGCCCCACTCCAATCTACACACTAGACTCCCACAAACCACAAATCACAAAGCTAAGCTGCTAACAATCAAATACAAACAAGAAGAAAGGAATCTTTACGCATCAAGACACTACAAAGCCTCAGACAGTCAGACTCTGAAATCTGACAATAGGATTCCCCAGTTGCAGCATAATAGCCTATTCGTTGATGTATCCTTGAAGCTCACTCTTGCTGTAGCTTGGGTCCTTACTTCCCAGAAAATGTAATTTATTATACTATCTTCATTCAGAATTTGGCCCCCAAATATCCTAGCATTTTGTAAACTGATCCCCAGGCCTACTTGCATACTGTTCCTCTGATAGTTTCCCAGGTCTATGCAGTAGAATATAGCCCCATTCTACTTATAAATATTGATTCAAAGGCTTGACGCCCAATCCACTCATAAGCAGGACCTGCTTGCACAAACGTGCAGCATCTTGAGTTGGAGGGGGAGTTCTGTGATGCAATTTACTTCCTGTAAATTTTAATTTTCTGTCTCCATTATTAAAAGGTTTTCCAACAAAATGATTACATAGTTCACTTTACTAGCATATATTATTTACTTATACTCAATAATCTCCATTTTTTTCCCCAAACATTTCCTTCTCCTCTTCACCATTTTTCTAACTAAACTACTCGACTGGATATCAAATTGTGCTTGACCATGACTTGTCTCTTCTAATATACTTTTTAAAATCCATTTGCCCCATTCAACCAAGTTTCCACGATAACTAGTTGTTACATATAAGAAATCAAGTACCCAATGTACTGTAGTTCAAATGACGCTTCTTCCTTCCCCCATAAGAATAGGATGAAGGGTGAGATCATAGGATCAAAACCCATGAGCCATTTGTAACTTACTAATTAAAAAAAATTAAAATTAAAAAATAAAATATGGGTATGAAAGAAAAAAGAAAAGCAAGACCAATATACCTCCACATTGCAAAAACAAAGAAACACATAGGAAAAGTCATTGATCCTCGTACCTTGTCTTTGACATCAACATATTTAAGTCTTTCCGTGTATATAAAATCCCCTACGCTAGCTTCATGACCCTGATTCCCAATCTGGCACCATCATTCAAAAACACACCTTTAAACCAAAAGACTCAATTTTAATATTAAAAAAAAAATTACCAACCCATTACATGGGAAAAAAAATACAGTTGTAAGGGCCTGAAATTGAAATAGAATGAAAAGAAAACATACATAGAAAAAAACAGAAGGCTTGAAAGGCTGACGGGTGTCATGAGTAGTGGCATCTACTTTGTAATTCATGCGAAACATTTCCTTTTGCTCCTCATTCTGTCTCCGTTTCTGATCCTCCTCAGAATTGGTGGGTGAAAGAAGAGAGCATAGGGAGCGAGAGGGAGTTTGGGTTTGGGTTTGAAGGCAGGAGAGTAGGGACGTGCCATGGTGAGTAAGGGCAGTTTGCCAGTGTTTCAATCTGATGGTGATGGCCATTGTATTGTATTATTACTGTATCAGTGACTGTGTATCAATTGCTGCTTTGGGGTTTTTCGTACACACTGTAGTGTAGAGGAGAAGGGTTTTACGGGCTTTCAGCAAAAGGGTTTTTCTTCTTCTTTTTTTCAGTCCGCGAAAGGCCACCTTATTAACCAAGGTGGCAAGGTCCATCTCCCCTAAACACTTCAGTCAACCAAGATTTGACCATTTGATCGAGACAAATTTGAGTTCACATCAAAGATGATTGAATTCCCTTAAAAATAACTACTCACAGCCACAGGCCCAAAGTCGGACTTAAGTCCAACAATATATTGCAAAATTAGTGAAAAAGTGTATTATTTTTGAGAAAAAAAATAAGTCCTAAAACTTGATTATGATTTAATCACAATTAAATGATCATAAGGACGCGGGAACCCCCTGATTGAGATAACAAACTTTCGGCACATGTTAAGTGCCGATTGGCCCAAGCTTTCAGCCCGGCCCGAGAACCCCTTGATTGAGATAAAGCCTATCTTTTCCGAATTTTTAGAGATAAAGGACGCGTTCTAATTCATATTTGATCTCATTCAGCTTATTTTTTAAGCATGTCAACCTCTATAAATAGAGGAAAAATATAAGAATGAGAGGCACTTCTTTTTTGACTTTTCAATTCCCCTTATGTTAAAGACGTTCTGGAGGCTTGTGCTTTAGGAACTTCTTTTTTGTAAGTTGTTAGGGTACTTTTTTTTACACCTAATTTTATTTAAGTACCACCTATTTATTTTCAAATACCACTAACAAGTTATTGGGCTTTCCAAAATATTTTTTGCCCTATTATTATGTTAACCACAAATATTTCATATCTTATTGTCATGATATAAACTATCACAAAAGCCCAAAAAACTCATATTTTATCCAATTTTATTATCATTATTTAACTAAGCTCAAAACCGGCCCTACGAGCTCAATGCACACATCCCATTCTTTTTAAAGCCCAAGAATACTTATGCTTAACAGTATCTGAAAAGTCCATGATTCAAGTCCATGGCAAGACAATTTTATCAATGGAATTCAAATTCATAATCAAAGTCCATGATTTAAACCCATGGCAATTTTACCAATGGAATTCAAATTCATAATCAAAACCCATGATTTAAACCCATGGCAATTTATTTGTCAAAAGCCCAATTCACATTGGCAACATCATCAAAAGCCCAATTCTTATTGGCAACATCAAAAGCCCAGTTCTCGCTGGCAATATCAAAAGCCTAATTCTCATTGGCAATATCAAAAGCCCAAACTAACTACTTGGCACCATTTTATCAAAAGCTCAAGGTTATTAATACTTGGCAAAATACTATATTATAAGCATTTCACTTAAAAAGTCCAATGATTGACAATGTTTTAATTTCTTAAACATTACTATGATATTACAAGCCCATGGAATCCATGGCAATTACCTATTCTCAAAACCCATGGCAATCATCTTATAAAAGCCCATGAAAAGTTATGATTATTTATCTTAGACCCATGACATTTATTTATTTCATATCATATTATAAACTCATGGTCACTATTTATCTTATATCACAATATTTATAATATTTATTTCCAAAACTCATGATAATTATTCACCTTATTATGATTATCTATAGAAAAACCCATGAGAATATCACATTATTCCATTATAGTGGCTGTTACCATACTTTATTTGAAACTCATGGATATTGCCTCTATTTAAAACCCATGGTAAATATTATTCTCAAAAAAATATTGAAGGTCATTATTTAAAAAGCCCCCAAAAAAATATCATTTAGAAAATAATCCATAGCAAAAATTATGAGAAACTATACAAGTTGTTATTCAAAGCCCATGGAAATTAATACCCAAAACCTATCATAAATATTTATTAAAGTTCATGAATTCATTTTATTTCTACTAACAACTAAAGCCCATGTGGAATAAAAATCCATGGCAATATATGGTAGCTTTGTCCATTTTATATGGCTTACAATGAGAAAGCAAAATGATAGGCCCAAGTGGAGAGAACCACCAAGCCAGAGGCCCACCAAAATACTCAGCCCTCATGGCCAAGCCCAACATGAAATCTCAGCCAAAATAGCCTATGTGTGCAAACTGGCCTCGCTGGAGAACTCCATTCAGTTCTGCTTTTTGCTGGAGGTCATCTCAAGAAGCAACCAAGCTCCCAAACCAAATTAGAAGCTGGCTACCTGTCCCACTACCAACTCTGACGTGAACAGTACCAGAGGCTGACACCTAAAGGCTAATGGGCAATAAATACCCTTCTTCTCCAAGTTTTGGTCACAACTCAAGGAAGCCACAACCAAGACCTCCAAGCTCATGAAATCCTCAACCAAATAGTTTATTTTATTACTAAAAATGTATGTAATTGGTTCATGAACCAAGCCCATGAATCCTAAAGGGAAAAATTTGGGAACATGTGGTTTGGAGGGCATAAAGGGATCTCCAGCGGAACCCTTTGAAGTGGACTTAAACTTTGACACCTGGCTTGGGGTGTTGAATCTTACTTCCTAGGGTCCAAATCTCAGTTGCAGCACTAGGATTCCTTCTTAATACTTGCCTTAATCCCATTGGTTGAACACAATCTCAGAATTTTTAGCATTTAATGCAAGATTATGCTAATTTTTACCCATGTGTGACATTGCCCAAAGAAGCAAAACAGCCCCAAAATCAAATCTCTCATTTTAGGCCAAATCCTAGGATAATTATATCAAGTATTCTGCCCCTAAATCAGTCCTACGTTTTGGACTTTTGCTAATCAATCCCTTAAGTTTCAATATAAAAGGGAACTACCATAAACTCATGGAGCACAACAAATCTTATCATAAAATTCCTCACCCATTATTCTATTTTCAACCCATAAGTCAGTCCTTTAGTTCAGAAACTAGCCTTTAGTCCATAAATGCTCATATACACTTATCCATAAACATCACATTCCATCTTCTCAGAAAATCCCAGCACCTTAAAATAGACATACTAACCCCCTCTGAAATTTCTGATTTTCTTGCCACTTTGTTTGTGGTTTAGCTCTTCCCAAACTCATAAATCATTCCCCTTAGCCCACACTCACTTAGCCTCAGACATTCCCTTTCTTTTTCTACATATTCACAGCCCCTAAATGCTTCCAAATCAGTCACAAACAACCATTTACCCGTTAAAGCTTTAGCCTTAGTGTTAACTCCATCACACCACCACAAGCTTACATACCCACTCACACAAAACAGCATATACTACCCTATTCATGCCCCACATATATATTCCCTAAGAATCTTAGTTCAACATTTGCTGCATTGAGTTGGAATCTCTATCTCCCTTCATTCCATCCTATTTTTTCCTCTTTTACTTGTAATTATGAAGCCTCTAATCCTTGTTTATTGTTATTATGATGAAAGCCATAATGTTTTGGATACTAAGGAAGTTTTCCCTTATGTTGAATTAATAATAATAAGGAAAACATATAATTTTTACCATGTAAACACACTTGTTAATCTGTCAGCATCTACCGCTAGAGGTTTGTCATATTCACCGCTAGACCATTTTTCCTCTTGTGTACTTGTTATAATGGGCCCACTTTTATATTAACCAACTAAGGAGGAAATGCATAATTTTTACTATGCAAATACATTTATTGATTTTCTAAACATCTACCGTTGGACATTTCTCTTACTTACCGCTAGACTATTATTTAAGCACTTGTTGTGGTAGGTCATCCTTTGTGCTAGCTTATCTTTGCAAGAGGTATTTTAGGCCTTATTATAATCTTTGTTGGATGCAACCTAGACCTTGAGTGAAATGGCCCTTTCACACTTCACCGATAACCTTTGGGCCATGTTCCAAGCCTAAAGTCGAGTCTCAATTTTAACTCTCCTAACATCATGTAGGCAACGAAAAACGCCCCCAACATAAGTAAAGTATTTTAGACTTCAAAGAGGTGAACAAACTTCTTTGATTTCTACAATATTCTTTTCATTAGATGAGCATGCTCATGTACGAGGTATTCTGTTTTTTATTTCTTTTCTTCTTCCATTAATTAGTATGTTTTTGTTTGATGCATGAATATGTTTAGTATGTTTTATTATGTCTCGTTCTTAATATATAATTGTTATGCTTAGATACTTTATATGATTGTTTATTTAAATTCTTTCTTTTTGACTTCAAATTCTGCAATGACTAACAAAATTCTTTTATGAAGATTCAAAACTAATCTGTATTTTTATCAAATACAGATCTCTAAACCCAAAACTGATCTGTATTTTCATTAAATACAAATCTGATTTTTTCTAAATACAAAACTGATATGCATTTTCATTAAATACAGATCTGGTTTTTTTTAAACTCAAAACTGATTTGTATTTTCATTAAATACAGATCTGATTTTTTTTTCCTGAAAAGTTTTCTTTGTTATAAAATTGCAGATTTTGAAATTCAAAAGAAGGGATTAAAAGTTAGGTTAAAGTTTTTTTTATATAATGCATGCATAATAAATATGTCTTATGAATGTGGATCCTCTTTCAAAAGTCTCTTCTTTTTTTTTTTTTTTTTTTTTTAACTTTACGCAAAACATATCTAATTCTTTTCGAAATCTTTTTTTTTTCTTTACAAACAACATATTTGATTTTTCTTGATAAAATCACTTTTTTTTAACTTTACACAAAAATAGATTTGATTCTTTTTAACAATTTTTTTTTTTCACTAAAAACAAATCTGATTTTTTTTTTACAAACCAAGTCTTATTATTTTAATTCAAAAAACAGATCTGATTTTTTTAAGAAAAGGACACATCCATAAGGCAAATTTATTTAAGTTAATTTTTGTTAAGTGTTTGTCATGTGCATTATAATATATCATTCAACATCATTCAAAAAAGGGTATATTAAAGTCTCGAAGACCAGACTCTGTCTGGGCGGAATGGGTGCCTAACACCTTCCGATTCTGTAACCTAGCCCCCAAGCTTGGGATTTTTGGATAGGTAGATTAGTGTTTTGTCTTTTATTTTTGGTAGATTGTAACTAGGACCAAAGTTTTGTATTCTTTTGCATAGATTGTAATTAGGACCCAAAGCCTTGTAAGGTTAATTTACCAAAATTGTATTGTTCTTTATTCAATCAATGACATTCGAAGTATTTTGAACATGTAGTTTGTATTTATTTTTTCTTATTTTTTTGTATAAAAAATAAGTGGCGACTCCACACCACTACCCAAAAGAGAGGTGGCCTTACAAGCACCCAAATCTCTTTTTTAAGGGGCCCTAAATTTTCCATGGTCTCTCATAAAATGGCTAAAGAACAGTGAGGAAATAAAGAAAAAGCATGTATGTAAGTCAGGGATCCTCAGAAAATAAAGCGATATGTCATTATATTAAATCTTAGTACATTGGGTCCTATTCCTTGCTGGAATATGTCACAAAGTTCAAATAAGTTCAAAAATCATAGACTTGGATAGCTCTTTTAGGCTTCCAAGACTTGTGAGGTTTGAATCCCCTTGAATTCAAGTGTATCCTCTAACACTTATCTCAGGATTCCTCATAGTATTTCCCACTTTCCTCTATTTTATGAGGTTTAAATGAGCCTTTTAAAAGGCTCTTTTTGCTCTGATTAGATGTTGCTGAATGCCCTCTGCTGATGGCTTGATCCCCTTTTATAGTACATTCTTAGGGTTTTTGGTGTGCCATTGATTCCCTCTATTTACTACCTTGGGTACCAGAATCAATGTTGTGCCAGCCAACATTGATGGCTGGTCCTTTCCTTATTTTCTCATTACCTTCTCCTTTTGAGATTTCCCTCCAAAAGTTCCCAACTAACCTTCCTATTTTGGGGGGTCTTGAGGGCTGACTTTTAATCCCTTTTTTCAAGGTTTCTAGAGAGACATTTTCAGACTCCTCCTCTTGGCTGCTGCTCCCTTTGCCCTTTTCTCTAAATGGGTAGATTCTCCTCTGTCAAGTTGAAAGATCCTCAGCCACCTTCCTTCATAGTTCACCTTCCTGTATTTCCAAAGGTACCAGGCTTCTTTTTTATCAAGTGTTGATTCCTAAGTCATTAGCTTTTTTCTGAGTCATGGGCGGCTGATGGGACATGCCTATCTTCGTTCTTTGTGTCCATAAGCATGCTTTCCTGAACTGTCCAAATCCTAGCTAATCCTTTTCCTGCACTTCCCGAGGATCCCCCCCGGTTCTGGCAGTCCCAAGATATCCTGATCCAGTCCCTTTATGGGCTCCCTAGGAGATCTCTTCACAAAGGCTAGGCTAAGCTTCCCTTTTTCCTTTTTCTTCCTTTTCTAAGGCCCAGAACTTGCCCATTCATGTGTTTGGGCTTCCTTTTACTCATTTTAAGTGGGCCTTGGTTAGTGGATTGGGCCTTCCCTATCTTTGAAAGCCCATTTAGTTTTAGATTTCACCACTTGTGATATTTTGGACCTCAACAGGTTCAAAATTGTAATAAGGAACTAGGCCTTTAAAAGTAAGAGAGGCCCAGCCCATGAAGAAAAAAGGCTTGACCCTCAAAAATAAAAAAAGGGAGGAGCCCGGCCCACGGAGAGAAAAGAATAAAGTATTGGGCCTTAGGAAGAAAAAAGAGGCACAAAGAGAAACATAGGCCATGGGCTTAAGCAAAAGGTGGTACCTAAGGAAGCCTAACAGGAAGGCAAGAAGGAGCTAAGCCAGGTTGCATAGGATCTCCCAGAGTCAGAGGGGGATCCTCGGGAAATTTTGGGGAAAAAAACTAGCTGGGATTTGGATAGCTCAGGGTGGCATGCCTATGGACACAAGAAATGAAGGAGGTCATGTCCCATCAGCTACCCACAATTTAGAAGAAAGCTATGGGAATAGATGGTGGCTTAGAAGTCAGCATCTGATGAAGGAGCCTAGTATTTCGGGTAAAGTAGGAAAGGAGAACCAAGAAGGAAGGTAGCTAGGAGCCTTTTTGCATTTTATCATTATCAATGAGGAATCTGCCCATTTAAAGGAAATTGACAAAGTGTGAAGCAACCAATACTTTGAGATGTCTTTTTAAAGATCTTGGGAAAAGGATGAGAAGTCTTGACTTGGGAAGAGCATCTAGGATTACTCAAATAAGATCTCCCATAAGAGGAAGGTCAGCTGGAGACTTTTGGGTTGCCAAACCTTAAAAGGGGAAATACTGAGAGAAAGAGGAAAGGACCAGCCACCAATGTTATAGACATAACATTGGTTTTGATACCAGAGTACCAAGAGAATGGATTAATGACATGGAAAAAAACCCTAGAAATGGCACTATAAATGGGGGCGAAGCTCTAGCCAAAAGGCATTCAACAAGAAGCACTCAGATACTAGAAAAGATATTAAAAAGAGAGTTGCAAGCTTGAAATAGAGTGAAGAGTGAGGAACTGTGAAGGATCCTACAGAAAATACTTAAGGATACACTTGGATTTAAAGGGATTCAAATTTCACAAGTCTTGGAAGCCCAAAGAAAGCTATCTAAGTCTGTGATTTTTCAACTTTATTGAAACTTGTGATATATCCTAGCAAAGTAGAACTTAATATATTCAAATACTTGATATAATAAAAAATATAATCTCACTCTATTTTGAGGGTCCCTGGCATTCTTTTATTTGCACTCTTTTAGTTCATTTGCTATTTCTTAGTTATTTGTTTAACCAATAAATATATATATATATATATATATATGTTCATGTATATTTGTGTTATGGAGGCCATATCTTGTGCACAGATTGACTTGTAAATGGCCCAACAAAGCCACAGTATGTCAAGCCTAGTCCACCAACTATTTATACTATCCTTTAGAGGTCTAGGACCCTCTCAGACTATTGGGCTTGGGCTCTGGCCAAGCAGGAACCCACGTCACTATAAGTCATTTGATTATAAATGGAGAGGATGTGAACCCATTTAAAATTTGTAGTATATTTTGGTGAGATGGCAGTGTTTAAATTGCAGAATAGGCAAGTTGTACAGGCATTTAACCAAAAAAAAAAAAAAAAAAAAGTTGTACAGGCAAGGTAACGTGGTAAACTATAAATAAAAGTAGTATAAATCAAATAGTGGTAAAAATGGTAATTAAAGAGGCAAGCGTGTGCATTTCGCACTCTAATTTCTAGGTTGATTTGTTTGTCAGGCGCGAAGCCACCAAAAAACGAGAAATGCTAGGAACACATCATTTCATATAATTTTAATCACAATTCATCATGTGATGAGTTGTAAGTGGTAGAGATATGGTCCCATATGAACCCACCACCACACATCTATTACTCACAACTGGCCACATGACGAATTGTGGTTAAAGTTGTGTGAAATGGTGTGGTCCTAACTTAAAAAAAACAGTACTTAATCAATCAAGTGTATTAAGAATAAAAAAACACATCCAACGAGGAGGAACAGTAAAGTCAAATAACAGCTAAGCCAAGCCAACGCCGCCGTTTCGCTTACTTTATCTCTTGAGTCGATCAATGAAGCCGCCGCCGCCGCCGCCTCCTTCACCCAACACTTACACTTCCATTTCCTAGTCTTTCTCTCTCTCTCTCTCTCTCTCTCGCTCTGAGACTTTTTATTTTTTGAAACAAATTTTCTCACTCGTTTTCCCTCACTTTCTCTGTCTCCAAACAGGAAGCGATTGTTTTCCGGCAAAGGCTCCAAGTTCATGGGACACGAAATCTTCGAAATCCCGCCCCAATTTTTTCGGTCCTCCAAAATGCATAAACAAAAGCAGGTTGGATAACAAAGCATATATTTCCCCCCCTTAATTCTCGCTCTTAATCAACTGCTTTTAATTTTCACACGCCCATATTATTCTGTTTATCCAAATATGAATTTTGCTTCTTTCTAACTGGATTGTAAAGTATTAGAAATTTTGTTTTGGTGTTACATTTAGTGAACTGTGATGAATCTTTGTGTAAAATAAATGTTAGTTTGAGATGTACATGGCTATTTTTTACTGCTAAATTGATAAAATTGTTTGTGTTATATAGTATCCATTGTAAATTCTATGTTTTGATTGTTATTTATGAATGGCATATCATATTAAAGCCATTGAACTAGTCAATCAATTTTGAGTATCAATGGGTGGGGCATTGGACTTTCATTGAATTGGTACACCATCCTTTAGTTGAATCCTACTCGGACCCTCTCAGTCGAATGGGTTCTGTAATTCCTTTTGTGTCTGTTGTTTTGACAAAGTTGAAATGTTTCATTCATCGGTCAATGAGCTCTAACTCAAATGACACCTTGAAGAGTAGGTAGAGGGTGATGTCAAGAATTTAATACCCTCCAAGTGCGTGTGTAACTTAACAAAGAAATGTCTTGCAAATTTCATTCAAAACTATACGAGTTTTTGTTTTCTTGATCAGAATAAGGAACTAGGAAACCCTTCTTATAATCTGCTTCTCTTCACACACACATGTGGATCTCTGTGGTGAAGTAGATTAGTGGACTTTGTCTCTTACTCCACATTTTTACTTCTAAAGGCTTCTATTCTACTCGAAATTTTAGCAATTCCCTGGCTTGCAGCTTGTGCCATATAGAGAATTGCAGGTTTCCACTCTTTCATAGTTGGGAAGAATGGGGATCTGTTTAGCAAATAACAGGCTCTGCATTTTCTAAACTTAGCTGTCCATGTTATATCTGAACCGTCCTTGACTTGACAAATTTGAAGTTCTCATTTATCTAAGGGAGAGCTTCACCCTATATATTTGATGCTGCCATTGAATGAAGGTCATGCTGCTTTCTTTAGACTGATTCTCAGTTTTGGTAGCTTCAGGTCCTTATGTGCATAGAGCTAATAAGTGACATCCATTGAAGTAAAACCTATGTGGTTTTGAAGCTTATATTATAAGCATCTTAGGGTTAAAACAGTTTTGAATTGAGTCACTAGTTTATGAGTAATCCGCATTTAGGGTTTTTCCAGGAATTTGTTTACTAGTCAAAATTAGGGGTCCTAGTCCCAGTCCCAGTCCTAGTAGGTTAAATCAATGAGTGTATATAAATTTCCTTATTGGTAAAAGACAGCAGACTTTCATAATGCAATATTGATTTTTGAGTGTTGATTCGATTGCCTTACGTGTTCTTTTCAATTAGCTTTCTTCTTCTTATGCACTGTGCATTAGTATTATTCATAGCCCCTGAACAATCACAAAATTCTCTCTTTTTCTTCTCTCTTGTGTGACCCCAAATTATGCCATTCTCCTTACCTATTGAGACCCTAAAACTCCTATATATTTTCCCTTTCAAGTAGACATAAAAAACCTATCAAATCAGCCATGAACTTCCAAACGCAGTCACTATATAGAATGAACCTGTTTGCTTCAAGAAAGTGGCCTAGCATTATTCCCCTTTGTTTCGAAAGTCAAAACCCTTGTCAATCTTTGAATTCTAATCATTTATTCTAAAAAATTTTAAATACATTCACAAATTTCCCTAATCCCAAGCCCAACAAAGCACATGTAGACAGATTCCTTAAATTTTTCTTACTTCAATATGTCATCATTTGTTATGCTGTAAACTGGATTACTTCTGATAGTTGTAATGTAATCTGTACAGTATGGAATTGGTGGACATTGTTTCAAACTTTGGAACAACATTAACTGGCTAAGATGGACAATAACCTTTAAACATCTTTGTTCTGTTACTATCACAGCACGCATTGATGCATGCTCAATTTATTTAATGACAATTGAGGCAGCAGAGGTATCAGCTCTCAAAAGGCAGGTGGCACTTTGAATGACTCTTTTGAGAATATTGTTCCTAATATGCTGATAGACTTTGTATAATATGTTTGAACCACCTTGGTAAAGGCTCAAAACATTGTGCCCAATCCAGGCCCATTAATTAATATTCTTAAAAAATAATAAAGTGCATCTGGATCTTAAATCTTTTCTTCTTGAATTTGTTTTGTCCTGCTCAAATGTATGCTTCTTCCTCTTTCTTTCTGTTCCTTGCTTGAATTCATTTTTTTTGGTCTTGTTGAATAGTTTTTGGATAAGATTAATTAAAATTGAATTATAACATATGAATGTACTCATTGGCTTTTGATGTTTGAACTCAATATCTCGCCAAGAGCCTTGTAGCTCTATTGGTTGATAGCTTTTGATGTTTCCAATGGAGACATCTAGGATTTAAATCCCCCAACCCCAACTGTTGAATTAAAAAAAAAAGGTTTGAACCCAAGATCTCACTCTCCATTCTATTATTGTGGAAAGAGGATGTGCTATTTGAGCTGGAGTTCATTGGCTTCTTTAACTCTTATAAATTATTCAGTTATCACTTAATGTGGGCAATTTTCTTCTCTCTCTCTAGGTCATTCCACATGATGTGATTGATATAGACAAAGGGGGAGATTCTGCTGATGTAATGTTCATTGATGGAAAAGTTCACACAAGGAACAAATTGCGGAGCAACAAAGGGAAGAAAATAAAAGATGTTTCTGATGGTTATGGTGGTCATCAAGCTAAGGTTTGTGATTAATGTTTTAAATATGTTCTAGTTGCTGATTTGTGACTCATATATATATATATATATTATGACTAAGCAGTTTCATTTCTAGAAAACCAAAGGTACAATTAGTTTAAGCACAACAACAGTACAAAACAACAGGACAAAAACTATCCAAACTCAATAACCCCATGACAAAAGCACCATAGGAAAAAAAGCTAATAGACAACATCAGCTAAGAGTAGAGAGCCATTTGTTGCTCTGGTTTTAAGCTTCGATGTTGGAACAAGAAATACCCCAAAAGCAACATACAACTTTGTTAAGAATAGAATTACAAAAAGTTCCATTGAGCTCTATTCTTGACTTTCATTTTATTATTCTCACAATACCCTCTTCAGAATTTTTTATGCCAAAACTGACCAATAAGATTGGCTTCTCGCTACTCCTTTAGCAACCGCCTCACTTAGTGCTTTGACAATAATCTTTCCATTCACCTTATTAAAGGTAATGAATTGCAAGCTTGTAAAGGTTCTCTGATCTTTTTGAAACAGAGCACTCTAATTCTCTGCAGGGGCATTAATGGCTCAAGAGGAAAGGCTAAAATTTGGACTTTCATTTGGGCCTTTGAAGCTCAAAACTTGGAGATTATACTAGACTGACATCTATTTTTGCTTTTACCATTCATATTATGCCTAATGAGTTGCATCTTAGCATGATTAAGAAGGAATTCCAGTTCAACAATATCGTCCGCAATTGTTTTTCCTACTTGTTTTAATTCGCAAGTGACACTCGCCATCCTCATTGAGATTGAAACCCTATCTACCATTGGAAGCTCTTCATAGCAAAGTTGTCAATATCAAATTGTAGCAGCTGGCTAAATCGGTACAAATTCCTGAAACATACCGAATAAAATACCGGCATGCATTGGGGGATGTATGAGTGTTTTGCTCAATATAAGAAAAAAAATATTAAAAAAATGGGAAGGGGTTGAAACATGGGTAATATGTTGGGTTAATATACTTGGGCTTATAAAATACATAGATTTTAAATTCTATGTTTATATATATATAGTGATAACTTAAGAATGGTGCACAGTTATTAATTAGTATTGAAATATTTTGTTTCCTTAGCGAGACTAAAACAACATCTGGGTATTGACAACTTTGCTTTATGGTTCAATACCTTCATCACTACATCGAAAACTCTCTTAGCAAAATTAGTTTTTGCAAATTTCTGAACATTCCCTGCTTGGGAGATCACTAAACAAAAGCTCTTGTTTGTGGAGCAATTCCAACTCATCCCATTGTTTTATAGGTTATTCATTTGATCAAGGAACATTTGTCGTATTGATTTGTGCGCATCCTCCACTGACTGGTTAGCTTTTGGGGTTAATATTAAATCTTTGTGAGGATCAAGTATAGGGGATTACCAAGAATGCTTTGACGAGTGACCTAATCCACCCCCCTATTGAGTAAAACATTAATAGAGCCAAATGTAATAGAGTCAAACAAGGAAAAAAAAAAAAAAAATTTCAAACACCTATATTTTAACGTTTAATTTACATTTAAAATTTAAAACACCATACAAACTTCACTCTTTACACTAGAATGATTACTCCTAAATTTCTAATTGACCAATGCTCAATTCCTTTTCGTTTCACCTGAAATGCAGGAATATTCCATTGTAGAAGATACTAATTGAGTTATAGAGTTTTTGATATGTAATGATAATATTAAGAATGTATTTTTTGATTTTGAATTAATAATTTAATATTTTGTTTTATATATATATATATATCTATATATATATATATAAAAGACTGAAACCAAAATATTTGATTGATTCCGATGTATATATCGGAACAGAATTTGACAACTTTGGTTTTGACTTTTGAGCCAAAACAAAGAAACTTGTTGTTTATTTTGTTTTCTTAGTTATCGGGAGAGCCATTAACAAAACTTTGGATAAATTAAAAGTTCAAATGATAATTGCCTTAGAGCAAAAATCGTCGGCATATTGGTAAATTTGCTGACATGTTAAATTTGCTTCCAAATGGTATAAATGAAACGTGACTCAAAAGGGACTTTTTAATTAAGAAACTTGGATACATTATACAAATATATATAGTAGAGAGTACCATAGATTGTACCTCAATTTAATGTCAAAAGTTTATTCCTTTTTTGTTCACGCGAAGAATGAATAAAATGATTATTTTCAAAATCCCGATTAATCAAGATCTTATCACAAAAGTCTTGTACTATCTTATTCCACCACTAATCCAAATAAAACAAAAAAAAAAAAAAAAAAAAAAACCCTTATCGTAAACCAAAATTTCTCCATATATATATATATATAGATGTGGGGTCTACTTCCAAAACATTATAAGTCACACGTGGACATCTCTATAAGGTTACTACTATGGTGCGGTTTGGATTCAGCGTTTTGTGTATGCGTTTTGCGTTTTCAGTTTTTTTTTTTTTTTTTTTTTTTTTTCAGCATATAAACAGTAAAATCACATGATTTTACTGTTCAGAGAAATCACTGTAGCATCACTGTTCATGCACTGTAGCAGTACTGTTTATGCATTTAAAAATATTAAAAATAGGTCTCACGGTACTATTCACACATTTAAAAATTATTTTGCTACAGTATTTTTAGTTTTCAGTTTTAACAGTAATAAGTTCAATCCAAATGGACCCTTTATATATATAAAAAATCTAGCCATGAGAAAAACAAGGTTCTACCACAAAAAGAAAACAAGGTAAGCAGTGGGACCATCTAAGGTAGATTCTTCCATTCCTTTGACAACAGCCGTTTGATTGGTCCTCTGACGTACTCCAGAAATTTGATCCAACGGCTGATAACGCATTACACTAGTCAACACACAACGTTGGACTGTTGGAGAATTTGAGGAAGTTCTTTCCCTTTACTCCTTTGGCTTGCTCCCCAAGTTTGGCTTCTGTCCGGTACAGCCTCCTCATACTCATCAGTTCACTCACCTTCTTAATTATGATCATGTCACATCTATGTAATTCTTTATTATTAATGTTACACCACCATGTTTGAAAGTTTTTTTTTTTTTTTTCCTTTTCAACTTTTATTTATTTAACTATATTTTTAAAACCTCTCACTTTTTTTAGTGTACAACTTAATTTATGTTGCTTCTTAATATTTTTTTATTACATTAATATTTCATATTGATGAATTTATAATTTCTTTATTTTTAGCATGTATGCCAAATTTTTTATTTAATTAGATCTTGTTATTATCCTTTATCCATTAATTTTTTTTTAATGGTTTTGAAATATAAATATGAAGTATAAAAACTTTGATATTTTACAGTTATGAACTACGAAAGGTGTAAAAGACAATGTAAGCTAGTAGTAAATTTGAAAAAATGAAAAAGAAAAAAATCAAATAAAAAGTAATGGATACTTAGGATACAAGAGGAAATTTATAGTGTCATTATAAGGAGGGCTTTAAACTTTAAATCTTGTGCCATTTTTTGATTTGGTGAGATAGCACCTCTTCAATTGTAGGTTTAAAACTCTATACTAGTAGTCTAGTAGTATGCTTTAAGTAAAAACTTATATGTAAATACAAGAAAATATTTAACTGATATCATTGAATTATACTGAGTAACTTAAATAGAGTTTTACCTATATAATAAATTAATTATTAATGAGCCATGATAAAAAAAATATTAAGTTTATGAAGATATATATATTTATATATATATATATATATATATATGTAAGGGCAGGTTTTGATTCCTAAGTCCAAAAGATGAATGGATTAAGGCTCAAAAATACCAATACAATGAATTTGTAGAGAGTGGGCTTAAAAGCCAGGTTTCAAAGGATCAAACAACATGCACAGTGAATCAAAGATATTAAGAAAGTAAAGGAAGACAAACTTTGTGCAAAGAAAGTTTTCCTCGGCAAAATCTGAGGAGAGTGGTCCTTATGTATATTTATTTTAAACTTGGATACAATTTCAATTCTTATTGCTACAGTGTTTTCTCCACAGATTTTTCGATCCCTTCTTCCTAGAGGGTCTCTTACATTATATAGTTCCCTTTAGATGATTTTGGCTCTCTATTTGTTGATCGTCTAAGCCACTACTTGAGTGCTTGTCTCATCAGACACCTTCCCAAACCCCTTGTGAGTTGCGGCAGTCAAAACAGCACTGTTCAAAGGTCTTCTCCACATAAATACAGACAGGAGATTTGGTGGAATGTATTAAATGTGGTGGTAGTCACCATCCCTTTAGTCATGTCAGGGCTAACCCATTCTTCGAAACTCTTTCTCTATAGTATGACCTTCTCTGGTAACGTGTCACTGATGTGGTCTTACTGTCCGAGGGTGTGACCTTCTCGGCACAATAATGGCCCCCTCGGCTATGAGTATGACACGTGGCGCAATTACCTTATTTAAATTCCTATACCCCATAATATATATATTGAAAAGAGAGGGAGAGAGCTATTTAGTGTAAGTATGTATGACATATATAGTGTAGTGTGTATGTTTTATTATAGAACAAAACTTAGGTACAATATCTTAGGTACTGTTCTTTAGGTTTCTCTCTTAAGATTCAACTATGTACCTACTTAACTAAAAAATACACTTCCATCTTATAAGAAAAAATTCATATGGCTGAATCTTAAGAGGGGAACCTAAGTACTGTATCTAAGTCTTGCCTTTTACTATATTATAAAACAAAATTATGATATATAACAAAAATAATTAAAACAAATATTAAATAGAATTTTAAATTTCTTGAAATTTGGGTAATAGAGTTTTAGCTAGAGTTAACTAGGGGTGGCAATTTGTGTTCGCGGGTCGGGGTCGTGTTGTGTCAAGCCATGGATACTCGGCTATATAGGTTGACCCGAACCCGACCTGTTTAGTAAACGTGTTAAGAATTGTCAACCCTAATTTGACCCATTTATTATAAAGGTTGACTCGACATGGCATGTTTAACCCATTTAATTAACAAGTTATATAAAAGTCAACACAAATGATCCATCTAATAACCTATTTGATTAATATGTCATATTTAACCTGAATAACCTATTATCAATTTCCATATATCTAAAATTAAAATACAATTACAACCATAAATATAGTAATAAACATATAATTACAACAAAAAAATTAAGCAAAAGCAATAATTACAAAATACTAATAACAAAATTTAATACCTTTATAACTTAAACGGGTCAAACGAGTTCACATGTTGAACACGAACATGATCTATTTATTAAACAGATTAGTCGTGTTGACCCGAACCCGTTTAGCTTCAATCTACAACCTGTTTATAAACGGGTTAATCGTGTCGAGTTTGCGGGTCTTGTAAGATTTTGTCAATCTTAGAGTAAACAATTCAAAAATTTAATAATAACTAGCCTTATCACATGTGCTTTGTGCGTGTAATGAGACTTTTTTATTAGATAGTTTTTTTTTTTAAATAGGAACTTGGGGTAGGTTTTTTTTTAGAACATTGGGTAGTTTTTTTTATAGGAACATGGGGTAGATTTGGTTGTGTAGATAGGGTAGTGGAAATTTTTATAGAACATGGGATAGTTTTATAAGCATGAGTAGGTTTTTTGTTTTTAATTTTTGTCAATTTACAGTTTTAACTTCATTTTTATGTTATAGGAATAAAAATAATTTAATTAAATTAGGGGTATTTTTAGAAATAAAAAATACAATAACTAAAATTTTGAATCCTCTTAATATATAAAGATAACTTACTTAATATTTTGATAATAATTAAAAGTTTAATCTAAAAATAGTGTTATGCACATGTATACATAATTAGAATGAACAAAAATTTACCGCCTATAGTTACTGTATCCACTAGTGATTAAAAGTGATAAGCCATAAAAAAGGGTGTGAGAAAAGCGTTTGCATTTATGGTATAGTCGAATAGTTAGTTTATAAAGAGGTAAAAAGCACCGGTCGCGTCGTCGCATTCTCTAGGTTGATCTCTTTGTCAAGGCGCCAACGAAGCCAAAACTACAAACAAATTATTAATTACTCACAAATCACTCTCTTTCTCTAAAATCCAAAGCGGACTCGACTGACTGTACTGTACTGTGGAGCTGAGAAAAACAAAACCAAACCAAACTTAACCAAAACCAAAACAAAAGCAAATAGTATTTATATATCTGATTTCAAAGCCAAGCCAAAGCCACTAGCCCCAGCGCGCCGATTCAGTTACTTTCTCTCTCTGGGACCGAGCCGAGCCGATAAAAGGAGCCGCCGCCGCCGTCACGCAAATACCTCTCGCCTATAAAGTCTCTCTCTTTCTCTCTCGCCCTTTTTCACTCACTTTTGAAATCTCTCTCTCTCTCTCTCACTGACTATTTTTATTTTTGTAGTAACATTTTCTCACACTTTCCCTCACTTTCTCGGTCCCCAAACAGGAAGCGATTGATTTCCGGGAAAACATACTCCGATTTCATGGAGCCCGAAGTCATCGAAATCCCTCCCCCGATTTTCCGAACTCCCAAATTCCTCAAACAAAAACAGGTTTCCATGACCCAAACCAATTTTCTTTTTTCTCAGATTCTTGCTCCGCTATTTCTCTCAATCACTCGCTTTTATTTCGCTCACTCCTACATGATTCCAGATTTAGCTTTTTTTTTTTTAAAAAAAAAAAACTTCATTTTCAAGTTTTAATCTATTCGTTTTTCGTTTCGGCTATTGATCATACTGAAATTATTAAATTTTTTTTTACTCTGATAGGTCTTTGTTAGCTTAATCTCGTAGTGATTAGCTTCTGAATTGCATGAAATTGATCGTGTGTGTGGGACTTCATTTGGACAGAGTAGAATCTCGCTTGCTTTGCAATATGGGGGACTTTAAATTGGTTAATCTGATGCAAAATTTCGGTTTTTAGGGTTTTTTTTTTTTTGGGTGGGTTGTAGCTAAATTTGCAAGTCTTTTTAATTTGGGTTTTTGCTTGTTTTGGAAGTTTTCATTCAAAGGAGTGTAGAGGCGAGTTAAAGAATTTCATAGTAGTGTTTTGTTGTTATGTGCAATGTTATAGTGATGAATCTTAGTATAAATTAAAAAGAAGAAGAAGATAGTTTGATATGCAGATGGGTTTTTCTTGCTGCTGAAGTGATTGTTGTTTGTGTTTTATATAATCCATTATGAATTCTATGTGTAGTTTTTATTTTATGAATGACATGTCATCTCAAACCCATTTAGATGATCAGTCAATTTTCAGCAACAATGGGTGGGCATTTACCTTCGGTTGAATTGGTACACCATCCTATAGTTGAATCCTACAAAATGTTTTGTTTGAAATTGAAATGGTTACATAGTCATTTTGACCAAACCTTGGAGTTCTGTTATTCCTAGCAGGTTTTGTGTCCACAATTTGTTGAAATTGAAATGTTTTGCACATTTCAGTCATGAGTTCTAACTCAATTGGTATCTCTCTCCCTTGTAAAATCAAGGTAGAGGGTGAGGTCGTGGGTTGAAGACTCACTGAGTAGGCATGTAACTTACCAATAACCCACAAAAAAAAAGTTTTACACATTTCATTCAGGATCTCTGTGGTGCAGTAGTCTGTTCCTTACTGTACATTTTTACTTCTAAGACTTCTATTCTACTCACTATTCTAGCAATTTCCTGGCTTCCTCCATATGGATTAATTGGAGGTTTCCACTCTTTCAAAGTTAGGAAGAATGGAATCTGTTTAGCAAATGACATGTTATGCATTTTCTAAACTGGGCTGTCTTGTATATCTGAAACATCCTTGGCATGAAAATTTTAAGTTCTCTTTTATCTAAGGGAGAGTTGGCATCCTGTATATTTGATGCAGCCATGGAATGAGGGTGAAGTTGCTGTCTTCAGACTGATTTTCACTTTCGGTAGCTTCAGTTCTTTATGTGCATAGTGCCATCACATGACATCAAATATAATTATAACATATGCATGTACATGAGGCTTCGAATTTTGAGACTTCACCCTCCATCCCATTATTGTGGGAAGAAATTTGAGTTAAACTTCATTGGCTTCTCTGATTCTTATTAATTATTCTGTTTTCGCTTAGTGTGTGTGTTTTTTTTCCTCTCTCTATAGGTCATTCTGCATGATGTGATTGATATAGACAAAGAGGGGGATTCTGCTGATGTAATGTTTATTGATGAAAAAGTTCACACAAGTAAAAAAGGGAAGGAAATAAAAGATGTGGCTGATGGTTATGGTCATCATCAAGCTAAGGTTTGTGATTAACTTTTAAAATATATTCTAGTTTCTGAATTCTAGTTTCTGATTCATGACTTATATAAATGCAATAAACATCTAAGGTAGCTGTACTGTTTCTGATTCTTCGCTCTTTTTTTTTTAATCAGGAAGATTTTGCTAATTATATTTTTGGTGCTGGTGTGGAAATGTTTGGATCAGTGAATGGGGTTGAGTCTTCTGAGATGCATAATTTAATCAACCTTGATGGTCATAGTTCTGATCTATCTTATGATGATAATAATGAGTATGCTGATTTTTTTCCCGATGATATCTTGGATGTTGATGAGTATGCCATTTTGCAAGCCCATTTTGATAGCATGGATATTCCTCCTGGAATAGAGGCACCAGTTCCTTGGTTGCCAGATTTTGTACAACATGAGAAACAGCCAGTTACTGGAAGTAGTTCACACTATACGGAGTCACAAATGCACTTGGATGTTGTTGGTCCCCATGGCATAGACCCTTCTCTGCCTTCATGGTCTGAAAAGCCCGTTCACATCAACAAGAATCTAACTTCGGTCAGTGGTTCAAGTATGGATTCTGTCGTTCACCCTCATTCAAAAGTTGGCCAAAATAAAAAGAAATCATCTGCTTCACACCATAGAGGGAATTCTTTGAATCTCCCACTTGGGAAAGAGTCATCTAAATCGCGGTGGTTTTTGGATCCTTTCAAAAGTAAGAAGAAGCAATTTGCTTCAAGTAGTTCACCCAATTGTAGTTATGTAAAGAAATTGGATGCAATGAAGCTCCCTTCTGGAGCTGAGCCATCCTTTTGGGGACATTATACTCCTGAGAATGTAAAGAAGCAAGTTAGTAGTAGTACATATTATCCAACTAACCCAGTGCATGCAGATGCATTTAAGTATCCAGCTGGGGTGCATACAGACGCATTTAAGTATCCTGCTGGGGTGCATGCAGATGCATTTATGTATCCTGCTGGGGGCCATACAGATCCATTTAAGTATCCTGCTGGAGTAGAACCGCCCACACCCTTGTGGACGCCACCTTTGACTAACCATCCAGGTTATTATTTTCCATTTCATGGTTTACATGCTCCTCCTGAAGATGTGGAAGAGTTCCCCTGGGTTCCGGATTCTGCCCAAAATCAAAATAATGCAGCTGCTGAAGGTAGTTCGACTTTCCCGATTGAGGCAATCTCTGGCAAGGACAAAGATGAAATTTTGAGGAGGTTCCAACTTTTTAAACAATTTGATACCGTGGAAGACTATTCGGACCATCACTATACTGGCTATGGTTCTACCACAAAGCAGGTGACTAGGTTTAGACGATGCATTGCTTGCCTTCTTTTTTCAGTCTCTGGTTTTAAATCTATCTAAATTTCGTTTTCTTTGCCCCCTTTCTTACAGCCATCAAGGACTTGGGCAAAGAAAATTCAGGAGGAGTGGAAGATCCTGGAGAAGGATCTACCTGGTGAGCTTTAATTCTTTTTTTTTTTTTAATGTAATGGCTGCAACTTTTTTCCAATACATAGCCTTTATTTTGATCAAACCATTGGAAATAAATTTTTTGTTGATAATAGTAGCCCTAAAATCTAAATTTGCAAAGCATAGCTGTAGAAATGTAGTGCGGGACATTAATGGATTTGCTGTCTGCCCCTCCCCAATGCACACCTTTATTTTTCCCTAAAATTTTGTAATTAAATTTTTTTTTTCAATAGATACAATATTCGTTAGAGTTTATGAATCAAGGATGGATCTTTTGAGGGCTGTCATCGTTGGAGCAGAGGGTACTCCCTATCATGATGGTCTCTTCTTCTTTGATGTTTTCTTCCCCTGTGGTTATCCTAATGTACCACCGGTATGTGATTGAAGCTTTGAGTGCTGGCGATATATATATTTTTGTCTTCTGCTTTACATCATTGGTCTGAATACTGTAGAACTTGTTTATGCCAGAATGTCTACTACCACTCTGGTGGCCTTCGACTCAATCCTAATCTGTACAATTGTGGGAAAGTATGCCTGAGTCTACTTAATACCTGGTCTGGTAACAAGAATGAGAAGTGGATCCCAGGTGTATCGACCATGCTTCAAGTTCTTGTCTCCATACAAGGGTTGATCTTGAATACAAAGCCCTATTTCAATGAGCCTGGATATGCACATATGAGTGGCTCAGAGTCTGGTGAAATGAGGTCCCAGCAATACAATGAGGATACATTTGTTCTCTCACTAAGAACAATGATGTACACAATGAGGAGGCCACCAAAGGTAAGATTCCATTTTTATTTTTTTATTTTTTTTATAGATAATAAAGTTTTATTAAGAAAGAAGATCACTTCATGCTCGCAATGATGAACACAAAGTGTCTTAAAAAGTACATCATACAGAAAAGGGAAGGAGTCTTCGAACTCTAGAAAAGAATTACAATGAGTAAAATCCCACACTCTAGACCAATCAAACAACATACGTATTAGCACTAATTGGAGGTGCTACTGAGATCTCTCAATGCCATTGATTATGCCTTGTTCATTCTTTCCACATTTTGGATATGGTATCATTCATTGCATCCTGAAATAGATATAAATTTCAATTTCAATTTAACAATTATAACCTTACTACATAACTTTACATTAATTCATGTAGATTCCTGTTGAGGTTTTTAAGTATTTAATTTTAAACGTCAGTGAATATTATACTTCTTGAAGTCCTAGCAAACAACCATGTTATGTGTAATAATTTAGTGTATAGGGAATTTGAGAAGAAGAGATATAGTGGAGTCATGGTTAACTTTTCCCCATTCAATATGATATGATGTAATTTCTAAAAATGTGGGCAAATGCTTTTTATTTATTTATTTTAATACCCATTAATGTGGTTGGGCTGTGTTCTTTTCTCCAAAGCATTCTCACCTAAAAGTCCAATCATATCCCAAATGCATTGCATATCTTGTTGTGGGAGTTTGGAGAGATTGCATTTTTTGGTATTAAATATTAATTTACTTATGAAATAGCTTTTGTGCATGGACTCCAAGATTGCACTTTGTACTGGAAATATTTATGCTTATGATACTGTGGAAACAGTGCAGTTTTTTTTAATGTAGATGGTTATTTATTATAAAGAAGAAAAAGAAATTAATGTGGTCTTTGACTCTGTGTGTTATATGGGACACTAAATCATTCAAGCATTATGCGTGCGTTTGGATTGAGATTATAAATGAAAATTATTTTATTATTTAGCTTATTTTTGCTACTATTCATTGGTTCCATTGCATTTTTTGGCACTATTTATGGGTCTCACCGTACTATTTTAACTAATTTTTACCTTATTTACAGTATTTTCAACAATAATTTTTCAATTTCAGCAAAATAAACGGTATCCAAACACACCTTATATTTGGCATTAGATCACTCAAGCATTTCTGCTTTAAGGAGATAGTTTAGTACGGAGATCCAATTGATTGTTACAATATGTAAAAATTAGATCCTTAACTGTTGATGATTTTCTAATTTTGTTCTGTATATCTTTTTTCTTGCAACACATTTTTGTTGTCCACAATTGATTGTTTTGATTCTTGAATTTAGAATAGATTGTAATGCCAATGAGCCCTGGCTTTGATGGCACTTCCTCCTCCCGTAATAAAGGGATGAAGGGTGAGGTTATGCTGTTATGGGTTCAAGAACCATTGTGTAACTTACCTATAAAAAAATAAATATTAAGCATGTTGTGTAACATTACTGTTAATTTATTAGCATTTAGGGATTCACAATGATCTTTTTGGTTGTTTTGCTGCATCATGACCATTGACAATCAAAAAGTTATATAACTTTCAAATTCGGTCTTTAGTTTACATGTGAATTATGGTTTGATTTCATCCATTGTACACACTTGGAATAGTTATTGATGGAAATGATGCTTTCTGTACTAGGCTTATATGATTGTGTGTGTGGTCTTTTTTATTTGGGTTTTTTTTTTTCTTGTTTGGGGGGGGGGGGGGGGGGGATGTTTATTTGGCAGCTTCTGAGGGTTCAACATCTAATTCTGAGTCATGTGTGGCTGCAGCATTTTGAGGACTTTGTTATGGGGCATTTCCGAAACCGTGCCCGAGATATTCTGGTTGCATGCAAAGCATATATGGAAGGTGCTCAAGTAGGATCTCTGGTCAAAGGGGGGGTGCAGGATGTTGATGTGGGCGACAGGAGCTGCTCAAAGCGGTTTAAGGATTCTTTGGCAGGCTATGTGGATATGCTTGTCAAGGCATTTACTCAAATTGGAGCCGAGGGCTGTGAGATATTCCAGTCTCCTGGAATGAACGGGAACAAGCGTTTCTGTGGTATGCCTAAGGCTGCAACATGAACACTCTTGATGAAAGACTGATTGAGACTTGACACAAATTGTTTTCCATCCTTGACATGCAACTTAGGTTTCTAATCATATTTTGAATAGTTTTGAGATAAATTATAGAGTATCATATGTTCATACCTTGAGGTCGCAGACATAATTTGGGATACTGTATATAGCTGCAGATATGAATGGGCTCAAGAAGTCTCTGTCAACTGTTTTAGGATAAAACCAGATCCTTCCCAGTAAGTTACAGGTTTTGGTTTCTATCTTGAATAGACTTCAATTCAAAAGTTTTTATATTTATACTCCTAGGACACTTACAAGAGATTGCACATATGTCTAGATATTGTCAGGTATGTCTTATCCTTGGGGGAATCAGTGTTATTGTCTAAACCCTGACTACATACATGGATGGCACAAGATTTGTCACATAATTTTTACAAATTAAACAATTTAACTCTGTAATTTATCTTGATTTGAGAATTACTGGGGTGTTACAAATTTTACGACCAAGAAGTTGAACTGACTAGTTGCTTAGTTCTCAAGCCTCGTGTATCTCACATCCACTTTCAGTGAATTTGGAGGGTGAGCTTTTGGAATGCAACTTGTAGATACCATACATTACACTAAGCGGCCCCATCATAAATGATCTCTTCAATTTGTAATTTAATTGCAGTAAAGTCCATGGTACCCCTAATATCATTTTTCTTTATGATGATCTAATATCATGGTATGCATAAAATACACGTTAAATTAGTTTTACAAATCTGTCCATACAAATTATGAAGTGGCTGATCAAATATCATTGAAGGATGTTTGGAAGATGTAGTGCAGGTTTATATCATGGATTGAAAGGACTAAATCTTCTGGTTGTGTGAAGCCACAATTTTAGTGGTACCTGCCTTTATGTTTTCTCACTCAATAAATCATTCCTGTTACAATAAAGGGTAAAGTGCGAAATGAATTATTTGTATGAGCTGCGGGATTCTGTGTTAACTCCAGGCTCATTGATAATTTATGGCAGCTTCTTGTAATAAACCGTGATTGTTGGGGTCTTCTAAGTCAATTTACTGTTGCTATTAGGGGGTCTTTTTAGTTCATTGAATCTTTTAATCTTAGCCCAATTATTGGATGGTGTTGTTTTCTTCACCTATACTGGAATTCCACGTTAAGTGCTAAAGACATTTTTCATGGAGAAAATGGGCTTTTGTCAATTAGTTAATTGATAATTTTTTAGTAACTTTGCGTAGCCCATCCACGGCCCCCTATAAGTTATACTCCTATCTTTTTATTATTTCGATGCAATTAAATTAGTATGGAAGGAATGACATGGATTCTCCAAAGACCAAAAAAAAGGTCAAGAATTTGGATGATATGCATTCTATTATTAAATCTCGTATGATGATGAGTGATGACAAGATTTGGATATATGATTTGGATTTAGGTTATTAAAATTCAAATATTTTGAATGTTTTAAAAAAGAGAAGTGTTACATTTATAATATTTCATAATATTTTCACAATAACTTCTAGGTGGTAAGTTGTTATTAGTTATAATTTGAATCTATTATTGAAATTACATTTACGCCTATTATTGATAATCAATAATAACTTGTCATTTAGAATTTGTTGTAAAAGTGTTGTGAAAATGTTGTGGATATAGCATTTTTCTTTAAAAAAAGTCAAAATTTGGATTTGATAAATCCACCAAAATTAATTTTGAACTTTTAAAGTCATTGAATCTGAAATAATATAAAAAAATCAATGGATTTGAAATCATGACATTTCAAATATATTGATTTAGAATCCAAATTCAAATTAAAATTTCCAAATGCAAAACTAAATACATTTCATGTATTGCTCGCCCAATACTTCTTGAGGTACGAATGAAGCCACAATCTTAGTGGTCTCTGCCTCCTCTATGTGACTATTCTCTCTCCAGAACTCCTTTTCTGCTCATAAAGTCTGGAGTGTAAAATTAATTCTATGCGACTATTGTCTCTCCAGAAATCCTTTTCTGCTCTTAAAGGCTGGAGTGCAAAATTAATTCTTTCTTTATAAGCAAGAATTCTTTGGTTCGGAGTAAGAGTCAATTGCAAGGTTTATTTATTTATTTATTTTTTTGGGTGAGAAGAACTGAAGAAGTCAATTAGTCAATTGATTTTTAGCAACTTTGTGTAGCCCATCACGGCTCATTGTATCTTTTTAATAAGGCTAATATTAACGAGTGCTCTTAGGGTAATGATTAATAAATAATTTAAGAAAAGTTTTTGTATCACTTTTATGGATAATTAAAAAAGCTGTCAAAATATTAATTTTTTTTAAAAAAAATTTTCCATAAAATTTTTCTTAAAATAGTTTATTAACAAATGGCCTTAGGGCATTCGTTAACTTTTTCTTTTTAATAATAATCATACTATTCCAATGCAATTAAATGAGTATTAGCAATTTAACATTTCTCTCCCAAAAAAAAAAAAAAAAAAAAAAGATAGCATGGTACCCAAAACCTACGAATTATACTATTAGGATAGTGGATTTGGGCTCCCAATTTATTTGTTGGTGGGTTTCTTCACAGTCCTACAGGTTTTGCTTCAAACATAGCCTAGACAGCCCATCCTCTAGCATCCCTGTGGTTTCCAGCCCAACACCTCTTCCCCTCAGATTTTGGTTCTTACTTTCTTTGCTCTCTTTGTGTTTTCGTCCCCTCTGTGTTTACTCCCTCTCTCTTTCTCTTCTTACCCTTTCTCTCCCTTCCTAGAAAAACCAACCTCCTTTTCTGTCTGCCCTCACTCCTTTATATATTCTCCCCTTAGTGGAATTCAAATAATTACTTTTCACTAGTTTCCATACAATGCCACTTTCACCCATAATCCCTAGAAAAATCATGTCTTCTGAAGATTTTCTCGAAACTTGTTCCTGCCGCCAAACTGCGTTTGACAATGAACTCCCCAAAGACACTACTAGTACTTGGGGCCGATTTAAATTTATCTATCTCCTCGTTGATTTCCCACTATCTTATCAGTTAGTAATGGGTAGAGATTGGCCCAAATGCTTAGCGAATTCTCTGAACATTGCTCTCTAGATTCTGACATACTTATTGTTGGGTTGAGCCCATTCCCACAGGGTTTGAGCTAGCTTCAATTCCCCAGTCTTGCCTTGGCTACTCAAGCCGATGTTAGGCCTAAGTTTGGTGGGTTGGTACTAATCACCCAGGCCTAATTCCCCTACATATAGTATTAGTATGGAAGGAGCTTATCAAAAAATAAAAATAAAAAGGTATGGAAGGAATAATATATTCAATTTGCTTTTCCCAACATCTCGTTGGATGGTGGGAAAAGTTTGCTAAATAGCATAAATTTAGAAACCATTTTCCAAATAGCACCTAATTAAACTTATTTAGTTATGTAGCATATTTTTGGAACTCAAGTTTGTTAAACTCGAGTTCCAAGTGAAACTCGAGTTTATTAAACTCGAATTCCAAGCATTATGTTTGATCAGATTGCCATAATACTTGGAACTTGAGTTTGGTAAACTTGAGTTTCACTTGAAACTCAAGTTTGACAAACTCAAGTTCCAAAAAACATGCTACATAACTAATTAAGTTTGACCTAAATATTTCCAAAAATCATGTTGTTTGGCAAAAAAGGCCTTGGATGGTGGTATAGGATGGGTGACCACTTTGTCTTCTTCATGTCTTGCTTGTCTAGAAACTAATTTGGTAAATGATGTATCATAAGTTTGTTTTTAGACTTAAACATTTTGTAACAAAGTTTTTGAGATATAGAGCATAAAAACTCCAAAATTGAACGATTCTGGTTAACTTCCAACAATTTGGAGATATTCTTTATAATGAATTCATATGCCCAACAGGGTAATGCACACTTAGTCTATTATTAAACTCTTAGAGAGCGTTTGGTTGGCCGTAATGTAATGAACATTATAGTAACATTATATGTATGTGTTCATAATGTGAACATTACCTTGTTTGGTTTGTTAAATTATACATAATATTACAATAATCTAAGATTATGAAAAATTCCACATTATGGTAAGGTCATCTCCTTTATTAAATGAAGATAATCTTTGAATGGAATAATTTATCCAATTGAAAAAATTTTCCACACTAATAAATTCTTTTTACAACATAGTCCTGGATTTATTTTAATTTTTTGGACATATGTGAGATTTTGAATCTCTTAAGGAACTGAAAAACCAAAAAACAAATAATAATATTTCCACTTTTCTTTCATCTTCTGTCATCCTTTCACAACTTTCTCTTAGCAGCCAAATGGAGATCACCTATGGTTTGTTTGGTTGGGAGGATAGAAAATTGAGAAGGGGTGAAAAAGTAGGGGGATAAAAGAGATTGTAGTTTTCTCTCAATATGTTTGATTGAAAGGGTGGAAAAGTGAAGGGATTGAAAATTCTTTTGTTTGGCTAAGAAGAAAAGTGAGAGAATAAAAAATGTAGTTTGTATAAATTTACTCTCAAACTCCTATTACATAAAAAAAACAATAAATCATTCCTATTGTTATAATAAAGGGTAAAGTGCGTAATGAATTATTTATATAAGCTGCAGGATTCTTTGTGTTAACTCCAGGCTCATTGATAATTTATGACAGCTTCTTGTAATAAACCGTGATGGTTGGGGTCTTCTAAGTCATTTACTGTTGCTATTAGGGGTCTTTTTAGTTCATTGAATCTTTTAATCTTAGCCCAATTATTGGATGGTGTTGTTTTCTTCACCTATACTGGAATTCCACGTTAAGTGCTAAAGACATTTTTCATGGAGAAAATCGGCTTTTGCTTTTTTATTTTATTTTTTTTTAATCCAGCATTTTGCCCCATTTTCCAAACTAATTAGCGAAATGCCCCTATTTTGAAACTTGATTTTTTCAAAATCGAGTTAGCCCTATAGTGGCGTTTTAAGGAGCCCTATAGCGACATTTTAAAGACCTATAGTGGCGTTTTGGAACTCGAGTTCCATGCAAGTTTATCTTTTTTTTTTTTTACCCTTACACTTGCATGTAACTCGAGTTCATGTAGCTAGAGTTCCAAAACGCTGGATTGTTTTTCTAAAAAGGTTGCTCGCTGGATTGTTTTTCTAAAAAAGGCAGATGCCAATTTTCTCCCATTTTTCATGTAAGGCTTTTGTCAATTAGTTAATTGATAATTTTTTAGCAGCTTGCGTAGCCCGTCCAAGGCCCCTATAAGTTATACTCCTTTTTTTTTTTCGATGCAATTAAATTAGTATGGAAGGAATAATATGGACTCTCCAAAGACAAAAAAAAAAAAAAAAAAAAAAAGTCAAGAATTTGGATGATATGCATTCTATTATAAAATCTCAAATGCTGATGACAGGATTTGGATATGTGGATTTAGATTTGGGTTATTAAAATCCAAATGCTTTTGAATGATTAAAAAAAGAGAAATATTACATCCACAACATTTTATAACATTTTCACAATAAATTCTAGGTGGTAAGTTGTTATTGGTTCTAATTTGAATCTATCATTGAAATTATTTTTTTGCCCACCATTGACAACCAATAATAACCTGTCATTTAAAATTTGTTGTAAACGTGTTGTGCAAATATTGTAGATGTAACATTTTTCTTTATAAAAAGTCAAGAATTTGGATTTGATAAATCCACCAAAAATTTTGAATCTTTAAAGTCATTGAATCTGAAATAATATCTAAAATCAATGGATTTGAAATCATGACATTTCAAATATATTGATTTAGAATCCAAATTCAAATTCAAGTTTCAAAAGTTAAAACTAAACACATTTCATGTATTGCTCGCCCAATGCTTGAGGTATGAATGAAGCCACAATCTTAGTGGTCTCCGCCTCCTCTATGTGACTATTTTATAAGCAAGAATTCTTTGGTTCGGAGTAAGACTCAATTCCAAGGTTTATTTTTATTTATTTTTTGGTGAGACGAAGTCAATTAGTCAATTGACTTTTGGGAAATGTTAACGGTGTGTAGCCCATCCATGGCCCCTTGTATCTTTTTAATAATAATCGTACTATTTCAATGCAATTAATTTTTTTTGAAGGGCCCAATGCAATTAAATTAGTATTAGTATTTTTCTAAAAAAAAAATAAAAAAAAAAATAGTATTAGCATGGAAGGAACTTCTAAATAAAAAAATAAAAAAATAAAAAAAAAGGTATGCAAGGAAAAATATATTCGGGTTGCTTTTCCCAACAGCTCGTTGGATGGTGGTAAAGGATGGGTGACCACTTTGTCTTCTTCATGTCTTGTTTGTCTATAAACCTATTTGGTAGATGATGTATCATAAGTTTGTTTTTAGACTTAAAACATTTCGTAACAAAGTTTTTGAGATATAGAACATAAAAACTCCAAAATTGAACGATTTTGGTTAACTTCCAGCAATTTGGAGATATATTTTTTGTAATGAATTCATATGCCCAATAAGGTAATACACACTTAGTCTATCATTAAACTTTTAGAGAGCTTTTGGTTGGCTGTAATGTAATGAACATTACGGTCACATTATATGGATGTGTCTGTAATGTGAACATTATCGTGTTTGGTTCGTTAAATAATTAAATTATACATAATATTATGGTAATATATATTTTTTTTGAGGAAATATTATGGTAATCTAAGATTATGAAAAGTTTCACATTATGGTAATGTCATTGCCTTTATTAAATGAAGATAATCTCTGAAATGGAATAATTTATCCAATTGACAAAATTTTCCGCACTAATAAATTCTATTTACAACATAGTTCTAGATTTATTTTAATTTTTTGGACATATTTGAGATTTTGAATCTCTTAAGGAACTGAAAAATCCAAAAAACAAATAATAATATTTCCACTTTTCTTTCACTTTCTCTTAGTAGCCAAATGGAGATCACCTATAGTTCGTTTGGTTGGAAGAATAGAAAATTGAGAGGGGGTGAAAAGTGGGGGGATACAAGAGATTATAGTTTTCTCTCAATATATTTGGTTGATGGGGTGGAAAAGTGAAGGGATTGAAAATTTTTTTGTTTGGTTGAGAAGAAAAGTAAAAGGATAGAAAATGTAGTTTGTGTAAATTTACTTTCATGCCCCTATTAAATAAAAAACAAAAGTTTAATAGTTTATAAAAATTAATTTTTTTAATTACTATAAACTTGCAAACTAACTCAACTAATAAAATATCTAGCAAAAGAAAAAATAAAAAAAAAACTTGTCATTTGATATGGAGAAAAAAAAAAAAAAAAAGAATGTAACAAAACAACATCCTCACCATACACTGTAGGATGTAAGCAAATAAAAACTAATAAAAAAAAGCTTGTTCTCACACCAATTATCTCTCCATAACTCTCTCTGAATTGGGGGATTGATTTTTTTGGTGGGCACCGGGAGAAAAAACCTAGGCTCCACCAAAATCTCCCCCCTTTTCCCCACTAACCAAACAACCCAAAAAAGTGTTTTCTCTCCTCTTTCCCCCTTCCCCCTTTCTATCTCTCCCGAAATCATCCCAACCAAATACACTTATAGAGATTCTTCCTCTTTTTCTTCTATTGCATAGTGATGCTCTCTCCATGACAAAGAAATCATTGTCTTCCAAAGCAAGCTCTGTCGTCCGATTGAATTACTAGTGCTCCAAGACTGAGTTGTAATGATTTGCCAAAGCCACCATAGCAGCCTGATCAAGCTTGACAATTGCGATTGTGGATTGGGTTGGTTTGGTTAGGGATTAGGCTTTTGTGTTTGGTGTGGAGGATTCTAGGGTTGCAGATGAATCAACCATAAATTCCTCTCTTTCTCTTTGTGATTAAACTTCATGGCCGAAATTCCTTGTGTTGTCACCACCAATCTCTGCCCTACACAGCTAGCGATCGCTATTGTGACGGTGTCTCTCAATCCCAACCCCTCATTCTCTCTCTCCAACTCATTTTGAGTTCTCTCTCTTCAATCAGGTTGATATGGTGGCTTGAGTGAGAAAAATTTGTCTATCTTGTGAATCTAACTTTTTGATTGGTGAGAAAGTATAGGAAAGTGAGGATTATGTTAAGTTATTTTGTAGATTTGAGTTGTTTGTTTGGTGTGAAAGTGAAGGAAAATAAAATAAAAATTTTGTTTAGTTTTTTTTTTTAAATTAAAATTTTGTTGAGATATTTGAAAGGATATTTTTGAAAATTCAATGTAAAAAAGAAGTGTTGCATTTGTAAAATTTAATGAGAATGTAACTAACGAACCAAACATTATAAGATTTCAAGAATGTGACATGACATTATTTGAACCAAACACCCCCTTAATTTAATTCATCACTCGATTATTCTAGTACGCATGTTATAAGCAATTGTTGTGCACTTTTTTCTTTTGGTTTTTTAGTTTTTTTAAAGTAAATGCTCAGAGCATTCTTAAATGCTTCTACAAAAAAAAACATTTTACATTACCAAAACTCACTTTGTTATTTTTCGCAATTACTTTTACAACACACCGTATATTTTATTCTTTATTTTACATTCTTATACATTAAAATAATATATTTTTTATTCGCATGCTGCTATAGTAACATGGTTCTACAAAAGAAAGATTAAAAAATACAAAAAAAAAAATTGATGTACATGATGCTACAATAAAAAAAATAGATGTTACTCTAATGTATTGTTATCTACGGTAGTTTTTTGACCAATGGAGTGTGTTTTTAATGCAAAAATGGTCAGTGGAAATAGTCTCACTCACAGTCCCACGGCCACGGGGGAGAAGTCCCATTTGGCCCCTATTAAGGTCATGGGCAAAGCCATATTAATAATAATAATGCATATTTTTGGTCATCCTTGACATATTCTTTGGAAGGAACTTTCCAAGTCTTCGTCAACGTTTACTCAAAAAGTCTATAAAAGTTTGAATGTTATCACGGGTAGGCTGGACTTGTTATCCAAGTTCATTGGTCTTAGCAATGACTTTTGAATTTTGATGACATATAGGGAGACTTTTCAAACCTAACCCATTAAAAGGGCAAAATACACCCGGTTAACTTATCTGTTAAGCTATGGGCCTATATTTCCTCACACTCACATCTGGTAGGACCCACACAATTGTGAGTGGGAGGAAGTACTTCCTTCATAGAAGTATGAAAGGGTGTGGCCAAAATTATCCACCAAAAATAACGCAGAGGAAAAGAAAAGTCATGCTGTTTAAAAATTAATTAATTGATTCAAATCAACTAAAAAAAAATTGTTTCTCAAAAAAAAAAAAAAAAAAAAACTAAAAGAAAATTGATAATACAATTTCTCTAAGGGTAAGCATTCGTTTATCCATTTAAATATTAGGAAAACATCTTCTAATTTGAGTTATTCTTCTTTCTTGCATTATCTACCTTAATAAATATCGGCTTTGTCTTCTTACAATTAAAAAAAAAAAAAAGAAGCATAATAGCAACTGTTTTAGTTAAAGAATACAACTTCACTCAATATATTTTTATTGGATGTAAATTTTAACAAATTTGCTATTGGATTACATTTTTTTTTTTTATATCCTTCATGCAGGTAAAATTTCTAAAAGACCAAAGATCAATAATTATGTCATTAATCAAATGTTTAAATTTTAAGTTTTTGTACTCTTAAATTATGCATAAAAAATAAGTTTATAAATTGAATAATAAATAATATCCGATTAACATAAAATTTAATATGTGTATTAAGAACATAAAAAACATACAATTTAATAGTTAGATTTTCAAAATATGTAACAATATTAATTTTTTGAGTGAGTTTTAAGTTTGTAGCCAAGCCTTATCCTAAAAATAGAGTAATATAACCTTTTTTTTGTGTGTGTGTGTGTGGAGAACAGAGTAATATAACTTAATTGAGAGTTTTTCAAAAAAAAAAAAACTTAATTGAGAGTAGTTTCGATCAAAATCCAATACAAATGAATGATTAAGGAAACACTAGGAGACCAAACGCACGGCAAATCATCCCATCAACATTTAAACAATTGTTAAAAACCAATCAAACTAGTATGAGAGAGGACTTTATTTTTATTTTTATTTTTTTTGATTGAGAAGAGACCTGAGGGTGAACCAATAATTAGCCAAGAAAGAAAGGGTTGTATTATTATTTATTTATATATTTTTTTTTTGAATGGAAGATGTAGAAAAACTTCCCCCCCCAGCAGACGTTGCTCTGTTGTTGAGTCTAGACGATGCTGGGTTTTTGTATGAGCGGAGTGTTGCTCCTGCTTCAGTTGTTTAGTTTATAAAACTTTCCTTTTCACCAACCAAAAAAAAAAAAAAAAAAAGATTTAGAGAAACTTTACTGATCAAACACTATAAACAACGGAATACAACAAGAACAGAAAGCTCCCTAGGCCACACGTAATAAAGACAATTAAGGGTACGTATATTTTTAATTTTTAAACAGCATTACACATATTTTTACACACTTTTTCACTCACATTAATTTTAAAAAAATACAAACAACCGAACAACATTACCAAATAACCCCTAAAGAAGGAGACAATCTACAAGCAAATCTTGTTGGAAATGAGTGTGTATTATTATAAATGAGTGTGTAGTCAAGTCTTCACACAGCAGTGTTGTTCTTGTTCATCTTTCTTTTTTCTACAAGAAAGAAGCAATTACTAAGGCCATGAACACCTCCGCAATGACCAACTCTTCACCAAGATGGCACTCACTGCCATGGTTCCTCATCCTTTTCTTTCTTTCCACCACCTTCCCTTTCATCTCTGTCTCATCATCTGCCTCTCAAGATATTTACTATGAACACTGTTCTTCAACAGTCGCTGGTTCCAACCCCAATCAAGTTCTACTCTCAAAATTGCCACTTCCTCGAACCCATAATGGTTACTACACTGGTGGTGATAAACTTCACAACCAAAACTCGTATTCTTACTATCCCAGTTTCTCAAACTCCATTTCACTTAGCACCAGAGCTGTTCATGAAACTGGTATCTCAGGCTTGTTCAAGGTTGAGCTGAGTTTGACAGTTGGAGTCTCAAATATCTACTACCAAGATAGGCGTCGAAGAAATTCAGTAACTTTTAAACTACAAGGTTACTGGTCAGAACCAAAGGGGAAACTTTGTGCGGTTGGAACAGGTTCTACTTACTCCAAAGAAGATTATTTGCTTAAGCTTTCTGCAGTTCTTAAGCTCTCTAATCTCACAAAGTCAACTAATATTACTAGTTTGATTAGTGGGACTTTACAGAGTCTGAGTTCTGATAATGAAGATTCCCACTTTGAACCAATTTCCATGTTGTTGTTTCCTCAAAAGAATTACCAATACACATATGTTTCCGATGATTCAAAACATGGTTTTTCTGGTGGTACTGATGATCTTCCAAAAGGCTTGCCACTTGGTTCTCTGCCAACAAAAACTTTCTGTTCCATTGTCTCAAGGAGAATCAATCAATTCAATTTGAAATATTCAGGGGGTTGTGTTTCTGCAAAGAACTGCAGCAACCCTTTGGATGAGAGTATTGGATATATGCCAACTATTATGTCTTTGAGTGAAATCAAATGTTCGGAGGATAAAGAAAGGATGCGAGTCCTGGTGGAGTTTGCTAACGGGAGCTATATTGATTATTACCAGCATTTCAGTCCCAAAATGACTCTGGTTGGGGAAGGATCATGGGATGGGAGCAAGAATCAGCTCTGTATTGTTGCTTGCCGGTTTATGGGCATGACACAATCTTTTTCTGATGCTCGTCTTGGCGATTGTTCAACAATGTTGACCTTGAGGTTCCCTGAAGTCTGGTCAATCAGAGGCGCTAGTAGCATTG
Organism: Notholithocarpus densiflorus; assembly: GCA_030021035.2. Taxonomy (NCBI): domain Eukaryota; kingdom Viridiplantae; phylum Streptophyta; class Magnoliopsida; order Fagales; family Fagaceae; genus Notholithocarpus; species Notholithocarpus densiflorus. Next base: position 2,524,257 of record JARYZH020011361.1, on the reverse strand, counting down.
TGGGACAAATTTGGAGCAAAAAATCTGTGAATGAATCCGGTTACTTCGATAAGATTATGTTTCAAAGTGATAGCAATCGAGGAGGTGCCGTTGTGTCTAATGCGAAGTATGAGTATTCCAAGATTGACATAGCGAGGAAGTCATGCTCAAATCCTTCTAAAACCAAAGGGAAAGTATACCCAGATGCGTTTTCTAATGAAATGAGAATCGACATGTCAGTGAAAAATTCAAAAGGAGAAGTTGGTTGGGGTTATTCTGTTCCAATCTCTGTTGGTAATCAGCTCCATCAGTACTCAAGCTCTTTGGAGTCTGAAGAGCCAGCGAATTTCAGCAGCAGTGGTCCAGTCAATATCAGCTACCACATAGGCATCACAGTGAACTCTATGATCTCTCCATTCAACACATCTTCAACAGCATATGAGTCGTTTGAGATCATAGCTGAAGGGTTGTATGATGCTGAAACAGGAAGCTTGTGTATGGTAGGCTGTAGAACTCTTGACTCAAATGATCATGCACCAACAAATGATTCTCTAGATTGTAAGATTCTTGTCAAAATTGAGTTCCCTCCAACAAATAAAAGGAATGCTGGTCGAATTAAGGGAAGCATTGAAAGCACAAGGGTCAAGTCTGATCATCTTTACTTTGAAGTTTTAGACTTTTCTGCATATGCTTATTACACGGATGAAGCCGCCAATTGGAGGATGGATGCGGAAATCATCATGGTACTTATCTCCACCACACTTTCATGTGTGTTTGTGGGACTTCAACTCTTTCATGTCAAAAGAAATTCTCATGTGCTTCCCTTCACCTCACTTGTCATGCTATCAATTCTAACTCTGGGCTACATGATACCTCTTGTGCTTAACTTTGAAGCCTTGTTCCTGAGAAATTCTCGTGGGAGAAGTATATTCTTTGACAGTGGTGGATGGATTGAAGCAAATGAGGTAATTGTAAGGATGGTTGGAATGGTAGCTTTCTTGTTTCAATTCCGTCTTCTGCATAGAACATGGTCAGCAAGAAGGGGTGATGGAAATCAGAAGGCTTTGTGGATTGCTGAGAAGAGGGTTCTCTTTGTAGTTTTACCATTATGTGCAGCTGGGGCTTTAGTTGCCGTGATAGCCAACTGGGGAAATAATGAAAATGATGTTGTGATGGATACTTATTCCTTAAGAAGTACCAATCCGCGTTCTCTTTGGGGTGACTTGAAATCTTATGCTGGATTGGTCTTGGATGGTTTTCTTTTGCCTCAAATACTGCTGAACCTGTTTTGGAACTCCAGTGAGAGAGCTCTCTCTTGTGGATTCTACATGGGAAACACTTTAGTAAGATTGCTACCTCATGCATATGATCTTTACAGGGCTCACAAATATTTTCACCAGTATGATGGGTCATACATATATGCAAATCCTGGTGCAGATTTTTATTCCACTGCTTGGGATGTGGTTATCCCCCTTGGGGGTTTGGTTTTGGCATTGATCATTTACCTGCAGCAGAAGTTTGGTGGTCGGTTCATCTTTCCTCGGAGGTTTAGAGAGTTGGAAGGGTATGAAAAGGTGCCTGTGGTTAGTGATGCATAATTGCCAGAGGAATCTTACATTCCCCATCTATGGCCTTCTACATATATTGAGCATGTTGTATGTTTTGTAAGTTAGCTGTATGATCTCTTTTGGTTATCGTTATTGTATTTAAGCTTATGCCTTTTTCATTACATATTACTAGCTTGTAATTAACCTCGCATGTATGCACTTAAAGATATACAATAAAATGTATAATATAATTCCTATTTATAAAATTTAAATACTTTTGATCGTCATTTTTATATTTTGTTAACTTTTTAAATTTTTTTTTAAGGATATTATTAGGTATAAAATGTAAATTGCAAATTTTTTTTAAAGACTTTTTTTTTATGATTAATTTATTCTAAATTCTTTGGTTTTTGTACTTAATAACTCACTTGGATGAATATTTATGATGTGGTCTCACATTTGATTCTAAAATTAAGAAATAAAACTCTTTAAGAATAAATAATTTAAGACACATGACACAAAATTGGAACTCTAATTTGGGATTCTAATTTGAGTTTCTATATATATATATATATATAAATGTTTATTTGGCTGGTGCTTTGTCTCATATAAGGGTCAGATTTCTTGAATCTGAGTTTGACAATTAAGGAACCGAATATTTTTTAGTTTACTCTGCCTCTTTATATTGCTCCTCCTTTACACGCATTTGTGATTCAATTAGGCACTTAAGCATGAAAAAAGAAAACTTGTGTCCACCATCTAACAGGCACCATGAAAAAGTAAAGTGTTGACACGTTAGTTTCACTAGTGTTGCTAGGTGACATAAGTTTTATGCAAATCTAAAATCACATAAAATTAAATATGTGGCTTGTAACAGAAATATAAATAGTTGATATATCTATTTTTAGAATGAAAGCCCAACAAACGAAGCCCAAATGCAAGCTTTAGCAAATGGACTAATGTAGTTGGGAAAATTTTCTTGGACAAAGGTAATGGTGGTGAAAAATGGGAATCAGAGGGAACATTGATTTGCTTATTTTACAGCTACTGGCAGTCTAGCACATTGCTTTGATTTGTGTATTTCCTGAAATAAACCCAAGTCAATCCAAAAAAAAAAAAATCGAAAAACAGATCACTCTGTTGACATAACATTTCCCGTGAATTCATTATTTTGATTGAAATTTCCGTGCCTCTTGATATTATTGATTCTTTATTTTTTGGGTTTCTTGTTTCAATAACCATAAAGCTTATAAACAACCTTACTACTGCGTTCAATGATACTTGAAGCCCAGACAGCTCTTCTTTAGCCTAATGAAGGATAAAGAATAGTTTCAGGGTTCAATGAAGAATGAATACTCCCTGAAACTCAGCAGCCCATCAAAAGGCTCTGACTGACTAACCTTAAAGAAGCCCAAAACCTTTAAACCACACTATCCGGATTTAGCCGGGCTGACTCCATATCCATCCTTCGAAACTTGGCCCTCTTCGTCATCTACTCTTACAAATCAATTAGACCTGGAAGCACATGTCGGGTCTATTGAATTTGAGTCCGAAGCATAATAGGATAAAATTGATTGTTATCTCAATGACCCATATCCGGTTTTTGTAACTTGAAATGAGCCGTATATATTTTTCACATACATAAGAAAATTTTTAGAGAAATGTTATGTATATAATATTTTTATAAAAAATAATAAGTGGCATGTTGTTATTAGAGGGTAAAAAAGTAATTTTAATGGTATGTTTTTTTTTTTTTTTTTTTTTTGGGTTTCATTTTAATGGTATGCTTTAGAACTAATAATAATTTACCGCTTAAAATTTGTTTTGAAAGAGGTGTTGTGGATGATTGGATGTAGCACTTCTCAAAACTTTTAACATAATTTGTAACATTTTTTTTTCCATATTTCTTTCAATATAAATAAAAGAAAAAAAAAATACAAAAAACGCTTAAAGACAAAAGTTGAATAATATATAATTCCTTAATCCCATCATATATATATATATATATATATAAATGATACATTAAATAAAGTTAAATCAACAATAAACTAATGTGTTTTTAAAATTGTTTCTTGCTGCACTATAGGCAACTAAGGCAATGGCCTAAGGCCCCAAAGAAAAAAAAAGGCACCCTCTTTTAATCAATAAAATATATTATATTGATATGTCTTACATGCATAATGCACATTTTAATGAAAATCCTCTCACTTAGAAAACAAATTTAAGACTCTTCTATTGACCAATAAAATGCACTATTATTAACAACAGTAGGTGAAAAAAAAAAAAAAAATTAAAACCCGGTCTTCCCAAAGAAATCAAGTGAATAGACATTTTTTACTCTATCTTAAAATTTTTTTTCTTGAGTACTTTTCCTCTTTTCTGGTTAGTATGAGTTATCACATCAACCATTTACCATCATATTAGCATACCCCCTCACGTGACATTAAGTTTTTTGCTTTTACGAAATGGACCCTTAATTCTGATCAGCTTATTTATTTTTTTGCTAAAAATATGCTAAAATATAACTGTACTTAAAAAAAAAAAGTAAGAAAACATGAGGTCTTAAAAGAATGTAAATTAACAGCAACAAAAAAAAAAAAAAAAAAATGTAGGCAAATGACACTAAATAGTATATTAAACAAAATCAATTAAAAAAATTCCCATTAAAAAAAAAATCAATTGAAAAATAGACTTAATGTCTTAATAGTTAATAGTACGGAGGGCACACCCTTTTTATTTTGCTAAGCATTTCCTTATACTTGTAGTTGATAAATTTTTATTTGTACAGTTGTGTTTTTGATAAATTAGGTTCTATTATTCTACATTTTAAGTTTTATTTTATTCTAGTTGAATTAAAATTTTCTATCATAGATCATGTTTCAATTATTCTTAAATATTTTTTAATCTAAAAGTGTGCTAGATTTGGGAGTGCACGAATCTTTTTGTTTCACCAGGATCTATGCTCGATCTATCAAAGCTTTCTTGATATGTTGTGGCAAGTGATGATGATTGATCAGTGACATAATGATAAACAGGCCATGTTTTTCACGGTTGCTTGGTCGCTTTGGAACAACAGGAACGATGCCAGACATGGGGGCTTGAGGTTGAGGAAGACTGCTGCCTTGATGGTTCAGGGGTGTGTACTTTATTTGAAAGAGTATCGGGCTGCCAGTTTGGTTACTGCGCGCGGAGCCTGCTGAGAAACTGGTTGCCCCTTGGACCTCTCCTATAGCTCCACTATACAAGATCAATGTTGATGGATCAGATTTTGCTGCACAGAAAACAGTTAGGGTTGGGGTCTTGATTAGAGCTGGCAAAGGCATGGTGGTTGTGGCTATAAGTAAGAAATAATACCTCCTTTGGATGCTATTGGATCCGAAGTGAAGGCTTATGAAGCTGGTATCTAGTTCGTAAGGATATGGGGATTTATTGTTGGAAACATAAAAATTAATTTACTTTTGTGATTATATAAACAAGAACAATAAACAAAGATCTAATCACAAATAGTAACACAAATAGATTTTACATGCAAGAACAATAAAAAGAAGAAATCTACAAAATAATTAAATAACTTACAAACCATATACGTAAAGCCGTAAAAAATGAATGATGCAAAACTGATTAAGTTTTGTATTTGACACAATCTCCTTAACAAATAATCAATAACGTGTAGGGGAGGCACTGCAATCTCTATGCTCAGGGTATTGAACTATGTCTCTTTCTCTCTCTTTGACTCTATGCAGATGTATGCACAAAAATATTTTCCTCTAGGAAAGTTTTCTCAATTCAATTTTTTTATTTTTTATTTTTTAATTTTAATTTTAATTTTTATGAAAGAGGAATTATGAACATGTATGTCATATTGTTCAAGAAAAATTGTTGTGCATAGGCTTGCTGACTCAAAAAATAAAAAAATAAAAAATTATTGTTTGGCCAATAGGGTCCATCACACACATACATAAGCCTAACCCAATGTCCAACCCATGAACATATAAACTCATATATTATCTCTTTCGTTTCCTATGTAGGACTCATGGATTTTCAACACTTTAATAACATGATCAAGTGAACATATGAGGAATTAATTTCTTATTTACACCATAATATTTTTCTAACAATCCGCATAAGAATAAAAATTGACAAAACACAATGCAAATGATAATGTAGACACACAGATAGTAGAATAAAAGTTTCAGTATTAGGACATGTGGCTTTTGACTTTAACCATTTCTTTGTGAAAGACTATTGGGTATATTGGCTAATCAGTGAACTTGATGCTTTTGTACTGTTAGTAGTTTGTATATACCAAGACAATAGAATTCACATAGCTCATTTTTAAACACATTTTATTCCTATGATTGTGTTCATTTTGGCCCAAAACATATCTCTGTATTTTCATGATGTGCTCTAGAGAATTTAGCCTTGGACTTTTATAGAAGCGGCTCACTTCACACTACATCATAGGAATAGGCAAGAGATGTTATCTCCAAAGTGAAAAAATTAATCTCCACAATTTGGTAGTCCCTTTGAACCTAGACCTTGGGATCTCCATCTAACTAGGTTGGGTTGCCATCCCGAAAACTATTAGGTTATAGGTTTTTATCCCATTGCCATGAACACGCAGTTTATTTGCTCTCCACTTAAATAATTGATTACGGATCCGTTTTATAATCTGGAAATAATTCCACTTTGAGAGCAACTACCTTATGGTATTATGTCTATGATGAATATGTCGAGATTTACGATAACTCTATGCCCTACTAATATATACAAATAAGAGACGCAAGTACCAGCAATGCATGTTTGTTTAGATTCATAAGACTTGCCAATTATATAATGCTTCCCATTAGATGTAGCTTTATGTAGAACTAATCAACATTCTCTTGGTAGCTTTAATGATATCATTATTACTACCTACAATGAGCATGTGATACAACCACAACCTCTTGTGATACCCATGACATAACACACTAGTTGCATTAATTCTAAACCCATTTAACATCATCACTTTGTCAAATTTCTCTTGTCATTACTTTAAAGATTGCTTCAATCTATATAAGGATTTAACAATCCTACACCTTTGTCTATGAACCACAATTCCCTTTGGTTTTATTATGTATCAAGTAAACTCACACCTTCCTTTTATTTGTAACCTTCTACAACAAATCTCGCCTTCTACTAGCCAATAGTTCCATTAGCTTTTCAATTTTCAACTGGTAGAACTGCCTATTACCATGCATGGTGAACGTGCAAGTTAGATTTGAGCTTATATGAGAGAGTAAATAAACTATCTAACAGTACATCTTGATGAGAAAGCTTATGAGTAACAAAAATGCAGGCTTTGATATCACAAAGTCTAGAGAAGAAGAAAGTGATTGCAAGAATGTAAAGTTGACACAAGATGTACGTGGAAAACCATAAAAAAAGGATGAAAAACCACGGTTTGAGCAAGAAAGGAACATTCTTGCTTTGTTCAGCTTTGTATTGTATGGAAAGAAGAGGTAACTCTTGTACAATAAGGGTGTTCTTCCTTAAAAAGAGAGACCTTATTTTTAACCTTACTATCTTATCAACTTTCTACTCTCTTTTTAAAAGATCTACTTGGGTTCTTACCCCTAAAAGTCCAGCTGCATGTTCCTCTTATAATTTGAGGAATATGGCTGAGTACAAAGATAGGTGTCAAGTCATCATTTTCTTATTTTGGACCTTACCATAGCTGGGGTACTACTTGGTGACTGGAAGAGAGAGAATACACCAACATGGCACTGTGGCATGCGGATAGGTGACTTTGCCACTGCCTGGGGAACAACTCTTGAGCAATGAGAGGGACATCAGAAGTACTGTAGGTGATACACGTGTCCCTAAAGTGGTCCAACATGCACTCAGCCAATAAGGGGTGTTTCTATAGTTGCTAACCTTAGAAGGTCACTATCTCCCTTTTGTGAGTGCTTGAGTACCATGTCAGATGCATATCTTATTTCCTTCCTAAGGCTGTCATGCCTTTGGCACGGGCTAAGGATAGAACTTTGTAGCCAACATTTCCTCTTCCTTTGCTCACAGCCACTCCACGTGTAGGGTCCAGATCCAACTACATAGACATTCTCCCATGCCTTGGTTGGTGTAATGTACACATGGATTTCAAAGATGGATTTAATTCATTCTTGATACTCTCTTTTTCAAGAAAGCACCTTAGGTGTGAATATTGCTTCTTTAAAGTCTTAGAAACTTTGGACCAAATGAATATGACATTTTTTTTTTGCCATTTACTACATCCAAGTCAATGTTATTCCTTTCTTTAATGAGAGGGACATCAAATGTACTACACGTGTCCCCGAAGTGGTCCAACATGTATACAGCCAATAAGGGGTGTTTCTATAGTTGCTGACCTTAGAAGGTCACTATCTCCCTTTTGTGAGTGCTTGAGTACCATATTAGATGCATATCTTACTTCCTTCCCAAGGCAGTCACGCCTTTGGCATGGGCTAAGGATAGAACTTTGTAGCTAATGTTTCCTCTTCCTTTGCTCACAACCACTCCACATGTAGGGTCCAGATCCAACCACATAGATATTCTCCCATGCCTTGGTTGGTGTAATGTACACATGGATTTCAAAGATGGAATTAATTCATTCTTGATACTCTTTTTTTCAAACCTTAGGTGTGAATATTGCTTCTTTAAAGTCTTAGAAACTTTGGACCAAATGAATATGACATTTTTTTTTTGCCATTTACTACATCCAAGTCAATGTTATTCCTTTCTTTAATGAGAGGGACATCAAATGTACTACACGTGTCCCCGAAGTGGTCCAACATGTATACAGCCAATAAGGGGTGTTTCTATAGTTGCTGACCTTAGAAGGTCACTATCTCCCTTTTGTGAGTGCTTGAGTACCATGTCAGATGCATATCTTATTTCCTTCCTAAGGCTGTCATGCCTTTGGCACGGGCTAAGGATAGAACTTTGTAGCCAACATTTCCTCTTCCTTTGCTCACAGCCACTCCACGTGTAGGGTCCAGATCCAACTACATAGACATTCTCCCATGCCTTGGTTGGTGTAATGTACACATGGATTTCAAAGATGGATTTAATTCATTCTTGATACTCTCTTTTTCAAGAAAGCACCTTAGGTGTGAATATTGCTTCTTTAAAGTCTTAGAAACTTTGGACCAAATGAATATGACATTTTTTTTCCTTTTACTACATCCAAGTCAATGTCATTCCTTTCTTCCATCAACTCTTGATCATAGGAGGTACTAGATGTATACTCAAACTTTCTTTTAAAAAAAAAATTATCACTTGTACAAGACTTACAAGTAAAAATATATTCTAAGTAATAAATATGCATATAAAAAATAATAAATTCATGAATTAGATATTAATATGAATTACTGGAATAACCATAACCACTGAAAACACAATCGATGGTTCTTTATCATTTACGAATAGGAACCACCACCTTTACCAGACATCCCCACATTTAAAGTGTCTTAGTGGTTTTCATAATTCACAAAGTGTCTTAATGGTTTTCTTTTGAGATATCTTGTTTGTTTTTTTGATTTGTTTTTTTTTTCTTTTGAAAATACCTGTTTGGTAGAGTTGTTTGAGTATTGTTGTTCAAAATGATGTGAATATTGTGATTTAAAAAGTGTTGTGAAAACACGTATTTAAAGTACTCATAATGCAAAAAATGTGTTTTGTATTATATTTCTAATAATGTCTTTTTAAAAGTGAAAAAACATAGTTGTGTGTTTGGTGTGTTTTTTTTTTTTTTTTTTTTAAAGTGATGACATGTAGTCTAATTAGTGGGACCTATAGTTTTTTACTTATTTACAAAAGTTTCATTGAACAATGTTATTTGAAAACTTTTTTTTTTTTGAGAAATAATTACAATATGCTGCTAAATTTAGTGTTTAAACATCCTAAAATAAGAAACGTAACTCAAACACTTTTAAAAAAAAGACTTCTTACCAAACACCTTTTTTTTTTGGGGCCCACAATTTTCAGTGTTTAAGGGGAGGGGGGATGCTATTTTTTCCACTAAGTCTATTTGGTAAGGTAATTCAAACAATAGTTTTCAGTGTTTAAACACTGAAAACTATTGTTTGAATTACCTTACCAAATAGACTTAGTGGAAAAAATAGCATCCCCCCTCCCCCCAACATGCTCTACGGTTTATATCATATACTATTTAATAAAAGTTGGGCTTAGACGCTGTAGTTACGCCAAGTGGCTGCACCAAATTGTAGAATTTTTTTTAGATTTAAAAAAAAATAAATATAATTTTTTTTGTTCTTATCTATTCTTCTCCTATAATTTCTAAATTGATAAAAATCTTAATTTGATTACAATCCAAACTCTTCATCTAATCCTTTTATTATTATAATTTATAAGTTGATAAAAAAAATATTAATTTGATTACAATTCATAATCTTCATCTAATTGTTTTTTTATTTAAATTATATTACTACATGTAAAAAAAAAAAAGTACACGTTGAAAACAAAAACAACAACAATCTTCATCTATTCCTTTTTTTATTTATTTAAATTATATTACTTCATGTAAAAAAAAAAAAAAAAAAAAAAAAAAGCAAAATCTTCCTCTTCACGTACGTGACTTTTTTTTTTTCGGAGATAATTATTGTGACATCTTATTAATTCTTATCAACTTTTCTTCCATTGGTTTATTACTTATTTGGATAAAGTTATGTTGATAACAACTTATTCTTCTTTTTGTGTTTTTTTTTTAAATTTTAAATTTTATAATTTAGGTTTTAATTTCTACATTAATTGATAATTAGGTTTAGGAAAAAAAGTTCTATCCTATTTCCTCACAACTATCCATCATGTTTTTCTTTTTTTTAATTTTTTATGTTATGGTCACATATGACTTTTTATTTTTTATTTTTTTATTTTTATTTTTTATAATCCAAATTGTATCGATTATTTTTAACTCAAAAAAAAAAAAAAAAAGTAAATAAATCCCATTCTTTGTTCTTATTAACTTTTCTTCTATGTCTTTATCACTTTTTTTGGATAAAATTATGTTTCTAAAAAAACTTCTTCTTTTTGGGATAACTTTAAAATTCTAAGCTGATTATAATTTTTTTTTTTTTTAAATCTATCCTATTTCCTTATTGCCATCATTCACGTTTACTTACTTTTTTTTTTCATTCAATTTATATGACATATTTTTTGGATAACTTCCTCTTCTTCTTCTTTTCTCTCCCTCATTATCAATAATTTTCATTCTCTTACGATTCCTTCCTATGTTGTTTAGAAATCTAACTCTCCTTTGTTTTTTTTTTCTTATTACTTAGGCAATTTGATGTTTGTGAAATCCATAGTAGAAGTCTTTATCAAACCCACCATCCAAACTATTATAGGCATGTATTTCTCTTCTTTGTTTTTGTGTTTTTTTTTTTTTAAGGTTTTGCTTATGAGTCATAAATGCAATTTTAAATCCATGAAATCTATTATATAAACCTCTATAAATATTTACGCTTAATCTATTTATTATTTAAGAATTATCAAATTTTGTATTCTCTCCTACAACAAAGGTTCTGTAGGGACAAGGGCCCAAATTTGTATATTGGGCCTTGGGCTTTATCCGAGGACGTTGATTGGTCCGAGGACGAATAAACAACAATGAGGATGTCAAGTTCAGAGTTCCATAAGCAACCTGCAAGGGGGGAGGTCAAGAAGGGTTGTCCGAGGAGGATTGTCTCCTTGGATGAACGAAACACAAATCAAAAGCATGTTCTATCGCTCAAAGTGACCATCCAGGAAACTTCACTGAGAGGGGCGTGCATGTTGAACGTACTGGAAGAATGGGAGCCAGGAAATATCTAAGGAAAAGCTGCTGCCACTGCATTAAATCCTCTGCAGCTAACTTTCTGGTCGCATTTATGTGGAGAAGACCCCTGAACAGTCCTGCATTGGCTATCCCAACTCACAGAGGGCCAGAGAGGTTGTCTGACGCGACAAGCACTCAAGTGATGGCCTGGATGATCAACAAGTGTAAGGCCAAGACCGTGTGAAGGGGACTATATAATGTAAGAGACCCTCCATGGAGAAAGGAGGGGAAAATCAAAGCAGAAACACTGTAGCACTCTAGAACAAAACTTGTAACCTAACTTGAGTATTAATAGAAGAGAATCAGTCTTCTCGGACTTGGCCGAGGACGATTTTCTCAAGTCTAAGCTTGTTCATTTTCATTCTCTTGTCATCAAGACCTACCTTATTGATTGACTAATTCACTAAAACCCAGTTCTTCGACCCATTCTCTACAAATTTATTGTTTTGGGCTTCTTGGGCCTAAGTCCACCTATCTTTTGGGCTTAGGATCCGAATCTGGTCCTTACAGGTTCCATATGTATTCGTGTTATGTTTATATATGCGTTATTAGATTAAATTAATTTTCTTGAGTAGTAAAATTTTTATTAATAAAAAGGAGAATAATTGAGCAAAAGCATGATGTTCTAAAGATTTAGATTTTAGCTTCACACCTCCACAAATTAAGAGAGTTTGAATTTAAGTTTAGTATTGATTTTTACTTTTAATGACACTCTTATGAAGATAGTTTTCTTGAAATTAAACACTATTAGCTAAACCCTCATAATCTCATGTTTCTCCCTGTATAAGGTATCAGACTCCAATGGCAATGCAATCCCACTCACGATCTATTCATAAAAATTAAATTAAAAAAAAAAAAAGAAGGAAAAGAAACTCATAATTGTTAACACAATAAACTAAAGGAAGGAAAAAAAAAAAAAAAAAAACTTATATTTGTAAACCCAATGAAATAAATAGTACAAAGAAGGAAAAAAAAAAAATCCAAAGACAGAATTTGATTCATTTTGCAATACTAAACTACCGTTTATCTCTTCAAATACTTGAATTTGGTTTTCTAATACTTTGTGAAAGAAATTTTTTTTTTTTGAATTTGATAATTGAAAAAAAGTGGAGAAGTGCCGTTTTAGGACGTGTTACCAAATAAATTTGTGTGTTGAAATTTTAAATTTTGGTCCTAATAGCCCCCCTCCCCAATTAAATAAATAAAAACTGGTATACATATGTAATTTGAAAAATTAAGATTTGCCCTTAAATATATATATTTTTGGATCTCTTTTGAAATAACGTCGAGTTCCATTTTGATAAATGTGTTGAAATGTTTAAGAAACACTTATTTTATATGTTATACTTTGTTAACATTTTTATAATATTAAATGTTATAGAAACACTTATTTTATATGTAGTATTTTGTTGAATATGAAATAAATGTTAGTTTTTATTTTCGTAAAAAAAAAAAATTGTTTTAAGCTTTGGCCCCCCTCAGGTTCAAATCATGGTTCCGTCCCTGAGAGTGTGGTCTTATTCGGGTTTGGTTTACCTCCAGTACTTTTTAAAAAGAAATCTCATTTTATTTTAATGAGAGATTGCCACATCACCCATTAACAAAATAAAAGGTGAGAATTAAAACTCAAAACCACTTGCTATTGTGTATTTAAAATAAAATGAAATGTTTAGTAAAAAAAGTACTGTAGGTAAGCCAAACCCATCATATTTTATAGTCATTGTTTTACGTGGAAATTAGAAATGTGGGAGTCAGAGATGTATTTTTGATAGATTGTTCTTCAATTTTGTCTCTATTTAAACCTAGGAATGTGGGGGTATTTTTGGGGTAATTATTGAGTACTTTTGGAGTATCATAAATGCATATTCTTCCCTCTCACATAACTGTTGGTCATACTAATTAAATTTATAGTGAGACCCATAATTCATGTGAGAATAGAGAGTACACATTTATGGTATTCCGGAATATTTAATAATTTTTCGTATTTTTGAACCAATCAAATGTGGGAGAAATTATACATTTCTTATGATGGATCACGTCATTTGTCCATCATTCCACTAAAAGAGTCTCACTTGTTTAAAATGTTGAGTAAGTAATTAGTTTTTGTTTTAAAATTTTTTTTGACTCAATAATTTTAAATAAGTAAAAATCTTTTAGTGAAATAATGTACCACGTCACTTATCAAATGTCCACCATTTGTACCTTATAATTTCTCCAAAACGTGGATTCCAAAATTATAACTTTGCAATGAACACGTTGTTTCACTGAAACCTAATCACAACACTACAACAGTTTTGGGAATATTTCTGATGCGGTAGCCGTAAGGCTTGTAACCGTCATGAATGGAACTGCGCCTTCTGTAACTCATATACAAAATTATTTAATAGCACACATAGTACAACACATTCAATCAAATCAACTTTAGCACTTACATCGATTAACACAAATAGTAAATCCACCGAATTCAGGTTAACGATTTATGAAACTTTTCGTAGAATCACAAAAATAAATTAAGAAAAACTTCAATATATATTGCATAAAATTAATTTACTTTTGTGATTATATAAAAAAAAAAAAAAACGTAGATTTAACATGCAAGAACAATAGAAAGAAAAAAAATGAAAAAAAAAAAATTATTATTTGGACAATAAGGAATGCTAAAGCAATGAGTGCAAAAAAAAAAAAAAAAAAAAAAAAAAAAAAATTTCAACAGTTGACATATTTGAGGAGTCACAAATGATTATTATATGGTAAAAACTCAAAAGGCATAATAATTATTAAATAGATCGTTGACATAAACAAAAGAATGGGTTGACAAAACCCTCTCATAGGATATATTTGTGGTTGGAACAAAGTTTCTCTTTAAATTAGTTTGTAGAGAAACTCTACAAACTCCTCATATATTTCTATATTGAATGTGAATTTTGAAAATCTAACCGTTAGATTGCATGTTCTTATTATATTCTTCATGCATGTAAAATTTCAAGAAGATCAAAAATCAATTGTTATCTCATCAAACAAATGTTAAAATTTCAAATTTTTATGATCTAAAATTGTGTATAAAAAATAAATTTATTGATCGAATAGTAAATAATATCCAATTTGAACGAAATTTAATACGCATGTTAAGAACATAAGGAACATGAAATTCAACGGCTAGATTTTCAAAATTTACACCAAAAAGAGAGATATATAAGAAGTTTGAAAAGTTTCTCTTCAAACTAGTTTGGAGAGAAACTAGATAAAATGGAATCTGAAAGTTCGTTTAGACCCCTTAAAACAGATTGTTTAACCTAATTTATTAACCAAGTGATTACTTAGATTATTTTCAGATCTAGGTTAAATACAAATAAATCATATCATGCAAAGATGCGGAAAAGTAAATAACACAATGATATAATAACACAGGAAAACCAATGAAATTAACCGTTTCAAGGTAAAAACCTGGAGAGGGTTTGACCTAACTATCCTTAAGGTAAACCAAATCCACTATAAGAGAATCGAAATTTTTACAAAAGATTTAACCTTAAATCTAATGCTATCTCCAATAGTAACTTACTGACACGACCACGTGCAAGTTTCGAATCCACGGACTCCTTCTCTTCTTGGATTTATAGCAAAACAAGCTGCCTTGCTTGTGATTTTGAGATCCCATTCAAAGGTTTCAGATCACCTTTTCTTGTTGATCTTGATGCAGCAACTATTTCTACCAATCCTTGATTGTAGTTCTTGCTCTGGTAGATTCTTGTGTAGTTAGAAGGTACAAAACCTCTCTGTGAAGTTGTGATTTACAAATATGTTTTTTGTTGGCTTTTATTCCGTACCAAATTTGATTGTAATTATATTCAATCTTTTGTACCTTGTATTTATTGTGAGATTTGATTGTAAGGGTTGTGTGTTAGAGAGAGAGAGAGTGTGGAGACTCAAGCAAGTGAAGCCAGAAGACTTCTCGCGGGTGTCTCGTGACTAAGCTTCCCACGAAGTGAAGCATGTGCCTTGCACATGACTGGAATGCGAAGAGTCAGTACAGATGGAGACAGCTGTGTCTCGCGAGTATTTCGCGGGTAAGGCCTTCCCGCGAGACACCCGCGAGACATTTTGTCCTGCCAGTCTGTACTATTTGATACACACTTTCTGTACCAACACTATATATACCCATATTACCCACAAATGTTAAGGAGAGCTTCTGAGAGAAAACCCTAGCTAAAAACACTTGAGAGTTAGAAATTGTTATACCAACAATTCTCTACACATTTATTTGTGGAATTTCCTCATCTCGTACCTCTCCATTTCCATATCATTGAGAGGTTGAAAGCCTAAACACTTACCATACTCTTTCAGAGTGTCAAGTGATAATTTGGTGCTGCTGGGAAGTATAAAAAGAAGCTAAGAATGGCAAATGCAACATGGAGCTTGTTGCGGGATTCAGAGAGTTAGACAAGACACGGTTCCAAGAAGCCTTGTTGGAGTAGGAGCTTGGAGGGCTTAGGTACAGTGGGTAGATTAGGTTTGGAGGGTCTCTTGCTAACCCATGTATCCCAACTGATTGTCTAGTGGATCGATTACCGCTTGGAGGGCAGTGGAGAGGTTTTTCGCCGAGTTCTTCGGTTTCCTCTTCGATAACACATTGGCGTGTTATCTGTGTTTGCATCTCTCTTCTCTACTCTTGTTCATTTCATTTTACTGCTGTGTTGCTTTAAATATGGATTAGAGTAGCTCTCTTGCTTGTATGCTTGTGTTTACACTATTCTGCACTTAGTATTAAGTTAGTGTAAAATCAACCAAACCGTAACTTTGAATTGGAGGTCTAAACAAGCTCTTGTGTTTTTAACACATTTTCGAGTTTTCAATTGGTATCAGAGCGGGTGCACTTATTGTGGTTTAAACACCTTAGTGCGATCCTTGACCCCGTATTGAGATGGACCGGTCTCAATCTTTGAATGTTCCACCATATTTTGATGGTAGTAACTATGCCTTTTGGAAAGTCCGAATGAGGGTATTCTTGTGTTCTATTGATGATACTGTTTGGGATGCGGTAGAAGTAGGATGGACTAGGTCGGAGGCAGCTAAATCCACTTGGGATAAGGCAGCACTTGCGGCAGCTAACGCTAACAGTAAAGCTTTGAATGCAATTTTTTGTGGTGTTTCTTTAGATGAATTTCACAGGATTTCTCACATGATAATAGCTAAGGAAGCTTGGGAGATATTGGAGACCACATATGAAGGAACAAAGAAAGTAAAGGATACAAAGTTGCAGATGCTAACCACCAGATTTGAGGAGCTGAAAATGAGTGAGGACGAGTCATTTGACTCTTTCTACAGTAAGCTGAATGAAGTGGTTATTGGCAAGTTCAACTTAGGTGAGAAAACGGAGGACTTAAAGGTAGTGAGGAAAATCCTCCGATCATTGCCGGAGAGCTTCGGAGAAAAAGTCACAGCTATAGAGGAAAGTAAAGACTTGGATGAGATCAAAATCCAAGAGTTAATTGGATCTCTCCAAACGTATGAGCTGGGACTGCCTTCTCATAAGTCGAGTAAATCTCTTGCTCTTAAAACCATTACCGAAAGAATGGATGATTCCTCCGAAGAAGATAGAGTGGAGAAGGAGGTAGCATTTCTTGCAAAAAACTTCCGAAAATTTCTAAAGATGAAGAATAGTGGGAAACCGTTCAGCAGAAGGAAGTTTTCATCTTCCAAAGATGATAGGAAGGAGTTTAAGAAGAAAGACGGAAATGAGTCACAACCCCCTCAAGGCATTGTGTGTTACGAATGCAATGGTCATAGAGATCTCAAAAAGGAGTGTCCAAACTATTTGAGAGGGAAGGGCAAGGCATATGCCACAACCCTTAGTGATTCGGATTCTTCCAATTCTGATTCGGAAGCAAGCTGTGATGAAGAAGGGAATTTCTCAGCATTTATGACTATTGCTCATGTTGAGTCGTTGGAGGACTTAAATTTGCTTGTGCAAGAACTTGGGGAGCATAGTGATGAGGAATCAATGGGAATTGTTGAAGAATCGGATGCTGAAGTAGATGAAGATATAGCCGGTCTTCAAGAGAATTACAACTTTCTCCTTGAGAAGTAGGGAGAGTATACAAGGGTGGCCAAGGTGGCAGTAAAAAAGATGAAGAAAGCAGAGGAGGACTATAGAAGTCTCCTAGTAAGATATAAGAAGGCCAAGTGTGAGATTGAGACGCTAAATGGTGAGCTAACCGAAGCTTACACCAAGGTGAAATTCCTAGAGCTTGAGGTGGTTCAAGTAAATGCCAAGGTAGAGCGAGTATCCACAAAGAAGCTTGATGATGTCCTCTCTCATAAAAAATCCTTCTCTGATAAAACCAGATTAGGATACACCGGAGAAAGTAGTTCAGCTGTGAATCTCTCCAATGAAGTGAATTTTGTGAAGGCCAAAGAGCCAGTTGTAGTTTCCCCTACTGTGGAGAAGGAAAAGGTTGAGAAGAAGAAGAATGTGGCTGACCAGTAGGTGTTGAACAAGCCCCTTAATCAATCTGTGGTCAGGTCTGATGCCAGAGCAAAATTTCTTCTACGATCGCAAAGAGGTCCTAGAACGAACCATGTGTGTCATCACTGTGGAATTCAAGGGTACACCCGACCCAATTGTCATAAGCTGAGGGCATTGAGGAATGCTAGTGATCAAAGGTCAAGAGGACCAAGAAATGACTAGAGGACTTGGGCTGTTGAGTCATCAAGAGGTCGAAATGGTGATCCCGAAATGATGGACGTGATGAAGATGATTGGTGCATTTACCAACTACTTGGAAAGCTTCACTAAAAGGTTTGAAAGTCCTAATACTCGTACCCAATCCTATAGGGATATCACCCCAAACGCATGTGACGTGTGGGTGAAGAAGGGTACTCATGCATGATCACCTCCTATGTCCATGCATCAATACTTCCAATGTTTAAGATCATAGGTTCATGCATCATATCATGCATTGCTTTCTGTTTATTGTACTTCTTTTACAAATTTTGTTTTGTACATGTTTTTGTTGATCTTATTTTTTTTCTGTTTTTGAGTGTGTTCAAAATTCAAAAACCCATAAAAATTGAAAAATCTTCAAAAAGTTTGATCACTTGGTTTGTGTGTATCACATGTGAGTTTGGCGTAGTACCTTCGTACTAATGGCGTAGTGCATTTACGAGCCTAGCTTGTTCTGTATGCACATAAATATTTATGGGAGAAATCTTGAAATCTATGTGTGATTGTTGTAAATAGATCTTCAAGCTTGTCATGAATGATTGGTCAATAGTCTTGATGGTTTTGATACTTGCATAGACTTGTGCCTATATCTCTTCCCACTTTATGTTTATGTTTTTGCTATAGAGCTCACAAAATGTAAATCTCCAAATGAAAAGAGATATTGAGCTGCAAAAGCCTGTCGCACATACTAGTATTTGACTAGGAAAAAGGAAAAGCGACTTTTAAATTAAAATAAAAGGTGCTCAAAAGCCAAAGGCTAACTCTCGTTATTGAAATATCAAAAATTTCAAGCACCAATCTCAAAAAGAAATAAAATATCCAAAAAGGATCAAATGTAATGAATTATGCAGAAGCCAAATGAAAAGCTTCTAAGAATTGTAGTCATTCTTGTGTGGGAGGTCATATATGCTCATTTCTATAATAGAGATAGACCACTTGATTTCGTACCAGTTGTGTATGACTTGATTGAATTGATCATTGAAGCTTCACTCTGGTCTAAGGACTATTCCACATTTGATACTCACACACAACACACAAGACTTTGTTCAAATAATGTCTATCTCATTTGTGTGATTGTACATGTTCAAATGTGATGTGTATGCTCAAATACTTGTTGATCAAACCCAAAAAGATTTTTGAGTGTTTTATATGTTTTTGAAAGTGATTTTATACTTTCATGTTTTTCGTTTTTGTTCAAAATGCATTTTTTTTGTGTTTTTCATCAAAAATTGGTTCAGAGGTTGTTTCGCAAGAAGCTCGCGACTTAGAGCTTCATGCGAAATGTGCTTGAGGGATATCAAAAGTCATATTTTTCATACAGAAACTTTCGCTACTGCCTCGCGGGTATTTTGCGACTAACCTCTTCTTGCGAAATGGTTTTTAGGCAAAAACTAGTTTTTTTTCACAAAATCACACAGAACCTTTCGCGATTGTCTCGCGCCCAATTCGCGACTAACAGCTTCTCGTGAAAGAATTTGTGCTTCAGTGGCTCTTTTCACGGCTATTTCGCGACTTTCTCGCTACTGCCTAACCCGCGAAAAACACGTGTTTTCAGACTTAATGTAGCAGATGTGACATGTTTTCAAACACTTTTCACTTCCCTCGCATAAGTCTCCCGAACCACTTCAACCCAAAATTTAGTTTTCTTCAAAACCCCATCACTTTCAAGCAACTAAACCTCTGCAAATTCTCTTCTAGGTTTGTTTCTCTAAACATTGCTTTCATTTTTCATTCAATTTTGTAGATTCTAGCTTAGGGTTTTAAATATTGGGGATTTTTCGAAAATAGGTTGGAGTTCTTAGTTTTTTGTGAAATTTTTTCAAAAACTTTGATTGGGCTGAGTCCCATTTGTTGTTTGTGCATCTGTGTTGGCCCCTTGAGGCATTTTAAGGTTGTATTGAGGCATTTTTCACCATGATCATACATTGCTCATAGTTAGTGTTCACGGTTGCATACTATGTGCTTGACAAAATGTCTTAGTGGCATTTTGGTGCTAAATTGGATTCAAGTGAATTCTAATTTCTGGGCTTATACCTATTTGACCTTGTTTAACTTGTTTTGGTCATATTTTATTTGTTTCACACACATTGTCCACACTGTACACACACTAGGCACCTTTAGGCACCCCTCATGCACCTCAAGATGCATACACATGCATCAGCACAAACACACACATGCACAATTACTTAATTTATGCATTGTGTTTATGCTTCTTTGGTTAAACACCTTTAGCATGTTGTTTGAGTTTATTTACTCTGTTTTGAGTTGGTTTTGCTCTGTTCTAGGTTGTTTTACCTATGTTTTGAACTAACTTGAATCTAATCAAGTTTTGTGTTCCGTTTTGTGTTTCCACACTTGTTTTTTTTTTCTATTTTTGTGTTCCTTTGCACAGATGGCTCCTACTAAGCATGCAGCCACCAAGAAAAAATCTTCCAAACGTGCTTGCATTGATTCTGATCACTTCAAGTCTGCTGAAGCTGACATGAAGTACAATGACTGTTACAACAAAGCCACCATTATCATGAAAAGGGTAGTTCAGTTGGAATCTCTTAAGGACACCTTCATCCCTGAGGTGTTCACAGAAAGGACTTGGACCAAGCTGTTGAAGTCGGTTGGGATTGTCTACTCAGAGATCATAAAGGAGTTTTTCTCCAATGCTGCTGTAGACGGAGATCGTATAGAATGCTGGGTAAGGCACAAAGAATTTGTGATTACAAGGGAAATGATACAAGATTTTTTGGAGATTCGTCCTCCATCTCAACCAATCTCAGTCCAATATGAAGACAGATTGGGGTCCACTGAGGAGATGGTGAAATTACTTGGGGGTACATCGAAGAAGTCATCCATGAACACAATACCATTTTCACCAGAAATGAGGACTTTGGCCTATGTGATGATTCACAACCTGTACTCAGTTACCAACCTCACTACACTGTCAGTTGGAAGGATAAAGTTTTTGTACGATCTCTTCACCCACAAGGAGATCGATATATGTGGACACATCTTTCACTTGTTGAAGAAGAGCATAGTGAAGCAGAACTCCAGAACAGTCATGCCATTCCCATCACTTATTATGGGCCTAATTGCGAAGACAAAGCTCAAATTCCCGAGTGGCCTCACTGTGGTTCAGAGGGATTATCCCATTGGTGCACACACAGTCACCAGGAGCACAGCCTACATCAAAGGCTCCAAAACAGGTGTGCATACAATACCACAAGATCGTGTTGCGGACGAGGGTGGAGATACAGATAAGGAGATTGATAGATTCACTTCTGCCACAGAGCCATCAGCTCAGCCATCATCCTCAGCACCAGCACGAGGACTAGACAGACTCGACCGTCTTCTTGACAGAGTAGGGCAGATGTACACTATGCTAGATTCCCATATGCGGTTCACAGCGGACCAGTTTGCTTATGTCCAGGGTCAGATCACTGCATTGTCTTCCCAGATCGACGACTTGTCTATGGCGCGGGGATCAGATTCAGAGTCTGATTAGTTCTAGCTCCTTTGGCCATTCTAGTCAAAAAGGGGGAGAAAATTTTGAGGGGGAGCTGAGGAAGAGCCTGCACAGTGTTAGGGGGAGCATAAGTTTAGGCTTAGAAACATTGGTTATTGGTTCATAGGCGGTTTACTTGTGTTTATTTTAGCTTATATAACTGATGTTTTTTTTGTCTATGCTTTTACTGCTTTTGTTTAAAACTTCAGTACACTTTGTTTTTAACTGTTTCAATTTAAATTTAGTATGATTTATGACTATCTCAATGCTTTTGTAGCATTTTCTTTGTACTTTTAGATATTGCTAATATGTCTTGAGTACTTCACACTTGTGCCCTGGTAGGATTGTTCCTAGATGCATATACTTTGTGTATTTTGCATTGGTCGTGTGATTGGACATGCAAGTAATCATAAGTGATTGCTTCTTTTTACATGTCCGGATGAACATTTACTTGTTATATGTTCATTGGAGTCATTCTTTAATGACTGCCCTTATTTGATCAAGCTTTGTGTATACATGTTATCAAATGTTTACAAACTTGGTCACGTTATACTTGCTCATGTTCATACCTTGTGTTCAACTTGTCATAAGCTTAATGAAAGTTTTGTTTGTGTACAAGTGTTTCAGGTTACAGGTATAAATTGCAAGTGCTTCATAGTTTCTAGATTAGGTGTGAGTGAGTTTTGTCATTGTTCCCAAACTCACGTTTTAGTCTAGAGTCTGTTTTAGGGGTTTTGTCACGGAATAGCCAAAGGGGGAGATTGTGAAGTTGTGATTTACAAATATGTTTTTTGTTGGCTTTTATTCCGTGCCAAATTTGATTGTAATTATATTCAATCTTTTGTACCTTGTATTTATTGTGGGATTTGATTGTAAGGGTCGTGTGTTAGAGAGAGAAAGAGAGTGTCAAGACTCAAGCAAGTGAAGCCAGAAGACTTCTCGCGAGTGTCTCGCGACTAAGCTTTCTACGAAGTGAAGCATGTGCCTTGTACATGACTGGAATGCGAAGAGTTAGTACAGATGGAGACAGCTGTGTCTCGCGAGTATCTCGCGGGTAAGGCTTTCCCGCGAGACACCTGCGAGACATTCTGTACTGACAGTCTGTACTATCTAATACACATTTTCTGTACTCACACTATATATACCCATATTACCCACAAATGTTAAGGAGAGCTTCTGAGAGAAAACCCTAGCTAAAAACACTCAAGAGTTAGAAATTGTTATACCAACAATTCTCTACACATTTGTTTGTGAAATTTCCTCATCTCGTACCTCTCCATTTCCATATCATTGAGAGGTTGAAAGCCCAAACACTTACCACACCCTTTCAGAGTATTAAGTGATAATTTGGTGTTGCTGGGAAGCATTGGAAAAAGCCAAGGATGGCAGATGCAACATGGAGCTTGTTGCGGGATCCGGAGAGCTAGACAAGACACGGTTCTGAGAAGCCTTGTTGGAGTAGGAGCTTGGAGGGCTTAGGTACAGCTTGTAGATTAGGCTTGGAGGGTCTCTTATTAACCCATGTATCTCAACTGATTGTCTAGTGGATCGATTATCGCTTGGAGGACGGCGGAGAGGTTTTTCGCCGAGTTCTTCGGTTTCCTCTTCGATAACACATCGGCGTGTTATCTGTGTTTGCATCTCTCTTCCCTACTCTTGTTCATTTCATTTTACTGCTGTGTTGCTTTAAATATGGATTAGAGTAGCTCTCTTGCTTGTATGGTTGTGTTTACACTATTCCGCACTTAGTATTAAGTTAGTGTAAAATCAACCAAGCTGTAACTTTGAATTGGGGATCTAAACAAGCTCTTGTGTTTTTAACACATTTTCGAGCTTTCATTCTCAAATCTCACAAAGAGTAACATATTAGTCTTCTTCAACACCCAAAAACGTGGCTAGGGTTTTTCTTTTATATGTAGAGAAGTTTAAGTCAAACCCTAAACGTTTTCGCGGGCTTGGGCCTATTTAAAATTCTGTAGAAAAAACTGGACTTGTGATTTTCAATCGGTTGAGCCTAATTCTCGATCGGTCGAGAAAGGCAGAACCTCACTTTTCTTTTCTGCAAACAGTTGGACCTCAAAACTTGAATCACCCTTATTTAAGCATTGCCTAAACACCTAGACTAGACATGTTTTGATCTCGGTTTGCCAACACAATACAATGATGATTCTAAATGTTTAATTCTAAATCTTTAGAACCTAACATAATCATTCCCATTAGTGACTTTTAACATATTTTGAGCATGCTATAAGTTTGTGATTTTTAGCAGTATAATGTTCAAACTTATAATTCTTGTAAAATTTCACTTTCTTAATGCATGTCCTATGTGATTCTAAACTAATGTTGTCTCTATGTAGTTGGTGCTTTGTTTCAAATAAGGATTAGATTCCATGAATCTTGGAAACTAAAATCGGCCGATCCATATATTTTTTCAATCATAGTTTTTTTTTGGTAGAAATGGGAAGTCTTATATAATTATAA
This sequence comes from Notholithocarpus densiflorus, assembly GCA_030021035.2. NCBI lineage: Eukaryota > Viridiplantae > Streptophyta > Magnoliopsida > Fagales > Fagaceae > Notholithocarpus > Notholithocarpus densiflorus. Next base: position 2,500,181 of record JARYZH020011361.1, on the reverse strand, counting down.
CAGAAGTTTATACAACAGCATCATTATCCGACCTTCGGGCACATGGTCTAGTACTCTCGAGGTCGGCCAAATCCCTTACTAAACAGTGGTATACAAAACTTGGACAGGTATTGTAGATAGTCAAGGGATGCTGTTGGTGGTTTCCCTGTTTCGCTAGGGCATCCGCACAATTGTTTGCTTCACAATATATATGGTGCACCTGAACCTCCTATGCTCGCTCTATAAGGCTCCTGCAATCACATATTAAAGGAAACACATCAGGAGGGTAAGTAGAATTTTTTTCAGTTAACCAGGATAAAATTGTTACAGAATCAATCTCGAGCTGGATAAATTTGAACCCCAAGTCCATGCCAACAGGAGGCCCTGCCTAACTGCTCCCAACTATGCTATGCCATATTATTAGTGGCTATACCCATATTTAGAGAAAATCCTAATATCCATAACCCAGAGCTATCTCGTAGTAGGCCCCTTACGCCGGCCATCCCTGTGTTACCTATGGAACTACCATCCGTATTTAGCTTTACATAGGGTTCATTTGGTGCAGCCCATTTAATAATTCGTGGAGTCCTAACTTGAATTGGTTCTAAGAAAAAAAATATTTTGTAGCTGCTTGCACCATTGTGTAGACTAGTCTATGCTAACCATAAATACGTTTATTTCTAGCTGCTAGAACCGGTTCTTAAAAATACGTTTATTTCTAGCTAACCATAAATGCCAACATAGGAAGGGAAAATATATTTTTCACGGGAGTTGCTGGTGTAGAATAACACTACCAGCAGTAGCATTGCTCTACAGCCAAGCTTGTAAGGGTGTGTGAAAAAAAGAAAGTGGCAGGATACCCAGGGATTGACACCAAACCTCCTTAGCCTAGGGGTAATCATGTAAGATATGAATTGTTGTTTCCGAATTGTTGCATCTAGGACATTGATCATTAATGTTTGGGTGAGAAAATGCTAAATACTGCCTTGTGGGAACCCGATCGCGTATGGCTTTCCAAAGGAATAGTTGGATCTTTTTGGGGCATTGTAATTTCCATATCCAATTCTATAACGGTTTATCCAGAGGCACATGTTTTTGTTGGTATAAATTTTTTGATGCCGAACTAACCGAGCAAATACCATTATTATATGGCCATACAAAGGAATCTGGGAGCCTAGAAAGCCGTTCCACCAGAATACCTCTAATAAGTTGCTCAATTTTTGTTGGGAGAGAAACTTGAAGAGAGTCTAAAGTCTAAGTATGATTATTTCACAACGAGCTAACTAGGCGGATTTCTTCGTTTTGCATTAGCGGTCCTTCAATGTGACTCCAGAGGGTAACCTTAGGGATCTAGTGGTCATCCCACACCCTGATAGTTTGCCCATCCCCTAATATCCATTTCATACCATTTTGTAACCATTGCATCCCTTCATACAGGGCTTTCCAAATATGGGACCTTCTAGGAGTTTTGTCACTATCAAACAGGTTCGTGTGTGGAATATATTTTTTAAGACTTGGCCCCAGAGCATATTGGGCTAATGATACAGTCTTTAAGCTTGGTTCATAAGAATTGCCCTATTCCTATATCAGATCAATTGTATTCCCAAACCCCTTGTGTCTTTCGGAAGTGTTATAGTTTTCTAACTAACCATATGACAGCTCTGCTATTGATTTGTGTCTCCCCATAAGAACTAGCAATTGAATTTGTCTAATTGCCAGCTAACTTTCTGGGGAAGCAGAGTTGTTTGCATGGCATAGATGGGGATGGAAGCCGCCGAAGATTTGACTAATGTGACACGGCTAGCCATTGAAAGATATTTGGCCTGCCATCCTTCAATTCTCTTTTGAATTTTGTCAACTAAATATTGGTATGCATAGGCCGTTTGGTGGGTGGTGAAAATGGGGGTTCCTAAATATGTGCCTATCTGCATCGTGGTAGGTATGTCAAATATTCTTGCAACCTGATCCTTTGTTCTTCGAGGGGTATTAGGCGAAAACCATATTCGAGATTTGTGGGTACTAATGATTTGGCCCAAACAATGGCAAAACTTCTGTAAAATTCTACTAAGATTCTGGCAGACCATTACCTTGGTTTTTGTGAACAAAAAAAAATATCATTTGCGAAAAATAAATGGGAGATTCGAATCTGGCCCTTGAACCCTATAGGGTGGATCGTTTTGTCCCGAACCGCTTTCTCCAACAGAATGGAGAGGCGTTCTAAACACAAAATAAAGAGATATGGGGATAGTGGGTCTCCCTAACGCACTCCCCTACTTGGGATCACTTCCAGAAGAGGAACTCCATTCCATTGTATATGGTAGCGGGTTGATGATATCATGTTCATATTGAGCGTGATCAGATTTGGCGGGACTTGAAAAAATTCAAGCGATTCCTTAATAAACAACCATTCTAGGCGATCATAGGCTTTATCAAGGTCTAATTTTAATGCTACGTAACCATTTTTACCCCTTTTATGCATCAGCTTACGAATAATCTCTTGAACAAGAATAATATTATCACTCGTCTAGCGCCCTGGAACAAACCCTACTTGACAAGGATTAATAATATTTGCAATATAGGGTTTAAGACGTTGCAGGATAACTCAGGATACCAAATTGTATAGAGTATTACATAGACTAATCGGTCGAAATCGATTGATCATCTCTAGGTGAGCCACTTTTGGGATAAGGACAAGATTGGTTATGCCCCAATTAGGCGAAATAGTTAACTTTTCAAAAATCTCTTGAATGACCTGAATCACACTTGGCCCGAGAATGTGCCAATTCTTTTGGAAAAAAATTGCATGATACCTGTTAGGACATATGTGTTTCACTTGTTAGGAACATATGTCATGATTTTATGTAATTGGCTTATCCTTTGACAAAATGCACTTTACTTGTATTTGGGTAGATCTAGGGTGTGTTTTAAATACTTCAAGAAACCATGTTTTAAGACCAAGTGTTAAAGCCTTCAAGTCTGTCCAAGAAAACAAGCTGAAAGTGCAAAGTTACTAAAGCTTAACAGCTGGCTCGACAGCTGCATCTATCGAGCTTAAGAAAGCTGTTTCAGCCCCGTGTGCTCGACACCTGCTCGACAGCTACTCGACACCTCCTATCTATCGAGGTTTATGAATTTTAGAATTCTGATATGATTTTCTTGGGATCCGTGATTATGTGTGTGGGCCTTCTTTTCTCTTAACCCTAAACATATAAAAGGATTGTTTTAAGGGCTGTCAAAGTGTTCACAAGTTGCACAAGTATTGAGAAAACCTTGTTCAAGTAAATTGTGACCGGAGACAAAGTTCTTGCCCTTGTTCATCTTTTTCTCTTGAAGAAGTTGCTGTATATTTGCACCATAGGGTTTTGTGACCAAGCATCTTCTTGATCTTCATCGTGTGGATGAATTGAAGAACTTTGCAGCCAACAACCTTCTTAGTTGGTGTTTGAAGTCGCGTATTGGGATTCGCGCATTGGTTAGTCACGTACTTGGGAGCCGTGCATCAAAAGAGGGGAACTGTCACTACAGAACAAGTCCAATTGGGTATTGGGGTAAGGGTTCAACTGTAGGTTGGTAAGGTGCTTGGGATTCCTTTACTTGTAACCACTTGTTGTGATAATAGTGGAGTTTCGGGAGTGGTGACCTGAAAATCACCCGGTGGGGTTTTTGCCGTTAGGTTTTCCCCATTCGTAAACAAATCACCGTGTTATTTATTTTTTGCTGCATAATTAGTTTATTGGTGATTTGTTTGTGCTACCACGCGTTTGCATGATAAATTGATTAATTAATAACTTGGCTAATTAATTAATTAATTTTTATCACAAGGGGTCAATTTAGTTTGTGGCCTATCAAGTGGTATCAGAACGGGCACACTCTGATTAGGTTTTAATCTTTGCTGTGTTTGATCCATTGACCCCTGTTTGTCATGGATAGAGGACAGTCATTAATTATACCTCATTTATTTGAAAGTACGCATGAGAGCTTTTTTGTAGTCTCTAGATGAGAAGGTGTGGCAAGCTGTGGAGATAGGCTGGACTAAGCTTACAGAAGCGTCAGCAGATTGGGATGATGCCAAGATCAAGGCGGCAAACTTCAACAGCAGGGCATTGAATGCTCTATTCAGTGCAGTCACCAATGAGGAGTTTAAGAAGATATCCTCTACTGAAACTGCCAAGAAGGCTTGGACCATCCTCCTGATAACCTATGAGGGTACAAAGGCTGTCAAGGATTCAAAGCTACAGAGGCTCACTACAAGCTTTGAAGAGATTAAGATGGAGGATGATGAGTCGTTCGATGAGTTCTATGCCAAGCTAAAGGACATAGTGAACTCAGCCTTCAATCTTGGGGAGACCATTCCTGAACCCAAGATTGTGAGGAAAGTGCTTAGATCTCTGCCTGAGAGAATTCATGCCAAGATTACAGCAATCGAGGAATCAAAAGATATTGATAAGATTCCTTTGACAGAGTTGGTTGGCAATCTACAGATTTACGAACTAGGGTTAGCAAGGATTGGTAAGTCAGGAAAGAACAAGAGCATGGCACTGAAGGCCAAGAACAGTGAGACAGATGAGTCTTCAGATGATGAAAAATCCAAGATGAAGTCCTACATCACCAGGCAGTTTAAAAAGTTTATGAAGAACGCAAATGGAAAGGGCTTCGACAAGGATTGCAGGCAATCTAGTTCTTCTCAGTTTAAGGGGCAAGACAAAGGAAAGAAGGATGCTAAGGAAGGTGGTTAGTACACTGTCCCTGCAGGACTTAAGTGTTTTGGGTGTCAAGGTTTCGGTCACATGAAACATGAGTGTCCTACATATCTCAAGAGCATTGGGAAAAGCAAAGCTCTTGCTGCTACCTTGAGCGACATCGAGCCTGAGGATGATTTCGACAATGAGGATGACGGAATCTTGAATGCCTTCACTACCTCTGTAGATCCTACTGAAGGGATTGTAGAAAATGTGGATGAAGAGGACTTGGTGGAGTCCAATTTTGAGAAGATGGATGATCAAGATGATATCTATACAGCCTATGAAAAATTGTATAAAGTTTCGGAAAAACATGAGAAACTTTATAGGCTGGCTACCAAGAAGCTCAGTGATGTGGAACTTGATCGTGAAGAGTTTTCCACAAAGTTTGATGAGGCTAATCATACTATTGGAGCGTTGAAATTCAAAAACAATTTCTTGGCTGAGAAGACCAAGAAGCTTGAAGCAGAGTTGTTTCAAGTCAGAGCTCAACTAGAGAGGACTTCAAGTGCAAAGCTTGATGAGATGCTCAATCTTCAGAAATCTAATTCTGATCGAATAGGTTTGAGGTATGGTCTTTCTTCCTCTTTGTTCCTCCTGCTAATAATGTTGAAATTGAGAACAATGATGTTAAAACTGTGTTAGCTAGTGAGAACTTAGACAAGAATAAATCTATCTTAGGAGCACCCCCTAAGCAAGATAAGAAAGAAGCTAAGAACCCTAGGGCTAAAAAGGCTAACTCTCATAAGCCTAAACAGAAGAAGCAGCATCTCTGTCATCATTGTGGAGCTGCCGGTCATACTCAACCAAATTGCTATAAGTGGCTTGCCACTCAACAGAGCAATGGCATGATAGCATCTGGAAGCCAAAATCAGCTTCAATCCTCTCTTGCTCCCCTTGGAGATCTTCTCAAAGCCCTCATGATCCTTTCAAACTTGAACGGTTTCAATTCTTTCCTCTCACCGCCGGTTCAAGGGTTTAATCAAAGAAAATGTTCTTCTAGGGTGTGGAAGGAAAATGGCTCCCAGTAATTTTATCACTTTCTTCTCTCTTCTTGTTTTTTTTTTTTTTTTTGTTTGCATTACTTGTGTGTTTTGCTTTACTATTTTGAGTCAGTCTAGTTTCTATGCTTTGCTTTGTTTAACATGCTTTTGTTTGGTTATTTTTCAGTTTTGCTTTGTTTTGTTTTTCATATAAAAAAAAAAATTTTGAAAAATCAGAAAAATACAAAAACAGTGTGTGTTATGTGTACATTGGTACTTGTGTACCTTGGATGGCAATTGAAACAAAGTTTTCTAAACTTTGTATCTCTTGTAACTTAGATGAGCATCTCTATGCACAACTAAGCAAGTGAGCTTTGTGGCTCGTGTTTGTGATGAGTAAGATTAAGTTGTCTCTTGCACTTAACACTCATATCACTCTTTTTGACGGGAAGGATTAGAAAATCCTAAGAGAAAGGCATAAATAACTATCTCACCACAGTTGCCCGCCAATCATAATGACACCTGTATGTTTCGGCATAGCAAAAGTGCAATGTCAATGACATTTGTGTGCTTAGGCATAGCAAAATTGGAATGTTAATGCTTAACATAATTGGGTATTTCTTTTCTATCTCTTATATGCCCATGCATGATATACTTAATAGAAAAATATGCAAAGAAAAATCAAAAGCAAAAAGATCAAAAATGCTTTTAAATATGATTGCAAGCGTGTTTTCTAGGAGATGTAGGAGTTATAGGATGTACCTCAAAGGTGATAATCCCCATCAAACAGTTATGTTTGTGTGTGAGTTAAAGTGATCTTCTCATATCTCAAATCGTCATAACATTTATACACTTATACAATCTTGCGATGTTTTTTACACACGACACGCAATAGTCTTTGCTACTCTTGATACATGTGCAGGTACAATGTGATTTGGCCATCACAAAGTTTTACATGTGTTAATGTATGCTCACTAAACTGTCTTAACTTGTTTTTGAAAAATAAAATTGGTTAGACTTGTTTAGTGTGTGCGTGTGTTTTTGGGATCCATGTGCTTAAAAATTATTGTTGAGAGATGATTTTGAGAGCTTATTATGTTGATTGGATCATTGGTTGAGTTGCATGCTTGATTGCATTCATATCTCTGTTTTTCTCTCCTCGAAAAACTGTTTTTGAAAAACTGGCTTGACACCTCCTCGATACCTTCTCGATAGCTGGCTATCTGTCGAGCTTCCTCAGCTTTTTCTTATCGCAATCTCGCTAGCGCCTCAACACCTGGTGGATCGATCGAGAAAGCTCTTGCCTCCTCGATAGCTTCTCGACACTTGGTGGATCGATCGAGCCTCACTTCTTATGTCTGATGTTGTGTTCCTCGATACCTTCTCGACACTTGCTTTTGTCGAAGGCCATTTTCTCGACACCTACCTCGACAGATGGTTCGACACCTCTCGACACCTCTATCTGTCGAGATTTACTGAGGTTCTATTTAAGCTCCTCGTGCGATCCGCTTCTAATTTCTGTCGATCTCTCTCTCGTTTGCTCTGACTGTTCATCTCCCAAACTCTCTCATCTGACTCCAATCGTGTTCCTCAAGGTTTCTTCAAGCTTTTTCAAGTTTTCTTCACTTGGTAAGCTTCTATTCTCTTTCATTTTCATGCATTTCATGTTTTGAAACCTAGGTTTTTGGGGTTTTTGAAAAATTTTGGGGTTTTTCAAAATTGATGAGTTTTTGTTGAAATTTTGGATGGTTTTCACTTATATGAGTTTGAAATCTCATGCATTGCATCACATTAGCATTATAACCGTATTTTCATGCATTTAAATGTGTGTTATATGTTTGTGTGCTGGTAGGATTGGATTGGGCTGAGCTCATGATGCAATTACTTTTGCATGTCACATGCTCATGCATTCTCTATGCATACGTACTTCTTTTCACATATTCTTAATATTGTGAATTGTTTTGGGACTTTTCTGATTGTCTCTTATTCTTTCTCCCTCTACTGTTGGTTACGTTAGTAGTGTTTATGGCACCGAAACGTAAATCCACTCAATCCCGGAACCCTCTCCATTCCAGGGCATCCTTTTCCTCTTCAGATTCTGCCCCTTTATCTCTTCGGTTCCGTGATGATGATGCTCATAAGGCATTCTCGAAGAACTTTTCTAAACGAGGTGTTCATTCGGAACGCCAAGTTATTTTGGCAGACTTCGGTGACACCGACCTTCCCGATGTCATTCACAGTCGGGAATGGCAGTCTCTTTGTGACGAGCCCGTCACTTGTCCTATTGTGCTTATTCAGGAGTTCTACTCCAACATGCATAGCATTGACTGGTCTGTCCCCCACTTCTTCACTCGTGTTAGGGGTGTTAGCATTCATGTCACACCGCAGCTTGTTGCGGCTGTGCTTCGGGTTCCCAGGATAGAGTTTCTTGACTATCCTAGTTGTGAGCGTCTGCGGACCGTGTCCAAAGATGAGCTTATTTCTGCTTTTTGTGAGCGCCCTTCTGATTGGGGTGAGCGTCAGTTTACACCATGTAAGGCCTTTGCTAAAGGTCCTAGATTTTTGAACATGGTGATGACCTTTGTACTCTATCCACTCTTTTACTACAACTCCATCACAGAGCCTCATGCTCGATTTTTGTTGTCTCTCCTTGAGCATCTTCCTATAAATTTTCCTTCTCATTTCATTCTTTCTATTATAGATGTTTATCTTGATTCGGCGTCCTGTGACAAGCTCATCTTTCCTTTCGCTATTACGAGGATTCTACGCCATTTTTCTGTTCCTTTTCCCTCTTTCGACCATTTTATCTTTATGTGTGCCATAGATGCCGCTACCGTAAAACGTAGTGAGGCACAGTTTAGGTCGCGACAGACGGATTCAGCAGCTCCTCCCTCCCGTTCAGCTCCATCTCGATCTGCTCCATCCATATCCGCTCCCTCCTCTTCTACGAACGATGTGTCACTTGGAGACATCATGGCGTAGCTTCAGCGCATGGATGCTCGCCTCGATACACTCTCCACAGAGTTGTATCAGGTGAATGTCCGTGTTGGCCGCATTGCTGGACGGCAGGCGACCATGGGCGGCTTTGCTCCTGAGGCTACTCCTTCACCACCTCCTCCAGTGGCTTCTGATTCTGAGGATGATGATGATGTTGATGATGATGCTTCGGATGATAATGATGGTGATGCTAGCTTTACCGATTAGATGTCTACTTGACACTTTTACCATTTGTCACTCGTGACAAAAATGAGGAGTAGTTTTGGATATGAGAGTAGTCACTCTTAGGGGGAGAGTTAGTATAGTTTTTTTTTGTTAGGGGGAGTGTTGTTTCTTTTTGAGGGATGTAGTGAGGATATTATGTATCTTTTCTTTTCTTTCTTTTTAGATACATTGTTCTTGTAAATTAGGTCTTGTGACCATATTTATGACATACATTGGACTTGTCTCTTTATATGATGATATATGTTGTTTCTTTCACCTACCTCTTCATGTGTTGTTTCTTTTCTCTCTTTATACACATGCTTCTTATATTTGTATGCAATCTATTATTTCTGTTTCACACAAAGATGCCTTGATGAGTTTTGTTTAAAGTGTTTCATAAATACAGGTTGTCAAAATCTACTTGCCATAAACTCTCTTCTTGCAAAGTTTTTCAAGAGTTTGTGTTAGGATAATTTTTATTGTATTCAACAAGTGAGTATGAGTTGAGTGATTTATGACTTCTCTCATATGTTCATTTGTTTGTTGTGGTTTTGTCACGGATTGCCAAAGGGGGATATTGTTAGGACATATGTGTTTCACTTGTTAGGAACATATGTCATGATTTTATGTAATTGGCTTATCCTTTGACAAAACGCACTTTACTTGTATTTGGGTAGATCTAGGATGTGTTTTAAATACTTCAAGAAACCATGTTTCAAGACCAAGTGTTAAAGCCTTCAAGTCTGTCCAAGAAAACAAGCTGAAAGTGCAAAGTTACTAAAGCTTGATAGTTGGCTCGACAGCTGCATCTATCGAGCTTAAGAAAGCTGTTTTAGCCCTGTGTGCTCGACACCTGCTCGACAGCTACTCGACATCTCCTATTTGTTGAGGTTTATAAATTTCAGAATTCTGATATGATTTTCTTGGGATTCGTGATTATGTGTTTGGGCCTTCTTTTCTCCTAACCCTAAACATATAAAAGGATTGTTTTAAGGGCCGTCAAAGTGTTCACAAGTTGCACAAGCATTGAGCAAATCTTGTTCAAGCAGATTGTGACCGGAGACAAAGTTCTTGCCCTTGTTCATCTTTTTCTCTTGAAGAAGTTGCTGTGTATTTGCACCATAGGGTTTTGTGACCAAGCATCTTCTTGATCTTCATCGTGTGGATGAACTGAAGAACTTTGCAGCCAACAACCTTCTTAGTTGGTGTTTGAAGTCGCGTATTGGGATTCGCATATTGGTTAGTGACGTACTTGGGAGCCGTGCATCAAAAGAGGGGAACTGTCACTACAGAACAAGTCCAATTGGGTATTGGGGTAAGGGTTCAATTGTAGGTTGGTAAGGTACTTGGGATTCCTTTACTTGTAACTGCTTGTTGTGATAATAGTGGAGTTTCAGGAGTGGTGACCTGAAAATCACCCGGTGGGGTTTTTGCCGTTAGGTTTTCCCCATTCGTAAACAAATCACCGTGTTATTTATTTTCCGCTGCATAATTAGTTTATTGGTGATTTGTTTGTGCTACCACGTGTTTGCATGATAAATTAATTAATTAATAACTTGGCTAATTAATTAATTAATTTCTATTACAAAGGGTCAATTCAGTTTGTGGCCTATCAATACCCATTCAGCCCCAGGGCCTTCAACGGAGGAAGAGAGAGGACATTCCTAGAAATCTCCTCCGGATGGGGAATACTCGAGAGCCACTAGTAATGTTCTAAAAAGGGGTTATTTTGACTATGTTGCTGGCCTAAACTGGCTTTTGACCTTATTTGAGACGAAGTGGCCGTAAACAAAATTTTAAACGCGTCAATAATATTGGTGGTTAAAGCGTCCCCCGAGAGCCATAGCCCTGTCCTATCTTTGAGGGTCACAATACAAGATTGGCTACGATGTTGTAAGGTTTTTAGATGAAAGTATTTTGTGTTAGCATCGCCATAATTTAGCCACATGATTCTAGATTTGAGTTGCCAATATAAGTACTCTTGGTGCAAGGTGGTGTTATATTATTGGATAAGCTGTTGTTCCAGTGAGTATAGGAAACCTGAGGGTTTTCTAGTTAGAGCAATTTGGATATCACGAAACCTAGCTAAAAGTCGGTTCTTTCACTGGAATAAATTTCCAAAGTGGTTTTTATTCCAATCTATGATCCTACCTGTTAAGAAATCTAGGCGTTGTTGGAACTTGGAGAGGGAAGAGGAGGATGAAGGAATAGTTTCCGAGGACTTCCAGCTTGTTTTCACTAAGTTGGGAAAGGAAGGGTCTGTGAGCCACATCTGCTCGAACCTAAAAGGCTTTTGTGATTTGCATTACAGTGAGTCAGTATTTAGCAAAATGGGATAATGATCAGATTTAATCCTGGAAAGATGATGTACTTCTGTCTTAGGAAATCGTAGTTTACATTCCACATTTCCTAGACCTCTATCCAACCATTCTTTTATATTATAATGCCAAATCGGGTTTTTATTTTTTTCAATCATAGTTACAGTGATGAGTGATAACTACAACCCTTCCCAAGTTCTCATATTTTCCCTTTGGTCTCTTTGATGAATCAAGATTCTTTACCTTTCTTCTTTACACTAATTTATATCACAGTGAACAAAAGAACAATATAATGATTGTTTCAATTGTTCTTTTCTCCTTTACACTAATTTATATTACAGTGAACAAAAGAACAATATAATGATTGTTTCAATTGTTCTTTCCTGTGAAATTTATTGGCTTCTAAGATTAATCAAGATTCCCTAACTCTTTACCTTGCTCCTTTACACTCATTTATAATCTAGGAAGTACAGACACTTTATTTGGGATGTCGTACTCATGTCATACCTCTATTGTATTTGGGTCTTACTCACCATGTCTTGTTATAATTTTTTAAAAATTGCTTTTATCGCTGACTCATACCTGTATCCGTACCAATACCCATACCAGTGTCTGTGTTTGGGCTTCCTAGTTTGTAATAAAGTGAAGAAAGGAACATACTATATCCGTATCAATACCCATATCCGCCGTGTCCTGTTATAATTTTTTAAAATTTGCTTGTATCATTGATTCATACCTGTATTCGTACCAATACTAATACCTGTGTCTGTGTTTGGGCTTTCTAGTTTATAGTAAAGTGAAGAAAGGAACATTATAATGATTCTTTCAATTGCTCTTTATTGGTCTATGGTGGCAATTTCCTCGCCTTTAGAAATTGTCCCACTATATTTTCTCCTTTCGCTTTCAGTTTCTTATTTTATTTACTAGTAAAGCTTACAAACGGCCTCACTATTCAAAGATGTTCATAGCCATGACAATTCTTCTTTAGCCTAATGAGAGATTAAGAATAATAAACCGCATAAATTTTGTTGGACAAAGAATTAATTATTGTTTTACCAGGTTTGATCTTTGATACGAACAGAAAGACACACACTCAGCTAGCTTACAATACATATGACATATCCAACTTAGAACCTTTGCTGAGGTCTATCATCCAGTTGGATAGAATTCTGCCTAGGTCTATGAAATACAAGATTATTGAGTAGGTGCTAAGCTCAGCAACTCTTGAAATGCAAACGTGGGGAATAATAATTGTGCCCCCATGAATATTGTCTAAATATATGATTTTTACAAAGTCTTGTAAGTTAACTGTTACCTCTTAATGTTTACTGTTTAGGACTGTTACCTCAACTCAAAAATTGCTACAATAGAATAACTAAAAATTAGGTAATGGACCCTAATAATATGATAGCAAGATTCATCATTATAAACCCAACTTCACACTACAATTCTTCTAAAAAAAAAAAATTCATACTACAATGAAGGTAACGCATTGAGTATTTAAATTCTCAGTTTATGATTCTATAAATAAAATAAATAAATAAAAACTTAAGTTTATTCCTATATAAAGAGCCTTTTAAACTTAAGCATTAGAGGCATTGAGAGCCTTTAGGCGGCCACCACATTTGGTGTCCTTTGACTCCCTTCTTTTATTAAATATCCACATCAATTGTGCAATGAACAACAGCTTGATTAATCCTTTTTATTTTTATTTTTTGATCCTTAAGATAAAAGCCTTTTTTTTTTCTTTCCATAAAATGCTTTTCATTTATACCACCTACAATCCACCATTCCCAACCAACTGCGCGCCCAATTAATGAATTATCATGTCTATTCGTTCTAACTACTCAGCTCTGAATTTAAAAAAATAAAAATAAATGAAGCTTCATAAATCATAAATTATAATTTTCTCCCTTTTTCCCATATGTGTGTTAAAATACTTGGTATTCAAAAAAAAAAAAAAAAAAAAAAAAAAAAATCCAAAATGAGCGTTTTTTTTGGGCTCAATAGTGACCTTTAGACAAATCCGAATGTGCACTTGTTGTCTTCTCTTCCTCTCATACTATTTGCCAATTTTAGAAAATTCATATTTTTAATGACATACCATCTGATATATTATTTTTTGAAATAATTAGCTAACAATTTTCAACTACTCTTCTTAATATTAAAAAAATAAAAATCAAATAAAAATTGAGTATCAACTTTTCAAATATATTTGATAACAAATTAGGAGAGTAAGCATTTGTGTACATTGACTTTTCTAAATAACAAACTAGGAAACTAGTTATTTGTGTCCATTGACTTTTCTATATAAACATTATTTTGGAAATTTCCAAAATAAAGAATGAATAATAGTATAATGCATTAATGCTGCTAGCTAAATAATGACACTTTTTTCTTCGGGCTAATTACACTGGTACCCTTGAACTTTATATCATTTTACAATTACCTTTTTAAATTATGAGAATACACGCTTACGTTCTAAATTATAACATTTTTACACTTAGCACCTAAACTATAAGAATGCACAAGGAAGATTTCCACTAGTGTTTCCCCCTCTTTTTTAATAGATTGAAGTTTATCCAAAAAAAAAAAAAAAAAAAAAATCTTTTATCTGTGGCTTAGTCCAAAAGCCTTTTTAGATGTATATCACTATCAGTTTCTTTAAGATCTTTTCCCACTTTCCTGTATGTGTGTTAAAATACTTAGTATTCAAAAAAAAAAAAAGTCCAAAATGAGCGTTTTTTTGGGGCTCAATAGTGACCTTTAGACAAATCCGAATGAGCCCTTGTTGTCTTCTCTTCCTCTCATACTATTTGCCTCCTTTAGAAAATTCATATTTTTAATGACATACCATCTAATATATTATTTTTTGAAATAATTAGCTAACAATTTTCAACTACTCTTCTTAATATTAAAAAAAAATAAAAAAAATAAAAATTGAGTATCAACTTTTCAAATATATTTGACAACAAATTAGGAGAGTAACCATTTGTGTGCATTGACTTTTCTAAATAACAAACTAGGAAACTAGTCATTTGTGTCCATTGACTTTCTAATAAACATTATTTTGGAAATTTTCAAAATAAAGAATGAATAATAGTATAATGCATTAATGCTGCTAGCTAAATAATGACACTTTTTTCTTCGGGCTAATTAAACTGGTACCCTTGAACTTTATATAATTTTACAATTACCTTTTTAAATTATGAGAATACACACTTACCTTCTAAATTATACCATTTTTACACTTAGCACCTAAACTAAGAGAATGCACACTTTACATCATTAAACTATACTCTTTTTATATTTACCTTCTAAATTATGAGAATGCATACTTACTTCTCTGAACTATAACTTAAAAGATGGGGTGCAAAATGTTACACAAGTAAGAGTTTACGGGGGGGGGGGGGGGGGTATGTGTACTATTCCATAGGTAATAGTTTAGGAAAGTAAGTAAATTCCCATAATTTAGAAAGCATGTGTTACATGAGAAATAATTTAGGAAGGTAAGTGTGTATTTTTACGGTTTAGGGGCAGGTGTTAAGTGTGAATATTGTGTGAAACATTTCCTGACCCTGACTGGAGTGTGAACCAATAATTGGCATGGTTTTAAAAACCGGCACGGTGAAAGAACCAAAAAAAGAGCTAATTACCGGTTTTATGGTCGGACTGAGGTCCGACCGATGGTTGAACCGGTGATGTCATAAATAATTTAATTATTATTTATTTAAATTATATAAATAATTAATAAGTTTTTAATATACTAAAACTAACAAACCAATAGTAATAAATATGTTTCCTTTTAAAAAAAAAATACAAGTATATAAGTATATAACATCTTTTTAAAGAATTTAACATAATAACATTACAAAACAATCATCCTTAACATAATAAACTTTCAACAAAACCAAATAAATAAGTTCATTAGTCATTACATTTACATCCAAATGGCAAATAGCAAATAAGTTCATTACATCCAAATAGCAAATAAGTTTTAAAGTTTCAAACAAACAACTACTAAGTTTTAAGACCCAAGCCTCATTTGTTATGAAGAAAATTGAAATCAACATCATCATGTGAACCAAATGCTCCACCACTAGCATCATTATCATCATCCTCATTCTCATCTTCAACTTGAATAGGATGATTTTTATCTCTAAATCCGGGAGGAGCATCAAGATCATCACCAAATGATTCCAGCTAGATGTCTTTTCATCCTATTGATGCCCCCTCCTTTATAATTTTTCCCACAATGTATACATCTATAACTACTTTTTCCGTCTTTCAACTCTTCAGTTATATGATCCCATGCAGGATCACATTTCGCTCTCACAGATGAAGAATTAGCATTAGACCCGGTTGTAGAAGTATGTTCATTAGATGGTACAGAGGTGGACTCCATTTCACTCAACAATTTCAGACTGGCAGCAACCATTTTATCAACAAATAAATTCATCAACACAACATACACAAACAATAGTCAATAATTTCAGACTGACAACAACCATTTTATCAACAAATAAATTCATCAACACAAGATACACAAACAATAGTATAATACTCTGTAAACTATATTTCACAAGCAATAATGCTTTGTAAATCAAATCCAAAACATACACAAAATCACAAATAAACTAAAATGCTATTGTAAACTAATAATTGAAGTTGCCACTTACCAGTGAAGTCACGGAAGGAGAACTTGAGATGAAGCCGAGAACATGAACTGAGAATCTGAGATGAAGTTGGGAGAAATGAAAAAAAAAAAAAAAAAAAAAACAGAAAGAAAATAATATTAATTATTACCTGATGAAGCCAAGAGAAAAAAAAGAAAAAAAAAAACAGAACCGAGAAAATCAAAATCAAGTAATCATAACAAAAGAAAAGAATATTACCCAACACCGAGAAGCAGAGAGTAGAGAGGGTGAGGGCGAGACCGTGAGAGTGAAGGAAAAAAGAAAAAAGAGAAAAACAGAACACTTCACAGCTTCAAACGCTGAGAGGATGAGAAGGGGAAAAAAAATTTTTAGAGGCGTGCGTGAGGAGAGACCGTGAGAGTGAGGCAGAGAGAGTGAGGGATATTCATGATTTCAGAGAGAGTGAGCTTGAGTTGAGTGAGGCAAAGAGGCAGAGAGCTTGAGACCGTGAAAGGGGCGTGAGATGAGGTGTCAGGCGTGAGAGATGAGAGAGTGTTTAGGAGAGGCGTGAGTCATTAGGGTTAGTTTTTAGCCAAAACGACGTAGTTTTAGGCTGGGAAAAGGACAAAAAAACCGGTCAATATCCGTTTTGACCATGCCGGTTCTCGATTATCCGGTTGAACTGGCCTGTTTTCACATTTCCTCAGTTTTTAAGCTATTTCCAGTTTTTAGCCATAATCGGACCAGATTAGAGGTCGGTTCACGGTTGAACCGGTCGGACCGGCCGGTCCGGTCCGGTTTTTAAAACCATGATAATTAGTCAAGAAAGAAAGGGTTGCGTTATAACTTATAAATGGGCATGTGTAGTCCAGTCTTCAAACACCAGTGTTGTTCTTGTTCATCTTTCTTTTCTCTACAAGAAAGATACAATTACTAAGGCCATGAACTCCTTTGCAATGACCAACTCTTCACCAAAATGGCACTCACTGCCATGGTTTTTCATCCTTTTCTTTCTTTCTACCACCTTCCCATTCTTCTCTGTCACTCCCTCTGCCTCTCAAGATATTTACGATGAACACTGTTCATCAACTGTCGCTGACTCCAAACCCAATCAAGTTCCACTCCCAAAATTGCCACTTCCTCGAACACATAATGGTTACTACACTGGTGGTGATAAACTTCACAACCAACACTCGTATTCTTACTATCCCTCTTTCTCAAATTCTATTTCACTTCGCACCAGAGCTGTTCATGAAACTGATAACCCAGGCTTATTCAAGGTTGATCTGAGTTTGACATTTCAAGTCTCAAATATCTACTACCAATATAGGCCTCGAAGAAATTCAGTAACTTTTAACCTACAAGGTTACTGGTCAGAACCAGAGGGGAACCTTTGTGCGGTTGGAACAGGTTTTACTTACTCCAAAGAAGATTATTTGCTCAAGCTTTCTGCTGTTCTTAAGCTCTCTAATCTCACAAAGTCAACTAATATTACTAGTTTGATTACTGGGACTTTAGAGAGTCTGAGTTCTGATAATAAAGATTCCTACTTTGATCCAATTTCCATGTTGTTGTTTCCTCAAATGAATTACAAGTACTCATATGTTTCCGATGATTCTAAAGATCGTTGTTCTGGTGGAAGTGATCATCTTCCAAAAGGCTTGTCACTTAGTTCTCTGCCAACACGCAGTTTCTGTTCAATAGTCACAAGGGCAGTCAATCAATTCAATTTGAAATATTCAGGGGGTTGCGTTTCTGCAAAGAATTGCAGCAATCCTTTGGATAAGAATATCGGATATGTGCCAAATCTTATGTCTTTGAGTGAAATTGAATGTTCTGAGGATAAAGAAAGGATGCGAGTCCTGGTGGAGTTTGCTAACGGGAGCTATATTGATTATTACCGGCATTTCAGTCCCAACATGGCTCTGGTTGGGGAAGGATCATGGGATGAGAGCAAGAATCAGCTCTGTATTGTTGCTTGCCGATTTATGGGCATGGCTCAATCTTTTTCTGATGCTCATCTTGGTGATTGTTCAACCATGTTGAGCTTGAGGTTCCCTGCAGTCTGGTCAATCAGAGGTGTTAGTAGCATTGTGGGACAACTTTGGAGCGAAAGGTCTGTGAATGAATCCGGTTACTTCGATAATATCATGTTTCAAAGTGGTAGCAATCATATGCAAGGCGGTGCCGCTGTGTCTGGTGTGAAGTATGAGTATTCCAAGATTGACATAGCGAGGAAGTCATGCTCAAATCCTGCTAAAACCAAAGGGAAAGTGTACCCAAATGCGTTTTCTCATGAAATGAGATTTGACATGTCAGTGAAAATTTCAAAAGGAAAAATGGGTTGGGGCTATTCTACCCCAATCTCTGTTGATAATCAGCTCCATCAGTACTCAAGCTATATGGAGTCTGAAGAGCCAGCGAATTTCAACAGCAGTGGTCCAGTCAATATCAGCTACCACATAGGCCTCACAACGTACTTGAGTAACTCAACGAGCTCTCCATTCAACACATCTTCAAAATTGCAAGAGAGCTTTGAGATCTTAGCTGAAGGGTTGTATGATGCTGAAACAGGAATCTTGTGTATGGTAGGGTGCAGAACTCTTGACTCAAATGATTATTTGGATTGTGAGATTCTTGTCAATTTTGAGTTCCCTTCAACAAATAAAAGAAATTCAGGTCCTATCAAGGGAACCATTCGAAGCACACGGGAAAAATTTGATAATCTTTACTTTGAAGTTTTAAACTTGACTGCAAATGCTTATTACAGGGATCAAACCTCCATTCGGAGGATGGATGCAGAAATCATCATGGTACTTATCTCCACAACACTTTCATGTGTTTTTGTGGGATTCCAACTCTTTCATGTCAAAAGGCACTCTCATGTGCTTCCCTTCTCCTCACTTGTCATGCTGTCAATTCTCACTTTGGGTTACATGATACCTCTTGTGCTCAACTTTGAAGCCTTGTTCCTGGGAAATTATCGTCAGCAAAGAATATTCCTTAACAGTGGTGGATGGATTGAAGCAAATGAGGTAATTGTAAGGATGGTTGGAATGGTAGTTTTCTTGTTTCAATTCCGTCTTCTGCATAGAACATGGTCCGCAAGAAGGGGTGAAGGAAATCAGAAGGCTTTGTGGGTTGCTGAGAAGAGGGTTCTCTTTGTGGTTTTACCATTATGTGCAGCTGGGGCTTTAGTAGCTGTGATAGCCAACTGGGTGAATAATGAAAATGTTGCGATGGTGAACAGTACCTTAAGAACCAATGCACGTTCTTATTGGCGTGATTTAAAATCTTTTGCTAGTTTGGTCTTGGATGGGTTTCTTTTGCCTCAAATACTGCTCAACCTGTTTTTGAACACCAGAGAGAGAGCTCTCTCTTGTGCATTCTACATGGGGAACACTATAGTCAGATTACTACCTCATACATATGATCTTTACAGGGCTCACAATTATTTCCACCAGTATGATGGGTCATACATATATGCAAAT
This sequence comes from Notholithocarpus densiflorus, assembly GCA_030021035.2. NCBI lineage: Eukaryota > Viridiplantae > Streptophyta > Magnoliopsida > Fagales > Fagaceae > Notholithocarpus > Notholithocarpus densiflorus. Next base: position 2,480,833 of record JARYZH020011361.1, on the reverse strand, counting down.
CCTGGTGCAGATTTTTATTCCACTGCTTGGGATGTGGTTATCCCTCTTGGGGGTTTGGTTTTTGCATTGATCATTTTCTTGCAGCAGCGGTTTGGTGGTCGGTTCATCCTTCCTCGGAGGTTTAGAGAGTTAGAAGGGTATGAAAAGGTGCCTGTGGTTAGTGACGCATAATTTCCAGAGGAATCTTACATTCCCCATCTATGGCTTTTTACATATATTGAGCATGTTGTATGTTTTGTAAGTTATCTGTATGATCTCTTTAGGCTATCTTTCTTGTAATTCAGTTTATGGCTCTGTCAATACCTGTCCTAGCTGATGTTATCTCTATTTGGTGGTGCTTTATTTCATATATCTATAAGGATCAGATTCCATGAATCTGAGTATGACAATTAAAGAACCAAATATTTTGTAGTTTTACTCTGCCTCTTTATACTACTCCTTAACACGCATTTGTGATTCAATTAATTAGGACACTTCGGTATGAAAAAACAACTTGCGTCCACCATCTAACAGGCTCCGTGAAAAAATAAAGCCTTGAAACGTCAGTGTCACTAGTGAATAAATAGGTTGTATCCAATCTGTAATCACATGTACTTCAATGTCTGGCGTGTAACAGAAGATAAATAGCTTATACATGTATTTTCCACTCGGGTCCTACTTCAAGTCCATCAAACGAAGCCCAAATGAAAGCTTTAGCAAATGGGTTAGTGTAGTTGGGAAAATTTTCTTGGACTACAAAAGGTAATAGTAATGGGAATCAGAGGGAACTTTGATTTGCTTATTTTACAGCTACTAGTACTGGCACATTGCTTTGCCTTGTTTACTTCCTGAAATAAACCCAAGTCAATCCCAAAAAAAAAAAAAAAAAAAAAAAAATCTGGTAGAAATTTCCTTAGCTTTTTGATATTATTAATACTTAATTCTCAAAAAAAAAAAAAATCCTCAAAAAAAAAAAAAAATTAACACTTAATTCTTTGCCCCTTTTGGATACTTGTTTCAATAACCAATAACAGTTTTTTATAAACAACCTTACTGTGTTCAATGATACTCAAAGCCCTGACAGCTCTTCTTTAGCCTAATGAAGGATAATGAATACTTTCAAAGAAGATTATTTTTGAATACTTCTAGAAACTCGGTAAAGGATATCTTGTACTCACGGTATACATTGAGCGCCCTCACAATATGTGGGTTGCACACACTGGTGGGGACCACATATGGAGAGAGATCCATTGCATGTATTATATACATTCTCCAGAAATTAAGAGGCTCTGGACTGACAAACCTTAAAGAGCTTACCTAGACTCATCTAACCCCAAGAGGCCCAAAACCGGATTTAGCCGGACCGACTCCAGATCCATCTTTTGAAACTCGGCACCTTTTCCTCATCTACTCTTACCCTTAATTATACATGGTAAACGGTTGGTCGATTGGGTTCGGGTCCAAAACTGATTGACTAAAACAGGTTGTTATTTGACTTATTTCAATAACCCTTATCCGGTCTTTGATGGGTCATATTAATATGGGATGATTCTTATTTTTTTCACATACAGAAGAAAAACTTTAACATACTTTCTAACATTTTTTTTTTCATATTTCATTCAATACAAATAAATTTTTTTTTTAAATACTCAAAGAATAAAGCTAAATAATATATAAAGGACAAAGTTTAACTATAACTTCTACTAAAAAATTAAAATGACTATATATTTTGAAAATTTAACTATTGAATTGCATTTTCTTTATATTATTAACACGTATGGAAAATTTTGTACTACTCAGATGTGATTTATTGAAAACTTTTTTATACATAATTTAAGACTACAAAAACTTGAAGTTTTAATATTTAATTGATAACATAGCTATTGATTTTTGAACTTTTGGAGAATTTTCAAGCATGCTAGATATAAGAAAACAATGAAATCTAATGGTAAATTTGTCAACATTTACATCTAATAAAAAGATATTGAGTGGAGTTATAGCCAAACTTTGTCCATAAATAAATCCTTTAGTTTCAAGTCTTACAATTAATTATAATAGTCTACTAGTCTAATAATTCCAAAAAAAAAATAAATAAAATGTGTATACATATTGTAAATGATACATGAAATAAAGTTAAATCATCTATAAAATAGGTGTGCTTTCAAAGTTGTTTTTTTGCTGAAATTTGTCAAAATTATAGTTGTACTTAAACAAAAAATTTGATGCATTTATACAGTTGCATAAAAGCAAATAAGTTAAAAAGTCAAAAGAAAAATATTGATCCAAAACGCATAAATTATATACATCGTTAAAAATAAAATATAATACATTAGATAAAAAAAATAAAAAGAAAAAAAAATCTATAATAAACTCAATAGAAGTTGTAGATCTGACACTAAAAACATTTGTATTTAGAATTGCTCCTCAAGTTGACGAGTAACGTCACAAGTATTTTTATCTATGACATAGAAAATTTAATATAAATTTAGTACATGATGAGTAGTGTAAAATTGTCGTCCATAAAGTGACCATCATTATTAAGGACGATCGTCATTACTAAAGACGATTGTCATTACTAAGGATGACCTTTATTACTAAGGACGATCGTAAGCACACATTAATGCTCAGATATAAATTCCTCACTTAAATGGCACAAGTGTAACGAACGTACGGCCTTTCTAGCCACCAGCTCGTAGCTGTTATAACTATCTCAAGCTGACCATTACACAGTCGTTACAGGACATTGAATGTGGATGGCTATTAAATGAGCATTTTAGCCTCCAGCTCAACCATAACTAATGGATAGCGATAAAACAATCGTCCATATTGCAAACCGTTCATGTTAATGACGAGTAAAAGTATGGACAGGTAAACGCATTAGTTCCAGACATCATTTAATGTCCAAATGATAAATGAGCACAGAGCCGTTACTGTCGTCTAATTATGCGCATTTAATGGCCGTTACAGACGTTAAAGGGTTGAGGATAAATGGTCATTATTAGACCAAAAATCCTCCAGCTGTGGTACAACGTTAAAGAGGCCAGTAGATTGAGCATTTACTCACACAAGGGCTATATAAAGCCAGGAAAGACAATTAAGTAAGGCATGTTGAACACACACACAAATTACTCTACAGATTATAGATTTCTAAAGAGTTTAAGCTAATTTAAGTATCGGAGGGTCCTTGGCAGGCCCCAAACTTGTGTCATTATCTGCTTTGTGCTTTTTTTGGTACAGGATCTCCAGGTCGTCCATAGTACTGACGAGCTCCAGGTCGTCCATCGTACTGATGAGGAACATCCTGATGAGGTGAAATTCTGCTTCATCAGTTTGGCGCCGTCTGTGGGAACGACAGGCTATCAATCAATAAGCCATTGAATTCTCTACTGACTAAGTTCCTTAGAACGGATGGACTCTACCACAACTACGCCGCCGAACCCCGTAGTGATGGCTCAACAAATCCAAACACTAACAGCCAATGTGCAAGAATTGAAGAAACAAAATGAAGACTTGAAGCGGAAAGTGTGTTCAAAGGGCATAAATACGTCACAGTCACTGTGTAATCGCAATGACAATGACGACGAAACCCATAGTCCAGGAAATAGTGGAAGAGAAACTTCTAAGCACACCGCACAGTCGACTCATGGCAACGTTCAGATGATGAAAAACATGAGGAAGGAATTAGACGAAATCAAGAACGCCATGAAGGGAAAGATAACGATAAATCTTGATGGCATGATCAAGAGGACATACTCACCCTTCACTACCAGCATTTTGGAGTGCCCCATTTCCTCCCAAATTTCGTCTCCCATAGCTGGAGGTTTACGACGGCACTAAGGATCCCCTAGATCACATAGGAGCATTCAAGACAATATTAAATCTCCAGCAGACCCTATACAAGGTAATTTGTAGATCATTCATAGCAACCCTCAAAAGAGTAGCAAGAGTGTGGTTTAACAAGCTGCCTATGGCATCTATCGCGAACTTTGAGCAACTAAGTGACTCTTTTGTACGCCATTTCATTGGGGGCCAACACCATAAGAGGCCCACCTCATACCTACTAACTGTGAAGCAACAAGAAGGGGAAACCCTGAGAGAGTATGTAAAACGCTTCAACAAAGCAGTGTTAGAAATTGATCAGGTGATAATGACGACCTTTCAAGCAGGGTTGAATAATCATGACCGTGTCTTCTCTCTAGGGAAGACTCCGCCAACTACAATGACAGGCCTCCTATTCAAAGCCCAGAAGTACATGAACAGAGAGGATGCATTAACGGCAAATGGAGTAGATGGCAAGCGAAGGATGGAAGAAATCGACGAGCTCCAACAAAAAAAGAAGGAGAAGAAGGATCGATCCCCCAGTCAAAAGAATGACAACGAAAATACGTAGGCTTATACAAGATTGACAAGTATTCCAGAAGTGGAACTTGTTACCTCGAATCACTCAATGGCAAACAGTTACCTCGTCCATGGAATGTAGAGCACTTCAAGAGGTATTATTGCTAGTTAGATGACGTTTTCAATTTTCTTTTATCAAACTGTTTTCTAAGCAAGAATGAATAAGGGGGCATTTTTTCCCCACATGAATAAATGTCGTTCTCTTGAAAGATCTAAAAGTATTATTTACCATACAAAAGGAAAAAAAAAATTTCAAGAAAAAAGCCCGTCATTGAAAGTCCAACGAGTAAAACCAAGTAGACGATGAAAGTCTTGATAGGAGTAAAATCATCACATAAGGTTCAATTTGGACGAGCATGATCATAATGACGATCAAATTCTCAAAGCGAGAGTAAGTCATATGATTAAATTCGCATGGTTGAAAACCGACGAGTACAATCATAATGACGATCAAATTCTCAAAGCAAGAGTAAGTCATATGATTAAATTCGCATGGTTAAAAACCGACGAGCATGATCATAATGACGATAAAATTCTCAAAATGAGAGTAAGTCATATGATTAAATTTGCATGGTTAAAAACCGATGAGCATGATCATAATGACGATCAAATTCTCAAAGTGAGAGTAAGTCATATGATTAAATTCACATGGTTAAAAGCCGACGAGTACAATCATAATGACGATCAAATTCTCAAAGCAAAAGTAGGTCATACGATTAAATTCGCATGGTTAAAAACCGACGAGCATGATCATAATGACGATCAAATTATCAAAGCGAGAGTAAGTCATATGATTAAATTCTTATGGTTAAAAACCGACGAGCATGATCATAATGACGATCAAATTCTCAAAGCGAGAGTGAGTCATATGATTAAATTCGCATGGTTAAAAGCCGATGAGTACAATCATAATGATGATCAAATTCTCAAAGCAAGAGTAGGTCATACGATTAAATTCGCATGGTTAAAAACCGACGAACACAATCATAATGACGATTAAATTCTCAAAGCAAGAGTAAGTTTTATGATTAAATTCACATGGTTAAAAACCGACGAGTAGTTTTTCTAAAAAGGAAAACAAAAATCAAGGCGCGCGGGAAGTTTAAGAAAACTTCGCACGCACAACCAATGAAGAGAAGGCATGTGTCAATCACTTAACAAGAAAATTGCCTCGCATTAAATGTGATGGGACGAGAATCTCGGGACACGAAGGGGAGATTGAACTGCCAAAAACCTTTCATATTCCTATGCTCGTCCAAACAAAGGATGACAAAGGAATAAAGGGGGCAACTGACGAGTAGTGTAAAATGGTCGTCCATAAAGTGACCGTCATTACTAAGGACGACCATCATTACTAAAGATGATCGTCATTACTAAGGACAATAGTCATTACTAAGGATGACCTTTATTACTAAGGACGATCGTAAGCACACATTAATGCTCAGATATAAATTCCTCACTTAAATGGCACAAGTGTAACGGACGTACAGCCTTTCTAGCCACCAACTCGCAACTGTTATAACTATCTCAAGCTGACCATTACACAGCCGTTACAGGACATTGAATGGGGATGGCTATTAAATGAGCATTTATGCCTCTAGCTCAACCATAACTGATGGATAGTGATAAAACACTCGTCCATATTGCAAACCGTCCATGTTAATGACGAGTAAAAGTATGGACAAGTGTAAACGCATTAGTTCCAAACAACATTTAATGTCCAAATGATAAATGAGCACATAGCCGTTATTGCCGTCCAATTATGCACATTTAATGGCCATTACAGACGTTAAAGGGCTGGGGATAAATGGTCATTATTAGACCATAAATCCTCCAGCTGTGGTACAACGTTAAAGAGGCCAGTAGATTGAGCATTTACTCACACAACCTAAAGCCAGGAGAGACAATTAAGTGAGGCATGTTGAACACATACACAAATTACTTTACAGATTATAGATTTCTAAAGAGTTTAAGCTAATTTAAGCATCGGAGGGTCCTTGGTAGGCCCCAAACCGGTGTCATTATCTGCTTAGTGCTTTTTTTGGTACAAGATCTCCAGGTCGTCCATAGTACTGACGAGGAACATACTGACGAGCTCCAGGTCGTCTATCGTACTGACGAGGTGAAATTTTTCTTCATTAGTACACAAAAATATATTGTAAATGAATCAATAAAAAATTATGTTTAAAATTTGTAATAAATGCTTGATAAGCGGGTTTGATTGGAGCATTTATGGGGTTGACCCACATAGACATTTATAGGGTAAACTACATATTTGGTCTTTAACCTTTGTTGTAAATGTCAATTTAGTCCCTAATGTTTCAGAGGTGTTAGTTTAGTCCTTAACCTTTTGGTACTGTGTCAAAATAGTCATTGCAGTTAAGTGATGGATGTAAAATGCTGACATGACTAACAAAGATATTAAAATATTATTATTTTTGCCAAGTAAGTTGTCACGTGCCCTTCAATTAAAAAAAGAAAAAAGAAAACTAATTGATTGGGAACATAATCCACTGTGAAAGGAGAACAAAGGGGAAGGGGGGGAGAGAGATCGGAGAGTTTGAGAGTGCTCAATCTATGGCGACGGCGACGGCGACCCATCCATCCACGGTGAAGCTGATATAGCTCATGGAGAGGCCCGATTGAATGGAGATCAGCGACCCACCCATCACAAAGCTAGCGCAACGCTTTCCTCATCGCCCCCATCCTTGTCTTTTATGTTCATTAACCGCTTCAGCACAACGCTCCTTTGTTCCTCACTCATCTCATCATCCGCATCAACAAACTCAATCAACTCATCAAGCGCCTGAAGAATCATTCAGTAATATATTACTAGATCGTGTCTGTGTGACTGTGTCCTCCATATAAGTCAACAAGTGTTATGCCTTTCACAAAATTTCTATTTTATTAGATCGTGTTTTGATTTTGAATTTTTTATTTATTTTATAAAGTGGTATATCTAGTTGTTATTCTTGTTTGAAATGTATCTTGAGGATTATTTTATTTGTTTAATTCTAATTTACAATAGTTTTCATTTGGATTGTTTGTTGATTCCGTAATCGTTGTTTTTGTTGTTAAAATAAATTATGAAAATATAAAATGAATTCGGGACCTTTGTTTTAGTTTTTCGGGATTTTTTTGAGAAAAAATTTTGATTTCCGGTGGTTGTATCAATTTTGCTGTAGATGGGTAAGTTGCCATCACTATTGACTGAGCACTCTTAAAGTCTTTGATAGGCCAAGAATGTATTGACCCCTTGTGATGAATTAACCAATTAATTAGCCAAGTTGATTAATTAATTCAATTAACATGCAATATGCGTGGTAACACAAACAAATCACCAACTAAGTTAATATGCAGCGGAAAATAAAGTTGACACGATGATTTGTTTACAAATGGGAAAAACCTCCAAGGCAAAACCTCACCGGGTGAAATTAAGGTCACCACTCCTGAGAATCCACTATTATCACAACAAGCGGTTACAAGTAAAGGAATCCCAGTAAGTTATACCAACCTACAGTTGAACCCTTACCCCAATACCCAATTGGACTTGTTCTGTAGTGACAATCTCTCTTTTTCAATGCACGGCTCCCAGTACGTGACTAACCAATCGATGCACGGATCCAAGTACGTGACTAACCACCAACTTGAGAAGGATGTTGGCTGCAAAGTTCTTCAGTTCATCAACATGATGAAGATCATGAAGCTCCTTAGTTACAAAACCCTACGGCGTACAAACACAGCAGCTTCTTCAAGAGAAAGATGAACTAGGGCATATGTCTCCGGTCACAATATGCTTGTGAAAAACTTTTGCATTAAGTTGCATTAGCTGTGACGGCCCTTAAAATAATCCTTATATATGTTTAGGGTTGTGAGAAAAGAAAGCCTAAACATGTATACACGGATATGTGTGAAATCAAATCTGAAAAACTGATTTTCATAAATCTCGATAGATAGGTTATCTATCGAGCAGCTGTCGAGAATCGGGCTGAAGATCCCTTTTAAACCTCGATAGATGCTATCTGTCGAGCTAGTTGTTGAACTTTAAAATGCAGCACATTTTCACTTGTTTCTTGGACAGATTTGCATGACTTTAACACTTGGACTTGGACTCTTGTTCCTTGAAGTATTAAACACATCCTAGATCTATCCAATTACAAGTAAAGTGCATTTTGTCAAAGAATTAGCCAATTCTAGATGACATATGTTCCTAACATGATTCACATATGTCCTAACAATCTCTAATCTCTCTTCCCCCTTCCCCTTCGTTCCTTTCTCACAATGGATTCAGTTCCCAAATTATTAGGCCGAAGATTTTTTTTTTTTTTTTATTTATTAATTAAAGGACATGTGGCAACTTACTTGGCGAAAATAATAATATTTTAATATGTCTGTTAGTCTTGTCAGGATTTTTCATCCACCACTTAACGTCAAGGGCTATTTTAACATAATATCAAAAGGTTAAGGATTAAACTGATACATCTAAAACGTTAGGTACCAAATTAACATTCACTATAAAAGTTAGGGACCAAATATGTAGTTTGCCCAAAAATTATATTTAAAATTTATAATAAATGCTTGATAAGTGGGTTTGATTGGAGCATTTATTGGGTTGACCCACGCAGACATGTGAAAATCAAGCACGGTTAGAAACTTATTGAACTAAAATGGGTTACTATTCCTATTTTTCATACCTTATTTTTTCCGTTTAGATTTGAACAAGTTAGCTAGTCCTGTCGAATCTTAGCAGGTCTACCATTAAGAACCAATTCAAGATCCAACAAAACATGTCTTCATTTCCTACCCAACCACCTACAATTAAAAAACACGATTGAAAATTAAATTAATTCTAAAAATATTAATTGATATCCATAACAAATGAAATAAACAATTTAATAGAATTATAATTGTTATATATATAAATATATATATATATATATGAGTAGCATATAAATGGTCGTCTGTCACTCGCAAACCGTCCATAACAATGACGAGTAAGAGTATGGACGAGCGTAAGTGCATTAATTCTAGACAACAATCAATGATCAAGCAATGAATAGCACGGAACCATTATTCTCGTCCAATAATGCAGAATTAAGGGTCGGTTACAAACAGAAAGCGTTGGGATTAAATGGCCATCATTGAGCATTAATTCCTCTCGCTACAGTGTAACGTTATACTGAGTATTAACTCAGCATAAGGCTATATAAAGCCAAGAAAGACAGGTAAAAAAGGACACGAACACACAATTGCTCTATAGATTATAGATTTCCAAAAGAAAATAAGCTAACTTAAGCATCGGAGGGTCCTTGGCAGGCCCCAAACCGGTGCCACTATCTACTGAGTGCTTTCTTTGACACAAGATTCCAGGTCGTCCATCGTACTGACGAGGAACATACTGACGAGATGAAATCTTGCTTCATCAGTTTGGCGCCGTCTGTGGGAAATCGGCCATAAGCCATTGAATTCTCTATCCACTAAGTTTCTCAGAACCGATGGACTCAAGTACGACCACACCACTAGATCCGGTGGTAATGGCCCAACAAATTCAAGCACTAACGACTTATGTGCACGAATTGATGAAACAGAATGAAGAGTTGAAGTGGAAGGTGTGTCCTGAGGCTACGAGTATATCGCAGTCTCGACGTCACAATGACAACGACGACAAGGTCCAGAGTCCAGAGAATAGCAGAAGAGAAACTTCAGAATACACTGCGCAGTCAACTTGTGACAGTGATTAAATGATGAAGAATATGAGGAAGGAGTTAGACGAAGTCAAAAATGCCATGAAGGGTAAGACAGCAATAAACCTTGATGGAATGATCAAGAGGACAGACTCACCCTTCACTGCCAGTGTTTTGGAGTGCCCTTTGCCTCCCAAATTTCGTCTCCCTCAGCTAGAAGTTTACAATGGCACTAAGGATCCCCTAGATCACATAGGGGCGATCAAAACAATTTTGAGACTCCAGCAGACCCCAGATAAAGTCATTTGTAGAACATTCCCAAAAACCCTTAGGGGAGCAGCAAGGGTATGGTTCAGTAAATTGCCCGCGGCTTCCATTGCAAATTTTGACCAGCTGAGTGACTTCTTCGTCCGTCACTTCATTGGGGGTCAACACCATAAGAGGCCCACCTCCTATTTGCTAACCGTAAAACAGTAGGAAGGAGAAACCCTGAGAGAATATGTGAAGCGTTTCAACAAAGCAGTTCTAGAAATTGACGAAGCAGATGATCAGGTGATAATGACAACCTTCCAGGCTGGGTTGAACAATCCTAACCTCGTTTTCTCTCTAGGGAAGACTCCTCCAACTTCAATGACGGATCTGTTGTTCAAAGCACAAAAATACATGAACGAGGAAGACGCGTTGACTGCAAAGGAACTAACGGGCAAGCGAAAGAAGGATGAAAACATAGAGTCTTAGGGCAAGAAGAAGGAGCGCAAAGACAATCTCATGGAAGCTAATACTAGCAAAAGTGGCCTGGACACATCGTCAAAGAAAAAGCTGAATTTCACCCCTTTGCTATTGCTCGTGGACAAGATTCTCATGTAGGTAAAGGACGACCCTGCACTGAAATGGCCCAAACCATTGAGCTCGTCCTCAAAACGGAGAGATACGAAGAAATACTATCGCTTCCATAAGGACCATGGTCATTACATTGACGAGTGTCGAGATTTGAAAGAACATATAGAGGAGCTGATCCAGAGGGAAAAACTTCAAAAGTTTGTTAAGAAAGATTATCAAGCCTGCTAGCGAACATAGGAGAAGTCTACTGACAACCATAAGGAAGAAGATCGGGACAATCTCAAGCCAATCGTGGGAGAGATAAGGACAATCACCGGAGGACTGGTCGTTGGGGGATCATTTAAGTCCCTAAGAAAGGCAGTCCAAAGGCAAGTGAACAGTGTTCATATCAAACACCCAATAGCAAAAAATCATCGTACTAGGAATGACGACATTGTTTTCTCCGAGCGAGATGTGAAGGGGATCAAGCAGCCACATGATAACCCCCTTATCATTATGCACCATTAAAAGGTTCAACACCCGAAGAGTGCTGGTGGATAATGGAAGCTTGACAAATATAATGTACATAACGGCTTTCCAGTAGATGAAGTTGGATCCAAAATGCCTCAGACACTTCGGAACCTCGCTGGTCAGTTTCAGTGGAGACCATGTCTATCCATAGGGCATCATTTCATTGCAGATTACAGTAGGGACTTACCCTGCTCAGGTGACGAGGATGGTAGACATTTTGATCGTCGACTTCCCTTCGTCTTACAATGTGATTCTTGGACGATCAACCCTTAATCGCCTTAAGGCAGCAACTTCCACATACTGCTTGAAAGTGAAATTCCCAACCCCCCACGAGACTGGAGAAATTACTGGAGACCAAATTTTAGCTAGGGAATGTTACCAAGCAGTCCTGGTATCTAGAGAAAATTACACTTGGATGGTAGAAGAAGAACCCCCCAAACCCATGGAGGAAGCGGAAAATATTGAGCTAGTGGAAGGAGACCCATCCAAAACCATCAAGGTAGGAAAAGAGCTCCAACGGTCCTTGAAGGACGAGTTAATGAAGTTTTTGAAAAAGAACTTGGATGTCTTTGCATGGAGCCATGACGATATGCCAGGGATTGATAGACAAGTAATAGAGCACAATCTCAATGTCGACCCAACAAAGAAGCCCGTTCAACAAAAGAGACGAATATTTGCTCTAGAACGGAATAAAGTAGTTATGGAAGAGGTGGAAAAGCTTTTAGCTACTGGATTCATTCGAGAAGTCTATTATCCCAAATGGTTTACCAATGTTGTCATGGTAAAAAAGTCCAACGGAAAATGGAGAATGTGTGTGGATTTCATCGACCTAAACAATGCATGCTCCAAAAACAGTTTTCCCCTTCCTAGAATCGACTAGCTCGTTGATTCGACAGCTGGTCATGGACTACTAACCTTCATGGATGCTTTTTCAGGTTATAACCAGATCCTAATGAAGGAAGAAGATCAGGAGAAAACTGCGTTCGTCATTATAAAGTCATGTCGTTCGGACCGAAGAACGTAGGTGCCACCTACCAAAGATTGGTAAACTAGACGTTCAACAAGCAAATAGGCAAGAATATGGAGGTCTATATGGATGATACGCTCGTAAAAAGCAAGGAAGCTAAAACCCACCTTGAATACCTCCATAAGACGTTCGATACTTTGAGAAGGTATAGAATGAAGCTCAACCCTGCGAAGTGCCTTTTTGGGGTCTCATTAGGAAAATTCCTAGGTTTCATGGTATCTCAGCGAGGAATTGAGGCGAATCCAGAGAAGATCAGAGCCATACTTGACATGACTTCTCCTAAGACAATCAAGGAGGTGCAAAGGCTGACCGGGCAGGTGGTAGCATTAAACAGGTTTGTCTCGAAGGCCATTGACAAGTGCCTCCCTTTCTTTAAAACTCTAAAGCAGGCTTTTCATTGGACGTGTAGACACTCGATTTTGCACCCATGATTTAATCAAGGAAGATGACTGGAATGACCATCCATGTACCCAAAAAATCATGATTGCATTACATGGATTAATTCATTCATTGCATGTCATAAAAATAATCTTGAGATTCTAACGGTCACAATAGTGTGTTCGGTTTCCAAATTGGACCGTCGGATTGAAAGATATCACATGATCAAGTTTGCATGGTCAGCATGCATTGTGTCTAGGTAGAGTCGACCACGCATGATTGATTTAAATTAATTCTGATTGATTAAAAAATTAAAATGAATTAAATAATTTTGTGATTGGTTGACAATTAGTGTCTAAAATAGGATTGCTTGCATAGGAATAAAAGGGATAATTGGATAACAATAAAATTGTGGATAATCTGAACTTTATCAAAGTTTATTTTAGGATATTTATCTACAAGATAATTGTTCTTGAAAAGACCTGAATTATCCAGAAAAGAGATAAAAATCTTAGGATACGGATTGAAAACATATCTAAGTGCAAGGACCGGCCTAAGGAAACCTAAAAAAGGAGTCCAAAACGCACCCGAAAACGAAAGTGCGATCGGCACTTTAAAAGTGCCGAATTGCACTCTTTTGGGCTTTGGCCCAATTCTCTTCGAGTGCCGATAAGGCACACCCTTTTCAACTTTTTTACAGAAAAACGCGTCCCGATTCACATTCTACTCGTGGTTGCTTATTTTTTAAGCATTCCGGTCTCTATAAATAGGGACTGGATCCCAAAATTCAGGACATTCTTTTACACTCTAGGAGAGACACTTTTTGACACTCTCAAATTTCTCACCCCCTTTCTAGTATTCTCTCTTAAACTAGGGTTTTAAGGTTTCAAAGATAATTGCATAAATTTCTTTAAACCCTAAAACATCCTCTCAAGAAGAAGAAGTGCTCCATGCAAGAGGTTGTTTCTGATTACCCTTTTCTTTTCTTTATGCTTTTCTTGTAGTAAAGATGCATGTTTGTATATATTTTTTAGTTTAGTTGTTTCAAGTATCCATAACATGAATTGCGGATTTATTTTGTCAAAGCATGTTCTTAATTCCTTTATTATTGTTGTGATCTCTTTCTTATTTTCAAAAATCTTCATCTCAACAATTCTTTTTCTTTAAAACAAAAACAGATCTACATCTTCCTTAGATGTAGATTTGATTTTTCTTAAAACAAAAATGGATCTACATCTTCCTTAGAGGTAGATCTAAATTTTCCTCAAATTAAAAACTGATCTGCATCTTCCTTAGATGCAGATCTGAAGTTTTTTATTTTTATTAAAACAAAAACGGATTTACATCTTCCTTAGATGTAGATTTGAATTTTTCTTAAAGCAAAAACGGATCTACTTCTTCCTTAGAGGTAGATCTAAATTTTCCTCAAATTAAAAACTGATTTGCATCTTCCTTAGATACAGATATGAAGTTTTTGATTTTTCTTAAAACAAAAACGGATTTACATCTTCCTTAGATGTAGATCTGATTTTTTCTTAAAACAAAAACGGATCTACATCTTCCTTAGAGGTAGATCTAAATTTTCCTCAAATTAAAAACTGATTTGCATCTTCCTTAGATACAGATCTGAAGTTAAAAAAAAAAAAAAAAAAAAAAAAAAACTGATTTGTATCTTCATCAGATACAGATACAGATTTGTTTTTTTTTTTTTTTTTTACCTATGCGGATTTTGAAATAAAGAAAATGATCATGCATGATTGTGTTTGTTTTATTTAATACATGTAGCATGAATTTATTTCATGAATGAAATTCTCTTCTAAAAAAAAATCTTTTTCATATTTTTTGAACATACAAAAACAGATCTGATACTTTTTTCAAATCAAAAGATTTTGTTTTGTAAAAACAGATTTGATTTTTCTTTCATTAACAAACCAATTTTTTTAAGTTCTCAAAAACAGATCTGATTAATCCATGAAAAATCCAAGATACAACAGCCAATGTATCATAAGTCAGGCTTTCTAGGGCGCCGAAGCAAAGTACCCACGCATGGAGAAGATGGCCTTCTCATTAATTGTGGCTTCCAAGAAGCTTCGTCCTTACTTCCAAGCCCATGCCATCATGGTTATGATGGATCAACTAATCCGAAAAGCTATAAGCAAACCAGATGCTGCAGGTCGTATGATCCAATGGGCTGTTGAGCTAAGTCAATTTGATATCAAGTACAAGCCAAGAATAGCAATTAAAGCTCAAGCTTTAGCAGATTTTATTGCATAATTCACTCTTCCAAACCTTGATCGGGAAGCAGAGTATTGGACAATTTGCGCAGATGGCTCATCTGTTGCAGGGCTCGGAGGCATTGGTATCATAATGACGTCACCCGAGAAGGACATCCTTAAGTATGGGGTTCAACTCTAGTTTCCAACAACAAACAATGACGCAGTGTATGAAGCAATCCTTGCTAGCCTGAGAATTGCAAGAGCCCTAGAGATCAAGAATTTTAGATTGAGGACTGATTCTAAGCTAATTGTTAGTCAAATAACTAATGAATACGAAGCAAAGGAAGAAAGAATGAAGAAATACCTCCAGTTGACGATCCAACTCATTGACGAGTTTGATGATGTCAAATTCGAGCAAAACCTAAGGGAAGACAACTCAGCTGCTGACGAGGTCGCTAAACTGGCATCAACTGAAGATGCCTCAGCAACTACAGAATTGTTCATGGAAGTCCAGAAAATCCCCAGTATCGATGGACTGCAGACCCTTTCAGTTCAACAACCAAACACCTGAATGGACCCAATCCTGTCTTACATCAGAGACGGCCAACTTCCATCTGACTCGTCAGAAGCAAAGAAGGTCAGAGTCAGAGCAACAAGGTTCACTGTCTTGAATGGTGAACTCTACAAGAGAGGATTCTCGATGCGATACTTGAAATGCCTGCTGAAGAAGCGATGTGTGTGTTGCGAGAAATACATGAAGGCGTATGTGGTAACCATTCAGGACCTCGATCTCTGGTGGGAAAGATGGTTAGGGCAGGCTACTTTTGGCCAACTATGCAAAAAGACGCAGTTGAACTTGTTAAGAAATGTGATAAATGTCAGCGGTTCAGAAATGTGCAGCATATACCTGGAGAATTACTGACGAGCATCTCCTCACCATGGCTATTTTCCACATGGGGGATTGACATCGTCGGTCCACTTCCTCGAGGGAAGAAGCAAGTGAAGTTTCTGCTCGTTGCAATTGATTACTTTACCAAATGGGTCGAAGTAGAGCCACTAGCAGTAATCATAGAAGGCAAGATACAGACCTTTGTTTGGAAGAACATTGTCTGTAGGTTTGGAATTCCTAAAACGATCATCTCTGATAATGGTTGGCAGTTTGACAACCGAAAATTCAGGGAATTTTGTGTAGAGCTGGGGATACAAAACTACTATTCGTCACTTGGGCATCCACAAGCTAATGGGCAGACAGAAGTAACAAATCGTACTTTGCTTAAGCTCATCAAAGCACGACTTTAGGGGGCAAAGGGTGCATGGCCCAAAGAGTTACCTAGGGTGTTATGGGCCTATAGGACAACAGCAAGAATACCAACAGGAGAAACTCCATTCAAATTGGCCTTCGGCACTAAAGCAGTTATTCTCGCCGAAGTAGGAGTATCCAGTCTTAGGCAAGCTCATTATGACGAAGGTACAAACAATGACGAGCTAAGACTCAACTTGGATTGTTTGGCTGAAGTAAGAGATGAGGCAGCCCTAAGAATGGCCCGGTATCAACAAAAAATGCAAAGGTACCATAATCAGAGGGTAAAGCTTAGAAGGTTTAACCCCGACGACATGGTGTTGCGGAAAGTCTCGCAAACTACTAGGGATCCAACGCAAAGGAAGCTGGGGCCTACTTAGGAAGGTCCATATAAGGTCGTCCGTTACTCCAGATGAGGAAGTAATTACCTGAAGGACTTGGTCGACAAGCCATTGCCACGTCCTTGGAATGTGGAACATCTCAAAAAGAACTATCAATGAGAGATATCCTGGTTTAATAAGCTCTGTCTGTGAGAGCACCTCGCTTGACTCCGCATCAAATAAGCGAGATTTCATTGTTTTTTCTATAAGTATTTCTTTTCCTTCAAGTATTTTGATTAAGTTATTTTTAGTTATTTCCTTGTAATTCCCTCGTGTATGAGGATGCATGAAATAATAAGGCTCTCTAAGCCATTCCTTTTTTCAATAAAGTTTGCCAAAGTTTCAATACTAAGTTCAAAGATGAAAAGGAAGTATGCGAAACCAAGCAACGAGTTCAAATCACAAACGTGGTAAGAACTCGAATGGCAAAATATGGTAAAAACTCGAATGACAAGTTAAAATCATAAACGTGGTAATAATTCAAACGACGAGTTAAAATCACAAAATATGGTAAAAATTCGAATGACGAATTAAAATCATAAAGGTGGCAATAATTCAAACGACGAGTTAAAATCACAAAATATGCTAAAAACTCAAATGACGAGTTAAAATCATAACCATGGTAATAACTCAAACGATGAGTTAAAATCACAAGTTATGATAAGAACTCGAATGACGAGTTAAAATCATAAACGTGGTAATAACTCAAACAATGAATTAAAAATCACAGAAAATGATGAAAACTCAAGTGACGAGTTAAAATCATAAGCAAAATTATAAACAGTAAAGCATGAATCATAAGTAAAAGAAATTCAAAGTTCAAACCATAATAAACCTAAACGAGTGCATTGTTTCTAAAACAAAAGCCTCAAAACAAGAGGCACCCATTGTTTCTAAGTTAAAAGCCTCAAAAAAGGGAGGCACCCTTTGTTTTTAAGTTAAAGTAAAATGAGGTTACTTAAAAAATTTCTTTCAAGGAGCACTGACGACCTCCTCAACATAGCCCAAATCCATACGAGCCTTGTCCGTAACGCCACCTATGGCAGTACCACCTGTAACAGCACCATCTCCTTCAACAGCATTAGTAGCTTCGGCAACACTCTCACCTTCATTCTCATTGGCCTCATCGGCAAGGATCTCGATATCAATAGCTTTAAAGTCCAGGTTTGATAAATCCGCAACTTGATTGTGGTGCTTCATCATCCACCTACGAAGAAGCTCAAAGCCCTTGAAGTATTGCACGAACTGAAGATCATAGAAGTGGTCAGATTCAAGAAACTTGGCTATCACCTTCTCACGTTCCTCATCCTTCTTCAGAAGGGCAGCTTGAACTTCTTCGTCCTTTTGAATGACGAGCTTCTTTTCTACCTTTAACGCATCCTTCAGTTCCTTCACCTTCTTCTTGGCCTTTACCGATTGGTCCATAGCCTCGATCAAATCCTTCCTCAACTTCGAGCTCTCGGCCTCAATTGAGTCAACCTTGGAATTGGCCACCACTACCTTCTCTTCACTATTCAGGTAATTCCTCGTCAAGCGCAGGGATTCACTAAGAACCTGAAAAATGAAGGAAGGGTTAGAACTTTTAACATGTGTAAATACTTAATGAGCAATAAAGAGTATTTGAGTAAAATACCTGCACCAGTTTATGAATGTGATGGCTGACTAGTTCGTGGGAAGGAATAGATGAGAGACTTTTAATCTCGTCGTCAGTGATGACGTTGTGAGCTCATCCAAGGGCTGTGGCAGGGTCTTTCCAGACACTCTTACCAACCTTACCCTTCCCTTTGGAGCGTATGGTTGGGGGAGCGAAGGTCATCATCTCGAGGGAAGGTGTGAGAGAAGATGGGGTGCTAAAAAGAGACAAGGGGGCAGGAGTTTCGTCTTTCCTTTCATCAAGCTTACGTTTCTTCGATCCAGGAGTAAGCTGAGACAAATGCTCATTCTTCAAGTTCTTCACACTAGCGTATTTGTCTTTGCTATACCTAGTAGCCATTTCAGCGTGATAGAAGGTTAGAAAGATGAGATCCTATGAAGGAAGAGGAAATAAGAAAGAACGATGAGTTAAACCTACTTTTCTGTTCTTGGGCAATCTTCTTTAAAACAAATGCAGAAGGCTCGGGTCAAGGACAACACTCGTATAAGTGACGAGGATCAACTAGGTTGTCGAAATCATCGATTGTGAGGGCAATCTCGAGGGCAGCTTGAACTCATCCTTGATAACGCTCTTCCAATAAAGGACAATCAAAAACTGCAAAACAAGTTAGCAAGAAAAAATCAGGGAACAGTAAAGTTAAAACAACTAGTTTAATGAAGAGGTAGAGAGACGCACCAAGAGAAGGGGTTTCCTATTTCCGTAGCAACCACGGGACCTCACCCCACAGGTCGTTAGACATGGTTTCCCATCTAGATCCAGAAACGAAGAAATATCGTGACTTCCAGTCACAAAAGGAGGTAGGAAAGCTACAAACGATCCTAGACTCCCTACTCCAAGGCAAGAGTTCAAAATACCCATAGTGGGTAGAAGCCTTCAAACGATACAAGTGAAGAAATTCATTTAGGGTGATCATGTCCCTATCATGGGTAGATACCCAGATCGACATATAGCCAATGATCGTCCTCCATGCATTAGGGGCGAGTTGGCCAGGTCCAACATTGAGAGCAGAAAGAAGTCATATAATAAAAGGATGAACAAGGAAACGAAGGCCACACGAAGAGGTAGCTTTGTAAAAACTCACCTTGCCATGGGCAAAGGTACATGCTTTTTCGTTAGAACGAGGTAACCTTATAACAACCCCTTCAGGAAATTGGAACCTTTTTCGGATAGATTTCAGATGTCTTGACTCTAAAAGGCAAGACTCGGAGAAAGCATGGAAAAGGATTGAGGACGAAGAAGAAGGTTTTGAAGAAGATGAGGGTTTTGAAGACGACGGAGGTTTTGACACTATGATTTCAAAATCCTTATCAGTAGACTCACCATTCGATGATAGACCAGTTTCTAGTTCACTAGACCTAACGTCACTGTCTCTATACTCTATAGTAGTCATGTCCAGATGATGAGCGATCAAAGAACGACGAATCAAAGGGTAAAGGCTAGTTAAGACAGGCCTAAAAGCCCCACAATCGTGAGGTACAAATAAATCGACGTGGGGACGGTGCCCACCAGAAGACTTAAGAAATACTCCTAGCCTAGCAAAGAAGAACGAAACAGAGGGAGTTTCCTTCCTAATGAAAACAAAATCAACCATTAATGGAATACTAGAGGAAAAGGAGTCTTACCGTACAGAAGGTGCAGAAGCTTTCTTTTAGTTTCTGACCTTAAGTTCAGTGTATAATGAAGAAGAAGAAGAATATGAGGAGTTTTTTGCTAAAAAAATGAAGCAAAATCAATGCGCGGGAAACACAAGGAAAGAACACATGTGTGGCCAACACGAAGAAGAAACGTGGCAATCAACTGATGGAGATGTCGCCCCATAATAAATATGATGGGACGAGAATCTCAGGGCACGAACAAAATGATCCGCCCAATAAGGACTTTCCATATTCCTTTGCTTGTCCATACAAAGGACGACAAAGGAATAAAGGGGGCAATTGACGAGTAGCATATAAATGGTTGTTTGTCACTCGCAAACCGTCCATAACAATGACGAGTAAGAGTATGGACGGAACCGTTATCCTCGTCCATAACAATTCCAGATAGCAATCAGTGATCAAGCAATGAATAGCACGGAACCGTTATCCTCGTCTTATAATGCGGAATTAAAGGTCGATTACAAATAGAAAGCATTGGGATTAAATGGTCATCATTGAGCATTAATTCCTCCAGCTGCAGTGTAACGTTATACTAAGTATTAACTCAGCATAAGGCTATATAAAGCCAAGAAAGACAGGTAAAAAAGGACACGAACACACAATTGCTCTACAGATTATAGATTTCCGAAAGAGTATAAGCTAACTTAAGCATCAGAGGGTCCTTGGCAGGCCCCAAACCGGTGACACTATCTATTGAGTGCTTTCTTTGACACAGGATTCCAGGTCGTCTATCGTACTGACGAGGAACATACTGACGAGGTGAAATCTTGCTTCATCAATATATATATATATATATATATATATATATATACACACTAATGAGGTGAAATCTTGCTTCATTAATATATATATATATATATATATATATATACTAATGAGGTGAAATCTTGCTTCATTAATATATATATATATATATATACACACACACACACGCAGAGACCTCATGTAGGAGAGTATGAGGTTCTGCCATGTGGTGCACTCTATGAAAAGAATTGAAATACTCTTAAGCCACATCAAAGATAAGAACAAATTTAAAAATATGAACTCTTTATTTCCTTTGGATCAATGTTTCAAGACTACCTTTTATTACATTTTTTATTCAATGTTTTAAGACTACTATTTATTTCATTTGATTCAATGTTTCAAGATTTTTCATCTCTCTCACACACACAAAAGACTCTTTGCATTTCCATTCACCATTTTCAGTTCTACTCCTTTATATACACATGTCCATAGCCCTTCATGCCATCACATCTCAAATACTTTCCAACAAAAAATGATGTCATTTACCTCCAACCTTTCAACGACACCCTACATAACTCCAATGTTAAAGTATTATTTGATCCTAACCTGTATGAGTAGGCTACCAAGGAAGGGGGCTTGAATTTTTTATTCAGCGACGGTAGTTTACAGTTTTGATGTTGAAGTCAAACATTGTGGATTTTGTGAAGATTATGATTTGCTTTGAGTGTTTAGGTGTTTGAGATTTTGGTTTGGGAAAGTTTTAAATGTATTTTATTTTACAACAAAAGAAAAAGAAACATTCTAATTGGTTATTTATGAAGTTAGCTATTTTTATTTATTTTGTGTTAGAATTCATAATTTGTAGGTTTCTTTATAAGTTTTTTTATCGCTATTTTGTGTAGTATGAGCCATAGTGATAAAAATAAAAATCGATGATGATTTCAAAGTATTTTCCACTTGTGGAAGCCCAACTAAAGACAATTAAATTTTGATAAGTGGATGTGTTTTTAGTCAATTTCATTTTATTTAATCACGTTCTCTTTATGTTGATACTTACAAATAATTTCCTTAATTTCATTGAGATAATGAAATGAGTGTTTGCGATTGAGGTCTCCATATTTGGTTGTAAGAATAGAGTGGTTGAGGAGGCGTTTGGGAGGTTGCTTAAATTTATGTAATTTTATGCTTTAAATTCTTATTTATTGATTACAAAATCATTTAATAAGTTAAAAAAATAATATCTACTTTTAATAGTAAATATTATAATATGTTATAGTCTTATAGCGTTATACAATTAAAAAAAAATGAATTAAGAAAATCAAGTATCAAAGTATTGATCAATATTGTAGGCAAACATAAATATTATACAATAAAATAAGTATTATATGTAGGTCTTAATATACATAAAAATGATTTCAAAATAAATTGTAAAGTAGTACGCGCATCGCGTAGGACATCATCTAGTATAAGATAAATGAAAAATTGTAATTAGTTAGAGGCCGTTTGGTCATAGTTTTCAAAACACAGTGTTCAGTGTTTAAACACTGAACACTAGTGTCCAAAATTTTAAAAAATGTGTTTGGTCATCGTTTTCTATTCAGGGTTGTTTGAAAATTATTGCTCCAAAACCCATGTTTGAACAGCATTTTTTGGAATCACCTCTGAGCTGATTTTAAACAATAAACAGTAGTTTCCAGTGGCACTTCAGTAATAAAATTGAACACACTTATGGGGCCCACCTGATCAGCTTTTTTGAATGTTTGTCTCCTCTCTGAACTCTCATCTCTTCACGCCCCAAATCCCTCTACCTGGAACAAAGATCACACACAGTATCAACCCACCACCATAACTCTCACCCACCTCCATAACTCCCCTCACCCAGCGCCATTCCACCTCACCCCTCACCGACCCAGCGCCATTAATCCTAACCAACCCATCACAAACGCGTCTTCTACCCACTGCATCACTAATAACCCCTATCAATCACATTAATCCCTTTCTCACAATTAATTCCTCACCTACGAAGCTCTGTTGCTAAGGGAAAGGCAAACTCACACAGTCCGAAGGGCTTGGTCAGGTAAAGATTTTAATTACTTGTTGCAGCTTTCTTTCACATCCCAATCAAATTCAGATCAGTTCACATTAATCCAAGTTAAGCTTATTTTAATCCCACATCTTCTTTCAGATGGCAGCCTTACTCTCATCCTCATCCACCTCTCTCGTGCATTACAGAGCATCTGCTTCCTCCTCTGCTTCCTCCTCTCACCGTGTTCCCTTACTGGTAGGTCTGTCTAATATAGTGAATCATTTTTGCTTGTTCTGTTATAATTTTGTACCTAGCTCATTGAAAAAATCTCTTCATTTTGTGGCCTCGGTGTTGTTGCTGATGTGAACTTAAGATCAGTAGGTGTAAGTGTAAAAGTTTCACTTGACAAAATTATAGTGAATCATTTTTGCTTGTTTTGTTATAATTTCGTACCTAGGTCATGCATTTTCTCTTAATTTTGTGGCCTCTGTGTTGTTGCTGATGTGAACTTGAGATCAGTATGTGTAAGTGTAAGTTTCATTTGACAAAATTATAGTGAATCATGTGTGCTTGTTCTGTTATAACTTTGTACCTAGGTCATGCATTTTCTCTTCATTTTGTGGCCTCTGTGTTATGGTTTGAGATTTAATGTTTTCGTTGAAGTAGAAAGGGAGTATGTATAAATGTTTGTCTAAGAGAGAGACTTTAACTATTATAGGTGTTATAGAAAGGGAGGATGTATTTGGTCTCTTCATATATATAGGTGTTATCTAAGGTTAAGTTTAATTTCGAACATTACTTAATAGTTCTTTGAAGCTTCACTTCTCTATGCCAAATGAAAAATAGTATTGTGCATTCCTTGAAGAGATTCAAAGTAGTATAATTGCTTCTTTATTTCATGAAAAAAAAAGGCTTCAGCTTTGGTTGATTTTGGGGCAAAATAGCAGTACAACCATCCACTAAAAAGTTAAATATCATTAGTTTGATGAGAACAAAAGTTTGATAGATTAAATCACATTGACCTTTCAACATATATTCAATTATAAATATGCTCCTATGCCTTGATAAGTAACTGCTGTTTTTAGTAAATAGTTCCCTTTGTCATAGTAAATATGCCCCTACTGATCTCGCAATACACACAAATATATAAATATACAATTCCACTGCAAGTGTATGATAAACTGATGTGTATACAATGCATACCTATGTATTCTTCCTTTAGTTTTGTTAAATTTTCTCTTATATGCCTGCTGCTTGGGTCTTTTAGTGAGTAGGAAGTTAATGTTTTTTAATCCATATTATACAATTTCAAATGCCGAGTCTATGTAAGTTACCAAAATTTATTTAGATGGATGATGCCGAGGATAAGAAGTGGCCTGAAGCAGTTGAGAAACATTTCATTGATGTCTTGTTAGAAGAGGACGCTAAAGGAAATATGCCCCAAGGCCAGTTCAAGCCTGGAACTTGGACAGTAGTTATGAATGAGTTTAACAAGCGCGCGAATAAAAATTACAGCAAGACACAACTTACACAAAAATATCAACGAATGAAAGGTCGACACCGCACATTCTCCCAGCTCATCGCACGTATAGGAATGGGATGGGACCCCATTTCAAATACGGTGACGGCCAGTGAGGAAGCTTGGGCTGCTGCATTTGCGGTAAGTCCTTTAACATACTCCAAACAAAATTTATTACAATTAGCTATATGCATAGTTTATGGTTGTAAATTAAAATGATGCTGAAATCTACCTTGTGTTCATACTAGCATGGCCCATCTTTTAAACACTGAATGTATTCACAACTATAAAAGATAGTGATAAGGCAAAAACAAAAATTCATACATATTTATCCCGCACTATGTTGTAAGTGTATAACATAGTGCATATAAAAAATATGAGGTTTATTAAATGGTGTATTAATAAATAGTGTGTTCAAATAGTTTTTATGTAGCATTTTCTCATGATGATACTTTTAGGAATGGAATAAAATCTGATCTAAGGGGTTTAATGTGGGTTTCATGGTTGGAGTGACATTATTGTGAGTTTGGAGTTATCTATTACTGTTTGTTTTGGGAAAGTGGGACCAATGGGATTGTTTGACAAGTCTGCCCATTTATGGTTTGAAGCATTATTTTGGTATGCAGTGTACTGTAGCCCCTGGTCGATTTTGCCTTTTCTAGATGCCATGTTCAGCAAAGGGACAGTAACTTCCAAGTTTTGTCCAATTCCTTTTGGCTTTTTGAATGGTCTCCAGCTTTTACTTATTCTTCCTCTGGTCTGTTCTTTTTGGTCCGAGTCTTTGAGGTATAAACAATATGAATCACAGGTCTATAGAGTCCTTGACTTATATTCTTTTATTTATATTATTCATTTGTGTCAATTACTCAATGTCTACAATTTAAAAAAAAAACTTTTTGGCTTTTTGAAATTTGGAATAAAGAGTGTTGTTTTTAAAGTTTTGGAGTATACAACAAGAAATTGAGAGGGAGCGCAAATGCTTTGGCTTTTGAACAATCTTGACTACGCTTCTCAATTCATAAATTTTTATTATTGTAGAAAACAGAAATGTGATTTTGGTATAAAGTTAATAGGGTTATTATTACTGTTACTCTTTTTGTTTTTGGTATCTAAGAGTGGATGGTTATTATAGGGTTATTATAATTACCCATCTACTTTGTATTGGGTTTTATATGAATAAGTCATCTAACCCAATATATATGGTTGTTAATAGGTCAATCATAAATTCAAGGAGTTCAAGAAAAAGGGGCTGAGACACTATGACCTGTTGGGCAGGCTTTTCAATTCAAACACAGCCACAGGTTTCCTCCAAATTTCATCTGCCCAACCAGCTCTCAACAGTGACGAAGAGAGAGAGCTGGATGCGGCCTTCCTATCATCGGGGGTGCATGTCAACTTCAATACCAATAGTCTGGATGATGTGGAGGAGCTGCCCACACCAAGTGAAGCCCAAAGCCGGAGGCAAGCTGAAAAGTGGCCAGCTGAACCATCTCAGTCAAGCGGAAAAAGGAAGAAAGGGCATTCCCTTGAAAGCATGACTGAAGCTATTTGGGGGTTTACTGAAATGAGGAACCGGAGGGGGAAAAGGTCCACTGAAACTGGAGACTCTGCTGTGGGGGGTGACAGTGAGTCAGTTACAGAAGCTGTAACACTGCTCAACCAGTACACTGATGTGGATCATGTCACATATTGCAAGGTCGTGTAGGAGCTTCATAACTTCAAGAGTAGAGCTGCTTTTTTTGCTATGACGGTTGATAGGAGAAGGGCTTGGATTGAGTTCATTGGGGGTGGATTACAGTAGTTGTGGGGGTGGTTAAGAATGTGCGCCGTTTAAAGAGCTACTAGGAAGTTAATTAGTTTAGTTATTTTGGTTTAATGTGAATAGGCAAAGTCTGTATTATGTTCACTTTTTGGACAATGTTTGCATGCTACCTTCCTTTATTAGTACTATATAATGCTTTGAACATCTATGCAAGTTATGTAAGAAATATGGGATTAGTTTGTTATGGCTTTGTGCTGTCTTGCAATTGCTTTGTTGTTCAGCAATTGCAATTGCTTTGTTGTGGCTTTGTGGTGTTTATGCTGTTTTGTTTGGTGACATATATATATATATATTTTTTAGAAAATCAGATGTGTTCTTTATGCAAACATAACTGAACTGTTGTGGCTTTCTTTATGCAAACATTTACTTGCTGTTTTGTTGTGGATTGCAAACATAACTTGCTTTCTTTATGCAATTGCTTTGTTGTTTGGTGACATATATATATTTTAGGAAATTACTGTGTGTTCTTTATGGAATTTCTATGGTACACACAGTAACATCTATAAATATATATATATATAAATTTTCTTTGGTACACACAATAACATCTCTATATATCTATATATATATATATATGTGCTTCCAGCAACGCAAGCTGTAACTTATATATACATACTCATTTATATATACTCAACACTGCAGAATCACTTCTCATTTATATATATATATATATATATATATTGCTATGCAGAAATATTTTCTCACTTATGCAGAAATATATATACTCACTTATATATACATACAACCATATATACTCATTTATATATATACTAACTTATATATATAGATACAACAATATATATATATATATACACACACACATACAGCAATATAGATATATATACATATAGCAACATATATATATATATATGTGTGTGTGTGTACTTCTTTATAGTGGTTGATGTGAACTTTTTTGGCTGCCCACAGGTGTGATTCAGTTATGGCCGATATCGATTCAGATTGTGATTCAGTCATGACTGATCCCGATTCAGATGAGTACGATAGTGAGGTAGAACTTGAGATTGCCACAGCCTACGTTCAGCTATGTATAGAGTACGTGCAAAAGTACTACATGAAGCGACCTATGTGCACTAGTATCCTGAGTGGGAGGTCATATGTGATTGAAGTACTAGAAGGAAATCCCCAAGTGTGTTACGACATATTCCGCATGGACAAGACCATTTTTAGGCACTTGTGTAATGAGTTGAAGCGGCTGCACCTATTAGAGGAGGACGCTGGTATTGTTTCAGTTGAGGAGGCCGTTGGGACAGTGCTATTTATCGTCGGACACAACGCTGACTACCGGCTAACTGCCAACCGCTTCCAACATTCACTCAATACCATTCAAAGGCGGTTTCGGCGTGCCTTGCGTGCTATCCATGCTTTGGGATGTCTCATCATCCGGCCCGACGCTGATGCAGCTGGGCTTCCTCATTCACTTCGAGGGAATGAGAAATATTACCCATGGTTTGAGGTATGCTTTGATTTTTCTTTTTTTAGTTCTTAGATAAATTATCACTTTGATTGATTAAAATATGAAAAATCTGTAATAGAGAATAGAAAGAATCCCCTATGAAGTGTGGAAGAGAGCTGATTACACATAAGTTGAATTTACCTAATTAGAGCTACCTATTTTTTTAACAGAAATGTGTGGGGGCCATCAATGGGACGCACATAAGTGCTTCTGCCCCATCCGGTAGGACCACCGCATTCATAGAGAGACGAAGTGACATCACTCAAAACGTGATGTGTGCATGCAACTTCGACATGCGGTTTACGTATGTGCATTCTGGATGGGAAGGGAGTGCGAATGATTCACGAGTCATGCAGGACGCACTTGGACATGCTGAGTATGAGTTCCCTTGGCCGCCTAGAGGTAAAAAAAAAAAAAATTTGGTGCATTTGGTTTTGGATTTGTTCTTTGGGCATCTGCCTCAGTATGATAGCTTTCATAATTGTAGCTGCAGCACTGCAGAACTAGGGCTGGCAAAATTTCGATATATGAGTTGCACTTACATGTTGTGAACTTGATAGAATTACTGATTAGATTTGCAAAAATCTAAACAGATAGCTAAACTTTAATAATCTTTGGCCAGTAATTTGAAATATCTTATACCATGAGAACTAAAGTCATACCAGAGATATCTAAAACAGTTTCTACATTGTGGTTAATGCATTGCACAGTATGTAGAATTAAATTCTGTCACTCTTGTGATTTTGAGTTGTTTCTTATAAATTCAAAATATTGCTGTGATAGTTGAAAGTGAAGAAGTAATTAAGTGTGGTTCTTATGTGTCACTCATTTCCCCATTTGGGTTTTTGATTTTGACTCATATGGGTCTTTAGTCTTTTTGGTCACTTCAATTCCTTAGTGACTGATTTATAATTATACTCTTTCTTAAGCCAATCCCTAGGACCCTTTGGCCATTTTAGTATGCCTTTTTTATGCTGATTTCTTATCTGAATGTGTTATTGTATTTTTAACTTTTTAGCCTACTCAATTTGGTTATTTTAGTGTTCTTAGTTAGTAGTTTGTTTTTTACCCACTAAGAGGTGTCAATGGTGAGTCGGGTATTTAAGGTGTGAAACAGAGAAGATTAGGTTTGGGTTTGGGATCTGTTGGGAGGTGGTGCTTTGATAGTTCCATGGTGATAGATTTGAAGATGGCCAGGTGGACGTGGGATTCAAGAGAAGTTGATGATTCTTCTCTATTGTATAAAAATCAAAGAAATTTGTAATGGGTACTAACCCTTCTTGAAGACTAGAATGATTGTTGTTGCTATCCATTTCCTCTGCTGCTGCCTTGTGTTTCTGAGACTCTTTTTGAGGAATTGAGGTATAGAAATGGTTTTTAGAGCTTTTTTTCTGGTCTGTGTAATGGCTGTATCTGATGCTGTAATCTAATGGGGCTTTATATAGGAGAGTGGGACAGTTGGCCTACACTTTCTAAGAAGTTATGAAAGTACACAAGTCAAAAGTTCCAAAAGAAAGTTAAGGTGAAAGAAAAAAATACTCTATAGGAATCTGATTAAAAACGGCGTATTAAACGGCCGTATTTTAATTCATTCGAAAATGGAAAGAGAGAACGTACTTAAAGAAGGGACACATGGGATGGGGATGTTCATATTTAGTCAGCAAGGATTTTCTTTTTCTTTACGGCATTCTATGATGATGCTTCAAAATGTCACTGTCCCGAGTTATGAAATTTGATACTTGCTACTATTAAATCTATTCAAAGAACTGCCCTTATTTTTTAATGAGTTTGTTACCTCTTCTCTTTTGTTAGATACGTTGTTGAATCTTTGCAAGATTTCTTTCTTTCTTTTAATAATCTTTTAATTTTTGGGCTAAGTGGCAGATTCACTATATATTGGGTATGTATTTGTGATTAGCACTCTTAAATGAAAGATAAATGAAAGAACGTCGAACTCCCTTTCCAAATAACAACAAATATAAAAAAATTTAGTTAATTGTCATGGATCAAAACAATATTGAAAACTAGCATCTCGAGTGTCTAAAACTCGAGTTCCAAGATAAAAATCGAGTTTTTAAGTCTCGATTTGTAAGTGAATGGGTTGATTTGGAAAAAAATCCACATGAAAATCGAGTTTTAAAGACTCGAGTTCCATAAATTGCAGAAAAACGCCGCTATAGGGCTTTAAAACGTCACTATAGGGCTTAAAAACGCCACTATAGGGCTCCTTAAATCTGGTATGGGGTGATCACTTATAAAATTTTTTTTGCAGAAAAACGCCGCTATAGGGCTTTAAAACGTCACTGTAAGGCTTAAAAACGCCACTATAGAGGAAATTTTTTTTGCATGGAACTCGAGTCTTAAAGACTCGAGATTTATGTGGTATTTTCAGTAATATGGATCTCGAGTTTCTAAAACTCGAGATGCTACTTTCCATAATTGTTTCAAACGTTGCCTAATTAACCATATACATCCCTTTTACTTGCCTATTTTGCACATTTCCCCAAGAACGTCAGAGCTAATGTATTTTATTAATTAAGGTCTTAATTAGGGGTTTGACTACCTCTAGTATTTTATTAATTAAGGTCTTTGCAATTTTTCTTTTATTGTCACTTAAAAATAGTTTTTGTATGGCTTTGATTCAAGAAGTGGCACAAATTCAAAATATTGTTATCTTCCTCCAGCAGTTTGCATACAGTTATATTTTTACTTAATTTCATTCATTTTCAAATAAATGTACGTTCGAATAAAATAAATATATTTAGTTTTTATTTACTAACCCCATGCATAGCACGGGTTAGCGACTAGTTCTTTAATAATGCAGAACTCCAAAATTATCATCAGAAAAAGCATTAAATAATATTCTTCTATCCTAAGCCAAATGCACTCCTTCTCCCTCTCTAGACAACGGCTAATTGTGACTGCTTGCTATGCATTGCACAACTTTATCCGCATGTATAACCGGGCAGATGAAATGTTTCATATGTGGGAAGGATCATTTGTGCGTAACAGCGACGCAACCATAGCGGGAGCTGCACGTGTAGGCAGTGGGGGCACTGAAGAAGCTTTTAATGCTCGGGCACAACGAGCGATGTCGGAGTATCGTAATGCGATAACTGCTGCTATGTGGGCAGATTACACACGCAACTGTGATTGAGCTTTTTGGGAATAGATTGTAAAAAATGTGGATATTGGTTATGAGAACTCTGTTTTAAGTTTAAACCTTGTTTTTGCTGAAGAATATGTTGTGACAGAAATAGACTTGCTGGTTATGGAGGCATTAGGCAATGACATCATGCTATGTTTGCATTTTTAACTGGACTTTGCTTTTTCTTTACTTTTGGTTTGTTCCTTTTGTCCTTCTCAAGTGGTTAGTAAGTACTCTATTTGAGGTTTGATATGGTTCTCATTCCTATTCAAAGGAAAGATGGGTGTAAGACCACTTGATCTACCCAAATTAAAATTGAGGAACAGTAATAATTATTTTTTCCTTTAAAGAAAAAGAAAAAGAAAAAAGAAATGAAACTGGAATACCAGCAGGTTTTATAGGTCATTTGTGTCTATATAATCATAATTTAAAGAAAAATGCTATGTTCATAATGTTTTCACAATAAAATTATAGGGAATTAACACGAAATTTCCAAGAACATACTATTGTAAAAGTACTATTAAGCCAATAACATACAGTTGTGAGAGTCAAGAGTCAGCCCCATACATATACCTAGCACTAGCAAAATGGATGACTCAAGATTGTCCAAAAATAGTACATAGCACATCAAGTTCATGAGGAGTCAGTAGTACATAATAAGATAATATGGTTACAGGATCATCATAATAGTTTGGTTTAGATCATTGTCATAGTTAGCAATAGTACAAGTGCGGTGCATAGCAAACACCATCCAATGAACATTATCTTGACCATTTTTTTTGTCTGATCTAAGGGGTGGACCTTGTCATGCATGACCCTCAATTCCTCTCGCAATACACACAACTCTTCTTGTAGTAGCTGGAAATCCTCCGCATATGACAATGGCGTCTTCAAGGGAATACACCATTGAAAAACCCACATGCATCCTTTGGGCAACATTGAAATAGCCTGAACCGATTCTGATTTCGTTTATCCGAAATCCTAAGGCTTGCTCTCAAGCCACAAAAACAGTTGGAATTTCGGAACCAAAGGCCATCGTCAATATCCTCATGCATTGCTTCCGACATCTGCAAGAAGAAGCCACAAACCTACTCACTTACACATTACAGAACGTAATCAACACTGTTAAACAACCATTTGAACATGCTATCAATTCGTGCAACAAAAAATATAGCAACATATCCAAGCATTGATTTAAGTGCAAAACCCAAGTTTAGTCCACCGGAACAAATAAGTTAAAAGTGCATCAAACCCCTGCTACTTGTTGTAAGTCCCTACTAATTTGTTGTAAATTCAAAACACGCATGATTGTATTCCTATACAAAAAAAGGCAGAAATAGAAAAATTCATGAATAATTAAACTAAACCCAATCAACTAAAACTAACAGTAAAATGAAACTAATCAGAGAATAAAGTAAGAGTATATCCCAAATAGCACACTTGTTGCTTCTTGTTTCTAGTATTTTCTAATTTCTCAGTGTTTTTGAGACTTGAGTACTTTGTGAGCTGTGTCAGAATAAAAATGAGTGAAGATTTTGGGTAATCGAAGAAAAACGTGTCATGCTGAAATCTACAAAATTGTCACCTTTCTTTAAGACTTAAATCAATTGTCTTTTCTTTTCTCTTTTTCTGTTTTTAAATAAGAATTATTTTGCAAAATTAGTTCAAGAAATAAATTTTTTTAAAAAAAGTAATTATCTTCTTTAACAAAGTATTAGTAACAAATAAAAAGAAGGTCTTTGTTTTTTTGGATGAACTAAAAGGAAAGTCTTTGTTGGAGAAGAAAGAATCACCAGGGGAATTGATGATGCTTTACTAATTTATATTTTATTCATTTATTCATAGGCTGTATTTGACAAGCTAGCTCAGCAATAACACAAGGAGACATTTTACGGCTTTCTCAGCAACCAAACAGAGTTTTAAGAAAAAATGAAAAATCGAATGGGTTGTAAATCAAACATTGTTTCAACAGAAAAAGATTTAGAGAATGTAACTAAAAGATTTCGAGAATGTAGGGTGTGTATGTTTGGATTGTAAATCAAATATTGTTGCAACAGCAAACAAAGAACAAAAAAATTGGGGGTTTTCCCGATTGGTGAGGAAAAAAAAAACCAAAAACGCGAGAAATCTGTGAGTGAAGAAGGAACGGTTCGGTCTTTAGGAAAAAACCCATTGACAATCAAGGTGAAAGTGAGATTCGAACCTGGATAAAAAAATCGGTCGACGACTCGGCAGCGACAAAAGCTCGATTACTTGCTGGGTCTTGGAGTGCTGACAGTGGAGATGAGATGCCGAGGAACGTGAAGCCCAGTCGTGGATCTTCTTTGGCGTCGATGGAGATGAGGACTACACCGTGGGTTTGGTTTTGTGCAAATGTCTCAGGGAAGAGAAGATTTGAAGAAGGAAGAGAGGAGCTGGGAATATATGATGTTCTCTCTCCTGATTAAAAAAATAATATTTATAAGTACGTTGGTCAGCTTTTTTTATCTTTCAAAACACACCTACCAAACACATATTTTATATTTTTTGAACACTAAAAAATGTTGTTTAAACTATGATACCAAATACATTTTTTTTTTTTACTCACACTAAAAACACGTTTTTCAACAACATTTTTTAAACCATAGTTTTCACATATTTTTAAACAACAATTTTTGAAAACTATGACCAAACAGGCCCTTAGTTTTCCTTAATGATTTTCATATTTTGAAGCCATTGCTTAATTGTTTTCATTCCTGTTAGTTTTGAATACAACGCTGTTGATTTATGTCACCAAACAATCATTTGTTCATTTATTTCTCATTTGATTGCACGAATATTTTCTTTTAATCATATTCATTACTGAAGCCATTTCATTATTAGTTGTCGCAATTGGTAAAAAATACAAGTGTCACCCAACCAGTGAATGTACGATTAATACAGATTCTATGCTAACCCAAACTCAAATTCAATGACACACAACCCTTGATTTTGTCACATAGAATAATCCAACGTATAAAACCTGACAGAGTCATTTTCTAGTTTTAATTCTGTTAGTCAGACAAGGCTTTAGAAGAATTATTGAGTTTGGTTTTGCTAGATGCATTTTGTTCTAATGAGATTGAATTTCTTCTTTAATTAGCATTACGCAAAATTGTTTGCTAACCTAAAATAAAATACAATATAGTGATAAAACACCTATGATTT
Organism: Notholithocarpus densiflorus; assembly: GCA_030021035.2. Classification (NCBI taxonomy): domain Eukaryota; kingdom Viridiplantae; phylum Streptophyta; class Magnoliopsida; order Fagales; family Fagaceae; genus Notholithocarpus; species Notholithocarpus densiflorus. Next base: position 2,446,893 of record JARYZH020011361.1, on the reverse strand, counting down.
TGTCACACGGAATATGTCTAACACATACGCACACATATGATAGATACAGTAGTATTTCAATCTTGTCTTCTCCATAATGAGTATTTTTTATTAGCAAATCAAGATATCAATCGATTTTTAGTGTAGACAAGATTTGACTCAAAATTTCTTTTTCAACAACAAGAGACTTTAACAGTTAAGCTAACTTCAACAAAAAAAATATGTCAAACATATAAAACCTAAATACAATGAAATGAAATACAACCTTTTTTCTCCAAAGAAAAAAAAAAAAGAATGACATACAAACTTGATTTTGTCACACAGAATATGCCAAACATAAATACAGTAACATTGATTTTGTCATATTTGAGGAGTCAAAATGAGATTGCAACTATTGACATATTTGAGGAGTCAAAATGATTATTATATAGTCCAAAGGTACAATGATTATTAAATAGATTGTTGACAAAAACAAGAGAATGGGTTGATAAAGTTCTCTCATAGGACACATTTGAGGTTTATTAGTTGAGGTGAAATTAGACTTGTTGTAATTGACAAGGCGACTTTTGGTTGGATCAATTGCGTTATATATTGCATAAATTGTATATTAAATAGTAGGAGAAAAGCTTTCAATCTACATATATTGGTGATGGCCTTTGTTCTTGTCCATTATTCTTTTTCTACATGAAAGAATCCATAACTATGGCAATGTACTCTTCTGCATTGACCATCTCTTCGCAAAGATGGCAAACATTGTCTCGGTTTCTCATGCTTTTATTTCTTTCTACCACTTTTGTTTTGAACTCTGCCTCATCCCCTACCACTAAACTTTCTTATGATGGTCATTGTTCTTCAATCGTCCTTGGATCCACAACCAATGAAGTTCCACTTGCAAAATTTCCAATTGCTCGAACCCATCATGGTTACTACACTGGTGGTGATAAACTTCCGAATCAAAACTCGACTTACCATACCATTATCCCAAACTCCATTTTGCTTCGCACCGGAGTTGTCCATGAAACTGATATCCAAGGCTTGTTCAAGGTTGAAGTCACTTTGATATTTATAAACGCAAACACATACGTGGATAGGCCTCGATCAAATTCAACAAGTTTTACACTACATGGTTTTTGGTCAGAACTAAAAGGGAACCTTTGTGTAATGGGGTCAGGTTATTCTTACTCCAATGAAGGTAATTTGCTTAACTTTGATGCTGTTCTCAAGCTCCATAATCTCACAAACTCAACTAGTATTACTAGTTTGATTAGTGGGACTTTTGAGAGCCTTAGTTCTGTCAATGAATCAGGCTTTTTTGAAACCATTTCCATGTTGTTACTTCCTCAAACAAATTACAAGTACACATGTTTTGGAAGAGTCCAAAATTGTTTGTTTTGGCGGAAGTGATGATATTCCGCAAGGTTTGTCACTTAGTTCTCTGCCAACAAAAAGTTTCTGTTCAATAGTGTCAAGGGCAGTCAATCAATTCAATTTGAAATATGCCAGAGGTTGCATTTCTGCAAAGAACTGCAACCCATTAGATAAGGGTATTGGATATTTGCCTCATGTTGAAATTGAGTGTTCAGAGGACAAAGAAAGGATGCGAGTCCTTTTGGAATTTCCTAAGGAGAGCAATATTAATTATTACAAGCATTTCAATCCCAGCACGACTCTGATTGGAGAAGGATCATGGGATGAGAGTAAAAATCAACTCTATATTGTTGCTTGCCGGTTCTTGGGCACGGAAAAATCTTTTGCTGATGCTCATCTAGGTGATTGTTCAACCGTTTTGAGCTTTAGATTCCCTGCAGTTTGGTCAATCAGAGGCACTAGTAGCATTGTGGGGCAAATTTGTAGTAACAAGACTTTGAATGAACCTGGTTATTTTGATAGGATCATGTTTCAAAGTTCTAGGAATTATATGTCTGAGTTTGGCAGCTTGAAGTATGAGTATTCCAAGATTGACATGGTAAGGAAGTTGTGTCCAAAGTCTGAAAAAACTAAAGGGAAATTATACCCAAATGGGTATTCTTCTAATATGAGATTAGACATGTCAGTGAAAAATTCAAAAGAAGAAATTGGTTGGGGTTATTCTTCCCCCATCTCTTTTGGTGATCAGATTTATGGGTACTCAAGCTCTATATTGTCTGAAGAGCTTGCAAATTTCAGCTACAGTGGCCCACTCAACATCAGCTACAATATAGGTCTCACTTTTGCAACTGGGATCTCTCCTTTTAATAGTACACTTTCAAGACCATATGAGAAATTTCAGATTTCAGCTGAAGGGATGTATGATGCTGAAACAGGAAGCTTGTGTATGGTAGGCTGTAGAGATTTCAGCTCAGACGATAAAACACCAATAATTGATTTGGATTGTGAGATTCTTGTCAAACTTAATTTCCCTGCAATAAATACAAAGAATGAAGATCATATTAATGGAAGCATTGGAAGCACACGGCTTAAATCTGATCCTCTTTACTTTGAACTTTTAGACTTGTCTTCAACTGCTTTTTACTCGGATGAAGCATCCATTTGGAGAATGGATGTGGAGATCACTTTGGTACTTATCTCCACCACACTTTCATGTGTTTTTGTGGGACTACAACTCTTTCATGTGAAAAGGCATCCTGATGTGCTTCCCTTCATATCCCTTTTCATGCTATCAATTCTTACTCTGCGCCACATGATACCGCTTGTGCTCAACTTTGAAGCCTTATTCCTGAGAAATCCTAGTAAGAATATGTTAATTGAAACTGGTGGATGGATTGAAACAAATGAAGTAATTGTAAGGGTGGTTGGAATGGTAGATTTCTTATTGCAATTCCGTCTTCTGCAGAAAACATGGGCAGCAAGAAAGGGTAATGGAGATTGGAAGGGCAAATGGATTTCTGAGAAGAAGGTTCTCTTTGTGGCTTTACCATTATATGCAGTTGGGGCCTTAGTTGCAGTGATAGCATACTGGTGGAAGTGGCATAATAAAAGTGATGTTGTGATGCTTTCCACTTCCTCTGCAAGTAACAAACCAGCTTCTATTTGGGGTGACTTGAAATCTTATGCTGGATTGGTCTTGGATGGTTTTCTCTTGCCTCAAATACTGCTCAACATGTTTCAGAGCTCAAGAGAGAGTATTCTATCTCATTCATTCTACATTGGAAACACTTTTGTCCGATTGCTACCACGTGTGTATGATTTTTACAGGGCTCACAATCTTTTCCCCACTATGATGGGTCATACATATATGCAAATCCTAGTGTGGATTTGTACTCCACTGCTTGGGATGTCGTTATCCCCCTTGGGGGATTGCTTTTTGTGTTGATCATTTACTTGCAACAGCAGTTTGGTGGTCATGTCATCTTTCCTCAGAGGTTTAGAAAGTTGTTAGTATATGAAAAGGTGCCTGTGGTTAGTGATGCATAACTGCATGAAAAATCTTACACATAAGATGGTGTCCCTATGTTATTTTGTACTCTTTGCTTCATGTTGATAGAGATAAAATGGAATCATTCCCATTAGTGGCTTTTTACATATTTTGAGCATACTATAAGTTTGTAAGTTTTAGCAGTATGATCTTAAGCTTATAATTCTTGTACTATTTCACTCTCTTAATGCATGTCCTATGTGATGCTAAATTGATGTTATCCCTATATGGATGGTGCTTTATCTCAAATAAGGATCAGATTCCATGAGTCTTGGAATCTGACATCTACAGATCCATATATTTTTTCAATCATACTTGCTGTGATGAGTGCATAACTACAACCCTTCTCAAGCTCTCATATTTTCCCTTTGGTCTCTAAGATGAATAAAGATACTGACTCTTTACATTGCACCTTTACACTCGCCTATTATAATACTGTGAAGAAAGGAACGGCCTCATGGTGGGAATTTCTTTGTCTTTGGAAATTGACCCATTATTCTTTTCCCTTTCGGTTTCTTATTTTAATAGCTTGTAGCCTAGTAATGTATATAAACGTACTCACTGTTCAAAGATGTTTATGGTTCTGGCAGCTCTTCATTTGCCTAATGAGAGAAAGAATAACAGCCCCCATAAATTTTGTTGTACTAAGAATTAGTTATTTTTTTAACTCTCTAAATTAATGGGTACATGCATATATGAGCTTACAGTACATATCCAACTTAGAACTTTTGCTCAGGTCTATCATCCAGCTGAATAGAATTCTGCCCAGTTCTATACAAGACTGTTGAGTAGTTGAATATATACCACTGTAAGTTTCTTTAAAAAACTATCTCCCCCGTATCTGTGTGTGTTAAAAAATTACTTAGTATTCTAAAAAAAAATAAAAAAAAAATAAAAAAAAAATAAAAAAAAAAATAAAAAACTCTTGAAATGCAAACGTGGGGAATAATAATTGTGCCCAATGGCGGAGCTAGGAATTTAGGCCCGGGGGGGAAGATTAAAAGTAAAAAAATGAATCTAAAAAAATTTATCAATATTAATAACAAAATAAATAAACAACTATATGCTAATGTAATTACCATATAGAATCTAACATAAAATCGTGGTTTTAAAAACCAGTAAGGTAAAAGAACCAGAAAAGAGACTGGTGGAGATATTTTTTTAACAAATCTAGTGGAGCACTTGTGGCAATAATATAATGACTTGTAGAATCATCTAATGTTAATATGAAGTGTCACGTTCCCAACATTTGTACAATACTTTCACAACAAATCATGTGTGGTAAGTTGTTATTGATTTTAATTTGAACACACCACTTAAATTATTTTTTTTCACTAGTATTTTTTAACAAATTTAGTGGAGCACTTGTGGCAATAATATAATGACTTGTAGAATCATTTAATTTTAATATGAAGTGCCACGTTCCCAACATTTGTACAATACTTTCACAACAAATTATGTGTGGTAAGTTGTTAATGATTTTAATTTGAACACACCACTTAAATTATTATTTTTTCCCTAGTATTAGCTAGTAACAACCCTACACTTAAGATTTATTATAAAAGTATTGTGAAAATATTGTGGTAGCATTTCTTAATTTTATTTTTCCCTTATCTCTTTTTTCTTCATCCACACATTTCTTTATTATTTTTTCCTCTTTTTTTCTCCTCCACACATGTATTATTTCCCTTCTCTATGATCTCTATCTTCACTTTTGACTTTTCTCCTCTACCAGACTACCACTTTGTCCACTCCATATTCCAGAACATACCAATGTACTATATTATATGTAAATTTTTTTGAAAGTTTAGGGGGCACCTGCCCCCCTCCCTCTCCCCTCCCTCCATCCCTGATTTGTGCCCCATGATTTTTGTCTAAATAAATGATTTTTACGGAGCTTCGTAACTTAATTGGTACCTTTTAATGTCTCTAATAGAGAAATATTTAGGACCGTTATGTGAACTCAAAAATTTAATTACTGAAAATTAAGTAATGGACCCTAAAATTAAGTAATGATGCCAAGATTCATTATAAACCCAACTTCATACTAAAATTCTTCTAAAAAAAAAAAAAACTTCATACTACAATGAAGGTAACAAATTGAGTATTTAAATTCTCTAAGTTTATGATTCTTAAAAAAAAAAAATACTTAAGTTTATTCCCATATAAAGAGCCTTTGACCTGCCACCACATTGGTGTCCCTTTGACCCCCCCTACTTTTATTATATACTAGTATTATGCCCGTGCAATGCACAGCTTAATAAAAAATTTATATATAAATTTTAAAAAAAAATTATAATATAATATAATTTAGTAACAAATAAAATAATAAAAATATTTTAAAAATTATGGCAATTTTTAAATTTCTAAAAGCTTTTAATAGTAAAATTGTTTTTTTTTTTTTTGATACAAGATAGAATTCTACTCTAGCCTAATCTAAGTGTATATGTGTGTGAAGCTCCCTCCTGGAGACTTGAACCTCGGCCCCTGCCCCCCACACCCCACAAGCACTTATATTTGTAGAGTGACCATCGCACCAAGGGTGTGCGGTGGTAATAGTAAAATTGTAATTTGTATATATATGTTTATGTATATGACACTTAAAAAATCTTTCCATTATTCTTTCTAACATGTAGAGTAGTAGAAGTGCTTACCATATATAAATTTCTTGCATATATAACCAAAAACAAATTCCATAAATTACAAAAATAAAGTATCTAGACTGCAATGTAAATGTAAAAGTTTACCTATAAATTACCAATCATAACCATTTTAATATTGCCATAAGTGAGAAAATAATCAGCGTAATCAAATTAAGAACACCAAATCAAAAAATAATATCAATAATTAAGATGAATTGCATTATCTATTTTTTTTAATAAAAAAATCATAGAATTTAAGTAATAATTGAAGATAGCTCTTCTCACATAAATCTCTTAATTTCATATTGTAGATGAGTTTCATCGCAAATAGATTCGGTGATAAATTTCTTGTATATATGACTGAAATAAATATTCCATAAATTACCAAAAAAAAAAGTACCTAGACCTTCTAGGGTGCCACACTCAAAATCATTTCAAAAATATTGTACTGCAATGTAAATGTAAAAGTTTACATATGAATTACCTGTGTCTAGCCATTTTGATATTGACATTCGTGTCTAGCCATTTTGATATTGTCATTAGTGAGGAAATAATCTGCACAATCAATTAAGAACATCAAATCAAAAATATATATCAATAATTAAAATGAATTGTAATATCTAAAATACTTTTTTTTTTAAATCATAGAATTTAAGCAATAATTGAGCTTCATCAATAGAAAAATAGAAACACATTGAATCAAAAATAAAAAGAAGATAGTTGTTATGAATAGAGATGAATAAATTAGAGTAAACAAATAAATACATAGGTAGAAGAAAAGACAAATAGAGAAAAAAAAATGTATGGTACTATGAATTATTTGATACATACATACACACACACACACACATATATATATATATATATATATATATATATATACTCCACATAGAAGAAATTGATATGAACAAAAAATCTAATGTTAGTCTACTTTGTGGAGGTGTGAAGTTGAAATCTAAATCTTAAAAATAAGTGGCGTGTGAAGAGGAAAAATTAAACGGTTGACAAAAAATTAACTATGAAGTCTCAAAAAAGAAACCATCAAATATGTACCGTAACAAAATTTAAGAAAATCACAAGAACCATATTCGAGCACATCAATAATCAATGTATTCAACGCATTTGGAATCAAGAAACCCCCCACAATCCAAATTTGTGGGTTTTGCACAGCCTAGACTTTCACATAAACTTCCATTCTATTAAATTATAAACAAACATTATTGTAGCTTTTAGATTGAGGAAGATAGAAATTTACCGTGTATATAGAATGAAAGTGTGAAATTGATACTTCTTTCTCACAGACTACATTCCCTTGTAGCAATGGAATTGATTTATGTATCATGATGTCAAAATCCGATAACTGATCAAAAAATGGGGGGAAAAAGAGTAGTTTTATATATATTAAAAGAAGAAGAACAAATTGACAAAGGGTAGAAATAAAAAAAAAAAGGAAAAAAAAAAGAATATATATATTTTTTAATGGATGAGAAGAAGTTAAGTTGATATTAAATTATTAAGTTTTTGTGTTTCACAAACTTTATCCAAAGAAGTGATTTCAAATTAAAATTTTTATCAACTTAGAAATTATAGGAGAAAAAGATAAGAACAAAAAAAAAATTATATATATATTTTTAAAAATCTATAAAAAAATATATAATTTCTAAACAATCAAACTAACATTATAAAAAAAAAAATCAATTGACAATCCATAACAATTCTCAAAATTGGATTAAACTTAAGGAAATCAACTTAAACAAATACACAAAATATATTCAATTTGATGGGGAAAAAAAGAGTAGAGTCAACAAATACATACTTGTAAGGTTGTAGGTAGAAGAAGAGAATAATAGAGATTGTAGGTAGAAGAAGAGAAAAATGGCACAAAAGAACCGTATGATGGGTATTAATTATGAATTATTTGATATATATATATACACACACTCCACATTGAAGAATTTTATATGAACAAAAAGTCTAAAGCTGATATTAATTGAATAGAATTTTATAAACTAAAATTCTAAACACTGCGTTGCTCTAACACCCACTCCTAAGCCAACACAATATCATGTGCTTGTCACAGTAATTTCCTTTATTCTAGCAAAATTGATAATATTGATGCCATGTGAAATTTGATTACATGATGGTACTATTCACATGATTAAGATTCGTCCAATTTGTTTTACAATTCTAAACACTACGTTGCAACCTTAGACAAAATAAACTAAAGAAAAGAACAAATTAAGCACGTGAAGCAATATTAATTTATTAGAATTTTATCCTTCATTATTTTAATCAAATTAAGATTTTTATCTACTTAGAAATACAGCAAGTGTAATTCAACTTTAATCAAATTATGATTTTTATCCACTTAGAAATTATAGTTGAAGAAAACTTTTATATATATATATATATATATTTAAAATCTAAAAATTTAAGAAAATTTCTGCAATTTGGTACTGCCACTTGGCGCAATCACGGTGTCTAAGCCCAACTTTTATTATATATAACTAGTCACTAACCCGTGCGATGCACGGAATAGCTAAATAAATATTTAATTAATCAACCTCCCATTAAAAGAAAAAGCTAGTTAAATAAATATTTAGTTAATCAACCCCACATTAAAAGAAAAAGCTAAAAGAATTAAGGAAAGGCTAATTTGCCAATCCAAACATATTCTACACTGATTCTAAAAGAATCACAAAATTCACTTTTCAACCAATCCAAACATATTCTAATTTTTACCAATCCAAAATAGGGGTCTTTCACAAAACAGATGTAAATTTTTTACCAAGCCTTTAATCTACATTGATTCTAATTTCATTGAGACTTTTGTCAAACACTTAGGGTTGGCCTATTTTCACAAAGGATACCAATTCTTATATCATTCTTTCAACCATTATACTAATAAAAGCATGAGAGAGAGAGAGAGAGAGAGAGAGAGAGAGAGAGAGCAAGAAATTTGGTGAATTTGTCGAACAAAATTGAATTTTGAATAACATAGCTCTTCAAATTGATCATCCTACTACAGTTCCATCTTCATCATTCAACCTTAATCAAAACCAATAACCCAAATACCTAAATCAAAGACAATCAACCCAAAAAAAAAAAAAAAAAACTTAAATACTCTTGGTGGTAGACTAAAATAAAATTTCAGCTTATAGAGATTTACAAACGATGTGAACTTTACATTAGAATCTTTGCTTTCCCCAAAAGAAAATACATCTTTTCTAAGCACAACTCATTTTGGCATAAAAGTAAACCACATTCAATTGAACAAATCAGAAGTTCTCAAAGCTTTAAATCAAGGCAGTTAAAAACTAAAAACAGAGTTCAGAAAATTTCATGTCCCAAATCATTTCATTAAGCAAAACTTTGAAGCCAACCACACAAACACAGAAACCTAGTCACAGAATACAAAACCGACAGAGCAATATGAAACAGATAGCATTAATTTCAGCGAAGCTTAAATACATACATAGTATGTACACATATACACACAAACAGAACATAAATATACATAAAGATCAAACGGACTCAAAAGCAAAATCAACCCAATAGATCAAATGAGTAGTGAATACCAAACGATTCATCGAAAAAATTCAACAGCAAAAAAATGATCAAATTAGAATCAAGCAGATCAGTAACCGAACAAAATTTACAAAACCCTAGTTAAATTTCTAGTCCACTGAAAATCCATACAGATTTTACTCAAATCAACAAATAGTTTTACAAATCCGAACACAAAAAAAAAAAGGTCGAAGTACTTAGCATTGTTTTTGTTTTGAGAAAATATCGAAGGAGAAAAGAGAGAGACTGTGAGAGAAGAGAAAATCTAATTATTTTAATCGATTGCTAATTAATCGAATCGAACCCTAGGTTTGATAATGAAAAAAAAAAAAAAAATCAAAAGCTCTTTTTTTTTTATACTATATATAATTTAATTTGAATTTTAGAGTTATAAAAGTGCTAAACAGGGTTAGTTCATTGTCTTTTAAGATTAAACAACTGAACCCTAAACCAATTTTGATTAAATTTGATTTGATCTTCTCTTAAACAAATTCTCATTAAATTAGATATATTTTGTCTACACATCTTTAAATTGTCTTTCTTTCTTTCTTTCTCTTCTTTTTGTTTTTTTTTTGTTTTTTGTTTTTTGTTTTGTTTTTTTTTGTTTTTGTTTGTTTGTTTGTTTGTTTGTTTGTTAATTCGATAATTACCATGGGAGAAGAAAGATTTTAATCTTGAATGTCTTCATTAATAATAATACCAATAGGTACCAACCAATTGAATTACAATCCTCTTAGCTTCTAAATTGTCTTTTATATATTAATTAAATATATAGTATGTATAATTGTTTTTTGATCAAAAATACAATTTATAGCCTTTAAAGTTTACCAAATTGTGATTTTTATCCTTTTAAGTTTTATTTTTGTTATTTTCGAACCAAAAGTTCACATTTATTGTCAATATAGTCCTTTTGTCCATTCCCTTAATATAGTTGACATTAAGTCAAATTTAAAATAAATTTTTTTTTTTTTTTTTTTTTTTATAATTCTAGCTTTTTCCCTAATTTTTTTATACACCATATTTTTACTTAAAAGAAAAATGTTAGTCAGACCTTTTTCTCTCAGCCTCTTCTTTTCTAAACTCGACCTATATGATCATTATGTGTGGCGATAGAAGATGATGAGTGGTAACGTCTAGCTCAAAATGGTGTGAGATGGTGTCTGGGATTGAGGTTTGATGATACCTTGTGTTGGAATGGAGCTGGATTTGTGTAGGTGAGGAGATTGGGTTTTTTTTAGTGTGTGGAGGTTGGTAAAATTTTGGGTGTTGCAGGTCCGATGCTTGAAGTGGGTGAGTTCTTGTGACTTGTGAGGGGATATTTGTTATGCTTGTGAAGATTTAAGAGATTGCTAGGTACGTGTTGGTATATTTTTAAAGACGAAAAGGGAGGGCAAAGACAGTTTTGCTATGGGAGAATTTGTGATTCTGCGATGGTGGCTTAATTAAGAGGCCAAATGTTGTGGTTTGATTTTTAAGTATTTGGGGTGCCGTTTCTGGGTTGTACAGGTTGGATGTGGGTGGTGGGTGGTTTGAGGAAGGAGATCGATTCCGAGGAAGAAGATGTCTGTTGGGTATGGTAAGTATGGTGCGATGCTTTGCCGTTGGTTTGCCATGGGTCTAATTGAGGAAGAGTTGGTAGAGGAAGGCAGGGAAGATATGGTAGACCATCGTGGAAGAGAAAGGCAGAGCATCGTGAAAGGGAAAGGCCTAAGTATCGGGTTATTACGTGATGCTAGATTTAAAAACTTTAAAGATAGCGTTCTTGGCATGATCACTGCTTCTTTGTATGATGGTCCTATTTATTTCAACTGTTATCCTGATCTTACTCTTGCTTTGGATGATCCTAATATTGTTAAAGCTTTAACATTAAATATTGCTTCATCTGGCTATGTCATGGAAGAAGGTAGCAAGCCTTTTGCTTTGGTTTACCGCATTTATTACAGATTGTTAGGAACTCAAATAAATCCTAGTGCTATAAACCATAGAGAACCTTCTGGTAAAACTATGTTGATTCAATGTTCAACTTCTGATGCTAAAGTTCAAGTTCCAAGAATGATTCAATGGCAAGACGTTAAGCTTCCCACTGAATGGTTGTTGGAACAAGAATCTCCTATTGCTAAACCTGTTTTTGATGAACTTGATCTCACTCATATTCAACAATATTTGGATGGTACTGTTAAAATAAGTTTTCAAAATAACCAACCTCTGAGGATCAACGAAGGAAGGCATTCCTTTGCTGGATCTGAAAATATTTCAAAAAGAGATCAAGACCTCAATGAATTTTTACAAAAAAGTCTTGAAAAGCCCACTGATTTAAAGTTAAAAGGTGTTTCAAGTGATAAATCTCAAATAAGTTCTGTTTACTATTCCACCAAACCTGAAGCTTCCTCTCCATATAGCAAAACTGCTAATGAAGATGAAGAAGACTCTGCATCTGTTGCTCCATCTGATTCTGATTTTCCTCCTATTGAAAATCCTTCTGTTTACCAAAATCAGTTAAGAGTTTTGACTGCTTTAAATGATGATTTTGAAAATGAATCAGAAGTTGCTGAGGACCTCTTGAGTTATGTAAGTGTGAAATTGATGTTGTAAATATTTTCCCATTTAATGTCTATATCATCTTCTCCAAGTTGCTTAGAAGAGAAGTGTGGCATTCTGAACACAACATGATGAATTGATGCAGGTTTGGATACATTGGAGGGATGGTAGGCCTTTGGAATTGTTGGATCCAGCTTTGGGAGATTCCTTTTCTAGAGATGAAGTCATGAGATGCATCCATATTGGTTTATTATGTGTTCAAGAAGATCCAGCTGACAGACCCACCATGGCGACGATAGTTCTCACACTTACAAGCGGCTCAGTTTCACTGCAAGCACCTCAACAGCCAGCATTTTTTCCCAAAACAGACACAAACAACCCAATAAAGGGCTTGGAATCATCAGATCAATCTACAAGCAAGTCAATGCCATGGTCTGTTAATGAAGCATCCATCACTGAATTAGACCCTCGATAGTTATATTTCCAACTTAAGTCTCTGTTTATCAAGTGATGAAGTCTTAAAAAATTGAGTTATGGTTGCATATGACATTTGCTTATGGAATAGAAATTCAATATGTTTAGAGTGCCCAGTAGTTCAGTTCGAACCTCTATCCAAATCCGCTGTATGTTTGGTGTATATTATAGTTTTGCTATGAAGATGAATAAATGGGATGGGCTTCAATTATTTAAGAATGTTTCAATTAAAGTCAATGGTTTCCAAAACTATTTCATTTTGAATCAGTTAAAAACCAACGAGGCTCTTGTAACCTGCAGTCCCATTCTGTTTGGCAAATAAAATAACATCAAATAAATGTAGTGAAATGAAATAAATACCAGAGATCAAATATGCTAGAAAATGTTAAATATCTCCAAATTCTAGTGGCATGTTTGGTAGAGTATTTTAAACACATGTTTTCAGTTTTTAAACAATACAAGACTAACCCATAAAACAAAGTGCTAGACTGAAGCAAATCTTATTATAATCTTAGAGGTTAGAGAGGGCTTTGACTAAATAATTACAGTATGCATAATCTTCAAAGTCATAAATGATTCAATAAAATTTTAATTATATAAATCCCTTACCCTTTAATTTACAAAAGTAATGCAAGCTGAAAAGTAAAAAAAAAGAAAAAAGAAAAAAGATATAAAGCATAAGTTTGAGGAATGGCCTTTTGCATATACATTTTGAACATGGCTTGCAAAAGATTGGGGTTAAATGTCCTTATGTTTCTCTACACCAAGGTTATATTGTCCTACTATACTGAAAGATGTACACCTGGCATTCCTCAGGTGCCTCATTTAAGTCCAACAGATATGTAAATGCAAATAAACACATATTGAAGATCAAAGCCCACATTAGCTCTAAAGCTTGGATATTTAGCTCTCAAAGATTAGTTCTTATACTCCTATAATTATATTGAAAATGCTAACTATATACTAAGTCTTTATCCTCTTTAAGTATGGAATTTCTTATCAATCTAACAAAGAATAGGACTCTCCTTTTGGCCTTGAAGAAATACAGTAAGGAGTATGAATAGCTGCAAAATAACATAATTAAGTCCACCTTCAAAATAACATAATTCTTTCCTCTTTCCATTTAAAAAAGATCTAAAATTCCAATCTGCATAATCTGATTCTTCTTCCAACCCCAAGAAACCCATAAACACCACTCCATACCTAATTCCTACCAGTTTTCCCTCACCATAACCAATTCTATGCATATTTAATATCACGGAACCTGATTAGAATTCCCAAAAACAAATCTGATTTCCCTAAACCCAAAACTTCTGCAAAAAATTTCAGATTGCATTTGTAGAAGCCTCAGCCTTTAAGGTAATCCTATAGATCTATTAACAATCTCAAATTTGATGGCCAATGATATTATTTTGCTGAGTTTCACATATATGGAAAATGATGCAAAAGATTTGACATGGCTGTATAAGACTGTACGCAATTTAGGTAGAAATCAAATGCTCTAAGTAATTGAACTTACAATTTCTTGAATCTGTATAAGACTATAATTTCTTGAGTCTAAAATACTATACGCAATTTAGGTAGAAATCAAATGTTTTGTCAATGCTGACATAATTATGTAGGAATAAAAGTTCTGGACTTGAAGAAGAATCAAAAGATAATCCGCTTGGCTGTATAAGACTATAATTTCTTGAATCTAAAATACTGTACGCAATTTAGGTAGAAATCAAATTCTTTGTCAATGTTGACATAATTATGTAGGAATAAAAGGCCTTGACTTTAAGAACTAAGAATCAAAAGATAATCCATCTAGTGGACATTCATTACTATCAATTCATATTAACATTGTCTGTAAGTATTGAATCTATTGATGTATATAACAAAGCTCCAATTAAAAACCACAGCAATCAAAACAATCATCCACACCACAACACAAAGTACTGAACCAAAAAGACAAAGCTCCAATTAAAAACCCCAGCCTTCAAAATTTCAGCATAATAATCATCCACACCACAGCACAAAAGAGGCAGTAACAAAATGTAAAAAGGGAAACAAAAAGCATCAAGCAAAAGAATGGAGCACAAGAAGAACTGGGATTTAGAGATACCTCAATCAACTCCTTCAGGTTCTGTCAGTATTTATATAGGCTGAGGAGAGGAAGACAGGAAGGAAGGAAGTCAGATAGGCGGCTGTTACTGTGAAACCGTAGAGCAGGAAGGTGGGGAGATTTTCACGGCTTCAAATCGTATCAGATTCTTTCCCTTTTACTGTGAAATGATGTGAAACTGTAGAGCAGAAGTTCAAACCATCTGTTTGTGCGTAACCGTAGAACAGAAAGGTGGGAGAAATTCAAATGGTCTATTTCCCATTCCCCACGATGTGTTTCTCACGCAATACCTTTTGTCAAACCCTGTTTCACGCAAAACCCTGAACGCTTCCCCCCTTTTTTTTCTTTTTCTTTTTTTTTTTTCAAACCGGCTTGAACGTTTTATATTTTTAATTTCTTTTTCCTTTAAGCTGAACTGAAAAGGCTTTGGGTTGGGCTTGATAGTGGAACTAAATAAATAAGAGGTGTGCTGGATTAATTATACAAATTTATTATAGAATGATAGTGGGAGTAAATAAATAAGTAGTGGGCTGCATTTATAGGGCTGAGATTTATAGAGCTAAAAATTGTAAAAACCATTTTAAAATTGAAGAGAAAATTATATATTTTTTTAAAGAAAATGACGTGGCAGCTGATGTGGTGCAACGTAAGAGCAGCAGTATTAAACGCTACACTTCAACTTTTAGTAATATATAAATTACACGCATTTTTACATACTTTTTCACTCACACGTATTTCAAAAAATACAAACAATATTACTCAAATTACTCTACCAAACAGGCCCTAGAACACATAATAGTCAAATCAAGCTAATCAACTGCTACGGTGGTTCGAAAGTTTCAAAAACTAGTGCTTTTTAATACCACCAAAAGTTACCGTCGTTATCTCTCTCTTTCTTTCTTTTGTTTTTTTATTATATTTTTCTTAACACGTTCTCACAGAATAGTCAAAACCGTCATGTTCTGATGCAATTGCATTGTACAATTAATCTCCTTTTTTCTCACAACAATTTTTTTACATAAATTTGATACAAAATTTGGGAAAAACATAAAAATTTATATATAAAAAATTAATCATATTTTTGTTTCCCATAAATTTTTTTAAAAAAATACTTTTTAAATAATCGCTCTCAGAACATCTTATAAGAAATCTTAGTGATTTAAGAGACGTGACATATACTCATCTTTTTCATTTGTTAAAAAGAAAAAAAAAAAATCTTGCTACCTTATCCCCTGTCTCTCTCTCTCTCTCTCTTTTATCCTAAAACATTAGTTGGAAATCTCTCTCTCTCTCTCTCTCTCGTTTATATCTAAAAGACTAGTGAAGCTAAGCGATGTGCGCAAAAATGGTTGACTTCGAAATCCCCATATCACTTAAGCTTGTGTCTCTCTATCTCTTATTAAGCTTGCTTAACCATACCACTGAGTCAGCACCTACATACGCCTCTCACTCCTTCTCCAATTCAAGCTTTTTCACACCCAACAACACCTACCAAGACAATCTCGACCTCCTCCTCAAGATGGTTTCTAATTGTTTGTTTAGACCCCTTAAAAAAAGATTAGTTTAACCTAATGAATTAGCCAAGTAATTACTTAGGTTAATTATGAGATCTAGGTTAAACATATACAAACATATTACTTGGTGCAGAAAAGTAAAGAAGACAGTAATATGATGACCTAGGAAAACCAATGAAACAAACCGTTCCAAGGTAAAAACCTAGAGAGGATTTAGCCTAACTATCCTCAAGTTAAACAAATCCACTATGATAGAATGGAAAATTACAATAGATTTAAACCCTAAATCTAAAGTTACCACAAGTAGAACTTACTAACATAATCACGTGCAGCTCCGACTCCACGGACTCTTCTATCTTGGATTTGTTGAACACAAACTCCCCATTTGTGACCTTGAGATCCCACTCAAAGGTTTCATATCACCATCAGTAGTAAATCTTTATGCAGCAACTTGTTTCCACCAGTTCTTGATTTTAGATCTTGTTCTAGTAGATGCTTGTTGAGTTAGAAGGTACAAAAACCTCTCAAATCTCATAGGAGTAACTCACAAGTCTTCCAAGAGCTTCTAAAATGTAATTAGGATTTTCCTTTTACACCTTGTAGTGTTGGACTGAAACCCTAAACGATTTCACGGGTTTGGATTTGGTTTAAATTCTACAACATTAACTTATCTACGATTTTCGATCGGTCGAGTCTAATTTTCTTGAACTCTCCTTTCTGCAGCTTGAATGTTCTTGAATCTTGACTTGTACAATCTTGAGCAATGTCTAACACTTAATCTAGACATTTTTTTCTTCTCAGTTTGCCAACATACACAAAATAAAAATCTAAACATTTAATCCTAAATATTTAGAACCTAAAAATATCCCCCCTTGGAAATTCATGACAAAACACACATAAGCATGAATTGCTCAACTTAAGAACTAACCCAATTACAAAGTATTGCCCTAATACAATTCTATCACAATCTACTATCTATTCGTTGCTAAAATATGCAGCAGTTGATGAAAGAATTAACCTGTAAATTCTTGAAACACTCAATACAAACCATAAACGCATGTGTGAAAAATACAGTGTAAATCAAAAACTAAAAAACTGAACTTGAATTCACAAAACATAATTAAGAGAAAGATATCAAATGAAAAATATTATCATCAAAGTATCAACATATCAACCATGTTTGTGAAGCAAGAACAAAAGATACATATCAACTATATAAAAATATATATCACATATCAACTATATATAAAAAATATATCTCTCCCCCTAGCTACAAAAGCTACATCAAAAAGCCCAGCTACATCAAATATATAAAAAATATATATCACATATCAACTATATAAAAAAAAATATCTCTCCCCCTAGCTACAAAAGCTACATCAAAAATCTCTGCTACATTAAAAAGCTATCCCCCTAAGTACAAGAGTTACTCACTATCTACTCCCCCTTTTTGTTACACATTGCCAAAGGCAACCATTAAGAATTAGAGTATGGAGGTGGAAAAGCACTCTTATACTCAGTAAAATCTGCTCTCAAAGCTGTAACCTCAGTAATGAGCTCATCCAAAAGCTGTCCATATACTGCTTGAGTCGTCATAAACGTCTCCATCATAGCACAGAGAGAGAGAGAGAGGAGAAGGAACAGTAGGCTCCGCATCACCAGTCTCAATATCTACCTCATCAACACCATCCTCAGCATCAGCAATTATAAGATCAAAAGAAATCTCCTCAGCAGGCATATCTCTAGCGGTAGACTCCACCCATGGTCTCTTGGATGAACCAGCACTTGGTTCAACCATCTTCTTTTGTGCTTGTCGTTGTCTAAGAAAAGAAGATTCTACAGGTGCGGTGAGATGAACAGAATTAGAGGCAGGAAAATCCTCAAGCTCTAGATAAGCTAGGATCCTACTAATGAAAATAGGAAAGAAAAGACAATGCTTCCTAGACTTACTCCTATGTACTGCAACTATGGTTTGAATAAAAAGAGATGGAAAATAGATAGATGCATTGTAGACACCGCATTTTGTACCCTTTACGACTTGGGCCTCCATTCCCCAATGATGCTCAAACTCTAAGGCCCAAGGCCCATTTAAAGCACAATCTGATATCAATTTGATTTAAGGAGTGTTAAAATGGAAAATATAATATTTTAAATGAGCAAAAACCTATTTTTGGAAATAAAATACCAAAGTGGCCATCGGCCCACGTATGTGGGCCAAAGTGTGCATACACAGGCACATTCCTACGTACGCAGCTAGGGTTTCAGAAGTATGGAAAATGCAATAATGACTGAGGTTTGGAATAAATCCCATATCGTCTGGGAGCTATTCCAAATCCCATTTTTTCCATTATATAAAGCTTTGTATGGTACATTTTCAAAACACACAGAAATCTCACAGGAAAAACCTAAGATTCACTAGAAAATAGTGAATCAAAAGGGAGTTTTTCACAAAACACCCTCAAGTCAATTTTATTTGATTGAAACCTTTTTTGGCCTCAATCCTTTGAGTTTAAGATTACTAATCACGTATTTATTAACTGTGATAGATTTGACTGAGAGGAACAATCAAAATTAAAGCTCAGGAACTCCTTTTGAGGTATCAAGCTTCAACCCTTTCTTTTTTATTTTTCTGTTTTTTTCATTTCTGTTTTAATCATGTTTCTTTGCTTAGTTTAGGTTTATGCATGTTTTCTTAGGTTAGTTTCATAGTTCTTTTACATTCTGAGCATGTTTGGTAGTTAGAATTAGGTTTTTTGTTTGTCCTCTATTTTCTGTTTCACGTTTCTGGGTTAGGGTTGTTGAACAAGTCCACGCAAGCATGCTATGAGCATGCATACGCAGGTGCTTGCCTAGAGACCCTAATTCAGATTTCTTATGTTGTTTGGTTTGTTTGTTTCACATGTTTTGTTTCTTTTTTAAATCCTTTGCTTATGTTCATACGTATCTGAGTCTTTGTCTTATATGCTTGTTTGTCTTCAACTTGCTTAGATTAGGGTTTTATGTTTGTTTCTTACTTTGATGACATGACCATGCATTCACATGCCCATTCATGATGCCATAAGTGCTGAGGTGCTGCAAGGTAAGTAAAGGTAAGTCATATCTTGACATGAACATGCATCTTTTGTGATGAACATGTTTGTGTGGTGTTGAACCTAAAGGTTTCCATGATTTCATGATGATATGCTTGTTGCCATGCTTGGGTGGCTGCTTTGTTTGATATATGATAGGGTTTCATATGTTAGGGTTCTTAGATGTGTTTGGGTTTGGCTCTCTTTTGCTTTTAGTTAGATAGGTGTTGTTTTGGGATAAAGATGCCATGATTGTATGTTAGATGCATGTTAGTGTGTGTGTGAGTTTAGATTGCAAATGTTGAATTAGTTTTTAATAGGGTTAAGACATAAGACATAACGATGGGAGGCCAACCTTAGGGTTGGGCGATCTTAGGTGCCTAACACCTTCCCAAGAGTGTACCTAAACTCCGAACCCATACTCTAATAGTAAGATCAAAGGTCTTTTATTGAGAGGACGCTATATATATGGTTCCTAGACCATTGCAAAAATTAGGTGACGACTCCAAAGACCCTTGTGTCCACATACATTAGTACTAAGAGCATACAGAAATACACATCTATCAATAGGAATAGTATGCACATGAGAGATAGGAAATAGATTGTGACATGCTATCCTAAACAACAGGTAGTTGTACTCTATCAACTCATAAGAGTTAAGTCTTTGTTCAGTTCCCCAAGTGACAAATCTTCCGCAAAGAAGTGTCATGACATCATCAATAGGAGAAGACTCAGAATATGGATTAGTAGGTCTACAGACAAGAGGCACACCAAGAACTTCAGATACTATTTGCTTAGTAATCTTAAACTCTTCACCTCGAATCCAAGCAGTCAGAATGTGACCACCGAATGAATCAGACTGAATAGAGAGATTCGAGTAGAATTCTCTAATCAAAGCAACAGGAGGGGGTATAATCATGACGGAGAGGCAACCAACCTCTAGACTCTAGATTCCTACAAATAGAAGGATCTAACTCATCTAGAAGGATTTTTGTAGTGGATCAAGCTCAAGGAAATACAAGTAGAATTGTTGGAAAAATCAACATAATCACTTATTGTCTTATATTGCACCTGAGAATTACCGAAAAGGATAATACATGTACATTTTAAGGTGATTGGTAGCTTGAATTTTTTTTTTTTTTTTTTTACAAATATACTACCATAATTGGTTTCTGAAATGTTACTTGTTGATTTTGTTGTATTAATGGTACTTGTTGGTAGTGGTTATATGTTTCTAGAGTATGCAATGCAAGGACGATTCTCAGGAGAGTCCGATGTGTTTAGTTTTGGTGTCCTAATTCTAGAGATTATAAGTGGCAAGAAGGACAACTGTTTATACCGATCAGAACGTGATGAGGACCTCTTAAGCTATGTGAGTGTGGATAAAATTATTTCAAATTTGATTGAACTTTATGAATGCTAATACAGTCAGTTCCGAATGCTGAAGAGAAATTAATTGGGTTATTTCTAGAGAGGGTCCTGAAGAAGGGAAAAAAAGTACTGATTTTTAATATTATCTTTGCAGGCATGGAAACAATGGAAGAATGGGACACCTTGGAATTGTTGGATCCAACTATTAGAGGTTCTTTTTCAAGAAATGAAGTCCTTAGATGTATCCATATTGGCTTATTGTGTGTTCAAGAAGACCCAACCAATCGAGTCGACCTACAATGGCAACAGTAGTTCTCATGCTTGACAGTTACTCTGTTAGCCTGTAGTAACCTCAGCAGCCAGCATCTTTGCTTTGAAGTAGAGCAAATTGGAACAAGCCAACAAAGGAGCCGCAAGGTGATAGTTTTTCAAGCCAGACAGTGCCATGGTCTGTGGATGGCGCACTGATCACTGAACTATACCCTCAATAGTGGGAGGAAGCAAGGTGTTATTCAACTTAAATTAATTTTTTGTTTCCAAGTGATGAAACTTGAACTCATGGCTGCATATGGCGTTGGAATCTCCTCTATTAACGTTTTACCTCCCCTTGCGGCCAAAATCTCATTTATATATCAATCTCTTAACACGGTCTTTTTCAGACTGAGCAAATTTATTTTGGAAAAATTTTCTTTTAGGTCTGTTTTTTGAAAGCATAAACTCATTGTACAAAGAATACCAATCAATTTTAAAATCATCATTTAAAGCAGTCAAAACTCTTAACTGATTTTGGCAAACAGAATTATCAATATTAGGAAAATTAGAAGGACAAACAGATGGACAAGCAATATTCAACAAACAACATTTTTCATGAGTTCTAGAAATAGAAGATATTTGTTCAACAGTTCTAACTTTGTGAGCGGAATGAAAAGCATTTCTAACAAAACTAGTGTCATGAACAGTTTTATTCCATTTCCGAAAATCAAGGATCTCATGTTCTTCAACAGTGTGATCTTCTTCATTTACCATATCAAGAGGATAACTAGTCCTGGAGCTGACAGAGGAGCTGGATCTCCACAACTTATCCATACTATCCTAGATTCAACACTCAATTATCATGTTTTTCTCACAACCGTTGCATTTCGTAACACATACCCTAACCAACCCTATATATATATTATATATATATATAATATGATATATCCACATTAATCATGCAATCGATAGCTTCATTAAACCTTTTTATTTTTATTTTTTGATCCTTAAAATGAAATCTTTTTTTTTTCTTCGTAAAATGCATTTAATTTATACAACCTACAATCTTATACCACCAGTCCCAACCAACTGCCTAGAAATAAAATTTTTTCAAAAAATTAATTAAAAAAGAAAAGGAAAAAGGAGTGGGAACGACTAAACTAAACTTAACTTAGGATTATTTAGAAGGCAAGAAGGAAGCACTAGACATGGAAAAACGGGCCAGAATTTTCTGACCCGACCCGTTTGACCCGCAACCCGATTGACCCGTTTAAAAATAACCCGTTTTGACCCGCGACCCGTTTGACTCGACCCGAACCCGACCCGACCTACCCGTTTTGCCACGTCTACCAACGTTGAGTAGATTGAGATTGAGGTGTAATTCTTATAAAATATTTACTTATTATTCTTTACTTAATATGTTATGTACTCCATTATAGTTTGTCATTCTTTACTTGCCACCTTCATTTTCTCTTCCTACTTTAAACAAATCGAAAATTATACCAAGATTAGCTTCTAGAAAGCTGGAACAAGAGTTGCACCAAATTTGGGTATCAAGTGTTTAGTGGTAATTAGTAACAGTTTCACCAGTGAGAATCTAATCACAGTTAAGGAACTCATAAACAATTGACAGATTGCATCTATTAAAAAAAAAAACTTATTTGAAAAATACGGATCAACTCGACCCGACTTGCGACCCGACTTGACCCGCGACCCGTTTTGACCTGCAACCCGATTGACCCGACCCAAACCCAACCTGCCCTGCCCGTTTTGCCATGTCTAGGAAGCACGAACTGGACAGTAAGATCCCTCTCTCTGCTCAAACCCAAAGAGAGAGAGAGAGACCACAGGAAGCTATGGCTCAAGTGGTGAGGGTGGAGGCTGCATGGTAGTAGCAAGGGCATGGCAGCTTAAGGAATTTTTTTCTAGTTAGATTTGGGTTTTCTTGCTAAACCACATAGATGTTATTTTCTTTCTTTATTTATTTATTTTTAATTTTGTATTTATAAGAGTATTCCTTATAATGGAATTTTGTTTTGTGAAAGAGTTTTTTTTTTTTTTTTGGCGAAATTTGTTTTGTTGTTTGCGTCTATTAGGAGGGGTATTTGGCAAGAGAGATGATATGTCTACAACATTTTTACAACAAATTCTAAGTGGTAGGTTGTTATTGGTTGTTATTGTTGGGGCAAAAAAGTAATCTTATTGTTAGTTTCAAATTTGAACCAATAACAACTAACCACTTGTGATTTGTTGTAAAAATGTTGTAGATGCTTTGGGCAATGGGCTAGATGTTTTTTTATTTTTTATTTTTTTATGTTGGGTTCCTGTATCATTTTGTCTTTGGGTTTTTTCTCAATTAAAATTCTAGGCCCAAATGAATTTCAAGAGAATACAAGCAATAGTATTTTTTCCTCAAAATCCTAGGGGGCCGGTAAGTACACATGGATGATGTATGCAGGTAATTTATGATAATTTGTAACAATAATAGCACTGTAATTAATAATTTTAAAGAGCTAGGAGGCCTCCGCCTCTGGATACATCTGTTTCTGCCTTCTGGGACCTAAAGATGCATTACCCAAATATTTCATAACATAAAATATTGAATTGTTGGTTGAAGAGAACCTTTCATAAAGGATGATTAATTCATTATTATTATTATTTTTTGTGATATAATGAATGGGCCTTCAATAAAACTAGATTAACGAGCACATGCATGGTTTGATTCTAAGGATTGGCCTTGAAATTCATATATTGGATGGGCAATTGAGCAAACCTAAATTATTTAGGAGTTTTTGGGACATTTTTGTCATTTACTAAATTTTGCGGATTATGTTCTCTTGAGAAAGAAGAAAGGTTATGGATGAGAGAGAGATGTTTTGTTTGCTTGAGGTTGAAAATGTCTTATATTCCTACATGGGTGTAACACCCAGGAGAGAAAATCATGAATTGCCATGGATGAATTCATGAATCATGATTATAACTCAAAACCCTTTCGTTGTGTAGTTTTGTTTAATTGTCTTACTTCCTTCCTTTTTATATTTATTTCTTTTAATGGGTCTTTTTTCTTACTTGTTATTACTTCTTTTACCCATTTCTAATCTGAAATTTGATTGTAGACTAGCACCATGAGCATAACACCCACATTTGTATGTAATCTTGTTGTCCACCATTACCGCAGCTAATTGGACCCTCATAATTTCTCCCCTGTGGGCTGGGTTACTCTTTGTTGTAATTTTGGGCCTATGACCTTCGAAATTCCCCAAACCCCTACCTGTAAACTACTTTGTAACAACTTGGGCCCTTCCCCTATCTTCAACAACGTTGGTTGGGCCTAATCTTCCTTTAGATTCCCAAAAAAAAAAAAAATCTCATTTAAAATAAAAAAGTACAAAAAATGAAAATCCTAGAACTATATTGCCCCTTACCCCTTCTCTTCACCACTTCCCTCTCTACTAGGTACTAGCCACAGAAAAACCAAACAATCAAACCACAAAACAAAGACCCCAAAAACAAAAAGCCAAAAAAAAAAACACACCATCACCATGTTGAGCTCACTCTCACCTTCATTCCAACCCCATCTTCTCCAAACAAACCGCACTCTCCTCTTCTTCCCACTCTCACTCTCACTCCCCCAATCCCAAACCCACAAATTCTCAAACCCACTTCTCATCCCCAACAACAAGAGCCACCCACATCTGGTTCTTCTAGCCAAATCTCCCAACTCAGACCGAGCCCCAAAAAAGGCAGAGGAACAGAAATGGACCCACGAAGGCTCAATCACCGAGTCACTGCCCAACGGCATGTTCAGGGTTCGGTTGGACAACCAAGACTTAATCCTTGGTTACATTTCTGGTAGCATCCGAAAGAATTTCATTCGTATACTACCTGGGGATAGAGTGAAAGTTGAAGTCAGTCGCTATGACTCCACAAAAGGCCGCATCACCTATAGAATTCGCAAGCCCAAAGAATAAGATTCTTCTTCTTCTTTTCTGGGTTTTTTTTCTTTCTTTCTTATTTTACTTTGTATTTATTTATATCCGCAATTGGAATCTCTCGCTTTTGTTATGTCAACAATTTTTTTTTTCTTTTTAATGTTATCAGTATTTTGCGTGCGGGTTGTCACTGAATCTCTGAATTTTGTACTATCAATTATGTATATTTATTATAAGAGGTTGGGCCTTGGTGCGCTGACAAGAGCCTTCCACCTAAAGTGCTCGGGCCTTGGTGCGCTGACCACCCAAAACAACAAATTGCAGGTGAGTCTGATATAGTCTCCACAAAAGTGGGAGTTTTGTGTACTGGGTAAACGTTTTTATGTATATTTATTATACATTTTTAGTTGTTTAAAGTGTAGGGATGGAATTGAGTGTGCATTGCATTGCTATTGTGTTCTGCTTTTTGGATGTTACATGGGGCTATATTTTGAATTTTGGAGAAAATACTGAGGAACCAACAATTTAAAATGATCAATTTGACAATCTGAGTTCTTGCTGACGTAAGGTTTTAATCATTGGAAAAATATTAGTTGATAAAGTTCTTGGTGATGTTAGAGTAGAGACTGAATATTAGCTTGTGTTTGTTTATAAGATGTATTGATGCAACATAACTTTTCTTCTATTGGACTTATTAAAAAAAAAACATAACTTTTCTTCTATTGGGAATGTATTTCCAGCGCAAAATGAATGAAGTCAAAATCTAAATTTGGAAATCGTTTTAGGTGTATTGAGATTGATAAATAAAAGCTGCAGAGTGCTGAGAAATTATATTAAATAATGATTTATGCAACTAAGTTGGTGCATCAGATATTAACCATCTTGTTTTTGTCTAGTTTTCAAATTTCTTAGAATTTTGGCCCTGTTTCTGAATCAATGCAAACATATATGTTGGATTAGTTTGTTGTATGAGCTTATTTGTCTGGTTGGATAGGATACAAGCCAAGTTCCCAAGCCTCTGTTTCTTTTTTTGTCTCTCATTTTGTTCATAAGTCTTAAATCACAACTTCATCCACAGTTGCCTAAATTGTATTATATGTCTGTATGCCCTGATTACTATTATGAATCCATATGCTAAAGCAGCACTATGAATTTAAAAGGTTGTAACTTATTTTTTTAATGAAATCCTAAATCAAGGTTTGCAAGTAGCTGTTGCTTTTAGAGTCCAACAACCCCCTTTAGAAATTGGACAGTTTATATGGACATAAACTGAAGAGGAACGATGACACCTGGTCCGATCAAGTAAAATGGTACATGACACTTCAGAGCCCTTGAATGGGTCATGGAGTTTTAGATTACATGGGTTTTGTTTAGAATTAACTATGATCTATGCACGGTTGTATCTGGTTGCAATTGCTTGTAAGAAGGTAAATTTCTTTATATTGCTGTTGTTCTTTTTCTCAATATGGTGAGGATTTGGGTACTAGAAATTCTGTGACCAGTTTGACCAGTGTTACTTTTTAGAGGTCACGAGTCCTATTGATTATACTAACCTTACCAAACTAATTTAACTATTGGTTCTTTACTCAAGTTAATTACAGCTTGACTGTGGTGTTGGAAGACTTTGATATTAAGTACCCTTGTGAAGTTAATATTCTGAAGAATCTCTGGCATAGTTTACAGCTGAGATGTGAATAGTATATTTTTGAAACTGTTAAAACCTATTGATGGTTTTAAATTAAAGTTTGCAAATGATTGATTCGAAAGAGTCTTTCAATCATTTGGAGAAGGTATGGGTTGTTTTCTCAAGACAAGCCCTTGTACACATTTCACTGATAAATCTTTATAATTTTTAGCAGCTTACTCAAAGTTGCCATTGGGTGCTAGCATCTCAAGACAAGGTGAGTTGGGGAACAATAGAGGGTTGGGAAGTTGATTTATATCATGAGCTGTTGCTTTTAGGCTAAGTCTTGGGCTAGATCTTGCATTAGAGTTTGTTCAATTAGGTTGAGGATGAGATGGCTGTGGTCTGGTTAATTGGAAGTACCCTTGCCATTGTTGAGCTGAAGGCCAATAAACTTTGTTGGTGGGGAAAATACCAGCTGGAACTGCCCATACACTATCAGCTATGAAAACCAGCTTAGCCTTGATACTTGGTTTGGAAGCTGAATGGTAGGATACTGGAATTTCTATATCCATGAGTTTTAAATATGAAAAGAATCTCCACTGAAAACATTTAGGATGCTGAAACTGGGAAGCGTGGAGTATACTGGAAGTAGGTTCCACGCACAATCAAGTTGAACATTTTGATTTCAGTAACTCTGAAATTATTGTCAATCTCTACTCTTTCCCACTTAATTTAAAAAGAATGGAGGGTAAGTGGTTAATATGCGTTCTATTTTTTCAATTTTCTGTTAGGGCGGGCTGCTTGTGTGTTCTAGTAAACTGTCAAGTATGAAATAAGAAGAAACAATTGGTGGACATCTACAGCCTACAAAGATATAACATTTTAAATAACTCTCTCTCTCTCTAAAAAGATAGAATTATATAATTCTCTTGAGTTGTACAAAAATATAGAGAATGATATTTGGTGTGCGTTTGAATTGAAATTAAAAATTAAAATTATTTCAATATTCAGTTTATTTTTGCTACTATTCATGGGTTCCACTACACTTTTTGACATTATTCATGGGCCTCATTGTACTATTTCAACTAATTTTTACCTTTATCTACAGTACTTTCAACAATAATTTTTCAGTTTCAGCAAAATAAGCAATATCCAAATACACCCTTGATATCCATGGTTAAAATGAAGATGTGAAGTACATGTATGAATCAAAATATTAATATACCCAAAAGGCAAAGCCCAAAAGATACTAGAATGTTATGTAATGATATTTATGCCTAAAATGCATTCTTTTTTATAATTTATTTATACATAAGATACTAGAATGCAATGCAATCTTAAAATACATGATCTTCATGCTCATTAGCATATGAACATCGTCTTTACAAGATTGGCAATCCGCATAATCTTTGTCATCTAATTTATTTAAATCAAAAGCCTTAGGAAGAGTATGTTGTGAACTAGAACTTAGAAAAAGTATTTGATACTAAATGATACAACATAAGTAGTATCAAAATTCAATAAGTAAAAGACATGTCTAATAAGCAAGATTATGCATTGGATACATGAGTTATCCCTTGTACATGAGAGTTGTGATCTTTGTGGGGTCTATTCTCTTATATGAGGGAGGACTTATGCGCACGATACATGATATATTATATCTTATGTAATCTTTTTACCCATTAATATTTTAGAATATTTTACAAAACTCCTGTTGCTTAGTTTTCAACTTTTCCGAAAATATCTAAGCTAATGAATTAGTAGTGAGTAGGGCTTGAAATGGGAGAAGAGTAGAGGACTAAACCAAGAGGATGTAATATAATTTCTCTAGATGCAGACCAATAAGGCAATAAGTAGGATAATATTTTATTTTATATATATATTTTTTATTTTTCGAACTAACATCCCCTGTTAAAAGAGAATTTAATTTAAAACCTTTCCACCAAACCCTAAACCCTTCCTTGCCTCTCTGCGGTCACCACCCTACAGACAAGGAATATGTTGAACTCGTATGCGGCAGTCAAAACAACGATGATGCAAGGAGCGCTAACCTTTCAACATCCGATTCTCAATCCTCTTCCTTTCCCTACTTTTGCTCCAAAGAATCACACCCCTTGTCCTTTTGCATCCAAACCCAACTGCATATCCTATAAAAACAGCGCTTCTCCGTTTTACAAATCAGTTCTTGCTGTTGGAGCCCGTGCAGTTCATCCCTCGCTTACTTCCAAATCTCTCGTAACTGGTTTTCTCAATAGCTCTTTGGAGGATAAGCTCAAGAACCGACGGGATTTGGACTGTCGCTACCTTGAAGAAAAACGCCTTGAACAAAAACGTGGTGGTGGTGATGGTTATGATGACTACTATGCAGTCCCTGAGCCCCGTTTCAATGAATTGGTGCGCGGTGATCCTCAACACAGAGAGGCTAGAGTTGATGATGACCTTGTCAATGGAGATTCTGAAGATGTGAGTGAAGAAGTTAATGACTTTGCCAACCAGGATTCCAAAAGCAGGAGTGGCGTTGATGACGATAATGACTTTGGTCATGAAAACAAACCCAAGCCCAAGCCAAGTTTTGAGGAACTTCTTCCCTTGCTTAAGTGGTCACACTCACTCCCGCATACACAGTGATGAAAAATACATTCGCAAGAATGGTGATTGATGTATGGTTAACTTAATTTGAGTATTTGAATATGCGTTCATGTCTTTTTATCTCTCAATGTCTCCTTGTTCCTTTCTTGTTTTATTCAGATTTATTTTGTTTTTGGTTGTTGGTTGCATTGTGTGCAGATACTGGTAAAGTGCTTTAACCTTCTTACACTTTGGGTAGTGCCAATGGAAAAGCGTTAGTGGTGAAGCAATTAATAGTCCCCTTGAATCATCAGAGTAAGAAAAATAAATTGAAAATTGAACAAGATTATAGCATATTAGAATGCCATGAAGCATGTTAAGTACCTTCCTACCCCAAAGCATGTACTGATTGATTGGATTGTTAGAAAATGTGTTGTATCTTTACTCCCAAGATGAATGTTTTAGGGGTCCTAGTCATTGATGATTGCTCTATATTGGTGCAATCAGATTTAGCATTGGCAGCAAGTATAAATACAACTTATTTCTGTACTTTTGCAAGGTGGGATATTATTTCGCATTAAGGCCGGTTGCAAACCTGCAATCTATTTCAACAGGATCCATGGTTGTTATTCCCAGGTTACACATTACTTGATTACGTCCCCCCCACAGTGCATATGCCTGAGTCATCCTTAGCTATGTGGATGGCGATCCTTTAGAATTCAGTTTTCTACATCCTGCTAGTTTTTTTTTTTGGTACCATAGGTGAACAATGTACTTAATGTACAGTCTCAGACTGTTTCTAGAGTTCCGTGTAAAAGTTGGTCGATAGTAGATTTTTTATGATGCACTCAACAGGTGAATGCTACAAATAAAGTTTCAAGATTGTATTGAGAAGATGAAAACAATTTGCTTCTCCTCAGGTTGGTTGGACTGTAACGGATTTCACTTCCTAGCTAGGAAGCTATATTTATAATTTTAGAACATGATGTCATGGCCTGAGCTATGTATTTTTTCAGTTTTTGAACCAAACCTTTGACATGTATGTTGATAGAATTAGCTTGGGGAATGACCCCAATCAGTAATTGGCATAGTTCAACTACCCATGATTCAATTTGTTTGGGGGAGTGCTTCTAAACACCAATCCATTTCACATATATTTAGCTGATGAATCACATCAGATGATCCAATCTTTTTTTGATGAACTGATGAGGCTGATGAATCACATCAGATGATCCAATCTTTTTGTGTAAGCAATCAAATAGATGTATTATTTGAAATTAGAAACTATTCATCGTCTTATTTGTCATTTGGAAGCGCAACACCATCTTAGCTGAACTGATGAGGCTGTCCTATATACCGTGTGGGTCTTCCAGATTGGTTGAATCAATGCAGCTGTATTGAAGCTTCAATTGCTACTTGCTAGTAGTTGCTCAAGCATGACAGTTTACACTGTCATGTAGAAGTGTGGGTGAGTCTTGTAATAGCCTTTGACAGTTGCACAAGTTAATCCATATTTCTGTACAGGAAAACTAAAATGGTAACTTGAAGTCATAATTGTGTGGATTAGTGTGTGTGACACTACTCTTATGAACATAATCCAATATCCTTGAACTAATACCAAATTTGCGATTGTTTATAGTACTCTCAACAGAAAAGTTTTGGATCCTAGGTCTTTGGGACAAGGGACGCAAATAGAGCAAATAGAACTCTTCCCTTCTCAAGAGATCTACTTCTATACCATAGGCCATCCAGTGACCCACTATTTGTTAATATTAATAGTTTAAATGACACGTAGTTTTTTTTTTCTCCCTTGGATTCAAGACCACTGTAATAGGAAAAGAAAATGGTAAGAAAGGCCAAAAAACATAATAAAAGAAAAGAAAAGGCATTAATGTATTTTTTTTTAATGAATTTTGGAAGTTTCAAATGTATTTTAGTCAATTTTTAGGCTTTCAATGTATTCTGGTTATTTTTTAGGTTTTCAAAGTATTTTAGGCATTTTAGAGGCTTAGAGGGTATTTGGGTCCTTTCTTAAGTTTTAGGGATAATTCAATCATTTTACGATTTGGGGTATTTCGAACATTGGAGGTTTTAGGTAGGTATGTTGGTAATTTTTAGGTTTTAAGGTATTTTAGTTATTTTGGAGGTTTTGATAGTATTTCAATCATTTTATGGATTTTCAGGGTATTTTAGTCATTTAGATTAAGGCATATTTTAGTCATTTTAGAGGATTTTAGGTATTTTTATTGAGGTTTTAGGAATATTTTTATAATTTTTAAGTTTTATGGGGCATTTTGGTTGTTTTTGATATTGAAGGGCATTTTGGCTATTTAGGAGGTTTTAAGGTATTTTTTGTTATAAATATTCATACATTATTGTGTAAGTGGATGAGTTGGTTTTACCTTAAATAATTGGATTGGGTACGGGTTGTAACTAGGTTAAATGGGCAATAGATGATAAATGTATGTTTAAGCACCCAATCCAATTACGACCCACCCAATTGCCACCCCACTAACAATCTGCTAGAAAAATTAAGTAAATTTGATTGTTAGTTGGGGTGTCAATATTTAAAACAACCCATGAACATGAAATTTTTTTTGTGGGTTAGTGTTTAGTTTAAATGGGTTAATGTCAAAAATGGGTTGACACGCTTAACTTGATTATTAAATAGGTCAATTATGTGTTGAGCTATTTAACCCACAATCAATCCGAGATAATTAATTAGGTTATTATTAACAAATAAATTTATCAATATGACCATTACAATTATTTTATTATTTTATTAATATATCAATATGACTGCAAGTTGAAAATAACATGGATCAAATTGACTGTTACCAAAATGTAGGGATAAAATTAAGGCGAAAACACTGTCAATTTGATCCCTACATTTTGGTCCTTACATTTTGGGATAAAATTAAATGATTGTAATTTGGTCCTTACATTTTGGAAGCGGTCAATCTAGTCCCTGCTATTTTCAAGTCATAGTAAATTTAGTCCCTACCGTTAGATGACTAATGAAATCTGCTTAGGTGGCAAACGAAATGCACACATGGCATGAATTAAAATAAAATATAAAATAGTCATCCTACGTTTCTTAAATGGTGTTTCCATGTCAGCCCTTCCACATGAACTTCCACTACTATTAATCCTACGTGACTCTCACATGACCCACTTATTAACACCCTTATTGTTAAACACGATTGAATTCAAAATCCCAAAATTAAAATTCCAACCCCTAACCCACGATGAACATGAACTCCTTCTTCTTCACAACCATGTCTCTTCTCTTCTAATTCCCGTGATTAAAGCTCCTCTCATCTTGCCGTTCCACTCTCATCTCACCAACTACATTGCCAATTCCCATAAGAGCTCTCGACCCTCAAAGAGATGAAGAAATAGAGAACCCAAACATCAATGACAAAATTAGTGCTTTCACATTCTAGGTCACTCTCTTTCTCTCATATTTTTCCCAAAAATGTCCAATTTACCATTTTTTTTGTGGGTAACTTTATATTTGGTTAGAAGTGTTGGAAAATCTGGTTTGTATCTCATACAAAACACACAGCAGAAGTAATAATCATGGATCTACTTCATTCATGAGAGATAACATGTAACCTTGAATTCTAGAACAAAGAATAGAAAGCGTACCTTGATGCAGTGAAATTCAAAACCAAGACTTGAGAATACCTTTAATCTTCATCTCAATTCCACATGGTGCCCAAGAAGTGTGGTCTCTCAATCAGTCCTTTTGTACATTGGTTCTCAAAGAAAGTTCTTCTTCTACTCCTTGTAGAGAAAAACTGTTTTCTTTTCTTTTCATCATACGTACATACTAACTACCGTTGTAGTTACTTTATTTAATAATTCTTATTAAATAAAAACTGATTATCTAATTGGGTTAGCTTTTTGGGCCTAGCCAATTGGGCTTTAGTTTGTGGCTTGAGATGGGACCAAAGGGAACAAATAAGACTCTAGCTCCAATGGGC
The DNA here is from genome assembly GCA_030021035.2 of Notholithocarpus densiflorus. Classification (NCBI taxonomy): domain Eukaryota; kingdom Viridiplantae; phylum Streptophyta; class Magnoliopsida; order Fagales; family Fagaceae; genus Notholithocarpus; species Notholithocarpus densiflorus. The sequence goes on along the minus strand of JARYZH020011361.1, from coordinate 2,413,850 downwards.
CTTGGGCTTTTTTGTCAACTCTTGACAAGTTCAAAGTTACCATTAATTATATTTAATACCACTATATAAATATAATTGCACTCTAGGCCTTATTAACAAATTATATCCCAAGACTCTAATGATATCATATGACCCCTCCATGAAATATCCATAGTGAATAAAGTCACAAAGAACTGTCACTTTGTAAACAACTATTTTATCCTCGAGTACCCGGTTTAATCTTTTAGTTATTCACATTTATTCACATTTACTAAAGTGGGCGCCCTGAATAACCAATTCCCATTAAACTTATCTCAAGGGGATATTTCGTGTCTATATAAAAAGAGATTATGGATTCTATCTTGAGAATATGTGTTCCCTCAACACACATGTGGTTACCCAACATACTGAAGTTTTGACTGTGAATATTAGATCTCAATCCTGATATATCAAAGTAGCTTACATTTCATGATCGGGTTTACTACCCTCTTAGGATTAAGAGTCTATGAAATTAGAAGTCGTGAGATTAATTATTCAGGTGACAGTTGTTGATTGAATAATTAATCTCACAGCAGTCCAGTTCAATATGTCTTAACTCTTAAGACACATCAACTAGAAGTCTCCACTTCCATGATCAAGACAAATCATCTTAGTTGATGTGTTATAGTCTTCGCAGATGAAACGCCCAATTTCATCACCGACTATGAACTACGTTTTGAGTTTACAAGGAACTTGTGATTTATATCTTCTGTGACTAAATCACATACAATGCATCTCAAGGACTATGATAATGTCCTATTAGTTCATCAATAATCTCATATAATTAAACAATTTAATTATTTATGACATGCCAATAAATTGGATTTTAGGGCATAAACCCCAACAAGAAACATGCCAATAAATTGGATTTTAGGGCATAAACCCCAACAAGAAGATGTGCACCCTCTCCCTCTAACTCTGCATGTGTGTTTGACACCTTTTGTTGGTAGGGCTTGGTGCAAACATTTGCTGAAAACTGGCCACAATATGAACAAAGGATTTGTTGCAAACATTTGTACAATGATTTGAGGAAAAATCACTCTGGTGTTCTTATTAGAGACTTTTTATGGAAAGCTACTAAAGCAACATATCTCCTAGAATATGAGAGGGTCATGAATGAACTAAAAGAAATTGATGAAGGGGCATACAACCGATTACAACACCATTCAATAATACTCTGGTCTAGACATATGTTCCATGGGGATGCAATGAGTGATACAATATTGAACAATATGTGTGAGAGTTTTAACAACAAGATCTTGAAATTTGGAGGGAACTCATAATTTGCATGGTGATCTATCTACATTCTTCTATAAATTCTCACTTTAATGTAATTCAATAGTTTGATAATTTATTTGTCCATTTGTTTGTTTGTTTAGCTTGAGGACATTAGGTTGTATTTTATGAGACGATTTCAAGAAAACAAGGAAACAATTTTGAAAGTTGAGTTGGAGTTGTGTTCTAAGTTTAGGAAGAGGTTGTACAAGGAGAAGCTTGGAAGCGACAAGTGGCTAGCTTGTTGGGCTGGTCATGCCAAGTTTGAGGTAAAAATGGGGTTAATAGTTTCATTGTGGACTTAGTTGAATACAAGTGTAGTTGTAGGAAATGGGAGATCATCGGTATACCTTGTTGCCATGCCATTTCATGCATTTTTTTCAATAGAGAAGATGTTGAAAAACATGTAAATGACCGCTACAAAGTAAATGCATATAAGGCATGCTATGAACCAATGATGGAGCCAATCAACTGGACTTCCTTTCGTGCAACCCCCCATTAAACGTAGGCCACTTAGTAGGCCTAAAAAGAGTAAAGGAACCTGATGAACCAAACTGTCACACCAAACTTAGAAGAGTAGGAGTCTTTAAGAAGTGTAAGGCATGCGGGAGGTTAGGACATAATAAAAGAAGTTGCAAAGGGGAAGTTGGAGGAGATTCTTCACTTCCAGGAACTATTAAAAAATCAAAAAAAAAAAAAAAAAAAAAAAAAAAAAAACAACTAACACCAAAAAGGTAAATACTTGATCTAAGGCCTTATCACTATCTTGTATTGTTTTTTTTCCTCAATTTTTATTATTTTTTTATGTTGTAGTTTTGATTATTTGCCTTAGTTAAAATTAAATATAATTGCCTTTTCTGTTTAAGCCAATTTAAGATTTTGTTAAAATTATGGTATTGTATTTGCTGTTTGTAGTAGCGTGAGGTTGGTCCAAGTGGTGGACCTCCTACTAGTGAACCAAATCAGACAAGTGCACCACCCACCACCAGTCAAGAAGAATTCCCAAGTGCACCATCCAACTCTAGTGCTGCCACTTCCACTCCAAGTAGAAACAATTGTAGGGGTTCAACAAGGTAAAAAGAAAAGGAAAAAAAAGAACAGTCATTGATGAGACTTTGAGAGCTACTACAAATGCATTAATGTATATGGATGCATTGAGGTTTACTGAAAGCCAACCTCTATGCATGTAAGTAGGATGTGCTAGAGTTATTTTGTAGAAGAGGGTAGCTTAATATTTTGTCACTAGCTAGACCTTATATTAAGATGATTGTAATTAATGTTTATGGCCTCCTTGATTTTTGTAATGGCCTTTTTCACATTTGTTTTATAATTGCATTGACTATTGGAATGTCCTTGATTGTTTACAAGTTGGACATTGAATTTTAGCTAAGCAATGGTTTTAATTGTCAATGAAATCATAATTTATTTATACTTTTGTTATCTGTTTATGAATGAGATTCTATTTTATGGTTAAACACACAAGTTATTTATTGTTGATAATTATGGTATTGAAATTGATTGTTTATGGTGGTAAACCCAACAGGTTTATTTCTGTTATATGGTGGAGTTAATGGAATTATTGTCAATTTTATTGAGCCATCATAGGGCATTTGGTGCAAATAATGCCATTGCATTTGGCAGTAAGTGCAGTGTAGTTACTGTACAATTTCAGTTATTGCACAATTGGCACTTATTGCACAATTTCAATGCCCAATTTCAGTTATTGCACAATTTACACATTACTTGATTTTCAAACCTCGTAAGCCCATCTATAAACACACCAACTCAAATGCAGATTACACAACAACAAAAGGAGAGCTTATCTTCCACACCCACGAGCAACCTCAACGGCCACGATTAATGTTAGGTTTGAAATATTTTTATTTTTTTTTGGAGTTTCACAAGTGCACTCAAATTAGTTTCTTCCAATACCCCAATGGTGGTTATTATGGCCACTTATTTGTAAATCCAACAATTATATGTTTGAATGTTTTAACAACTTTAGGTGTCAATTGAATTTGTTTCTTTGTACAAAAAACACAATCATCATGCCAAAATCATGAAGCATTCGCCATGTTGTTGGCATGTATAATACTTTTCATGCAAAATATGGCCACAATGTTGTAAATTATTACCTTTTTTTAATAGATAGTAAGTGGGGAGGGGGATGTGGGATTCAAATTATGTACATTGAACACCAAAAAAGTGTCATTACTACAATTCTATACCCCAAACATTACTTTGACCTTTATAGGTTTAAAAGAAATAGACTATACAAATTATAAGACCAAAATGGTCAAATACCACTGTTGGCCAAAATTTTAGCAAACTACCACTGTTTTCAAAATATTTAGGGAAGTACCACTCTTTTGGAACTCGAGTTTTACATAAAACTCGAGTTTCAAGAACTCGAGTACCATGTAAGAAAAGAAAGTTGGTTTTCATGTGCTGTGTAATTTGGTTTAGAAATTGAAAATTTTCATTTTTTGCAGTGTGGGTCTCTAACACTCCAGTCAAGTAGTCACATGAAAAAAGGAAGCTCTAAGACTGTTTTTTCCCAAGCTCCAAGAATCTTCTTTTCCAAGCTCCAGGATCTACATGGTTTCACATTTGTTTTTTGTGAGGTTGGACTTTGAATTTTTGAAGTGCAACTTTACTTCATGTCAAAGATGTGGCCTTACTTTAGGATCTGCACTGTTTCAAAGCTCCAGGATCTACACAGTTTCACATTTTACGGAGCTTGTCTCACAAGCTTTATGTGTGTGGGACAGGCTGAAGGGAAGAAGAAAAGCTTAAGGAAAAGAAGAAAAGAAATAGACTTTGGTGAGGAGAAGTTTTACGGTACTCGAGTTTTATAAACTTGAGTAAAAGTGGGGAACCCAGTTTTTAAACTCGAGTTACATGTTGTAGACACTCGATTTTGCACCCATGATTTAATCAAGGAAAATAACTAGAGTGACCATTCATGTACCCAAAATTCATGATTGCATTACGTGCATTAATTTGTTCATTGCATATCATAAAAATGATCTTGAGATTCTAACGGTTACGACGGTATGCCCAATTTCCAAATCGGACCGTCGGATCGAAAGATATCGCATGATCAAATTTGCACGGTCAGCATGCATTGTGTCTAGGTAGAATCAACCACGCATGATTAATTTAAATTTATTTTGATTAGTCAAACAATTAAAATTAATTAAATGATTTTGTGATTGGTTGATAGTTAGTGTCAAAAATAGGCTTGCTTGCATGGGAATAAAGGGGATAATTGGATAACAATAAAATTGTGGATAATTATGACTTTTTGGAATATTTATCTACAAGATCATTGTTGTTGAAAAGACCTGAATTGTATGAAAAAGAGTTTAATTTTTATAATGTGGATTAAAAACGCGTCTAAATACAAGTCTCGGCTCAAAAAATCTCAAAAAATGAGTTCAAAATAGACTAGAACTCAAAAGCGGGCCTGGCACCCAAAAGTGCCATTCGGCTCTTTTGAAGTGCCAATTGGCACAAACGCAGGCCTCGGCCCGAGGGCACTTAGATCAAGATAAAACTCATCATTTTTTATTTTTTCAAGATAAGGATGCATCCCAATTCGTATTCTGATAATTTAGGGTGTGTTTGGATATCACTTATTTTGCTGAAAACTGGAAACACTGTAGCAAAATAATTTTTAAATGTGTGAATAGTGCTGTGGGACCCATTTTTAATGAAAAAGTTATTGAAAAAAGAGGTTTGTGGGTCCCGTGAACAATACACGGGATCCACTAGTGTGACATAAAGCACATAAAAAGGTTTTTGGAAGCTACTATTTGTGTGAGTCCCATGGCGTCTCAAACGCTGGACGCTAGACGCGTCCTCAGAAGACGCAATCCAAACGCTACCTTAGCTATTTTTTCGAGCCTCCCAACCTCTATAAATAAAGGCTACATCTCAAAATTTAGCATACTTTTTGACGCTCTTTGATTTCCCCTCTTTCTGACTCTCCTTGCTTTTTTTTTTTTTTCTCTCTTACGTTAAAGACATTCTAGAGGCTCTGGCCTTAGGAATTTCATTTTTGTAAGTAAGATATTTTAGGTTTCAAAGATAATTGATTAATTTCTTTGAACCCTAAAATATTCCCTTAATAAGAAGAGCACGTTCAGGCAAGAGGTATTTCTTTACTTTTTTTTCTTCTGTCTATTTTAATTTGGTAATGCATGAGTAAATGTTCTTTTAGTTTTAATTTCTAAATGCTCATATCATGTGTTGTCAATATTTTGTTGAAATATGTTCTCAATGTTTTTATTGTCATGATCTTTTTTTTAGTTTAAAAAATTTGCTTATCATTACATCTTTTTCAAAAATCATAAAACTGATTTACATCTTCCTTAGATGTAAATCTAAATTTTTCAAAAACCATAAAATTGATTTGTATCTTCCTTAGATATAAATATGATTTTTTCAAAATAAAAACTAATTTGTATCTTCCTTAGATACAGATCTGAATTTTTCAAAATAAAAACTGATTTGTATCTTCCTTAGATGCAGATCTAAATTTTTTCTAATACAAAAACATATTTGTATTTTCCTTAGATGCAGATCTGAATTTTTTTTACACAAAAAACATATTTATATCTTCTTTAGATGTAGATCTGATTTTTTTTTAAAACATAGCAGATTTTGAAATAAAAACAAGGTCATGAGTAATGATTTGTTTGTTATGTTTGATGCAAGTAGCGTAGGTTTATTTCATGAACGTGGTTCTCTTCTTAAAAAAGAAAAAAAAGATTTTTATTTTTATTTTACATAAAAAACAGATTTGATTTTTTCTAACTCTCAACAAATCTAGATTTTTTTACATACGAACCAAAAATCAATTATTTTATTTTATTTTATTACAAAACAGATCTGAAATTTTTAAACCAAAAGACTTTGTTTTATTTAATAAAAACAGATCTGATTTTTTTTTTATACCAAAACTATATATTTTTTAACCTATACCAAAACAGATCTGATTTGTTTTATTTTTTTATGAATTAAATCAAATTTTTTTTACTCACAAAAACATATTTGAATTTTTAACAAAGAAGAGGACACATTCATAAATAGACTTATGTAACTTAGTTTAGTTAAGTTCTCATGTATGCAACATATCATTCATATCATACATAAAGGGGTACATTAGTCATGAGAGTCTTGAAGACTAGACTCTGTCTGGGCAGAATGGGTGCCTAACACTTTCCCATTTCGTAATCTAGCCTCCGAATTTAGTGTCTTTGAATAGGTAGTCCTAGGCTTTATCTTTGTTTTTATTTTGGGTAGATTGTAACTAGGACAAAAAGCCATGTAATTCTTTGGTAGGACCCAAAGCCATGTAATACTCAATTTATCAAGTTTGTATTTATTTATTTATTCAATCAATGAGAACGAAACATTTTAGTCATGTAAAGTTGTATTCAATTTTTTTCCTTATTTTTTGTATAAAAAATAAGTGGCGACTCCACATCACTTACCCAAAAAGAGAGGTGTCTTGAAAAAGCACTCAAAAATCTTTTTTTTAAGAGCACCTAATTTTCCAGTCTCTCACAGTGGCGACTTCACTAGGGATGTTGAGGGCTAAACTTCATGTTAGACTTAAGTGACCAAATATGTACCCTTGTTTTTGCATGGTCTTGCATGATATTATTGTTTGTTTGTTTATGTATGTTTTGAGATATTGTATGATATTTTGTTGTTTGTATTGTTTGTTAAAAGCTTTCCCTAATTGTCATAGTGTGTGCCATCAAAACAACAAACATGTATGCACCCCTTTCAACAACAATGTGGTGGTAGTAACCATGGATCACCGATCTTCATTAGATTCGGGTACCTAGTGGCGAACTCACCAACTCATAGCCTAAAGTTACTAGATCATTTCTTGTTGACTATAAAGGACAGACCATTCCGTTTGGACCAACGCAATGTTCATTACATTACAAGTTAGGAGGTGTAACATCATAGCTATGGGAAACAATGAAACAACAAACCCACCCTACAACGTAATGACTTAGAACCAACCTTTAGGCTGGTCCATGTTAAAATTTCATTGCATGGTGTGTGTGTGTGTGTGTGTGTTTTGCTTGGTTGGTTGATGTAGATGGCGACCTAACTTTAATTGACCCAAGAAAGCCTGTTCGAGAGAGAGAGAGAGAGAGTTAGGTCAAGATCAAAGGGAAAACTCCAAAGAGAATCCAAGGATGACACTCAAGCTAGCAGTTCCAGTTCCAAGCCCATCACGGTACTGAAGCCCGTGAGCATAGAAGACACTCCGCTGCTACAACATCACAATCTTGTGTTCGACCTAACAGTTCCAGTTCCAAGCCTATCACGGTACTGAAGCCTATGAGCATAGAAGACACTCCGCTGCTGCAAAATCACAATCCCATGTTCGACCTAATAGTTCCAGTTCCAAGCCCATCAGGGTATTGAAGCCCGTGAGCATAGAGGACACTCCGCTGCTGCAACATCACAATCTTGTGTTAGACCTAACAGTTCCAGTTCCAAGCCCATCAGGGTACTGAAGCCCGTGAGCATAGAAGACACTCCATTGCTGCAACATCACAATCTCGTGTTCGAGGTACAAGACAACTCAAAGCCAGAGTCCACCGAGATTTCAACCTTTTGGATCACAAGTTTATCAAAAGTCAAGCCCATCAAGCCCAAGGAAGGTTCAACCTTAATGAGTCAAGAAAGGATTGAAGATGTTCTCAACTCCATCCTGGAAGGTAAAGAGAAGATAAATGAAGAGCTAGCCCAAATCTCCCAGATAGCCAACTCTGCATTACAAGTCAGCTTAGCCAATCAAGCTATGCTCTCTTCCTTGTGCAAGGATAATTCACCAGAACTCGAAGAGATCCCACACTTCCAACTTCTAAAGAAAAAAGCTAGGGATTTCAATGAGGTGTCTCTCCAACTATTCTCTCCAATCAAAAAGAACATGTCAATGGACTCTATCCCCAAGGAGGTAGTGCCTTACCACATTAGTAACGGTGCAGTCAAACCATCAACTAGCAATTGTAGGTGCCGAAGGAATTTTTCAGAACTACACATGACTTTGAGTGAAGCCTTGGAGAAACTACAAGCTAAGGGAGTACTGAAGCCATTGGATCCAAAGCCAATACCACAACCCATGCCTAGAAGCTACAACCCTAATGCTCATTGAAAATATCATCAAGGAGGAGGCCACACAGCTGACAAGTGTTTTCACTTAAGGCATGATATTCAAGATTTGATTGATCAACAAGTCATTTCTCCGCCTTCATTAGCCAGTCATCTTGACTTTGTTTGAATTTCATTTTACAAGTTTTTTTTTAGATTGACTCTTTGGTCTTATTGTTTATTTAGGATTCACTTTCTAGTTGGTCTTTTACTTAATAAAATCCATGTTGTGTTTGATGCATTTGGTTTGTCATGTTATTCATATGTAAATAAAAAAATAAAAAAATAAAAAATAAAAAAAAGAGAAAAGAGTAAAAAAAATTCGAAATTAAAAAAATTTTAAAATTTAAAAAAAAAAGAATTTTCAACTAAGGGCATTGGGCCCTCAAGTCATTTCAGTTCATTTTCAAAAAAAAAAAAAAAAAAATTGCACTAGGGGCATTGGGCCTTCTTAGTAACCTTTTTTCTAAAAACCTTTTTTTTGTTCCTTCAAAAACTCCATTTTTTTTTTCAAAAGCCTTCTTTTCAAGAGAATACAAGTAGATCCATTTGACAAAGCTTCTTCCAAATCATGATGATTAATTGTTTTACCAATCAATTTGTTCCAAAGAGGGATTTAACTTCATTCAATCCATATAAGGACTTTTGCTAAACATTCAAAATATGATAAGAAAAGGTCCTATAAGGCAATCAAAGAAATACATCCATTCATCCAAATTTCTCAAACCACATACACTCAACCCCAATCTCTACAGAATTTTTCACATTGTCGGAGCATTTATACTTCTATTCGAAGAATAATTTATTTATTAAAAGAGTTTAAGTTGCTGTGCTTACAAGAATGCATCACTAGGGATAGGAGGCCGTCTTCGATAACCCACATTATTCCTTGACACCTATTACAATAATTATCCATTGCTAGCCAACTTGAGCCTTTAAACAGTTAGCTTTTTTTTCAATGAACCCACTAAAAACTTAAACCTTGGGTGGGGAAATTAAGTATGCATTCTTAAATCTCAAGATGAGGAAGTGTTGACCTTATGGATCCAGCACCACTTGGTAAGGTCCTTAATGAAGACAATATGACAAGTTCAAAAAAGGAAGATTCATCAAGTTCAGAAAAGAGAGTTCATCAAAGCTAGGTAGAAAGGAAATCCATCAAGGAGAGATAAGATTTTGAGAAAGCATCAAACTGTTCATAATCTTCCAATGCTTGATAAGGGTTTTTTGAGCCTTTTATATCCTTCCTTTCATTAACTTGAACCCGGCCTACATTACAACCTTTGAAAGCCCTCCTTGAAGTCTTGCTGATTGAAAGCATGCATTTAGCTCTGATAATATTTTCTCTTGGATTAAGAAGGAAAATTGCTCAAAATTATCAAGCCCCACTAGCTGATACCTTTCAAAGACAAATTTCACAAATTCTCAAGTGACTGAAAATTTTTTCTAAGCTCCAAACACTCACTTTGTTTGCTCCCAACAAAAAATAACTCTCAAGAGAACAAATTTCCAAATTCTCAAAAATTTTCAAATCTTCAAAATTAGGATTTTTCCCTTTCTTGCTTACTCCCAATATGTGTGATTCCCAAGCATTTCATTTCCTTGATTGTCTTTGGAGACTTAATTTAAAAAATTTTCAAAATGAAGAAGCAAATTTGATTACATGTTTTTAATGATTTCAGATCTTTTCTAGCCAATGAGATTGAGTTAACAATTGAGCATCATGATTGGTCAAAGAGGTTGTTCAAAGGATCACCTTTTGTTCATTTGAAAAAGATAAAATTTCAAAAAGTCTCATTCTAACTAAATTGTTTTTTTTTTTTTTTTAATTTTTTTTAAGGAGAAAAAAAGTGACTCATTTCAAAAATTCATTTTTCAAAGAAAAAAAAAAAACTTTCTTCGAACTACGTCTAGACCTGATCCTCTATGAGAGAGGTACATAGGCAGTCTTTTCAAAGGCCCAGTCACAATCACCCAAAAAGAAACTTCATTTCAAAAAATATTTTTCAAAACTTCATTTTTTTCAAAACTTTGTTTTCGAACTACGTCTGGACCTGATCCTCTATGAGAGAGGTACGTAGACAGCCTTTTCAAAGGCCCGGTCACAATCACCCAAAAAGAAATTTCATTTCAAAAAAGATTTTTCAAAACTTTATTTTCGAACTACATCTGGACCTGATCCTCTATGAGAGAGGTATGTAGGTAGCTTTTCTAAAGGCCTGGTCACAATCACTTAAAACAACTTTTTTTTCAAAGACTCAAAATCAAGACATTTCTTTGTGTGAATTTAGGCTAAGCATTTGTTTTGCATTAAGCATATCATCAATTTTTTGTGCAAGCATGTCTAAACTAGGGGCATTGGCCCAAAACATTTTTATAATAACTGATTACTAACAAGCTCATGGAAAGAATCTTTTGCAAGAGGTGGACATGGATCTTTTATCTACTCAACAATCACCATCAATCTTCAATTTAGATGCTACCATCATTCCAGCAGTCCTTGTTTTGCCTAGTTTTGTGATTTTGATCATGTTCTACTCAAATTTTTCTTTATTGAGGTCCCTACACAATAAGATTTTTCAAAATTCACATTGATTGTTGAACTAGGGGCATTCAGCCATGCCTCATCCATTTTGAAAAAAAAGAAGAAGAAATCATCTTGTCCTCAAATATCAAGGTTTTCAAAAAGTCATGCATCAATTTGCAAACTAGGGGCATTTGACCATTCCTCATTCATTTTCAAAAAGGAAACCACCATCATCATCCTTGCATAAAAAACCAAGATGTCAAGATTTCCAAAATTCATCATGCATTCATTTCTAAACTAGGTGCTTAAAAACACAGATCAAGCATCATTGGGACTCCGGGTCCGCCTACGCGAAGATCTCCTCAATCCACCTCTACAGGAGCCACCTTTAGTGTTTCCTTTTTGACTTGCATAAAATTGAGATTCCTGCTGCCAATTCTGAAGCTCAAGATTTCTAATCCTTTCCTCCAAAGATCTTGTGGTGGCATTAGCCAACGCCAGTCGACTCACCTGAAAAATCAACAAAGACCAATGTTAGACCCATCATCAGGATAACCAAAGAAAATCTTATGCCCAACAAAAATTTTCAATGACCAAAATTTCATGCCACCACAAATTTTTTCCATACCCACACCCACAAAATTTTGCCATGCTCGTGAAATAAAACTTACACATGCCAACAAATTTTCTGCACTCATGAATTTGTTCAACCAAGCCTATACAACAAATTTTTCATAACTTCAATGCCCCCAAAATTCAAGCCAAAATTCATTCAACAACATCACAAATTGCCAACATTGCCAAAATTCATGACTCACCAACATTGTTCAAGTTACATCATGCCCAAAAAATACAACAATTCAAAAAATGTCCCAAAGCCAAGATTACAATATGATCAACCATGGAATGCCCCAAATTTCAACAAGAGCACACGACAACAAAAATGACAATGTCTCTACATCAAACTCTCAATTCCAAATGTCAAATTTTCAATCTCAAGTTTTAAGTTTTCAATTCCAAATTTTCAAATCCCAAATTTTCAAGTTTCAAATTTCAAGTTCCAAATTTCAAACTTCAAAGATAAAATCTTTATCAAAGAACTACAAAAATCAATCAAAGTTTTCTTCCTAGAAATGAAAAAAATTCAAATAAAAAAGGAACAAATGGAGATCACACATCTCAAAAAACAATGGGACCACAAAGCACTCATCGTTTAAAGTCTAATCCCAAATTTAACTTTTTGCAGGCAACAACAAGATCAAAGTAGAGTAGCCCTTTGATCGACCTTTCAACAATTCAGGATCAAAGTAGAGAAGTACTTTGATCGTCATTTCAATAGTTCAGGTCAAAGTAGAGAAGCCCTTTGATCAACATTTCAACAAGCTCAAATTGAGGTAGAAAAGCCCATTGGTTGCCATAGCTCCGGTTCTGAGGTAGAAAAGACCCTTGGTCGCCACAGCTCCAATTTCGAGGTAGAAAAGCCCATTGGTTACCTTTCATCAAGATCGAGGTAGAAAATCCCCTTGGTCACCCCAGCTCCGGTTCCGAGGTAGAAAAGCCCCTTGGTTACCTTTATCAAGATCGAGATAGAAAAGCCCCTTGGTCGTCACAGCTCTGGTTCCGAGGTAGAAAAGCCCCTTGGTCGCCCCAGCTCCGGTTCCGAGGTAGAAAAGCCCCTTGGTTACCTTTTATCAAGATTGAGGTAGAAAAGCCCCTTGGTCGTCACAGCTCTGGTTCCGAGGTACAAAATCCCCTTGGTTACCTTTTATCAAGATCGAGGTAGAAAAGCCCCTTAGTCGTCACATCTCCGATTCTAAGGTAGAAAAGCCCCTTGGTTACCTTTCATTCAGATCGAGGTAGAGAAGCCCCTTGATCGACCCTCCACATTCAGACTGAGATAGAGAAGCCTCTCAGTCACCTCAATCATCAAGAATCATTTCAAAATTCATCAGCTATCAATTAGGTCAAGTATTCACAATTTTCATTTTTGTCAAAGAGTACGGCACTAGTTCTATATTCCAAGATTTTAGGTTCAAGGGCCGCTAAAATTCAACCTTAATTTTAGGCACTAATCTTTGAAAATTCAACCTCAATTAAATCATGGCCACTAAAATCAGTGTCTTTGTTTTACATTAACATTCGCTTTCCAAGCTCTGTCAATGAAGGGCAATCTGTAGACACTCGATTTTGCACCCATGATTTAATTAAGGAAGATGACTAAAGTGACCATTCATGTACCCAAAATTCATGATTGCATTACGTGCATTAATTTGTTCATTGCAAATCATAAAAATGATCTTGAGATTCTAACGGTTGCGACGGTATGCCCGGTTTCCAAATCAGACCATCGGATCGAAAGATATCGTATGATCAAGTTTGCACGGTCAGCATGCATCGTGTCTAGGTAGAATCAACCACGCATGATTAATTTAAATTTATTTTGATTAGTCAAACAATTAAAATTAATTAAATGATTTTGTGATTGGTTGATAGTTAGTGTCAAAAATAGGCTTGCTTGCATGGGAATAAAGGGGATAATTGGATAACAATAAAATTGTGGATAATCAAGATTTTTTGGAGTATTTATTTACAAGATAATTGTTGTTGAAAAGACTTGAATTGTTAGAAAAAGAGTTTAATTTTTAGAATGTGGATTAAAAACGCGTCTAAGTACAAGTCCCGGCTCAAATAATCTAAAAAAAGGAGTCGAAAATAAGGACGCGTCCCAGTTCATATTCTGATCATTTAGCAATTTTTTCGAGCCTCCTAACCTCTATAAATAGAGGTTGCATCTCAAAATTCAGCACACTTTTTCACGCTCTTTGATTTCCTCTCTTTCTGACTCTCCTTTCTTTTATTTTCTCTCTTACATTAAAGACGTTCTGGAGGCTCTGGCCTTAGGAATTTTTTTTTTTGTAAGCAAGATATTTTAGGTTTCAAAGATAATTGAATAACTTTCTTTGAACCCTAAAATATTCCCTCAATAAGAAGAGCACGTCCATGCAAGAGGTAGTTTCTTTACTTTTTTTTTTTTTTTTTCTTCTGTCTCTTTTAATTTGGTAATGCATGAGTAAATGTTCTTTTAGTTTTAATTTCCAAATGCTCATATCTTGTGTTGTCAATTTTTTGTTGAAATATTTTCTCAATGTTTTTATTGTCATGATCTTTTTTTTAGTTTCAAAAATCTGCTTATCATTATATCTTTTTCAAAAATCATAAAACTGATTTACATCTTCCTTAGATGTAAATCTGAATTTTTCAAAAACCATAAAACTGATTTGTATCTTCCTTAGATACAGATCTGAATTTTTCAAAATAAAAACTGATTTGTATCTTTCTTATATGCATATTTGAATTCTTTCTAATACAAAAACAGATTTGTATCTTCCTTAGATGCAAATCTGGATATTTTTTACACAAAAAATAGATTTATATCTTCTTTAGATGTAGATTTGATTTTTTTAAAACATAGCAGACTTTGAAATAAAAAGAAGGTCATGAGTAATGATTTGTTTGTTTTGTTTGATGCAAGTAGCATAGGTTTATTTCATGAATGTGGTTCTCTTCTTAAAAAAGGAAAAAAAAAAAAATTATTTTTATTTTACATAAAAACCAGATTTGATTTTTTCTAACTCTCTACAAATCTAGATTTTTTTTATCCATAAAACACATCTGATTTTTTTACATACAAACCAAAAATCAAAATATTTTTTTTATTTTATTACAAAATAGATTTGATATTTTTAAACCAAAAGACTTTTTTTATTTAATAAAAATAGATCTAATTTTTTTTACCAAAACTAATTTTTTTTAACCTATACCAAAACAAATTTGATTTTTATTTTTATTTTTTATGAATCAAATCAATTTTTTTTTACTCACAAAAACAGATCTGAATTTTTAACAAAGAAGAGGACACATTCATAAATAGACTTATGTAACTTAGTTTAGTGAAGTGTCTCATGTATGCAACATATCATTTATATCATGCATAAAGGGGTACATTGGTCATGAGAGTCTAGAAGACCAGACTCTGTCTGCGCGGAATGAGTGCCTAGCACCTTCCCATTCCGTAACCTAGCCTCCGAATTTAGTGTCTTTGGATAGGTAGACCTAGGCTTTATCTTTGTTTTTATTTTGGGTAGATTGTAACTAGGATCCAAAGCCATGTAATACTCAATTTATCAAGTTTGTATTTTTTTTTTAATTCAATCAATGAGAACAGAACATTTTAGTCTTGTAAAGTTGTATTTAATTTTTTCTTATTTTTTTGTATAAAAAATAAGTGGTGACTCCATACCACTTACCCAAAAAGAGAGGTGTCTTGAAAAAGCACTCAAAAATCTCTTTTTTGAGAGCACCTAATTTTCCTGTCTCTCACACATGTCAAACTCGAGTTCCCTAAATTTGAGTTTTAAAAAGGTGGTACATTGCTATATATTTCTTAAAAAGTAGTAGATTGCTAAATATTTCAGTCAAAGATGGTATTTGACTATTTTGGCTCAAATTAGAAAAGAGACAGAAAGTATATAATTTTGTATGCAACAAATGTATATACAGATTATCTGTCATAATCAATATGGTCCGTGCAAAAAGATAAATATCTGGGGTTTGGGCTAACCAACTCAATGATAACCTCGAAATCTCATATGATGAGAATTGTAATAATATTATTAACTCCAAAGGATTGACTTAATGATTTCTAAGGTCTTACGAGATTTATAAGGTTCTCTATAGTTATGTTCTTGGGATCGTCTCTAAGAAATTTCCCTGTAATTATCAGAAGTGTGTGAGATGAGAACTACAAATACCTAAGAGTATTGTTAACAGAGAAAAAAAAAATCACAGATTTTTTAATGGTTATTTGTGATTTTTTTGGGTTATATTAAACTAAATTTTTGTGATAAGACTTAAAGAGTATAATTATCCCTGATTTTTTTTTGGAAGAATCAACAGCAGTCGGGCTCATATATACCCAAAATTGAAACAGGCCTAAAATGCAACCTTAGCAAAGCCCAATCGCAAAAACGTGGCAACCTTTACTAAACGGGAAGTCTCTAGAACCACCTTCTGCACACACCAGAAGACCACATGTCCTCCTAAAACCCTAAACCCTCCATATATGAAATTACACGCTTGGCTACTCTGTACTCAGCCTCCACTTCCAGCAAAGCCAGCAAGCAAACACAGAAAACTTCCATAGTTTTCACTTCCCTAAGCCTTAACAATGGCAACCAGAATGGTACTTGGAAACACCAAAGTTCCCTTCCATATCCTTCGCAATCGCATCGTCCAGAAATGCAATGGCATAAACAATACCTCCAAGGTTGCTGCTTATAACATTGTATTCAACAAAAGAGAATGTGGGTTCTTTGGGTTTGATCTAAAGGGGGAGGAGGGTGTTGTAGCTGTTGAAAAAGGCGAGAGGGCTAGTGGTGGCTTTGTCTTTGTTGAGAAAGCTAATAAAAAAGCTGGTTTGGTAAATGGGTATTTTGCCAAGGACCAGACTCGGGTTGTAAAGGTTGCTAGTCAGCAACGTGTCGATGATGATGATGATGATGATGATGAGGAGTCGGATGATGAGTTGGATGGGCTTGATGAAGATGAGTGGGGTGATGAGGATGAGTATGTTGATGATGATGACTTTGTTGAGGAAGAGGATGAAGATGATGATGATTTTCAAGCTAGGAAGAGGAAGTGAGTCTTTGATCATCATTGATGAAATTTTTTTTGACTATATTTCTTTTCCTTCTTCTTAAAGGGTTAAGATTGTAGTATGGGGTTGTACTCTTTCTGTTGCACATTTTCTTGGTTAATACTATTAGGTTTAAAACTTGTTGAATATTGATTTTCTCTCTTTACTGTGGTTATTACTTACTATCATGATGGTGACGAGTGTGTCTATGAGAAATGATTGTATGTATACAGGGTTTTATTTTATGCTGGTGAAATCAAGCATCCCCAATAGCCTCTCTAAACGCATTTTTCTCTCAATTTTGGAGAGAGAACCCCCTAAACATCCAAATATTGTTGACAGTGCGATTTCTTAGACGCTTCTTTGCACTCTCTTCGTTTTTATTTTCTGTTCAACAAAGAATAATTGTTTGTCTGGAAATTAATTTGAACATTGTAATATGTTTTTTTTCATAATGTTCTTAAGACACATCAATTCCTTTTTCAAAATGATACTAGTTGTTTCTTTTCATGTTCTGAATGGTGTCATGTGTGCTTGGCCTGGTGCTGAAGCAGAGATAGGATTGGTAAAATTCTATGGCATGTTGAATAATGGTGTGAATCTATCTGTTCAATAATGATTTTTATTTTTTTTTTATTTTTTATTTTTTTAAGATAACCAAATATTCCAAATAGAGAAGATAAATAGTAAGGACCAAGGAAGACAATGAGAGATAGCATTGGCAACATATTGAAATGGCACCATGTAAATTGGTATAGAATCAATTTATACACCGACGATAATTTTTGGGAGATTCAAGGGAATTACACTTCGGACACCACATTGTAGATGATAGGGGAATGGAAAATAAGATAGATCTTATCCGGATACGGCCATGAGATTTTCAAAGAAAAGTAAATAAATTAAGGTGATGCTTGCACTATCCAATTCTAGGATTCAAGATGAGTGGAAGAAGTAAGGTTATGGCGAAGGAATTTGTAAGCTAAATAGACTGTACAAATCCTTGAAAAGGAGTTCTATATGAGTGTTTGAGAATTTGATTAAAATTTGGAATGAGAGTAACATTGATGAGATTCTTAAAGTAATTCAGTCATTTAATGGAGAACAAGATGGATGTTCCAAGTAAAGGAAGGGGAGAGGGGGAGATCACATATCCTAAAGTAAAAGACAATTTCTCACACGTTTTAGATCCTATAAAAAAAAAAAAAAAAATCTAGGGGATCAATTGGAAGCCATTTTTTTTTTTTTTTTTTTTTTTTTTATAAGTGAGAGTGGGGATGGGTAGAGGTGAAGTTTGAATCACAAACATGAGGCACCACAAATGATGTTATTACTACTAGACTATCACTTAAACTTCCGAAAACCTTTCATTAGTAACACATTACCTAGTAGAATAGATTCTTAAGTCATTAGGAGTTTTTTTATTTTTTATTTCTTTGAGTGTGGCTTGAAGAAAGTTAGTATGTAGAAAATATTCTATTTTAAAACCTGTGCCCAAAGTATTTTGATTATGTCAAAAATGCCAAGGAGCGTGATATAGAAATAGAATTCCAAGGCTAATTTTATAAGGAAGTATCACAAATTCCTACTAAGCTTGGTAATGTCTTCAAGATTGGGGCATTGGACCGATGGAAGGTGGGGGGACTGGAATCTTGGCTTGTGTTTTGGTAGCCATGATTTTGACTTGTGTTTTGAGGGTTGCAAAGGCAAAACTGTGCAATGCATTGGTATGCAATGCAATGCAATGCTGTGTTATTTATAGATGTCAGTCGTCAAAGATTGAGAATTGGTAAAAATGATCACAGCTGTGACTAACTAATTAACGGAACCGGCGTTGATTGGCATACAAGACCTGGTTTATCTAGTCAACAAATATACAGTAGTTTCACATGGATAGGAAAAACTAGTAACCAAACAACATTTTCCATGTCTAATCTTATCACTTATCGAGCACTTCGCTTAACCACTTGACTCCTCCTGGAACAAAGGCGACCTTTCAGCAAAGACTCATACTGCTTGCTTGCAAAAACTCCGTAGTCCTCTGTCACTTCTCGAAACCATATCAAATTAAATAATTTTTTTTTGAGAAAGAGTTTCAACTTATGGCGTTCCCTTCTACTGGTAGCTCTTTATCATCAGACCAAGACACCAATCAGTTTTTCAAATTAAATAATTTAACTGGCTTTAATACTCTTCCTTTCTTATATAATATTGTATAAGCAATGTAATCCTCAAAAAAAAAAAAAAAAAAAAAAAAAAAACAGGTTGAACCCAGTGGTAACTAATACCGGTATATCACGTCCCATGAACCCAGTGGAGCACTAATCCACAAGTTTTGTGTATTATTGCAGTTGTGCTTGTGTTTTTTTATTATTATTATTATTATTATTATTATTATTATTTTAAATTATAAAACGTGAGATTGCAAGATTAATTATTATTATTTTGAATAGGTTTAATTATTAAGAAAAAGTGGAAACTTAAACAGCATTTTGTCCACTTTTTTAATTGGATTCTCACTAAAAGTGGCCAAATGTTGTCCACTTTTAGTGAGTCTATAAGAAAGTGGACAACATTATCAAATTTTAAGAGAAAAGTAGGCAACATTTGGCCACTTTTGGAGAGAAGCCATAAGAAAGTGGACAACGTTGTTCACATTTAAGAGAAAAAATGGACAACGTTGTTCACATTTAAGAGAAACAGTGAGCTTTACTGATGACGTCTGTCTTCTGAACAAAATCATGGGATCTAATCTCAATCCCCTTTCTCATGGTAACACTATTACCATTGAAAGAGCTAATCTCATTTATGCTCTTCACACAGATGTTCCCATAGATCTTCCCTCCATTTTGTGTCAGTCTTTGTTGGGTGTGTATTACTCTCATGACTACTGTCATAATCTATATCTGCCTATCTCTATCACTCATATCCTTATTCATTTAGGCTTCTATCTACCCACACCTTTCATAGAACTCAAGCCTAGGTGTGTTTTTGGTTCTAGTACTCTAAAGAAAATGCAGGCACAATTAACCAAAAATAAGGGTGATAAGAGATAACGAAGTACTTTAGGAGTGGATGATCATGAAGATTCAGATGATGAACCACAACAACAACTAGCAAATGTTCCTCCACCTTCTACTTCTACACCACCAATGCCACAGGGCGCCTCTCTTGAAGCTATCATGGCACAATTGCAGTTGCTTAATCAACATGTGAATGTGATCATGGACACACAGTTGGCACATGGACAAGTTATATCCTCAATAGCTGATAATATTGATGATTTGAGGAGGGTAGTGAGACCTTTTGGTGGTGCTTCTTCATTCCGTTAAGGTAATGATATAGTAGAATCTAGTGATGAAGATGAGTGACCCCTTTAAGCATCATGACAAAAAGGGGGAGATGATGTCGAGGGGGAGTTGTTTTGAGGGGGAGGTATGCTTGCTTTGAGGGGGAGCAGCTTTTTTTATTATTTTTTTATTTTTTATTTGATTTATGTTAAGAACAATTTGGTTACTTGGAACCTATTTTGTTTTAGCCTTGGTTATGTTTACTCTAACAAATCTGGAATCAGGCTAAGTATACTTCACATATGCTCTTATTCAAACTTTTTAGTTTCTCTATAGCATTGTAATAAGTCTTATCTGTAATGCCACAGGCTTTAAAAAAAAAGGGTTAGAATTTTTTTTATGGCTCACACATGACCCCACCTACCCCATTTGTTCCCCTACACTCAATTCTCACAAAACATCTCACTCTCTCTCCCTTGGCCGGCTAGTGAAGGGGTTGCCTTCATATATATATTTTTTTAATTTTTACACTCAAGTACAAACATACCCACATACACTACTCTCTACATCTCTCTTTCACTCTCTCACTGGTGCTCATCTCACAGCCACCTTCAACATTTTTCCGGTAAGGTTCACCAGAAAACTCCATAGGAAAAAGCTAAGACTCACTCATCCCTTTTATTTGAGGTAAAAATTCCTAATTTTTTTGGTGGATTTTATACTTTTGCTTGAGGTTCTTTTAATCTAAGCTTTGAAAATGATATTCATGTGATATATGAGCTTCTTGGGTGATATTTTTGTGATTATGTATATGGGTTTTTGAATTGGTGGATTTATTTGATGAGTGGGTTTATGGTTTTATAAATGGTGGCTATCTGAGGTTTATTTATGGTGGAAATTTAGGGTTTTTGAGTTATATAATGTGATAGTTAGTAAATCTAATTTTTCCATTACTATTGATTTTATTTGGAGCTAGTTAAAGATTTAAATGGTTTGTGTTGGACGGTATTGTGATTTTGGTTTCATGGGACTCTTGATGATGTTGTGTAAATCTTGTGGGAGTTACTTATAAATTGTTAAGATTTTAGTATTAGGGAGATGATCTTGAATGAGTTAATTTTATAAATTGGAGTCTATACCTTGTGAATTAAATTGTTGGGTAACTTTGGAAGTGGGATACATTACTTGTGAGGTTAAATACTTAAGCTTGCCTAATTAATTGCTTATTTAGCGTATCTCTAATTTATAGCTAGATGCAATGTTAAGCTTTATACTATTGTGATAGGTTTGCTTGGTATTGTTTAGGTTTTAGCTAATCTCCTTTGAAGCTTAGAGAATTAAGTTTTTTGCAGGTTACAAGGTAAATAGCTTTTTAATGGGATTTTTGAAAAATAACCATGTTGCATAAACGTTGTTTTTGGGTCAACCACATTTCGGAAAATTATTTGTGGGATTATGTTTTCTTAAAAAGTGTTGTGTTGTGACCCTATTATATATGATTATATATCAAAAGCGCATCATGTTTAATATTGCTTATGGGGAAATGCATGAATTGTTGACATGGAGAATATGAGGCTTTGATTATTTCACATCCAAAATTGTCGACTCTTTCACATCATTTATAACAAGTGGACATCAAGTGTGATAGTGTGGACGTTATGCGAAACATTATACATTTGAAAGTGTGAAACAATAATTTTCCAACATGAAGTGGGGAGATAACATTCAAGAAATCTCGTTCCCATGATTAACTTACTAAAATCGGCTTCACATATGCAATGAATGATAACAGAGCATTAATTATGTAAAAGTATTTTATGTAATTTTAGGATATAAAAATAGTCTATGCTTTAAATTCTTATAAAATATGTGAGGAAGCTGGGCCCAATTGGATGGAGACTTTGGGCTCAGACTTCCAATTTATTTGTATTTTGGTTTAGGCTTATCCCACAGTGGGAGGTTTAAGAAATGATGTTACAGGTTTTTGATGAAAGCAAATGGTTGTTGGACCCCAAACTCTCATGGCTCTGGCCTTGCCGAGATGTTGGTTGTATTATCAAGCCCTCTCTCTCTCTCTCTCTCTCTCTCTTTAGTACCCTAGTAGAGCTCCTCACTCCACAATGAATCTTTCCTTACCACACTCATGCCTCTCTCTCTCTCTCTCTCTTCCCAATTTTTCCAACCCCCTTCCACCTTCCTTCTTCCCCCTCTTATAATCTTCTATTAGTGGGTTTATCATGATGAAGGCTAGTCTTTCAAGTATGTGGGTCCCTCCCAACTCCATATTCCTAACTTGAAGGGACCCGCTGCATGCTTCTGAGATGACCTTCTTGGAACTTGCACCAAACGCCAAGATATGCTTGGCAGATAGACTCCCCAAGGCATTACCTTTCATTCATGGCTACATGGGTGTTCAACTTGATGTTCTTGGTAGTGTTCGGCTCACTGCCGAGATGGGCCTAGCCAGTTCGAGATAGTAGGTCAGGGTGTCGGACCGGCTTTGAATTATGGTCCATACAATATGAATTAAGAAAATCAAGTTTCAAAGTATTCAAAAATATTATGGGCAAACATAAATATTATACAATATATATATATCTAAAAACTGAACTGTAGCAATTAATGTTGCTACGCTCCTATTGAGTTACATCAGTAGTCATGTCATTACCATTCTTTTTCCTAAATTTCTCCTATAATTTTAAAATACTGATAAAAGAAAAATGATTCCCAATCTTATCTCTACCACAAAGCCCAATCTTTATAGCTTTAATTGTAAATATGTATCTAACATTAATGATAACAACCATGAAGCCCAAACCTATATGTTGTCCACCATAAAGTCCAAACCTAGTCAAATGGTCTTTAATTTTTAACGGCAACCCTTTCTGTCTCTCCACCTTTTGCTTTACCTTTGTTTCATGATTTTAAAAAATTAGGCATTCAGCTTGCTAATGCTAGCCTCTCTCTCTTCCAAAGACAGTTTCAAATCTTCAGACTTCAGATTCATAATGTCAGGGCTCTCCCTCTTCTATTATCACAGCTCTTCCTTCCTCCAAATGTTCAAATCCTTTTAGTTGCTGCCGTTCTTGAAAAAACCAAAGGCAGGGTATTTAACTTAAGGTGAATTTTTTACGGTCTCCATGTGTCTTTTAGTTTTGTTTTTAATTTTTCCATTCCATTTATCTTCCAACCTTGTAGTGCCACGATTACACAACTGAAGAGCTCATCACCAAGAGCTTCAACAACGCTGACATTGTCCTCTTTAGCAATCAGATTGGCTAGATGAATATGGAGAAATGTACATCATCACAACATTACCTAATCTTTCTCCTATTTACATTGAATCTATGCATGCAGTGGTTTATTTAAAATCGAAATTGAAGAAACAAGTGAGGATAATAGTTATCTCTACCTTATCTTTTGGAATTGCTCTCCTCTACCTGTGCTTGATGATTATGTGAAGAAGCTGAATCGAGAAGGTAAGTCATCTTTAAATACAAAAAATAAGGTTGATCAGTGAAAAATTATAGTAAAACGAAGCATGACTGATCTTACGACAGCCATCACAGATCGATTCTGGTCCATATTTCAAATTCAAATTTCTTTTCCTACAGCATGTTGGCAATGATTTATATGATGCTTCTATTGTTTTTACCATGTCTTTCACCAATTAGTCTTTCTATTTCTTTTCCATGCCTAGCATAGTTGCACCAATCACCCGGAGGATTGGCTAAAACTCTCATATAGATGTGGTTCTTTACTGGAAAACTCTAGAGACGCACCCAAATACACGTACAAATCCACAATATACTTAAGTATTTCCTTTTGATTGGTATACGTAAATTTAATTTTTCAGCAATTACCATTGGACCCTTGGTAGTCTCTTATGTCAGTGTTGTAATCCAATCATAAGTTGATAACCAAGCATGGTGTGAAATTGGGTGTGAGATAAATCAATTAGCCCCTTAAAAAACATAGCCTTTGAAAGAACATTAAAAAGGAAATAGTTTTTTGAAAGAATTGTAGGATCTTGTAAAATGTAACATTTTTTTAAAAACAAACACATGCACACACACTTAGGAGAGGAAATCGAGTTCTAATACTCAAAAAAATACTACAAACTCCATTTAAAGCTATTGTAACTTTAAGAGTGAGTGGAGCAAGCTATATTATACATAATACCCTCTATTTAACAATATGGGACAATTACCATTTTTTTAGAAACAAACACACACACACACACACAAGGGAGAGAGAGTGAGTTCTAATACAAAGAAACACTAAAGATATAATGCACAAATTTATAAAAGCTCCACTCAAACTCATTACTTTCATGAAAATTATACATGAAAATTCTTAAGTGGTTCTAATACCATTAAAGAAAAATAAGATTACTAATAGATTATACAAATTTTATAAAATCCCTACTCAAATTCATCACTTTTGTGAAAATTATACATGAAAATTCTTAAGCAGTTCTAATACAATTATATTTAAGGCATGTGATAAAAGAAAATTCTTAAGTGGTTTTAATACAATTGAAAAATAATAATATTACAAATAGATTATACAAATTTTATAAAAACCCCACTCAAATTCACAACTTTTTTGAAAATAATACATTTATATTTAAGGTATGTGGCTAAAGATAATTTATTGTTAAATCCAAAAGAAAATACTTATTTGACATGAAGAATAAATGTTGTCTAATGAGTTCTAGGTTTTATCAACCTAATTCCAACAATGCACTTTTTGAAAAATATGTTTAATATTTTTTTTTTCTTGAGTATTCAAATTTTTCTTCTTCAATTTTTTGTAGGTTTTCTTATTTTGCAGTATCTTTTTGATTTTTGGGATATCATCAAAGAGTGAAAAATCAAATGAGATATAAGTTGAAAAGAAAATCTAGTTTTCATAGAGATTAATTAGAATGATAGTTTCCCAACTAATTTTTCATTGATGTATTTGTTTGTTATTTTTGGGTCAAATAATTATTATATATGTTAAGCATCTAGTGTGTTCGATAAGTTTGTTTATATTTTAAGTGGTAAATAAAGCTATTAATATATAACAAATATCTTATAAACACTTGTTTCAAATTTGATAGAATATTAAAAAAAAAAAAAACCAAAAAAAGAATTAAAAAAAAAAGATATGAAGAATCACAACAACATGGATTTCGAGATATGCTATATATACTACAATTTTATGCCATAACTTTTACAAATTAATGTATCACTAATTACGAAAAAGTAATTTTTGATATTTATTTATTGTGTTTTTTAAATCTACCAATAATCACAGTAATTATCGACATCAATTTGTAAAAAAATATTTTGTAAAATTTGTATTAATTTTTCATTTTCCTTTTAGAGTACCGCTTTGGTAAACATTGATTGGTAGAATCCAGCTTATAAAGATTTCCATGGTAGGTTAAGGGTATGTTTGGTTGGATAGATTTCAGGGAGTATGAAAAAAAAAAAAAAAAAGAAGAAAAAATGGGAGAAAAAACATTTTTGGTGGATGTTTGGTTGGAGAAAGGGAAGGGAAAAAAATTGATGGGGCCTGGGTGTTTTTTCCCTAGATCCACCAAAATGTTTTCTTCTCAAAATGAAGAGAAAAATAGGTAAGGATTTAATATCTTGATTGACAAAAATGCCCATGTGCACTTGCACACGGGCAATTCGTCCAATTCCTTTTTTTTTTGTTTTTTTTTTTTTGTTGATTTCTTGGGCTGTGGAAGTGATAATTGTTTTGTTTTTCTTCTTCTTCTTGTTTTTTTTTTTTTTTTTTTTTTTTTTGGGACGATTTTTATTTTTTAATAAATTGGATGATTGCTTCTTCTTTTTTGGTTGTTTGTCACTTTTTTATTTTAATTGATCATCATTTTTTAACAAGGGTATATGAGTAAATTTATATAAATTCACTTTTTTCACCCTTCCACTTTTTCACTCCCAACCAAACAAAAATGAGAGAAATTAAAATCTTTTCTACCCTCCAACTTTTCTTTATTCCCATCATTTTTTATCCTCTCATATTTTCACCCCTCTAACCAAACGGAATACTTCAATATATATTCTTGTAAATATGTAGGGATAGTTCAAATGTGACCAATTCTTTGTAGGAAAGATCTTGCACACTCCAAAACAATCCTTCACCAATGGACGAGAGAATGGAGATTTAGAGCTACCATTATTTGATTTTACTGCAATAAATTATGCCACAGATAACTTTTCAATTAAAAATATGCTTGGACAAGGAGGCTTTGGACCACTTTACAAGGTATTTAGCTAGAAACTCTTCTTCTTCCTTTTTTTTTTTTATTTTTTTTTATTTTTTTTTTTATTTTTTTTTAAATAATTAAAAATAATTTTTAGTCCGGAAGGGTGTAAGAAAAGATTCAAAGGGAGGACCTCGCTTGCTTTTCAAATTTGATAAAAATTTTAAATTATAGGTGAATTGTAGCAATTAATGGACCCTTCATTTTTTCATTTTAAAAAAAAAATCATAAATATTCATTTAAAGTTTAAACTATTAATATCTCTTTTCTTTTCTTTTTCTTTTTTGTATTTATTATTTTCCCATATATAATTCATTGACTTTTTTAATCATTGTTTGAAACAAATTTCCAAAATATGAACATAAATTTATTTAGTAAAGTTTCTTTTTCATTTCTGGAACTAAACTTTGTTTAAGTTATTGAAATATAGTAAATTTAATTATTTAACCACACAATTTTAACACTTTTTATCTTTAAAAGCTTGGGACATGTTTTACTTTTTCATCTATAAAACATAAAAGTAAAAAGAAAAATGAGAGAGAGAGAGAGAGAGAGAGAGAGAGAGAGAGAGAGAGAGAAAGAGAGAGTTTTGATTTAGTGTTTCATTTTATGTTTTCTATAATGATTATTAAAGTATAATATATATAATCTTTAATATGTTTTAAAACCTTAATTTTGACTTTTCTTTTGAAGTATGAGTAAACTACATATATGGTCCTTAACGTTTAAAATGTTAGAAATTAAATTGAAATATAGTGTAAACGTTAATGACCAAGTATATAATTTATCCTTAAAGTATTAACTATGAGTAATATAATTTAAAGAATAACTACACATGACTCATCACTCAATGAACGAAAATATATGTCTTGAATTATATAAAAATTGACTTAATGAAATTATTTTCTTATGTACAAAAACCTAATATTGTTAGAAATCGACACATCTCTCTTGTCTTTAGAAATTTCTTCCTCTCTTATTCTCCTTCCATCCGGAATTCTCTAGAGTTTACCTGCATAATTTAATTTCAGCTAGAAATTTCCAAGATGTCTAGAAGGTCGGTGAAAGGCATTATTTTACTGCCAATTAGAAAAAGATGCTAGAAGCTTCAGAGTTGGTTTCTTAACCGACATAAATCTAGTATAAAAAGATGTGATGATGCCCATGCCACGTGACTTGTGAAGTATGTGTCATAAGCCAAGTGTGTAGAGTGTGAAGTGGAGAAAGTAAAGTCAAGAGCTATTGTGTCTAAGTGTTAGTGCCTAAGTGTCTAGAGAGTTGGTGCGTGTCTTGTAAAAGCTAGTATATTGGAATTGTTCGAAGCTTTGCCGTGTGGTGTTAATTGAGTCTTGTAATTGTGTCATACGTGGGAGCCACACTAAGGTTTCGATATTGTATTTCTTGTGTAAACAATAAAAGAATTTATGTGCTCCATCACGCATTTAGTTCAACAATTTATGGCCTGTTTGGAAGTTTAAAAAAGGAGGGGGAGTAGAGTAGAGGGAGGGAGAGTAATTCAATTATCTTGTTTGGAAGTTTTTTAAGGAAGGAGGGAGAGGAGTTTGGAGGGGTTTGGAGGGGTTTCAACCACCTCTAACCCCTCATTTTTAATTCCCCCAAATTGGAGAGATTTGGAGGGAGAGTAGAGTAGATAAATTATTGACTAGATAAATTTTTCAATTTATCCTTTCTAAATTAATAATAGACCAATGTTGTAAGTCCATTTTCAAATAGGGGTAAATTTGTCTATTTTAATCATTTCTTCTCATTTCCATCCTAATTTTTAAAACATCCAAACAAGGGGAAGGGCTAATTACTCCCTTCCCCCTTACTAATTTTAAAAACATCCAAACAAGGTGGAGGGGAACTATTCCCCTCTACTCTCCTCCCCTCTACTCTCCTCCCTCTCTAAACTTCCAAACAAGCCATTAATATCATAATTTATGCTAATTTAGCACAACAAATGTGTGTAAACTAAATCATGTTAAAGACATGCTTTAAGTATAAATTATGTAAATATATATATATAAAATATGTGTGTGTTGTTTTGTGTATTTAAATTTTATTATATATATTTAGTTTGGCCCTCCTAAAAAAACAAGACTTCACCACTGCCTCCACTTCATGAAGCGTGATCCCCAATTAATTATGCTACATATATGAGATTATGTGTGTGTTTGGTTCTGATGAAAGCTGTCAACTTATTTTACTATTCAGTTTATTTTTGTTACTATTCATGAGTCTCACTTCACATTTTGGTATTATTCCAATCAGGCAGTAAAATAATATGTTTGCTCATAAATTTTAGACCCAATTCCCTAGTTTCCTTTATATGTTATTACTACATGGTATACCTTATTCATCTTTTTTCACTGACCTGAGTTTTAATTTCAATAGCAATTTGCTTTCAGAAGAAAGTATCAAGCGCTGAACTTGTTCACGTGTAATTTATAAGAAACTGAACCGTGCATATACATATATATTGGTAAATAATCAAAAAGGGGTGATATCTTTTTTTCTTTTTTTGGGTGAAATACAAAATCAATGTTGCATAAACTATATATTTTATTCTGATGTAAAAATTATATGTATTTTCATAAGATTTCAGAGTTTGGGCCTAAAAAATTATTCTCCCCCCCCCCCCCCCCCCCAAAAAAAAAAGAAAACATAATCCCTAGCCGCTGGCCCCTAACATAGTCCAAACAACAACAACAACAACAACAATTTAGTCCAAATATCAACAAAAAAGAAATTAACCACAGGTACAATTTCTATCCCTTTAAAATTTAAAAAAAAAAATCTAATTTATCAAATCATACTAATTTCAAAAACTAAACCTCTAAATTAATACTTGTTAGTGTATAGTTTAGACTAGATTAGCCCATTGGGCTTGGCCCAGTATACTATACTTGTAATTTACTCATATTGCTTGTACTGCACACATACCTAGCCTATATAAGGCTCTCTGCTCTCTATTGTATTATTATTCTTTGATACATGAATATACAGACTATTCAGTCTTTCTCTCTCACTTTATATTGTTAACATGGTATCAGAGCGGTTCCTCTGATTTTCTGGTTCCTGTGGACATCTCCGGCGTTCTTCCGCTGCCCTCGCCTTCATCCAGTAGTCACTGTCAGAAGCGAGTCACCGCCGTCACGCCCACAATTCCTACAACACTCGGATCTCATCGTTCTATTCATCTAACTGCCAAAGCAAAGGTACAGGGTGACAGAACAGACAATCCCGAGAAAAACCCAACCGAGAACAGCCAAAAAGGACCTGGCACGCGCCTACACGCGCTGCCTGAAGCTTCTGGGTGTCGAACACGCGCCTCCACGCGCCTCCAGGTTTTCAAACGCGCCGCCACGCGCCGGTATCGTGCCTCCACGCGCCCCACGCGCCTGAGATACTCTGCGTCTGTCCACGTCAGCCCTAAGCTGACGTCATCCTGCCCACGTCAGCGTCTGCGTCAGCCACCTACGTCAGCACTCGCGTCAGCCGCCTACGTCAGCACACGTCAGCAGCCTACGTCAGCACACGTCAGCAGCTGACCATCGTTGACTTTGACCGTTGACTTTGACCGTAGTCAAAAATTTTCAACAGGGCCTGTCTTGCTCAGTTTTTCGCGTAGATTCCGATTTTGGACTCTGTTTCTTCATTTGAGGTCTCTAAATCCCACTTTTTAGTCTTTTTCTTTATTATGGCTCAACAAAACGAGCGAGATATCATTCGTCCTATCACCATTTTGTTGGATGGTCCTACTAGCTATCATGCATGGTCTCAGAATATGACTGTCTTTCTCAAAGGTCGTAAACTGTGGAGATATGTGACTGGTTCAATTCCTAAGCCAGTCCCAAACCCTAAGTCCAAAGCCACAGCTACTGAAGATGCCTCCAAGACTACTGTTACAACAGATGATTATGAAGAACGCCTAGAGGAATGGGAGAGTATTCAGAGTAAGATCTTATCTTGGTTTATCAATACCTCTATCCCCTCCATTCATAATCTTCTTCCTCGTCTTGAAACTGCTGAGGCTGCTTGGAAGTTTCTGGCCAATCGGTATAATTGTACTAATGATTCAAGCTTGGAGTTCCACATTGAATCAAAGCTTTATCAAATGCGCCAAGAGACAGGTCAGTCTATTTCTGATTTTTATTCTCAGACTTCTACTATGTGGGAACAACTCTCTGCTGCAGATCCTCCACTAGTGTGTTCTAAGGACATTGAGCTCTTTGTCAAATATCGGGATCGCCGTAAATTTATGCACTTCATGATGGGTTTACGTGAGGATTTTGAGCCTACTAGGGCTTCTTTGCTCAGCCGGTCTCCTACTCCTTCTCTTGATGCTGCAGTCAAGGAGCTCATTTCTGAGGAGAACCGCCGGCCTACATTTCACATGTCATCATCTGATCATGTATTGGCTACACCTTCTCCACAGCCTCCCATTGCTGCATTCACTGCTCCTCCACGAATAAACTCTGGGCGTCCCACCTCTCAGTCTTCTAAAGGTACTCGCTGCGAGTTTTGCCGTGCCAAAGGCCATGACATCTCTGTTTGTCGCAAACTACAGAAATTTGTGCAAGAGCAGAATAAAGCTTCTCTTCCTCGGGCAGCTACTGTATGTCCTTCAGATCCATCGGTTCCAACAGGTCCATCTTTGGCTTCCTCACTTACTACGGCTGATATTGAGGCAGTTGTTCAACAGGTTTTATCCCGCACTTCCACTGCCCTTTCTGTCACCTCAGGTAAACAACCTTGGTTTTTTGATACTGCATGTTGTAACCATATGACTCCTGATGAATCCCAATTTTCTGATAAGGCACCCTTAGAACATCCAATCACCATTTACACTGCTGATGGAACTCCTATGCCTGTTAGTCATAAAGGAACAATCTCTTCTCCTTGTTTATCCCTTAGTGACACTTTTCATATTCCAAAGTTATCCCTCAATTTGCTTTCTGTTGGTCAACTTTGTGAATTAGGCGTAGATCTTCTATTTACTAATCATGGTGTGGATGTGCAGGATCCCCGGACGGGTCAAGTGCTTGGGACAGGCCGTAAGGTTGGTCGCATGTTTGAGGTTCATGACTTGAAGATTCCTTCACAAGTTGTTTCTGCAGCTGCTACCACTGCCACCTCCTCACCTGATCTATGGCATGCTCGTCTTGGTCATCCATCCTTATCTCGTCTTCAGTTGTTAGCTTCTCAAGGTCATTTAGGTTCAGTTCAGTTTCAAAAATTTGATTGTACTTCCTGTCATTTTGGCAAACAAAAAAAATTGCCCTTTAATAAAAGTGACTCCTTTTCTTCTGCCCCTTTTGATCTTATACATTCTGATATTTGGGGTCCTGCACCTGTTCCCACTGAGGGGGGATCTAAATATTTTGTCATATTTGTGGATGATTTTTCTCGATATACTTGGATTTATCTGCTTCACCATAGGTCTGAACTTGTGTCTATTTATCAAACTTTTCATAAAATGATTGAAACACAGTTCAATCGCACCGTTAAAGTCTTTCGATCAGATAATGCTCAAGAATATAATGATAAATCTTTCCTATCCTTTTTAGACAGTCATGGTACCTTTCCTCAGCGGTCTTGTCCTTACACCTCACAACAAAATGGTCGTGCAGAACGAAAACATCGTCACATTCTTGATGTTGTCCGCACCCTTCTCATTTCTGCCTCTCTTCCTGAGCGCTTTTGGGGTGAGGCCGCACTCACTGCTGTATACACCATTAATCGTATTCCTTCACCAACTACACACAACAAATCACCATTCGAGCTTCTCTATGGTCAAACTCCTGACTATTCCTCTCTTCGGGTTTTTGGTTGTGCTTGCTTTGTCTCTCTTCCTCCTCATGAACGAACAAAGCTCCAGCCTCGTGCTCGTCTTTGTTGTTTCCTTGGTTATGGTACATCTCAAAAGGGGTTTCGTTGCTATGATCCCATTTCTCATCGCCTTCGTGTCTCCCGTCATGTTGAGTTTTGGGAACATCGTTCTTTCACGAGTTTTCAGCAGTTTCCTGTGTCCTCTTCCTCAGAGTCTCCCATTTTTACTGATCTTTTCCTCCCTCTATATCCTGAACTTGTAGAGGATTCTTCAACATCGGTTGCCTCTCCAGACGACTCATCTCCGGTTTTGTCCCCGGCATATGACCCGCCTGTCTTGGATCCTGTGGCACCACCCTCTCCTGAGCCTCTTGTTGGTCCTGAACTTCGTCGTTCCACTCGGGTAAGCATTCCTCCCCCTTATCTCACTGATTATCACTGCTCTTTTGCTCTTGCCACCCTCTATGAACCTCACACCTATCGTGAGGCCCATACTGACCCTCTTTGGCAGCAAGCTATGAACGAAGAACTAGATGCCCTTCATAAGAATCACACTTGGGATATAGTTGATTTGCCTCCTGGTCAGTCTGTAGTAGGTTGTAGGTGGGTTTACAAGATCAAGACCAAGGCTGATGGATCTGTTGAACGGTACAAGGCTCGCCTAGTTGCCAAGGGCTTTACTCAGGAGTATGGCATTAACTATGAGGAAACATTTGCTCCTGTTGCTCGCCTTACATCTGTCAGATGTCTCATTGCTGTGGCTGCTGTTCGTCGTTGGCCTCTTTATCAAATGGATGTGAAGAATGCTTTCCTCAATGGAGACCTCCAAGAAGAAGTGTACATGCAGCCACCCCCTGGCTATCCACACTCAAGCAGTCAAGTTTGTCGCCTTCGCCGTGCTCTCTATGGCCTCAAGCAGGCTCCTCGAGCTTGGTTTGAAAAGTTTAGCTCAGTTGTTGCTCAGCAGGGTTTCACTTCGAGTCCTCATGACACTGCTCTCTTTGTCCGCAGATCCTCTGCTGGTATCACTCTTATTCTTCTTTATGTTGATGATATGATTATTACTGGAGATGATTCTGCAGGCATCCGCTCTCTTTAGCACTTCCTTAGTCAGCATTTTGAGATGAAAGATCTGGGCACTCTCAGCTATTTTCTTGGGCTTGAGGTTACCTCATCCTCTGATGGCTACTATCTTTCTCAAGCTAAATATGCTTCTGATCTTCTCTCCAAAGCCGGTATCACCGACAACAAGACTGTTTCCACTCCCTTGGAATACAATGCAAAGCTCACACCTTTGGATGGTGAACCTATATCTGATGCTACTCGCTATCGTCAGTTGGTTGGTAGTTTGATCTATCTCACCGTTATTCGTCCAGATATTTCACATGCCGTGGGTATGGTCAGTAAGTTCATGGATGCCCCTTGTTCTGTCCATTATGCTGCCGTTCTTCGGATTCTCCGATATGTCAAGGGCACACTTTATCATGGACTCCACTACTCCTCTCGGTCTTCTCTCGAGCTTCATGCTTATTCAGATGCGGACTGGGCAGGTGATCCGACTGATCGATGCTCTATCACAGGTTTCTGTTTCCTGTTGGGTACTTCTCTTGTCTCATGGCGTAGTAAGAAGCAGGATGTGGTTTCCCGTTCCAGTACTGAGGCTGAGTATCGTGCCCTTGCTGACACCACCTGCGAGCTTGTCTGGCTTCGCTGGCTCTTGGCTGACATGGATGCTCCACAGCCCACTGCCACTCCTCTTTATTGTGACAATCGTAGTGCTATCTACATTGCTCATAATGATGTCTTCCATGAACGCACCAAGCACATTGAGATCGACTGCCACATCACTCGCCAGCATCTCAAGAAAGGCAATCTCAAGTTGTTCTCCATCTCCTCTGCTGACCAGCCTGCTGATATCTTCACCAAGACTCACCCGCCTGGTCGTCTTCGAGATCTTATATCCAAACTCCAGTTGGCTTCCTCCTTGCCACCTCGAGTTTGAGGGGGGATGTTAGTGTATAGTTTAGACTAGATTAGCCCATTGGGCTTGGCCCAGTATACTATACTTGTAATTTACTCATATTGCTTGTACTGCACACATACCTAGCCTATATAAGGCTCTCTGCTCTCTATTGTATTATTATTCTTTGATACATGAATATACAGACTATTCAGTCTTTCTCTCTCACTTTATATTGTTAACAATACTTATCACAGATATTGAATCACTGCACCCACACCTCCACTTTGGGCCGGAGAGGCCCATAGAAGACCTGCTACTCCTCATCACTCTTGTTAGACCTATCTACCATTGGCCACCTAGTGTTTGTTTCGCTGTTTCTTCTTTCACTCTCTATGAACTCTTTCTGTCTCTGTAAAGTCTATTCTACTCTATCCAACTTTTCTAATGAGCAAAGGGTAAAGGTAAGTGTTTTGGTAGTAGTTAAGTTTCAGTACGCATATTATTATAAGAAGTTAAATAGTTGAATTGGTAATGGGACATGTGGTCTGCAATGTCAGTGGGAATGAGAAAATTAAAAATCAATGAAGAACTTCAGCATGGAAATCTTGTTAAGCTTTTAGGATGTTGCATTCATGAAGAAGAGAGGATCCTGATATATGAATATATGCCCAACAAGAGCTTGGACTCCTTTATTTTAGGCTTGGCTCTCTCATTAACTTAGCATATAGAAGATTTTCTCTACATTGTGCTTTAGACTTCGCCAACTTCTTGTTGGATTGATGTTTTGACTGATCACTCTTTTGTGGATAATTTGGATAGTAAATTTACCAACTAGCATTTTCTTTACTGTTTCATTTAAACCGATATTTCTACGAAAACAGCCCAAATATATATTTTCTATCATTGTCACCTTTGCTGCCACTTGAACTCACTTGTATCAAAAGTCCACAATTCTATCTTTATTAACTGAACTTATATGACCATCTATAAAATTGCAGATCCAAGCATATTAGTAGATTGGCCTAAGTGCTTCCTCATCATCAATGGAATTGCTCGGGGACTACAATATCTTCATTATGATTCTAGGCTGAGAATTATCCATAAAGATCTAAAAGCTGGCAATATTTTACTGGACAAAGAAATGAATTCAAAAAATATTTCAGACTTTGGCATGGCTAAAATATCTGGAGGAGATGAAACCAAAACATAGACAAGCAGAGTGGCTGGAACATAGTAAGAATATATATTGTAATTCCAAGTTGCAATCACTGTCCACAAATATGTTGATATAATCAATAATTTTTTGCAGCAGTTACATGCCTCTAGAGTACGCAATTGATGGGCAATTTTCAATAAAATCTTATGTGTTCAGCTTTGGTGTTTTGGTAATAGGGGATTCTCTATCATCCAGACCACAAGCTTAACCTTCTTGGGCATGTAAGTGATGTCTAGCAATACAGCTATGGTCTCTTCATTTTTCATTCTTTGGTTGAGTGAGTTTGTTCCCATTGTGGCGCCTTCTAGGTTTAAATATATGCTCTTTTGTCCCTAAACTTTTACAAATGATCTAAATCCTTTTAAGCGTGGAGATTATTTAAGGAGGACAGACCATTGGAACTGATTGATAGATCATTTAAGGAATCGTTCAATCCAATTGAAATGCCACGATCAATTCATGTGGATCTGCTATGTGTGCAGAAAAGTCCAGAACATATACCTACCATGTGTACTGCGGTTTAGGTGTTGAGAAGTGACACTGATCTACCTCAGCCTAAAGAGCCTGCTTTTCTCGATGAAATGGACGTACCAAGAGTGGATTTTTCACCAAGGAAGCAAGAAGGATGTTCAACTTCAAACAATGGACTAACAATTACATTGCAAGAGGGTCGTTAAAGTATATGCCTAAAGATGTGTAAAATTTAAAAGTATTGATTCTCAAACTCTTTAGTTTACATCATTCATACACATCACCTATTTCACGCTTTAAATTTTCACATCAATAAAAATATAGAAAATGCACGTGAATTTATAAAAATTGTGTATGGAGTGAGCAAATATAAAGTTTTTTTTAAGCGTATGCTCTATTGATTAGTGGCATATGAATTTTCCACTCTCATTGCTTGTAGGGAAGTTTAGCAAAAAATATATAGGAGAAAAATGCCTACATACTCCCTGAACTTCGAAGTAGTGGCCAAAATACCCCTTGAACTTTTTTTATTGACCAATTTACTCCATAAACTTTACATAACTTCCAAATAAGTAGCTCAATTAGTCTACTGTTAAAAAACTAATAGAATGGTCATGTGTCTCTCACATGAGTTAAAAAAAAAAACTCAAACCCAAAGAAAAGTAAGGTCTCCAGAAATCGAGTGGTTCCAATTTATATTGAGAGTACCTACCCCATAGATATGTTGAAATTGGTGGGCCTATATACACATATAAATTCGCAGAAAAACTAACAAAATAATTCTACGCATATTTAAAGGTTGCTTTATGCTATTTTAAACCAGCATGAAGCTGTTTATTTTATTTATTTATTTATTTTTTTTTTTTGAGATAGAAGCTGTTAGAATATTGAAGGGCTTGCCAAAGCCTCAAGAAGCAAGAACTTGGTCTGGGTATGGTTTTTCAAGAAGCAAGAAGCTGTTACAATATTGAAACTTGTTCACTTAAGTGTGACCTTTTTCTTAAAAAGAAAAAGAATTGGGTATGGTTTTTCAATAAGAAAAAGTCAAGACTTTTAAGAAACCAAGATCTTGGTCTGAGTTAGGCTTTTTGAACCAAGAAAAGCTTAAGATTGTAAGAAACAAAGAATTGGGTTTGGCAGGTATGTAAAGTTTATAGAGTAAATTGGCCAATAAAAAAATTAAGGAAGTGCTTTGGCCACTACTTCAAAGTTCAGTGGGTGTGTGGGTATTTTTCCCAAATATATATGATAATTATGATATACTAGCTTCATCGGACGTTATGTGAGTGCTCATATGCTTTTTTTTTGTTTAATGTCATAACTTTTTATTCATCCCAATTCAAGGTTAATGTATTTATCCAATGAGATACTTGCTAATAACCAAAATAACTTGAAGTGTGATAAGACTTTGCACAACAAAATGAACACTGAAATAGTCTCTAAAATCATTTTTTCATGTGTGGGTCGGTGTGTTCATTCTTTTGTGTTAAGCTTCATCACACTCTTGGCTATTTTGGATATTAGCAATTACGAAAATTTCATTAGAAAAATACCAAATTGGAATAAATGTAAAATATGACTTAAAAAAAAAAAAAAAAAAAGCCTTTGAGCATACATGTAGCGCATATGTACAATGAGTCTAGTTACATATTAGTATGTGACAAAATTTTATCCCTTTATTATAAAGGGAATATTTGGATTTAAAGAACTTTACTTTTAATAGAGTGTCGTGAAAATTCTAGAAGATGTTGATTCTTCAACTAGGATCCTTTTCATTTTTAGAAAATAAGGACTTGTTTAGTAATGTTGTTCTACTCACGTTGTTTAAGTGTTTTAAAAATACGTGTAGGTAAAAAAATGTTATAGAAATACATGTTGTATTGTTTAAACAACTTAAACTGTTGTTCAAACAACGTTAAAAAACAGACCCTAAATCTATCATGGCGCCAAGTGCTCTGTTACTATGTACGGTAGAGTCCTATTTTTTGTTGTCGAAGTCTTTCTTATCAGTGCACATCTGCGACAATTTCAGACGTGATATCATCCCCAGTCAACTTGGTACTAATATTACTTCTGTTTTCCTATG
Organism: Notholithocarpus densiflorus; assembly: GCA_030021035.2. NCBI lineage: Eukaryota > Viridiplantae > Streptophyta > Magnoliopsida > Fagales > Fagaceae > Notholithocarpus > Notholithocarpus densiflorus. Next base: position 2,376,009 of record JARYZH020011361.1, on the reverse strand, counting down.
CAGCCTCGTATATATATTTGTCAAAAATGCTTTTTAGTCTCACCACACAGGGGTGTAGTTTGATGGTAGGAGTCCTCGTCCTGCACCCATAGAGGAGCGGTTCGAGCGATAGCCCTAGTAAGGCCCGTGTGGTACACGTGGTATTACCCATTGCCGTCACGTGGCGTGGGGTCGATGAGCCCACACCGGAGACTCCCTTTTTTCATTAAAAAAAAAAAAAAAAAGGCTTTTTGATCTCATGTTATTTTCACTTTGATTCTTGTGTTTTTTTTTTTTTTTTTTTTTTTTTTTTTTTTTTTTTTTCGCTTTTGAGTTTTTCAATAACTTTTATTTTTGTCTTAGTGACTGAAAATAAATTATAAGAAAAAAAATTATTTGACTGGTAGAATAGTAGAATGTTTACTTAGCACACATGTGACTAGTAAACTAATAAAAATAATAGTAAGTAATCGTGATTAATAAAAAGCACCTCATCATGACACCATCTTATAAATATAAAAAATCCAGATCATGTGTTTAGCAAAAAAAAAAAAAGATGACTTTTTAAAGGAAAAAAGTCAATAGTCAATTTAAATTAAAAAAAAAAAAAAAAAAAAAAAAAAAACTCAGGATCACGTTGGCAACCAAAATCAACAAACCTTCTTTTTTTTTTTCTTTTTTTTTTTCTTCTCTTAATGGAAGAAAAACCATGCCATCTAGCGTCACCAAAGATAGACAATTTCAAGTTTTGAATTGTCCTTTTTTCCACACAAAAATAAAAATATTTGAATTGTCGGAGGTTGATAAGGTTTTAGGATTTGAGTAACGTAAATGTCACACAACAATTTCAAAATAAATTCTTTGACAAACAATTAGTGGTAGGTAAAAATATGATGTGAGTAGTGGATCTAAGTGAGAACTGGTAAGAACTTGTCACTTAAGATTTATTCACAATATTTTTACAATAAATCTTAAATGATAAGCTGTTACTTATTTTAAATTGAACCCACCAATAACATAAATTTTTTACGTAACAATAAGAGCTTACCATTTAAAATTTGTTATGAAAATTTTGTGAAAATATTGTGATTATAACATTACTCCTTATGATTTTTGTGTCATCCCTTTTGGTGGGAAATCTAACCTTATCAACAATTTTTTTTTTCTCATTTTGATTATTATCTCTTCTTGGTCAGATCAAATCTCTTTCTTTCTCTCTCCCTCTCTCAAAGTCCTCACTAGTCACCACACCAAATCTAGCAGCCGCCACCCTATAACCCTTCCTTGTCATTGCCAACAGGGTTGAGTTCAAATATCTCTTAGCCTTAGGTTTGATTTTCAGTCCTCTCTCTCTCTCTCTCTCTCTCTCTCTCTCTCTCTCTCTCTCTCTCCAAAATAAAAACTTGAATCTAAACTCAAAAGTCTCAAATATTTGAAAAACCCGTAGATGCGATTTGCATGGTTTTAAAAACCTGTATGGTTAAAGAACCGAAAGAGAGACTAGTTTTCGGTTATCTGGTCAGACCGATAGTCCAACCGATGACATCATAATTAATATTAAAATATTTAAAATTCTAAAATAATTATAATATGAATTTTCATATCTTATATTAAGAAAAAGTAAATGATCTATACTCAACTTCACAAGTTTTTTATATAATGGTTTTAAATTTTAAACTACTACACCACACTAAAACTTATTCAAAAAAAATAAAAAATAAAAATGAAACACTAAGACCACCCACTTGGTATTTAAAAAAAAAAAAAAACCCATCCACTTATATTACCTTCTTTCCTTTATTAATTATTATTATTTTTTACTATTTTACCGGAACACACTTTACTTTATCTAGGATTAGATTATTCTATTACTTACATCACACTTTGCACATTCCTAGAGCCCTCTCACCACACACATACCAAAACTTGTAAGTCAGTGACATGGCTCCAGGAAGAAAAATTCCAGTACTACACCCAATTACACAACTTTACCCACAACTCGCCTATGTGGCGAGTTGTTGTTGGTGGATGGGTGTTCCCACATGGACCCACCATCACCCCTTCACCCACCACAACTCGCCACATGGTCGAGTTGTGGGTAAAGTTATGTAATTGGGTGTGGCACTAGAATTTCTCCTCTGGGAAAGGAGACAAGACATTGAAAAAAAAGAAAGAAAGAAAGGAGCACTCTCATTAATGCTCCACCTAACTTAGTCTTTTTAAACTCTTAGTGTCTGTTCGGGATTCGCTTATTTTACTGAAATTAATTTTTTTTGTTAAAAGTACTGTAGATAAAAGGAAAAGTTAACTGAAATAGTACAATGAGACCTATTAATAGTATTAAAAAGTGCAATGAGACTCATGAATAGTAGCAAAAAGAAACTGAATAGTAAAATAAGTTGACTTTTTAATTTTTGCCAAACACACCTATTTCTACTTTTCTTCAAACATGGCATCAAACGTGTGTCCTCAAGGATTTTAGGGTTTTAGGGAACCCTTTAAACTCCATTTTATCTTTATATTGAATGTAAATTTTGAAAATCTAACCGTTGGATTGCATTTTCATATTATATCCTTCATACTTGAAATTTTTTAAAAAGATCAAAGATCATTGCTACATCATCAAACAAATGTTAAAATTTCAAGTTTTTGTGATCTAAATTTATGTATAAAAAATAACTTTATTGATCGAACAGTAAATAACATCCAATTTAAATGAAATTTGATATGTATGAACATAAGAAACATGAATTTAACGGTTAGATTTTTAAATTTCGTACTAAAAAAAGAGTTACATGATAAGTTTGAAGAGTTTCTCTGAAGAGAAACTTTGTTCCTCCTGAAGTCTCTCACTCTCACAATCTCACTATCTAGGTCTCTCAAGTTTCTTTGCTGCAAAATTCAACTAAAAAATTTCTGCCAAGGTAATCACGATCCACCTCAAAAATAGTCAAGGATAACATTTTAGTCTTTAGTTCTTTACCTCTCTATCTCTCTCTCTCCAAGAACTTTTTAGCTTTTAGTTTTTACTTTTTCATGGTCTTGGATCATCATTCTTATATATGGTCTTATAAGATGAATTTGAGGGAGAAAATGCAACTTTATGTTTTTTTTGCTGCAAAATGCACAAGTTTGAGTGTTTGACACATATCATACAAAACTGGTTACAGGTTATTTTCACTTTTTCTTCAATTTCCAATTTTTAAGCCTAATTGGACTGGATTTTTTAAACCGGTCCGGTCCGATCAAAACCCTAACACTTTTTTATTTTATTTTAATACTGATCTAATTTTTTGATTTTTTGTTTTTGTTTTTGTTTTTGTTTTTGTTTTTTTTTCAGATTTCGGAGTCTACCGTGGTAGACAAATGCATGTGCGTGCTGCTGATGTCGGACTGTGGAATTTGATCATTCGTTTGGTTTACAAAGGATTAATGTTGAGGGTGTCTCCAACTTTCTCGATTCAGGTCTATTCTTGTTTCTTGATGACATTAGATAAGAAGTCCATAATTAAGTTTAGGGAGGTTTCTTTCTATTGTGTCCTTTGTATTGTACAAAATCCAATCTATTAGCTAGCCCAGAGCTGATCACTCGCCCGTAACCGACCTAAGCAGCGTAGACAGCCCTGGCCGTCAATAATCTGCTAGAGAAGCTAAATGAGGAAGCCAATTTGATCATTGATTACGACCTGAATTTCATAAACGTAACCTACAAAGCTAAATGGGTCTTTACGTGTGTTGGTTTCCATCAGTATGGGCTACTCAACTTCCTGAGTTTTAGTTTAGTTTAGTGCCGCTAGCAGGGCAGTTCAGCTTCAGCTGGCAGCATGCAGCCAACAATTTACGGAGTTACTTAACACAGAGTACCTGGTGACCACGCACTGCCTTGATCTTCTTCATCCAAGTACCCGAACCCCAAGTGGATCAAAACAGTAGAAGAAGAAGTTGAGTACAAGGAATGGTAATATTACAAGAATGAGAGAAAGGGTTAGAGAGGCAAATTAGATTTTCTCTAGGTTTGTGGTTGTGTTTGGTTGAAAAAGAAAATGAAAAGAAAATGGAATCTTGAGTTTTTTAGGCTGTGTTTGGTTCATGTAAAATATTTTCCGGAAAATATTTATTTTCCGGAAATGCTATTTTCAGAAAAGGAAAATATTTTCAAGTGTTTGGTTGCATTTAAAAAAATGCTTTGGAAAATATTTTCTAGTGTTTGGTTGTGTTGCTGAAAATAATATAGAAAACACATTTTTTTCTTGTTCCTCACATTTTCTCACATTTTCTCAACTTCCAAACAAATATATAATACCATTTCTCAGTAGATAAACACAGAAACAAAACCCAACCAAAAAAAATTCATCAAATCCGGTCAAATTCATCAAAACCCAACCATTTCTCAATTGCGATCTCAGTGCGATCGCAACGATCGGTGCCGTCTCGGTGCGATCTCGGCGAAGTCGAAGGCGTGCGAAGTCGGCGAAGTCAAAGGGTGCGAAGTCGGCGAAGTCGAAGGCGTGCGATCCTGGGCTTTGGGTTCGCCAGTGAAGTCGAAGGGTGCAATCTGGATGCGATTCGAAGTCGAAGGGTGCGAAGTTGAAGGGTTCGTCGGCACGGTGTGATCTGGTGCGATCGGCGCGGTGTGAGTGGGTTCGTCGGCGATCTGGTGCGAGTGGGTTTGAGAATGATGGCGAGACGATCTCACCGGTGGTGCGACGATCTCTCTACTCTCTCTTCTTTCTCTCTGTGTCTCTCTCTTTGCGCTTGGTCCGGAAATGGCGAGACGATCTCGATGATCGGTGATTGGGTTCGACGAGGGTGGGTTTGAAAGATCGGAGCGGTGCGATCGTCTTGCTCCGATGCAATTTGGTTGTATTCTTGCTCCTACAAGGCGATCTTCTTGCTCTTTCTCTCTCTCTCTCTTCTATTTTCCAAGGCTGGAAATCATTTGAAGTGAAAATGAAAACGGAAATCATTTTCCACCGTTTTGGCTATATTTTACGGTCAACCCAGAAATGCTTTTCAGTTTGACCCAATTTGAAGTAACAACCAAACACCCACTTTTCCGGAAAATCATTCCGGAATCAGTTTGAAGCCAAAACAAACGAAGCCTCAATGTAATTTATGTTTCCCTTTGAAAAATTTATTATTTCAGTTTTTTTTTTTAAAGGTAGTTTTTTATTAGGAGAAATACTAACGAATACCCTTAGGATATTGATTAACAATCTATTTAAAGAAAAATTTTATGGGAAAAGAAAAAAAATTAATATTTTGACAGTTTTTTTTTTTCATTTCCTGTAAAGGCCAGTGGTGTCAAAATTTTCTTAAAACAGATTGTTAATCATTACTTTAAAAGCACTCGTTAACATGACCCTTTTATTATTTATTTTTGTTATTGTTTTATTAGGGTGCGTTTGTTTTGGGTGAAAATGGTTTTCGGAAATGCTTTTCTGTAAATGCGAGTGTTTGGTTGCGCATAGAAAATACATTTTGCGGAAATACTTTTCAGTTTGACCGTGTGTTGGGTGTAAAATCATTTTCGTCTTTATTTTACCTTCAAATCTCATTTTCCGGAAAACAGAGAGAGAGAGAGAGAATGAGAGTGAGATCGCGCTCGCGCTCGCGCGCAAATAGAGAGAGAGAGCCTTCGACCCACCGATCTTCGACTTCGCCGGCGAACCCAGAGCCCAGATCACGCCACAAACCCAAAGCCTTTGACCCAGAGCCAGAGCCTTCGACCCACCGATCTTCGACCTAGAGCCTTCGACCCACGAGCCTTTGACTTCGCAGGCGACCCAGAGCCTTCGATTTCGCCGGAAACCCACGAACCGATCTCTCTCTCTGTGCGATTTTGATTTCTGTGTGATTTTGATTTTTGTTGTTGTTGTGGTGGTGTGGGTGGTGGTGTTTTGGTGGTTTTCTTGTTGTGTGGTGGTGGGTTTTGCTTGCTTGCCGTCGGTTGTGGCTTTTGATTGTCGGAGTTTGCTGCCGTGGGTTGAATTGGAGTTTTGGTGGTGTGTGGTGTTGTTTCGGTGGTGGGTATAAATTTCGGTGGTTGTGGGTTGTTGTTGGTGGTTGCAAGTGATGGGTATTCGGTTGTGATTTGTTCTGTGGATTGTGATTTGGCTGTGATTTTGAAATTTTCTGTAATAAAATTTGTTTGGATGTTGAAAAAATAGCTGAGAAAATGCGAAAAATTTGTAGGAAAATAGCATTTTCAAAATAGAACCAAACACATGAAAATATTTTCTACAACAATTTTCATAATGCAACCAAACACTTGAAAATATTTTCCTTTCCCGAAAATAGCATTTCCGGAAAATATTTATTTTTCGAAAAATATTTTACGGAACCAAACACAGCCTTAAACACATGTCCGCCAAATGAGTCCTCCATCGACCATGTCATACATGAAATATGACATGGTCAATAGAGTACTCATTTTGAAAATTTTGAGCATCAAAACGAAACTTTCAAAATAAAACTATCAAAACGAAGATTTCCAAAATATAGCATCAAAATAGCATTTTTGGTGCTCTATTTTACCCTTCATTCTTTGACTAATGAAGTAATTGCATTTCATAGGAGGCCCTTTATATACATTGTTGCAACTCAGTCAATTAGTGATGGTGAGACCATAATTTCATCCGGTGGGAAGTTTGAGCTGGGATTCTGTAGCCCAGGAAACTCCAAGAGTTGGTATGTAGGAATATGGTACAAGAAGTTGTCTCCAAGGACAATAGTATGGTTTGCCAATAGAGATATGCCGCTCAAACACACATCAGGAGCTTTGAAACTTGCAGACCAGGGAATTCTTGTCCTTGCGGGTGATTCAGACAGCACCGTTTGGTCTTCCAATTCATCAAGATCAGCAACCAATCCCGTTGCACAGCTTCTGGATACAGGAAACCTTGTGGTGAGAGATGGAAATGACAATGACCCCCAAAATTTCATTTGGCAGAGTTTTGATCATCCAAGCGATACACTTCTGCCCAGTATGAAGATTGGAAATAACTTGGTAACAGGCTTGAATCTGTTGCTAACATCATGGAAGACCAGTGACGACCCTTCAAGTGGTGATTATACATTTCACCTTGATACTAATGGATTACCACAATATTTTCTGAGGGAGGGTCCAGCAGTGACACACCGGATAGGACATTGGAATGGTCTCCATTTCAATGGAGTGCCTTACATAAAACCAAACCCAATTTTTACTGTTGATTTTGTTTCTAATCCGGTGGAGAATTACTGTATTTATCAGCTTATTGACAACTCAAGTGTCCACAAGAGTGATTTTAACTCCTGATAGTAAACTGCAGCGTTTCATTTGGATTGATCGATCCCAGAGTTGGAGCCTCTACTCAACAACACCAGTGGATGGCTGTGAAAGATACGCATTGTGTGGTGCATTCGGTAGTTGCAACATTAACATGTCTCCATTTTGTGGGTGCTTAAGAGGATTTGTGCCAAAATCTTCACAACATTGGAATGCAGCGGATTGGTCAGATGGATGTGTACGAAAGACTCCTTTGGGAAATTGTGGGGATGGAAAGGGCTTTCTAAAATACTCTGGCATTAAATTGCCAGACACACGACAGTCCTGGTATAACAGGACCATGGACCTAGAGGAATGCAACAATATGTGCTTGTAAAACTGCAGTTGTACAGCTTATGCAACTTTGGATGTCAGAGGAGGAGGAAGTGGGTGCATACTTTGGTTTGGAGAACTGATTAATATCAGAGAGTTCAATGAAAACGGGCAAGACATTTACATAAGGATGGCTGCCTCTGAATTGCGTAAGATTCATTTCTCTTAGTCTTAAAAGTTTTGTTTGATTCAAAGTTTAGATTAGACGCATTGAAATATAAGCATATGTAAGCATAGGGAGTGATTCGGATTTCGGAATAAATCCAACTAACATGTAAGAAAATGATAAAAAATTATCTTAGACAATTTTATTTCATATTGCCAATGCTAATTATTTAGATTGAATTCATTCTTGCAGCGGTATACGTAAGACCGAAAAGGAGGAAACGAGTGAAGATAATAGTATTCTTCGTATTATCTTTTGGAATCGCTGTCCTCGGCCCATGCTTGCTAATGTATGTCTTTAAGAAGAAGCAGAATCGAGAAGGTAAATCATCCTAAAAATGCTAAAATAAGGTATGATCATTGAAAAATTGTAGTAAACGAGGCATGACTGATCTTACAACAACCATCACAGATCGACTCTATTCCATATTTCAAGTTAAAATTTCTTGTCCAACCTCATGTTGGCAATTATTTATAGGATGTTTTACTGTTTGTTTCTGTTTATTTTACCATGTCTTGCGCCAATTAGTTTGAACTTGGAAGAATTGGGTGAAATTCTCATTTTGTTGAAAACTCACGTATGAGTGAAAGTCTTATTCTGAATAATAATGAGAATAGCGAGTGGTTAATATAACATAGTCAAACTCAAACTCATAAATTTAAACTTTTGGGTTAAGTGGTATCCTTATATATTACATTAACCTTTCCAGAAGAGAATTCTCAAGGTGTTATTTCTTCAAGTAGTATCAGAGTTCATGATAGCATGGGGCAAGGTGTTAAGGTTATATATGATGATACACACCTTTTGCGGATGGAGTGAGGACTCGAATAAATGAGTATTGCCAATGGAGCTAGATCACCAGAATGGTGAAAGGTTCCCACGAACAAGGATGTGCATACCGTTTCCCATGGATGAGCATGCAAGGTTGACATGTGATTCACATAGATAGCATACAAAAGACCCATGAATGATATATTAGTGAGGAAAAAGCTCATAGGCGAGCGTAAGTGAGTATGACTTGTTTTTGGCCCACAAAAAGGTTTTTAAAGCCCATAGAAAAGGAAAAGGCTAATGCATAATAAGCAAATTGTTAGATACTCATGTGTGAGTGAAAGTCTCATTTTGTATAATAATGAGAATGGTGAGTAGTTAATAAAACATAGTTAGGCCTTAACTCGTAAACTTAATTTTTTATGTTAAGTTGTATCCTTATGTATTATATTAGAAAAATGCTACATACACAACATTTTCACGACACTCTCACAACAAATCATAAATGGTAAGTTGTTATTGGTTATAATTTGAATCTACAACTAAAATTACTTTTTTGACCACCCATAATAATAAATAACAATCTATTACTTAAAATTTGCTGTAAAAATGTTATGAACATAACATTTCTCATTATATTAACCTCTCGATTGGAGGCTCCACAAGTTGCAGTCTCATCAACACATCTAGATGCGATTCTTTGATGGTAATTCATATAGGATTAAATCTTATTGTATCTAAATAAAATAACACAAAATTAAAGATAATAAGAACATTTATGTAGTTTTAACCAAATTTAATATAAGAATCTCACTTTGTTATTTTATTTAAATATTAGGAGAACTTACAATAAACCCACTTATGGTTAGGCCCGTTTTCATTTTGCCTACACGTGGTTTAAAACTTATCACTTTGCCTACCTGAGATTATCACTGTTAGTCTCCCGTTATTCACATTTGTTAAAAAGAAGGATAAATATATATATTTGCACCATTTTTTTTTTTTTTTTGTCTCTCTCCTCTCAAAACATAAAAAACATAAAAATTCAAGAGAAAACAAGATCTATTGGTAAAAAAAATTATGCAATTTCTTAGAACTTCAACTTGTATTTGAACCTATCATCTCAACCACAAACACTCAACTAATTATACATCTGAAAGCATGATAAAGCCATACGGGAAAAGACAAATAACAACTTAATATAAATCCAATTTTAGATCCAATTTTTATAGAGCAATGAACTATTTCAGATACAATTGCTCTAGCAAAAATGAAAAAGAAAAAAAAGTCAGTGATAGTTATGGACTCAAAAAAAAAGAAAAAAAAAAATTTCCAGGAGGGTATCAATTGGATAAAAATTAAAACTTCTAATCTAACTCAACAATATTCAAATAAATCAAATCAAATCTCCTACTCCTCGTGTCCCTGCCAACAAAAATTAAAAACCCAAAAAAGTTCAAAAACTAAAATCCTAGAAAAGTTCAAAAAATCCCTGAAAATTTAACAAACCCCAGTCTTAGCCTTAAAAAAAATCTAACTAATCTTGTTTTGGAGTCCATGCAATCAAAAAACCCAAATAAAACCAACACAATTTACAAACCCACTCTTCACTCTCTTCCACCTCAAACCAAAACCTAGAAAAAAAAAATCGACAACAATAAGAACGTCCATTCTTCTTCATATTCCATTGTCACACCACCGCCCATACCCACCACCATCTGATCGCAATTTAGCCAACCCAACAATGGAATCAACCACAATCAACATTTACCAAACCAAATCATATCAAAATCCAACCAAAACTCCCAAATCTGAAATAAATCTCTAAATGCCAAAGAAAAAATATACAAAAATTGCTTGCCTTTAATCCGAGTCATTGTCGCGCCTAGAGAAGAGCCTCGCCATCAAGACATCTTAGCTGTTCTCGTGGGTCTCTCTCTTGTGCCGACATGTTCTTTTAGATTGAAAATATGGGCTGGTTTCAAACTCTAACTCTCAAGACACACAAAACTATGCCTTAGATTATCAGCAATTTTCAATCTAATGGTTTCCGATCCAAGAAAGGGTGGCTTGTTGCTTAGGGGTTGCAACAAGCAGAGAGAGAGAGAGAGATCTGTTTAAGTAGAGCTGTAAATATACACCATTTTTAATCTTGTGTTAGTGTTTTCATTGAAGCTCTTAAAGCCTTCAAATATTTTTACAAAAATCACTTTTTGATCTTGTTTTTTTTAATTTTGTTATGTTTTTTGTGATTGTAATGGTATAAGTGATGGGGTAGATAACGACAGACTAACGATGGTAATCTCACGTAAACAAAGTTTTAAGTTTTAAATAACCGATAAATAAAGTGAAAATAAAACGAACCACAGATAAATTTATTGTAATTTTTTCTAAATATTAATTTCTCTCTCCTAAAATAAATAAATATTTTTTATGTCTTCCCCATTCCACTACAGACAACCCAGCCATTGTCAACAACCACCATGATGCCACCAAAATACCAACCAAAAAAAAAGAAAAAAAAGTTGTAGTCCAACAGTACCACCGAAACTCATCCCTCATCAACAGCCTAAACTAATCGCAAACTACCCACCAACAATTGGTGCCCCCACGTGTCTCCGATAGCAATACCTCAATAAATTTATTGAAGTATTATTCACTGTTAAAATATTTTGATAAATTTTTTAGGCTAATGTAGGGTGATTTTGGATAAATTTAGCCAAATATTTTTGAAATATTAAAGTGAAGAGGCTAATAGAAATGCTCTAAGAGTTATAATATGGATGTGGGATTTAATAAAAAATTTTAATTCCACAATGAGTATTCCATTTTTTTTCTACCAATCATAATTTGCAACACACTTTTTTTTCCTTATAAAATAAGTAAATTAAAAAAAAAAAAAGACAGATAATATGGTGCACTTGATGGAACATAAAGTTAAATAATAAAGGTAAACTAGAAGGTTTTCTTAGTCTGGATTATATCGTATATGAATGAGTACCGCTTTAGTACACATTGACTGGCAGAATCCACCTTATAAAGTGTTTCATGGTTGGTTTAGACTTGAATATTCCCATATATATAAATATATATATATATATATATATATATAGATTCCTTCTTTAGTTCAAATGTGCAGAATTCTTTGCAGGAAATATCAATCCAGATATAGACGTGAGAATGGAGATTTAGAAATCCCATTATATGGTTTCGCTACAATAAATCATGCCACAGGTAACTTTTCAGTTAATAATGTGCTTGGTGGAGGCGGCTTCGGACTAGTTTACAAGGTATTTACCTAGAAATGTTTTTGTTTCTTTTTAATTAGTTTTACTTTTAGTACTATTTCTTCTAGGAGAGGACGTAGTGTAAAACTCATATTTTACACCTCTAATCCCAACATGTCATATCATCTTATCACATATTTAAAAATAAACATAATCACACTCAATTAATTCTAATACCCATTTATAAATTCAACCAAATTAGAAATTTATTGAAATGTTATTAGGTGTGGTAGGATGTATTGAATTTGAAGTAAAATGCTGATGTGGTAATTACTTATTGAATGGTGTAAAACATAGGTTTTACATCCAATCCTTATATAATTTAATCTCTTTTTCTAGGTAGATATTTAGTTTGAGATTAAAGTATATAAAGATGTGATGTAAAACTCATATTTTGCACTTTCTAATCCTAACATGACACATTATCTTATCACATATTAAATAATAAGTACAACCACATTCAATCAATTATAATACCCATTTGAAAATACAATCAAATTAGGAATTTATTAAGATGTTATTAAGTGTAATAAGATGTATTGAATTTTAAGTAAAAATCCGATGTGTCAATCTTTTATTAGATGGTGTATAATATGGGTTTTACTCTTCATCCTTATTAGATTCGGACTCAATTAGTTTTAGTAATATTCAAACTACTGACCTCTGCTCAGGGCCAGTGCCCCTTGATTTTTCAATTTCCTATCATTTTTCTCTAATATATTAATAAATTTTTTAAAGTTATAGGTAAATTTTACTTATTGGTCCCTTCATAAATTTTTTTTTTTTTTAAATCTACAAATTCTCTTTGAATTGAAAGTATTAATTTCTTTTTTTTCTTTAATATTTAATTTTTTACCATATATAATTCATTAATTTTATCAACATTTAAAGCATATGTTTTCAAAATTTTATAAGAAAATCTATTTAGTAAAAAAAAAAACCTTTTTTTAAAAAAAAATTCCAAACACAAACTCTTTTTCATTTTTAATTTTAAGAATTTTTTTTCATCAATTGTTACAACAATTGAGAGAGTGAGATTCCAATCTTGATTCTCCCCATACATAGGCCAAACAATGTCACAAAGTTAAAATACTTTTGGCATTTAGTATTTAGAGAGTAGATGAGGGCATATACTTTTCCCCCCATTCTTTTAGAAGGAAAGATATTACAATTTTTATGGTTAAAAATTTTGAACATGCAACTTTCTTTTTTTTCTTTTTCTTTTTTTAAAGAGAAAGATCATGTCCTACTTTGTCATCAATAATTAAGCATACAAGAAAAATTTTTCATTTGGTATTTTGTTATAAATATATTTCTTGTCTTCCTCAACAATATATAAATATACACACACTAGCCTCGTCACAAGTGTTTTGCACATGCGATGAGGCTTTTTATTTTTTATTTTTTGGGTTTACTCGTTTTACTCATAGTAGTTTTATTTATTTATTTTTTTAAAGATAAGTTTGTATTAGTACTTGACTACTAATGTGTGACAAACGTGGAGCTGGGACAAAAATTAGTTTTATTTTTTATATTTTTTTAAAAAAGAAGAAGTTGTGATAACTTCCTAGCATGGGCTATTTTATGGTGATAACTCACACAATACTCAACTACAATTAAATCTACTATCTACCACTAATCTAATCTATGTTATCTTGATAGTAAATATACATATTGCATTCTCATATCCTCCATCATTTAGAAGGTAACTGATGTAATGATTGTATGTAATGTATAAATTTTATTCTTTTACAATATAAAATTATTAAAATAATTAAAATAAAATCTAATATTCTGGAAATTTTTCGAAATAGAACTTTAAATTTCTTAAAATTTAGTTAGTAGAGTTTCTATTTTACCTAAAAGTGAACTATCACAATTAATGAGAATTTAACCATTTTTTGCAAAGAGAAGATAACCATAGGCCCAATTTTTATTCTATAGCATAGGATGTTACAGTTAGATCCATACTATGTGTAATACGTTACTCCATTATGATAGTTCCAAATAATATCCTAATACCTCTAGTTCCAAATAATATCCTAATATCTATCTGTAGGGACACGTTTTGCAGCCCAAGCCCAAGATGTATGGGATATTGGCCTAGTGAGCCTAGTACAATAAATTTATAGAGAGTGGGTCGAAAAACTAGGCCATAATGAATTGGACAACGGCTAGTATGGATTTAGAGGATTATCAAGCAAGAACAAGAAGCACTGATCTGAATGAGTTCACTGTCCGAGGAGGTAAGTCTCCATATAAATCAATTAAACCGATTACAAGTATTGTAAAGTTGTGATTTTCAAATATGTATTTTGTTGGCTTTTATTCTATGCCAAATTTGATTGTAATTTTATTCAAATCTTATGCATCCTGTATTTGCTGTGGGAATTTGATTGTAAGGGTTGTGTGTTAGAGAGAGAGAGAGTGTGAAGACTCAAGTAAGTGAAGCTAGAAGACTTCTCGCGGGTGTCTCGCGACTAAGCTTCCCGCAAAGTAAAGCATGTGCCCTGCACATGACTGGAATGCAAAGAGTCAGTACAGATGGAGACAGCTGTGTCTCGCAAGTATCTCGCGGGTAAGGCCTTCCCGCGAGACACCCGCGAGACATACTGTTCTGCCAGTCTGTACTATCTGATACACACTTTCTGTTCCCACACTATATATACTCATATTACCCACAAATGTTAAGGAGAGCTTCTGAGAGAAAACCCTAGCAAAAACATTTGAGAGTTAGAAATTGTTATACCAACAATTCTCTACACATTTGTTTGTGGAATTTCCTCATCTCCTACCTCTCCATTTCCATACCATTGAGAGGTTAATAGCCCAAACACTTACCACACCCTTTGAAAGTGTTAAGTGAGGTTTTAGTGCTGCTGGGAAGTATTGGAAGAAGCCAAGGATGGCAGATGCAACATGGAGCTTGTTGCGGGATCCGGAGAGCTAGACAAGACACGGTTCCGAGAAGCTTTGTTGTAGTAGGAGCTTGGAGGGCTTAGGTACAGCGGGTAGATTAGGCTTGGAGGGTCTTTTGCTAATCCATGTATCCCAAGTGATTGTCTAGTGGATCGATTACCGCTTGGAGGGCGGCGGAGAGGTTTTTCGCCGAGTTCTTCGGTTTCCTCTTCGATAACACATCAATGTGTTATTTGTGTTTGCATCTCTTTCCTACTCTTGTTCATTTCATTTTACTGTTGTGTTGTTTTAAATATGGATTAGAGTAGCTCTCTTGCTTGTATGCTTGTGTTTACACTATTCTGCACTTAGTATTAAGTTAGTGTAAAATCAATCAAGCCGTAACTTTAAATTGGGGGTCTAAACAAGCTCTTGTGTTTTTAACACATTTTCGAGCTTTCAATTGGTATCAGAGCGGGTGCACTCATTGTGGTTTAAACACCTTAGTGCGATCCTTGACCTCGTATTGAGATGGATCGATCTCAATCTTTGAATGTTCCACCATATTTTGATGGTAGTAACTATACCTTTTGGAAAGTCCGAATGAGGGCATTCTTATGTTCTATTGATGATACTGTTTGGGATGCGGTAGAAGTAGGATGGCCTAGACCGGAGGCAGCTAAATCCACTTAGGATAAGGCAGCACTTGCGGCAGCTAACGCTAACAGTAAAGCTTTGAATGCAATTTTTTGTGGTGTTTCTCCAGATGAATTTCACAGGATTTCTCACATAACAATAGCTAAGGAAGCTTGGGAGATATTGGAGACCACATATGAAGGAACAAAGAAAGTAAAGGATACTAAGTTGTAGATGCTAACCACCAAATTTGAGGAGCTGAAAATGAGTGAGGACGAGTCATTATAGGTTGTTTGAGATTGAGACGCTAAATGGTGAGCTAACCGAAGCTTACACCAAGGTGAAATTTCTTGAGCTTGAGGTGGTTCAAGCAAATGCCAAGGTAGAGCGAGTATCCACAAAGAAGCTTGATGACGTCCTCTCTCATAAAAAATCATTCTCCGATAAAATCGGATTAGAATACACCAGAGAAAGTAGTTTAGCTATGAATATCTCCAATGAAGTGAAGTTTGTGAAGGCCAAAGAACCAGTTGTAGTTGCCCGTACTATGGAGAAGGCAAAGGTTGAGAAGAAGAAGAATGTGGCTGACCGGAAGGTGTTATACAAGCCCCTTAATCAATCTGTGGTCAGGTCAGATGACCGAGCAAAATTTCTTCCACGATCGCAAAGAGGTCCTAGAACGAACCATGTGTGTCATCACTGTGGAATTCAAGGGCACACCCGACCCAATTGTCATAAGCTGAGAGCATTGAGGAATGCTAGTGATCAAAGGTCAAGAGGACCAAGAAATGATAAGAAGACTTGGGCTGTTGAGTCATCAAGAGGTCAAAATGGTGATTCCGGAATGATGGACGTGATGAAGATGATTGGTGCATTTACCAATTGCTTGGAAAGTTTCACTAGAAGGTTTGAAAGTCCTAACACTCGTACCCAATCCTATAAGGATATCACCCCAAACGCACGTGACGTGTGGGTGAAGAAGGGTACTCATGTATAATCACCTTCTATGTCCATGCATCAATACTTCCAATGTTTAGGATCATAAGTTCATGCATCATATCATGCATTGCTTTCTGTTAAGTGTACTTCCTTTACAAAATTTGTTTTGTGCATGTTTTTGTTGATCTTATTTTTCTGTTTTTGAGTGTGTTTAAAATTCAAAAACCCATAAAAATTGAAAAATCTTCTAAAAGTTTGATCACTTGGTTTGTGTGTATCACATGTGAGTTTGGCCTAGTACCTTCGTACTAATGGCGTAGTGCATTTACAAGCCTAATTTGTTTTGTATGCACATAAATATTTGTGGGAGAAATCTTGAAATCTATGTGTGATTGTTGTAAATAGATCTTCAAGCTTGTCATGAATGATTGGTCAATAGTCTTGATGGTCTTGATACTTGCATAGACTTGTGCCTATATCTCTTCCCACTTTATTTTATGTTTTCGCATTAGAACTCACCAAATGTAAATCTCAAAATGAAAAAAGAGATTATGAGCTGCAAAAGCTTGTCACACATACTAGTATTTGATTAGGAAAAAGGGAAAGCGACCTTTTGTATTGAAATGTATGGTGCTCAAAAAGCCAAAGGCTAACTCTACATGTTGAAATATCAAAAATTTCAAGCACCGATCTCAAAAAGAGATGGATTATCCAAAAAGGATCAAATGTTATATTTTATGCAGAAGCAAAATGAAAAGCTTCTTAGTTTTGTAATCATTCTCTTGTGAGAGGTCATATATGCTCATTTCTATAATAGAGATAGTCCACTTGATTTCGTACCAGTTGTGTATGACTTGATTGAATTGATCATTGAAGCTTCACTCTGGTCTAAAGGACTATTCCACATTTGATACTCACATACAACACACAAGACTTTGTTTAGTTAATGTTTATCTCATTTGTGTGATTGTACATGTTCAAATGTGATGTGTATGCTCAAATACTTGTTGATCAAATCCAAAAAGATTTTTGAGTGTTTTATATGTTTTTGAAAGTGATTTTATATTTTCATGTTTTTCGTTTTTGTTCAAAATGCATTTTTTTGTGTTTTTCTTCAAAAACTAGTTCAGAGGTTGTTTCACGAGAAGCTCGCGACTTAAAGCTTCCCACGAAATGTGCTTGAGGGAAATCAAAAGTCATATTTTTCATACAGAAACTTTCGCTACTGCCTCGCGGGTATTTTGCGACTAACCTCTTCTCGCGAAATGGTTTTTAGGCAAAAACTAGTTTTTTTTTCTTTAAAATCACACAGAACCTTTCGCGACTGTCTCGCACTCAATTCGCGACTAACAGCTTCTCACGAAAGCATTTGTGCTTCAGTAGCTCTTTTCACGGCTGTTTCGCGACTTTCTCGCTACTACCTAACCCGTGAAAAACGCATGTTTTCAGACTTAATGTAGCAGATGTGACATCTTTTCAAAACTCATAACTTCCCTCGCATTGCATCACTCGAACCTCTCTCAACCCAAAATCAATTTTCTCTCAAACCCCATCAATTCCAAGCTTGTTTTCTGTGATTTTAACTTCAAGGTATGTTTTCTAAAACATTTTTCCTTTTATTTGTCATAGATTATGCAGAAAATTAGTTAAGGTTCTCAAAATTGGGGATTTTTTGAAAATGGGTTGGGGTTCTTAATTTTTGTGAAAATTTTTCCAAAATCTTGATTGGGCTGAGTCCCATTTGCTGTTTGTGTATCTGTGTTGGCCCCTTGTGGCAGTTTGAGCATGTATTGAGGCATATTTCATTATGTTCATGCATTTTTCATCATCTGTGAACTTTGTTGCATGATAGGTGTTTGTCAAAATGTCCAAGTGACATTCTTGTGCTAAATTGGACTCAAGTGAGTTCCAATGATAGGTATTTGTCTTGACTAATCATGCTTACCATGTTTTGGTCTTTGTCTTTGTGTTTCACACACTTTGCCCATGTTGCACACACTAGACACACACTAGGACTATCTAGGAACACCTCATGCATCTCATGATGCACACACATGCACCAGCATATGCATTGCCTAGGCACACACAGATACAGTTACTTAATTCATGCATTGTGTTTATGCTTCTTTGGTTAAACTCCTTTAGCATGTTGTTTGAGTTTATTTACTCTGTTTTGAGTTGATTTTGCTCTGTTCTAGGTTGTTTTACCTGTGTTTTGAACTAACTTGAATCTAATCAAGTTTTGTGTTCCGTTTTGTGTTTCCACACTTGGTTCCTTTCTGTTTTTGTGTTCCTTTGCATAGATGGCTCCTACTAAGCATGCAGCTACCAAGAAATCATCGTTCAAACGTGCACGCACTAATTCTGACCACTTCCGATCAGCAGAAGCAGATATGAAATACAATGATTGTTATAAGGACAAAACAATCATTATGCAAAGGGTAGTGCAACTGGAATCACTTGAGGGTACTTTCATACCTGAAGTATTCAAAGAAAGAACTTGGACTAAGTTGTTGAACCCGGTTGGGGTTGTGTATTCAGAGATTATCAAGGAGTTTTTCTCCAATGCTGCTGTTGACGGGGATCGTATTGAGTGCTGGGTGAGGCACAAAGAATTTGTGATTACAAGGGAAATCATCCAAGATTTTTTGGAAGTTCGTCCTCCCTCACAGCCGATTACAGTGCAATATGAGGATAGAGTGGGGTCCACTGAGTAGATGGTGCAATTACTTGGGGGTACACCGAAGAAGTCATCCATGAACACAATACCATTTTCACTAGAAATGAGGACTTTGGCATATGTGATGATCCATAACCTATATCCGGTCACCAATCTTACCACATTATTTGCTCCAAGGACAAGATTTCTATATGATCTCTTCACCCACAAGGAGATCGATATATGTGGACACATCTTTCATGTGTTGACAAAGAGCATTGAGAAGCAGAATTCGAGGACTGTGATGCCTTTCCCCTCTCTGATTATGGGCCTAATTGCGAAGACAAGGCTAAAGCTCCCGAGTGGCCTGACAATAGTTCAGAGGGACTATCCCATTGGTGCACACATAGTCAATAGGAGCACAGCTCACATCAAGGGCTCCAGAACAGGTGTGCATACGATACCATAGGATTGTGATGAGGACGACGGTGGAGATACAGAGGAGGAGATTGATAGATTCACTTTTGCTCCAGAGACTTTAGCATAGCCGTCTTCTTTTGCACCAGCACGAGGATCAGACAGACTAGATCGCATCCTAGCTAGAGTGGACTAGTTGTACACTATGCTGGATTCCCATATGCAGCACACAGCAGATCAGTTTGCATACATCCAGGGACAGATCACTGCATTGTCTTCCCAGATCGACGACTTGTCCGTGACACGGGGATCAGATTCAAAGTTTGATCAGTTTTAGTCTCTTTGAGGGGGAGCTTGCACATTTGAGGGGGAGCAGAGCACTGACATAGCTTAAGCTTAGAAACTTTGGTTCATACAGGCGGTTTAGTTTTTATTTTTGTTTTGGTTTAAACTTTTTCTACATTTATAACTCTTGGATAGTTGTTTTTGTTTATTGTTATTACTGCTTTCATTTAAAAGCTTTTGTACTCTGTTTTTAATTGTTTCAGTTTATATTCAGTATGTGTTGTGTTTATCTCTATGCTTTTGTAGCATTTTCTTTATACTTTTAGATATTGCTAATATGTCTTGAGTACTTCACACTTGTGCCCTAGTAGGATTGTTCTTAGATGTATATACTTCGTGTATTTTGCATTGGTCGTGTGATTGGACATGCAAGTAATCATAAGTGATTGATTCTATTTACATGTCCGAATGAACATTTACTTGTTATATGTTCATTGGAGTCATTCTTTAATGACTGCCCTTATTTGATCAAGTTTTGGGTATACATGTTATCAAATGTTTACAAACTTGGTCACATTATACTTGCTCATGTTCATACCTTGTGTTCAACTTGTCATAAGCTTAATGAAAGTTTTGTTTGTGTGCAAGTGTTTCAGGTTACAGGTATAAACTGCAAGTGCTTCACAGTTTCTAGATTAGGTGTGAGTGAGTTTTGCCATTGTTCCCAAACTCACATTTAAGTCTAGAGTCTGTTTTAGGGGTTTTGTCACGAAATAGCCAAAGGGGGAGATTGTAAAGTTGTGATTTTCAAATATGTATTTTGTTGGCTTTTATTCCGTGCCAAATTTGATTGTAATTTTATTCAAATCTTATGCACCCTGTATTTGCTGTGGGAATTTGATTGTAAGGGTTGTGTGTTAGAGAGAGAGTGTGTGAAGACTCAAGCAAGTGAAGCTAGAAGACTTCTCGCAGGTGTCTTGCGACTAAGCTTCCTGCAAAGTGAAGCATGTGCCCTGCACATGACTGGAATGCGAAGAGTTAGTACGGATGGAGACAACTGTGTCTCGCGAGTATCTTGCGGGTAAGGCCTTCCCGCGAGACACCCGCGAGACATTCTGTTCTGCCAGTCTATACTATCCGATACACACTTTCTGTACCCACACTATATATACTCATATTACCCACAAATGTTAAGGAGAGCTTCTGAGAGAAAACCCTAGCAAAAACACTTGAGAGTTAGAAATTGTTATACCAACAATTCTCTACACATTTGTTTGTGAAATTTCCTCATCTCCTACTTCTCCATTTCCATACCATTGAGAGGTTAATAGCCCAAACACTTACCACACCCTTTGAGAGTGTCAAGTGAGGTTTTGGTGTTGCTGGGAAGTATTGGAAGAAGCCAAGGATGGCAGATGCAACATGGAGCTTGTTGCAGGATCCGGAAAGCTAGACAAGACACGGTTCCGAGAAGCCTTGTTGGAGTAGGAGCTTGGAGGGCTTAGGTACAGCGGGTAGATTAGGCTTGGAGGGTCTTTTGCTAACCCATGTATCCCAACT
Organism: Notholithocarpus densiflorus; assembly: GCA_030021035.2. NCBI lineage: Eukaryota > Viridiplantae > Streptophyta > Magnoliopsida > Fagales > Fagaceae > Notholithocarpus > Notholithocarpus densiflorus. The sequence goes on along the minus strand of JARYZH020011361.1, from coordinate 2,354,770 downwards.
GATTGTCTAGTGGATCGATTACCGCTTGGAGGGCGGCGGAGAGGTTTTTCGCCGAGTTCTTTGGTTTCCTCTTCGATAACATATCGGTGTGTTATTTGTGTTTGCATCTCTCTTCCCTACTCTTGTTCATTTCATTTTACTGCTGTGTTGCTTTAAATATGGATTAGAGTAGCTCTCTTGCTTGTATGCTTGTGTTTACACTATTCTACACTTAGTATTAAGTTAGTGTAAAATCAATCAAGCCGTAACTTTGAATTGGGGGTCTAAACAAGCTCTTATGTTTTTAACACATTTTCGAGCTTTCAAGTATAATTTTGATGGCTACAGTGTTCTCTTTCTCTTTCTCGATCCCTTACACTATCTATACGAGTTTTCTTTTTTAATATTGCCGTAAAGGATGGACTTTAATAGAAGTCATTTAAAATCCAATGTATCCAATAAATTTTTTTTTTTTTTAAAATATGTAATTTCAAAAGTCTTTTAATTGTAAATTTATTTAATCATAAAATAGACTCTATCTAAACTTTAATGGAAAACATTCAGAATGATCACATCATTGATACCATATCATGATGGTTGCAAATAGCAACATTATTATTCATGATTAATAGATGAACAATGAAACTGTAAATTAACAATTTAACAATTCAAATACCAAGTTTAAACTACAACAACACATATACAGAAGATTCCAAATATTAAAACATACTTCTTTTGCCATTTTCATTATTTAATCAAAACCAAAGTTTCAAAGATAATTCCAATTCAATTAAACCCACTACATACATACACATGAATGTAAAGAATTTCAAAAATAAAAACAACAATCTCCAAAAGCCTCTACCTAATACAGTCACTATTTTTTTTTTTTTTTTTCCAGATTTTGAGTTCTTTAGTTCTTTTTCCTTTTATGTTTCATTAAACTTTTTCTAATTGATCAAAATATCTCTCATATATGTTAACATTAAACTAGATAAGAAAAATTTACATACCTTTTGTTTTGAAGGCACTCCAAGAACCAAAATCAATGCAAGAGACTGTACAGTAGAGTGGCGTTGGAAGCATAATCTCCCCCCCCCCCCCCCCAAAAAAAAACTATTTAAAATATTGTATAGGAATGAAAAGCAGAGTTGAAATTGTAACAAATAACCCTTGAAAAAAAAATATTTATAATATAATATAATATAATATAGGGTTATGGATTCCTAATCAAATTTGGCTATATAATTTTTTTTAAAGGATGAATATGTTGGTAGAGTCCATTTGATATAAATTTTAAATCCTATTGAAATTAAAAATTATATATATTTGTTGAGTCTCATTTAATATAATTATAGAATTTAAATCATAATTTCTAATCAACGTTAATATAAAAAATAAAAACAAAATAAAAACAAAAAAAAAAAGAAGAGAAAGAAAACATGGTTAATGGAGATATATTCCATTTTCTGGGATAGATTTATATTAATGGAGTTATTATATAGTTTATTAGGATTATCTAAAAATTCCCTGATCAGGTAATAATTTATGTCTCCTTTAAGTATAGTGGTTGTATGGCACCAAACAACTAAATTCAATTTTTAAAAAAAGAAATTTAATAAATTTTCTATAATTTGGTGCTATAAAATTGAAAGAATTAAATCAAATTAAAAAATATAAATAAAAAATGTTGATATGGAAAATTGTGGAGAAGTCAACTAAAAATCAAAGGTTTCGGTTATATATATATATATATATGTGTATGTTGTACAGTTTAATTTATATAGTTGAGACTATCCAATCTACATGGAACCAAATTCATGCTGCACAATAGTATTTCTGCACATAAATTTAGTCCCTAACTCCGTATTCCCTAGTTTCGTTGATAACTTGTACTTAGTAGTTAGTAAATCAAATTCATCTTTTTGCATATACCTGAGATTTCAATAGCAATTTGTTTTCATGAAAAAGAGTATCAAGCACTGAATTTCTTCACGTATGAAATCAATGTTTGCGCTAACTATATTTTATTCTGTTGATCATAAAGTCATCCTGGGGAAGGGTAAGTGTTTTCTTTAGATAGAACTTTTTCAGGCATTTATTAAAATGAATGCATACATCGAAACAATATATACAAGTAGATTGTTCATCCTATGTATATATATATAGACACACACGAGTAGGCTAGCCGAACATTTGCAACTGTTGCAAGTAATGATATTCAGGGAATATTAAATGAGGGACAAGAAATAGCTGTTAAAACTTAAAAGGCTTTCAGCACATTCAAGGCAAGGATTTAACGAGTTCCAGAACGAAGTGTTTTGCCTAGCCAAACTTCAGCATCGAAATCTTGTCAAGCTTTAAGGATGTTGCATTCATGAAGAAGAGAGGATCCTGATATATGAATATATGCCCAACAAGAGCTTGGACTCCATTATTTTTGGTTTGGCTCTCTCAAGAACTTAGCTAATATAAAGTAAAATTTTCTCTACATTGTGCTTTCGAGTTCGCCAATTTCTTGTTGAATTGATGTTTTGACCAATTACTCTTTTGTAGATCATTTGTATAGTAATTTTTTACCAACTCGCATTTTTATTACTGTTTAGTCTAAACCAATATTTCTACTAAAACAGCCCAAAACTTTTCTATCGTTGTCACCTTTGCTGCCACTTGAACTCAATTGTGTAAAATGTCCCCAATTCCAACCTTATTGATTGAACTTCTATGAATATTTAAATAATTAACAGCCCCAGCATGAATAAATTGGATGTAAACTTGCAGATCCAGAGCGAAGCATATTAATAGATTGGCCTGAGCGCTTCCACATTATCAATGGAATTGCTCGGAGACTACAATATCTTCATCATGATTCTAGATTGAGAATTATCCACTGAGATCTAAAAGCTGGCAATGTTTTACTGGACATCGAGATGAATCCAAAAATTTCTGACTTTGGCTCGGCTAAAAGATTTGGAGGAGATGAAACTAAAGCAAAGACAAACAGAGTTGTTGGAACATAGTAAGAATCTTAATACATAGTGTAATTGCAACCACTGTCCACAAATATGTTGATATAATCAATGATTTGCTGCAGTGGTTACATGCCTCCAGAGTACGCAATTGGTGGGCTCTTTTCAATAAAATCTGATGTATTTAGCTTCGGTGTTTTGGTATTAGAGATATTGAGTGGGAAGAGGAACAGGGGATTCTATCATCCAGACCACAATCTTAGTCTTCTTGGGCATGTAAGTGATGTCTAGCAATATACTTTATGGTGGTCTCTTCATTTTCATTCTTCAGTTGAGCGAGTTTGGCCCTGTTGTGTTAGCTTTTATGGTTTCAATACATGCTTTTTTATCCCCAAAGTTTTGCAAATGATCTTTAAATCCTTTCAGGCATGGAGACTATTTAGGGAGGACAGACGATTGGAACTAATTGATAACTCATTAAGGACTCATGCAATCCAACTGAAGTGTTACGATCAATTCAGGTTGGTCTGTTATGTGTGCAGAAAAGTCCAGAACATAGACCGACCATGTGCAATGTGGTTTTGATGTTGAGCAGTGAGACTGCTCTACCTCAGCCTAAAGAGCTTAGTTTCCTCAATGAAAGGCATGTGTCAAGAGTGGATTCTTCACGAAGGAAGCAAGAAGGACGTTCAAACAATGGACTAACCATTTCATCACAAGAGGCTCGATAAAGTATATGCCTAAAAATATGTAAAATTTATGGGTATGGAATCTCACGAACTTTGTATTGTACATCATTCATGCATACACATCATTCATTTCACATTTTAAATATGAATATCAATAAAAATAAATAATTACGTGTAAAATTGTAGATATTATGTGTATCCAAGTGTTTATCAATTGTAAAACAATATTTAATTCTCATTATACATATACTCTATTTTATTTTATTTTTTGAGAAAGTACGATACATATGCTCTATTGATTAGACGTATATGAATTTTCTATTTTCATGGTCTTGGAGGGAAGAAAAATCAACAAGCCTTAGTCTACTCACTGTAATTCCGGTTATACTCTTACTCCTACATGACACACAAATATATCGTCTATTAGTCTTCTCTAAAGTTATTCAGGTAATTTTACAGTGGAGTTATAAATTATGAAATGAGTGGATTCAGTTTTGCTACATCATTAGCTTTAAAAAAAAAAAAAATTGACTAATACTTATTTCAAGATCTATACAGATTATTTACTTTGTGATGAAATCGATCTAGTCTAGTTATTTCACAATTAATATATAGGATTTGAAAGACTCTTCAAAGAGTTACCCTAAAATCTTATTAGTGACTTTCAGGAGCAGAGCTAGGAATTTTTTGTTTGGGAGGGCCAAATTTTGTTACTAATATATTAGTCCCGAGTTAAGATAAATTATCACACTCATGCGTAAATGCACTTACACAAATATAAACATTAATATTTTGATACTAGAGTAAGTCATAATTTATAAATATATTGTATATAAAATTAACAATTTTCACATTTGTATATTCGCAAGATAATTTTTTAGGAGAATTTATCCTCTTTCAAACCCCAATACTATATAAAAGTTGTCTAGTTTGATATTAAACATGTACAAAAATATGAATTAGAGAAAACAAAAATTATTTTGTCTTAACTACTAGACCTATTGACAAATTTTTTTGATTTTTAAGAGCATCATTGGACTAACTCAAATGTTGTAGGGAACAATTTGATAGCAGTTTTAAGTAACATAAAAATTAGAATTTTGAAAGTTATTAATTTTACTTATTTAACCTCATTTTTTTGAAGTTTTTAAAGATTTTATAATTTATATTATGAGAGTATTTTAGAACATCTAACAATTGAACACCAAAGAGCGGTATCCTCCTAATAATAGTATAGATAAGAAAGCTGTTAATGCTCTTATATCACCATCTCAATTTTAGTCTCCATATTATTATTGAGTCATTGATATCAGGTAAGAATGGTCTTGATTTTGATCTCAAGACCACAGTTTGGTATTGATTTTTAAATCACATTTTGGTCTTGACATTCTGACATTAAGATCAATTTGATATTATTTTTATGGTATAAACACTTAGTTAATCATATTTAATTAATACATTTTGTAGGTGAATATTTTTGTATAAGCTGATCTTTTGAAATAATTCAAAGATTCAAACCAAAAAAATAGGGAGGAAAAATTAAACCAACAAGGTACACACTTGCATAACATAAAAATATATATGATTCTGTAAGATGTTTACTTCCATGATAAAGATGGCGAAAATAGATAAAAAAATTCATTATAGTCAATAAGGATTGTAAACACTCAACCTCTCAACTTAGCCATTAACCCTAGAGAACTCTAAATTTTCTATTACATATTTTTAGAGTGTTAGCTATAATGTTGGTAAATTCATGACAATGTAAAGTTTGTTTGAGTGGTAACATTGATATTTAACTGCGAGACCAAGTTCAAGATTCAACTCAAGTTAAGGCAGTCTTGGATTTCTCAACTGCCACTTGATCGATTGAGAATTGAGATTCACGATTCTCAACAGGCACATTAGGTCAGCTGTTTAAGTGCGATTTCATACAATAGATGAAAAACTATATAAGGATATATAGTTAAGAGTCAACTAAATAAAGGGTTTTGGAGAGCTATTGTTTTTTGGCAAAAATATTATTTTGGCCCTTACATTTTGGAGTTACCGTCAATATGGTCTTTATATTTTGGTAGAAGTCAATTTGGTACATGTTATCTTCAACTTGCAGTTAATTTATGTTAGTGAGTTGATAGTAGGAACCAAACTAACTGTAGTTAAAAATAACATGAACTAAATTGACTACTACCAAAATGTAGGAGTCAAATTGATAATGACTCCAAAATTTAGAGACCTAAATGATATTTTTCGCCTTATTTCTTTGAGTAAACAGTAAATACAAGACACATTGTAACAATTGTCATTTCACTAAGTTAGACAATTTATCACATGTCTTTCATATATTTTGTAAAGCAAGAAGGGGAAAGGGTGGCTGTCCGTTCACTTTTCGGAAATGGCAGAAATCTATTCCAGTGTCGCAAAGAACATTATGTCTCGTGATCTAAACTAAACTTTATTTTTAAAGCAAGATGACTAAACACTTTTTTTTTTTAATGTATGTAAAGATACAATAAATTTGAACGTATGACGTGCACCCCATATTGATTACTTTTAAACATTAAATTAAAGCTTCATTTGATAAAGGGTATTTATTATGAAATGAATATCATATATTCAAATTTAAACATATGAAAAATATGAAAAAAAAGCAAAGACTATGTTTCTATACATGCATGGGCAATACAAGAATTGTCTTATTAAGTAGTTTTTTTTTGGTTAAGAATTAACCTTCTTTAAAATAAGTGCATAACTGTTATCTTCGTCCATATTTTATTTAGGGTAAATTTCACTAATTGGCCTTGAGGTTTAGGCTAATATCAATCAAGTCCACAACTTTTAAAAAGTGACCAACTCGGTCCTTGAACGCCATTTAGTCCCTAGACGCCATTTAAACCCGTTAGATGTTCTCTCTTCTCTCTCATCCATCTCATAAACACTCTTATCTTCTCTCTCAAACCTCTCTGACTCTCTCTTATCTCTCTCACCCACGGTGGTCGGCGGCTGAAGACTCCCTCTCTCAACCTTTGGCCATGGCCCAACCCATGTTTTGCTATTAAGTTCTTGCACTCTCTCTCGAATTAGTGCCATGAAGATTGGCTAAGGATTTTCGAGCTTTTCCTCATCACTGTTGCTGTCATTCCTTGTTGAAAACTCTGATTGAGTGCTACCAACACTAGCTTCGGTGTTCCTTAACAATGTAAGAAATTTTTTGTATTTGTGCTTCTATTTGGGTTTGGGTTTGGGTTTGTGTGCCAAATGTTGAACGCCGGCTATGCCACCATTAGTGGCTGCGAGTCTTTCTCCTTCTTCTTCGTTGGTTTGGGTTTTGGTGAATATAGGACTGGGTTTTCTTATAGTGATGAGGATTTGATGATTTTTTTAATTGGGTTTCAAATGTGGGTTTTGGGTATGATAATTTGTGAATCTGTGGGTATTTTTTCTGATTTGGCAGTTTTGTATCAAAATGGGTTTAATATAGTTGTGTGTGTGTGTGTTTGTTTGCTTATGAATCTATGTTTGTAATCTAGGATTTTTGTGGGTTTCAAGTTTTATATGGCTATGTGTGTATGTTAGTGTTCTATGACACGGTGCAGCCATGTAGTGTGATTCTTAGAAAAATCAGTCTTAGCATGAGTTAGGCATTTAGTAAAGGAGAGAGAGAAGCGGAAAGAGAGAGGAGAAGCTGAGAACAACTAACGGGTTTAAACGGCATCTAGGGACTAAATGGTGTTCAAAAACCCAGTTGATCACTTTTTAAAAGTTATGGGCTTGGTGATACTAGCTCAAATCTCAAAGTAGTTTAATGAAATTTATCATTTTATTTATTTCTAATAGCCTTTTTTCACGTGTTGGTGCGCGTTTGTAGAGGTTCCTAAAAAAATCAGAAAAGTTAAAATTTTTGCAATAATTCATGGTTGAATATCTTAATTGTTGGGTGCCAGCCCACCTGGGAGCTTGTCTCCCATGTTAAAACAAAGTCAGTCCTTTTTTTTTTTTTTTTTTTGAGAACCAGGCCAAGAAGGCTACTTTATTCAAAAGAAGAGAAATTTGACAAATAACAGTTATAAAGATGTGGTGAAACAGACTCCATTCAAACCAACAATAGAAAAGAAAACTAAGCTCTCTTGGCCAAGACATCAACTAAAGCATTACCTTGCCTACAAACATGAGAGAAAGAAAAGGTCTGAAGGAGCTACCAAACAACAAAATGTCTTTAATAATATGACCACTAGACGAATGTAATAATAATCCATTACTAATAGATTATTATTAGTAATGAGGTGAATAAAACGGGTAAAAAAAACTGTAGACAAAAGTGAGATCCATATTTGGTATAAGTGCATTCTCTTTCGTGAGGTGGCAAATGAGTCAATTTTTGTCAAGAACTATAAGTGATTAAGTTTGGTTGGACATTGAAAGTAAAATGATCAAGTTTAGCTCAAGTTTGAGCCAAGCCTATAAATGATGTACAAACTCAAGCTTAAAAGCTTGAGCTCGACTTATCTCAACTAAATATATTAATCAAGTTGAGCTCAAGATCAATATCAAGCTCAAACTTAAGATCAATATTAGGGGTGAGCAGAGTGATACCGGAGTCGACCCAACCGATTGGCGCCGATCCAACCGTACCGCCTCTGTCACCGACTGACTGAGCCGAGGCCGGCGATCGGATGAAGAATCCCGCTTCGACGCTGGTGCGGTGCTGCCATCGGAACTGCAACTCCAAACCGAGTTGGTTACCGAACCGACCGATATGGCGATATTGTTTCGTTCTGTAGGTGTTTTGTGTTTTGTTGACAAAACGATTCGTTTCACTTAGTAATTAAAAAACAAAATATTTCAAAACGACGTCGTTTTGAGTTAGGGTTGCTGATTTCTACCTAGTATAAATAGCATGTTTCCACTCTCAGCCTCTCAACTCTCTCAGACGCTCTATCTCAGTATCTCTCGCTCTCGCCTGAGTTCATGGACTGTGACCAACAACTGACCGTGAGTCACTGAGTCGCCTCTTGCAGCTCGGCAGGCTCATCATTCACGAGTCACGACCAGGCCAGCTACAGCACTTATGGAACCTTCAAAATTGGCCAGGTTAGTAATGAGGTGAACCTGATATCTTGCCATGTTTGTACGATTCTAAGTTTGTAAAGTGTGTCTTCATATTGGAGAAAGTCATGTTCTGTTGTCCCATACGTGAGAATATCTAAATTTCAAGTCAGTTGAAGAATATTTCTTCAATGTGTTCCTTATTCCTGTCTTGAGAATGCATAACAGGTGAGAGCTTCGGCAATTGAAGAAAACAACTACATTGGGTTTGCAATAGGCTATTTTAAAGGTGTTTCCAAAGAAATGGCCCATAACGTAGCAGCCCAATGGCCCATAATTAACAATTAACACTTTAATTGTTAATCAAATCAATTATAATTTTAAGTCTGCTAACTTTTTTTTTTCTGCATTTTGATTGTTAGGGAGGGGAGACTGAGACTGAGAGATTTCTCTCACTCTTCATATCTTTACTTCTTTGACTGGTATGGTAGATTGGTTCAAGTGCTAGCCAAAGTATAAAAAGAACAAGTTAACACAAAGTATAAGAGCCAGTAACTACTAACTATATTATCAATCTGTTTTTGGGCATATCAATCCGTTTCTGGGCTAATTGCTTATATATCAATTTGTTTATATATCTGTTTCTGGGCATATTTCTTTATTGCTTATATATCAAATTATCAATTGTTTTAATATCAATATGTATCTGGACATATATATCAAATTATCAATTGGTTGAACAGATTTTTTTTATAAAAAAACAAATAGAATTTTTAATGTTTCAAACCGACCAAAACCGATTAAACCGACCGCAAAAAACCGCACCGCTATAGGTCGGAAAACCGACCCTAAGCGGTATGCATCGGTTTTAATTATGAGAAAACCGATCCCTATCGGTTCGGTAACAAATTTGAGAAAAAACCGAGCCTACCGAACCGCGCACACCCCTAATCAATATCAACTTATTTGGTTTGGGTGAATAGTTTTAAATCCCACTTACTTAAAGTTATAGTAAGATATGAGTTTAATTATCAAGCTTATTACCAAACTCATAAATGACTCTAGACTAAGCTTGTTTTGTATCAAGTCATAATATTCACAAGCCTGTTCATAAACAATTTTTTTACTTGGGCTTGGGTTATTTTTTTTAATCAAGCCTAAAACTAAACTCAAAATTGGTTTGTTTATAAATAAAAAGATATGAATGATGAAAAGGTAAAACGGTTTATGAACAGCGTAATTCATTTATAGCATTACTCATCTGGTTCTTTAAAAACTGAATAAAATGCAAAAGACAAAATTAAGATGTTTCGTAATAAACAACCAAAGGAGGCTTACATCCGGTCCATTCTGGTAGAAAATTTTAAACATTGTTACTGTATCAGCTACTTTTAGATGATGTTGCAGTTGTACAGCTTATGCATTCTTTCTTTTCTTTTTTCTTTTTTTTCTTTTTTTTTTTTCTTTTTTGGTTTAAATTCTTTCCCTTTCATTCAATTTGTCTCTCAAACAAGCACACTCCGTTTTTTTTATGCATACACTGGTGGGAATGTTCTAAGTAAGAGAGTCCGAAAATAAGGAATGAGAGTTTTGCAAAGAGCTTAGTCCCAGAGAGAGAGTGAGGGAGAGCTGAAGCTGAAAATACATAGAGCTTCACGTCCATTGTGAGAGCTTCCGAAATAGAGTGTAAGCATCGGTGAGATTTTATATATATATATATATATATATAGATATAGATATTCCCCAAATTTAATTAAATGATTTTTTTTTTTTTTTTTTAGAAACTTAATTACATGAAGTTGAAATTAAACGTAATTAAAGATTATGTAAAGATGACTGCGTAATTTAAAGGGAGGAGATAAAATATATGAAAAATATATGAACTGACAGTTGGACCTACCATTTTAGAAGTGGGGAAAGTTTTTATATGTTGCAAATTGCAATTCTATCAGGATTTTTCGCATATGAAATAATTATTATGTGGACATTTTTTTTTTAAATTTAGTTTACTCTTTTAACCTTAATTAGTTATATTTTTTTTCCATAGTAGATAGGTGATTTTTTTTTCATAACGTTAGTTTTGATTATTGAAAAGATGAAATGAAAGGAGGAAAATTTCATTTTTGATGGTATATATAGATAAACTCTACAATCATTTCGCGTGTCCATAAACTAATCTTAAAGAGGATTAGAAACTAAAATACGTCCATAAAATAAAATTTACTGATGTTGATGTCTGATTTTTTTTTTTTTTTTTTTAAGAAAAAGAAAAATGGTTTATAATTTATTTATTCTTTTTCCTTCTTACAAGTTTATAAATTTGAGACAAAGTTTATATGTTGTATTGATGTTCCTAGAAATTTGTGCTCATACATCTATTACATATTTTCGACAAATTGGGCAAGTAAGGTTTTTCCTCAACCAGTTGTCCACACAATTCAAATGGAACATGTGTTTGCAAACCGAAAAAACTCGACATGAATCGCCATCTACGAAATCCTCTAAGCAAATGACACATTCATGGGGACCTGATGAAACATCTAAGTTTCTGTAACTTATGGGTGGCGGCAGTGATTTTAAGGCTACTTGTCGTTGTTGCTCTTCTGTTCCTTCTTCATCAATGTTAACTCTATCCCATACCTCCACCAACAGAGCTTGGAAGAATGCTATATTATTTCTAAACGGAGTTTGCTGTGATATTGCAGAAAGAATCCGTGTCTGGTGTCTTCTTTGTCCGGCTTCAAGATCAATATGGCGGTCATGCATATCGAATAGAAGACAGGAAAATAACATGCCAACTGTGGTGTGAATGAGGGCAATGATAATTGTGCATAAGAAGCAGAAAGCTACAATGGCGAATGAGGCTGTAAGTACAAGACTAATCGTAGTGACGTTTGATATAAGAGAAGGAGAAGGAGGTGGGTGAGCAAAAGCTTGGGAATCCATGATAGCTTTGGTTGATACGATCGTTTGGGTTTTCATTATGAAGTTTTGGTTATATATACATTGATAAAACCATTTAGGAACTTTGTTAGAACAAACCTTAGTATCACAAAAGTGGGAAAAAGGAAACTGTTGGGAATCCAGACCTACATATATCTATTAAAGGAATAAATAAATTTAAGCCATTTGTTAATAGAAACTGTAATTGCAATTTGCAACGATGAAAAAGTAACAAAATGTTGTAAATCCAGACCTCCATTTGTTGTGTAACCCAATTATAGAGACTTAGTTTTTCATTTTTAATAAAAATAATTAGATATCAATAATATGTGCGAAAGCATGTTTAGATATGTGGTACCTAAACATATGTACCACGTATCTAACTAACAAGTGAGTTTCATATTATGTACATATTGTACAATGTACATAATATGAAACTCAAATGTTGTTAGACCAAAAAATGCATGTATTGGATGCTTGAAAGTTATAAGCTTTACTGGCCCACACCTCTGGTAATTAGACTTTATATATATAGTGGAAACATACGAAAGATGAGGAGTTCTCTGTTAACTCGGCTTATCTTCAAATTATTGGTGGTGTTGGGGATGGTAATACCTTTAGGGGCAACTGGATTTGGAAGATGGACTCTTTCCAAAAATTGTTAGCTTTTTATGGTCATGTTTGCATAACAGTATCCCAGTCAGGGAGGTATCAATTGCAGCAAGCTATGCCCTATATGCAGAGAGCAAGATGAGTCAATAGAGCATTTGCTCAGAGAGTGCATTTTTGCGCGACAATTCTGGGTTGAAATTCATGCCCCTCGTGTTTCCTCTATGCCTATTCATAATGTGAGTGACTGGCTACAAGTAAACTGCCAAAGTAAGCTAATCCATCACAGCTCTATTCCATGGAATTTAATCTTTTCACTTGCTGTTTGGAGCATTTGGAAACACCGCAACAAAGTTGTGTTTGAAAATGTCCCTCTTAATTTGAACCTTCACAGATCCTGTCTTAATGAGGAAAGGGAGTATTTTTATTACATTGCAAAATCTGGGAGGAAGAAACAGTTAACTTCCATACCTGTGAAATGGAACAAGCCACCTGAAGAGTGGTTTAAATTAAATACGGATGGAGCTTCAAGTGGGAATCCAGGTAAGGCAGGGGGTGGTGGTCTAATTAGAGACTGTAATGGGAGATGGATCAAAGGTTTTTCGAGATCCATTAGGCATGCCTCCAGTTTTGTTGCGGAATTTTGGGCTTTAAGGGATGGATTGAAACTAGCCTTAGGCATTGGAGTTCAGAGGTTGGCTGTGGAGTTGGATGCTAAAGTGTTGGTTAGCCTTATCACATCTACAGGTGGTACTAATAAACCGTATCTCCCTCTTCTTAATGATTGCAGATACTTGCTGAGCAGGTTCCTCCAGACCCGAATGGTGCATGTGTTCAGGGAAGGGAATAGTTGCGCTGATGCACTTGCAAGAATGGGTAGCAACATGGCTGAGGAGTTTCTGGTGTTTGATAATCCTCCTAGTCCTGATGTTTTGTATTTTGTCAATATGGATGCTGCTGGTGTTTTGTATAATAGGACTTCTAACTCTGTACTCACTGATGGGGTGAGATAGTTCTGTTTGTATTTCCCCTTAACCAAAAAAAAAAAATATATATATATATATATATAGTAAAACGCATAATAAATAAAACCCATTAATCCATGCCTAAGTAACTGCTGCCATTATCAACCTTTAAATTGTTTACAACCCCTTCTATCAAAATTTTTTGCACACATGCACTGTATAGGTCGGCCTACTCTGTTCTGTTGGTAACCCTAGCTGTACGTACTTGCTACTTTTACTTAGACCTTGAAACTCTTTTCTTACTTTTTTACAGCTATATATGTGTGTGTTCAATTAAAAAAGGATAGAAACCCCATTCTTTAAAATATAAATAAAATAGATTATAGTACATGTAGGAACTCAAGATTTGGCCACTCAAGCTAGCCCACTTAAAATAGTAGTGCCTTGTACTTCAATCCGAACCCAAACAATAGAATTTTTTCATGTAGAGAGTGGGAAGACAATTACGGTATAGTTATAGGTTAAGCCTAGGGCTAAGGATGTGGTGCCCAAACAAGGAAGAACGAATCAAGTAGTTTATGAGAATAAAGTTCTCCTCGGTCACTTCCGAGTAAGAGTTCTTATATATGATTGACACGGGTTTTTATCAAGAAATACACTGTTCACTTTTTTACTTCTTATTTTCTGTTTCCAAAAATATCAGACCCCCACACTATGGAGCTCCTTCCCTCTTATATATCCCCTTTCTTTGGATCCTAGCCCTCCACTTGTATGCCCCAAGGCCCTTCCTAGGATACTTGTCCCATCAGGGCTCTGTTGAAGGTGGTAGAAGAGGTTGCTAGCTGTGAAAATACTATTTAGGAGTCACTTCCTCATTAATACAACTAAGAAGGTTGTTACAGAGCATTCAATGCGGAGATAGAAGGTATACCCTTTCAGGAAACTTCCTCTCACCGCGCTGATCCTTTCCTCAGGCTCCATTCCTCTCAGTCGGGCCCTCATAAGATGCTACATCACCTCTCTATTCTCTTCTCGAGTAGACGGAGTCCTCAGGTCGGATGCGCTTTTATAGGTGGGTTCATGCATGATACCCCGCCTCTTATTCTTTTCGATCCTTAGACACCCCATAGTACACTTTTGACCCTAAAAAATGTATATTAATATTTTCATTTTGACCATTTATGTTTGATTCTATTTTCATTTTAGCCCTACCAGTTTTTTATTTTTGTCTATTATTAATATGACCATCCATAATATGTTTTTTTATTTATAATATTGAAATTTTTACATTCCATAACATTTTAGAGCTAATACTTCATAAAATATTTAAACATAAAAGGAACTTAACATTCAAAGTACTAACAGAAATATGAACCAATATAAACGCAAAATCAAAATAAATAACTCACACATATAATGGTATAATAGAAAAAAGAATATTTTAGTCTCTAATATAACGATATAGTAGAGTAAATATCTATTTCCTTTTGTTTCTTTTCTTTTATAAATTTTTTCATTAGAAAGGAAATAACTCACACATATACTCAACCATTCTCTTTCTTAAATAGAGTGTTAGGGTCCATTTGAGAACAGTTTATTTAGATAAAACTGAAAACTGTTAGGTTCTAAAAGTTTAGAACAATCGGCAAATTATGAGCACAAACTTGTCTAAATATAGATTGCTAAGTCTAGAAGTATGATTAGACAATGCTCAAGTTGTTGCAAGTCGGAATGCAGGAATAAGGAAACTACAGGTTTAGAAATTCAAAACATGTCAGTTTCGACCGATTGAGAAGAAGGCTCAACCGATCAAGATACGGATCTGCAAAATTTAATTAAGGCCTAGTAGCCTATTAAGCCCAGTAAGTGATTAGGATTTCAAATCTATTTCACTAAGTATTTAAAGGAAGCCCTAAGACATGTTTTGTAGAGACTTTTGGAGCTTCTTTATTGAAATCTAAAAGGTATTGTGCCTTCTCCATTAAAAGTCACTACCGAAAATCATTTTCATACCAATAGAACTGGTAAATCTAAATTTGCTGCATCAAATCAATTATAGTTGATGATCTAAATCTTTGAGTAGGGTTCTCAAGGTTACAAAAAGGAGCATTTGTGTGAAACAAATTCATAATAGAAGAGTCCGCGGATTCGGAGCTACGTGTGGTCACATAAGTAAGTATTACATGAAGTAGCAGTAGATTTAAGGTTAAGTCTATTGTACAAACTTCTATTCTATTAGTGAATTGTTGCCTTGTAAATTGTTTAAGTTAAATCTTTCCTAAGTTTTTACCTTGAAACTGGAAAGTTTTATTGGTTTTCTTGAGTCATCACGTCTTGTGTTATTTACTTTTCCACTATGGATGATTCATGTGATGATTGTTTAACCTGGATCTGAATAACTAACCTAAATAACAACTTGGCTAATAAATTAAGTTAAACATATTATGTTTTCTAGGGGTCTAAAAATCTAACAAAAACTTTTTGCTAAAAGTGTTAGAAAAAATTAAAAACTAATTGAATAGTACAATGAGACCCATGAATAATACTAAAAAGAAGCTAAAAACTCAAATAAGCTGAACTTTTTTCATCACATCCCAAACAAACTCTTAATCAACTCGCTTTGCCAAAGTTGAGATAGTTTCAGTTTTGAACTCTTTTTTTGTAAAGCTTATGAGACCAAGTATTTGGAACTGATCTTAGGATCCAAAGGTCAAAGATTTGTCAGCCTTTGATATAAAATATGTCATGGGTTGTTTTTGGAGCAAGCAGATTTGAAATGGCCTAATTTGTTGTTTTGATTCTGTAAGGTTGAATTTATTCAACCATGTGTTGGATTTATTCCGTACTAAATTTGCTTGTAATTCAGCAATTAGATACCCTATATTTAGGTGGGAATCATGTAAGGGTAGTGTGTGAGAGAGTGTGAAAAATTCAAGTGTGTGTGCATTCAAGAGCATTCTCGCGACTTGAACTCGCGAGTGACTCGCGATTGATGACTCCCCAAAATGCCACACGTGTGAAGCATGCAGGAAGCTCAAGGGTCACAACAGCTGGAGTACTATAGGACAAAAATGGACAGTCTAGCCAGTCAGTTATTTCGCAACTGGAACTCGCGACTTGTCCCAGTCGCAAGTGAGTCGCTAGAACCCCCTGTTTTGCAAAAAAATGACTTTTCACATTCCTTACATACCCTACTATAAATACCCTTATACCCACAAAATGTAGAAAGCTTCTAGAGAGAATTTTGAGAGATAAACCCTAGAGAAAATCAAGATCGACTCATCCACAATTTTAGACATTTAATTCTCCAAATTCCTCTACTCTCACCATCTCCATTGACATACCCTTGAGAGGACCTTTAGCCAAATCCTTATCTCACCATACCTATATCAGTTAGAAGGTTATTTGGTGCTTGGGAAGCAGTTCAGAGAAGACCAATTCATTTTGTTGATACAATGGGCTTGCGGGATCCAAAAAGCTAGAGAAGACACGGTTAGTCTTAACCTTGTTGGAGCAAGAAACTTGGATGGCTTAGGTGCATCGGGTAGATTAGGCTTGGAGAGCCGCGGAGAGGTTTTTCGCCAAGTTATTTGGTTTCCTCTTCGATAACACATGCCGGTGTTATCTTTGTGTTTACATCTCTCTAATCCTTACTCTTACCTTTTAATTGTTGCTATGTTGTGATTACTAATGGTTTAGAGTAGTTTGTTTATTTGGGTATTGCTTGTATTTATCATTCCGCACATTTATTGTTTGAGTATAAGCTTGTGTTGGTAATTTTGAAATTGGGGATCTAAACATTTTTCAAGGTGGTCATTAAGAAACTTAAATTATACAAAATCTAATAAAAAAAGAACTTCATATATTAACAAAAAACACACATAAATACATAAAGTATTACAATTTCCTTCTATGAACTTTTTTATTTTGAAATTATTGAATGATAGTCTCATTATGAATGCTGTAAACTACATCTCTTTTAAAATTTTAGTTAAATAAAATTTTTCTTGGGCCTTTCTTTTTGTTTGTAAAGACCTTATATATATTGTTAAGGGTACCAAAATTTAAGGACAAAATTTGGCTACATACTTAGTTGTAGCATAAGGCTACAACTCTCGCTAAAATAATTAACATGACTAGATATTTTGAAAATCTGACCATTGAATTTCATGTTCTTTATGTTCTTAAAGTATATGTCAAATTTTATGCCAATCAGACGTTATTTACTATAAGATACATAAACTCATTTTTTATGTATAAATTTAGATTAAAAAACTTGAAATTTAAACATTTGATTGATGACACAATTATTGATTTTTGATCTTCTTGAAATTTTGTAAGTATGGAGGATATAAGAACACAATGTAATCAAATATTGGATTTGTCAAAATTTACATCCAATAATTTTTTTTTTTTTTTTTGACAGTTGTAACCTTAGTCTACAAGACTACAATCAAATTTCTTGCCAAACATTGTCCAAAGTTTAATTATGTTGCGCGTAAAAAATTTAGGATGGTTACAAATTTTTTTTTAAGGATAAAAAAATTATAAATCTTTAAAATTTATATTTATAATAAATTTTTTTTTTTTTAAAGTCAGGGTGGTCTTGTGAGCACCCTAGACACAATGTAGAGCTGCCCCTAGTTTCGCACAATTTTTTTCTTCAATTTATTAATTTATAGATATTATAAGTAGACACATTATAAAAAGTATTCTTATTTAAAAGAAACAATAAATTATATATTATTATAGATTTTGTTAACAGATGCCCTAATAAATTATATATTATTATTGATTAGGTTAATAGATGTCCTAAAGGCATTCATTTGGGAATTAATTTTTAAACAAAAAATTTATGGAAAAAAAAAAAAAAACTTGTTTTTTGGACAGTTTTTTTATATTTTCAATCAAAATTGTATAAAATATTTTTTTTAAATTATTCATTAACAAATGTCCTAAAGGCACCTATTAACCAAATCCATCATCATCATCATCATCATTATTATTATTATTATTATTGTTGTTATTATAAAGAGAGTGTTTTTGTTACTATTTTATGTTGAACTTTTTTAATTTGTGACTAAATTTGATTAGTTTTTTTACTTAATATGCGAGCTTTGATTTTCATGGAAAATTTTGTTGCATAGGTCCTAACAAAAATGGAAGTCTTGTCCCAAGCCTCAATTTCATCAAAACACACCCACATATGAAGCTAGCGTACGTCATTGAATGGAAGTTTATAGAAGTGAGTTATAATTAAAGTACATCATTTTCATGGCTTCCTTGGAAAGCTCTGGATTCTCAACTACGTTCTACGTCTATTAAATGAACAAGCTGTAAGATAAGAAAAAAGGGCTGTAAGATAAGAAAAAAGGGCTGAAAGCCTGAAACCTTTACACGGCTGCAGTGACGCCATTGTTATTGCCTTGCAAGTCAACATGGGCACTGATCTGCCCACGATTTATTTTCCGCGTAGGCCGATATTTTTTTATCTTTCTAGACCTCCATATGCTGGTACGACATATTGGACATGTCAATTGAAAGTTCAACCAAAGCCTAATGCATTCGGAATGGAAGATGTGGTTGCAGAAAGGAAAACGTTGGCATGGATCACCAGGATTATAATCCTCCAAGCAGATCACACAGTAGTGATTGTTGCAACTTGATGTTTTTTCTTGATCACTACTTTCATAGCTTGAGATTGGTGTCAGCCTCTCTTGCGCACGCTTCCTTTGCTCCAATTCATCATTCGAGGACTTCTTTTCATCTAATAGAACAGCTATAACGAGGCCACACATAAATGCTACAAAACAAAACAACATGAAGTATATTATAAAGGACTCTAAGGGGGTTAGAGGAGGAAGGGGTTCATCTTCATTAAGAAAGGATGAAGGATACGTCCAAGGATACATAGGATTAGGATACATGGTCAATGAGAAATTTTGGTAAATCCTTTAGAAAGTAGTAAATGTTGGTGGTCTCTTAACTCTCAATGTGAAAGCCCATTTATATTAAGATTTAAGACAAAGACAGTTTTTTTTGTTGTTGGAGATTTTATAACCTTTAAAGTTCAAACACAACTCACCCAATCCTGTTCAATATTACGTGTAAAATTCCGGTCCACTACTTATTTATGGGGAAGGATACGCGTAATTTGGTTTAAGAACCATTGATGGAGAAATCTCAACTAAACACCTTATAACTGTTAAAACTTAAAACTTAAACAGATCAAGGAGAGAATCTCCAAAACTTTACCTTTTTCTTTCTTTTTCATATTTATAAATTTGATCATCACAATCCGCGAGAGGAGATATAAATCATGTATGTCTATCAGTTGAGTCACAAGTGACAAGACTTCTTAGCCCCTATGCTTAAATATTGCTAAATGCTCTAAAATTGTTACCCAACTTATTTTTAGCAGACCTAAATTAGAGATTTGGTGTGATTTACCAAATCAAATACGGCCTCACAAATGAACTCCCTAATCATCTTTAAACAAAAAAAAAAAAAAAAAAAAAAAAGGATATACTGTAATTGGTTACCTAAGATATTAGATCTTCAACTCATTATTCCTCTAATTTTTAGTAGCATTTGTATTTCTAAGGGATCCTTTTGGAGTGAGCTTAAGAATTTTCTTATGAGGCTTATCCTAAGTCTTCTTATTCTCAAATTTTTAAAAGATAATTAGCCTCAACGCGTGCTCAAAGGCTCTTTTATTTTTTTTTGGTAAAAGTTAATAATTTGCATTTTTTATAATCTAGGACTACATCATTTTCCAATCACAAAATAGATAGAGGTGTGATGAGTGTTATGCATTTGTGGGTGAAATAATTTTTTCATCACACCTCTAGATATTTTATGATTGGAAAATATAGTAATTTCAAATTATAATGGATACAAATTATTAACCTTTATTTAAAAAAATAAAAGAGCCTCTCAGAGGATAGTCCCAAATTATGGGAGAGATAAGGCTTTCTTTTCTTTTTTTTAGTTTAGTGTTCATAATTTTACATTCATCCTAATTTGAGATTTATACGTTTGTCCAATAATATTACGCATTTCTAAACTATTTATACAATTAAGAGTGTCATGAGGCTAGTTTCAAAAAACAGATGAATCCACACATGAACATATGATTTCAATGCTATTTCAAAGTATCATGCCTTGGATATCAAATCTATACAAAATTTCTCTTTTCTGCTTCATTGGTGTCATTTTGGGGTTTTTTCTTTTTCTTTTAAAAATTCATTATGGGTGTTAGTTACTCGGTTTACTAAATTTGCTGACTAAGTGTGCGTTTGTGTTAGGATTAAAAATTAAAATTATTCCACTATTTAGCTTATTTTTTCTACTATTTATGGGCCCCATTGTACTATTTCAACTAACTTTTACTTTTATTTACAGTACTTTCAGC
Organism: Notholithocarpus densiflorus; assembly: GCA_030021035.2. Lineage (NCBI taxonomy): Eukaryota > Viridiplantae > Streptophyta > Magnoliopsida > Fagales > Fagaceae > Notholithocarpus > Notholithocarpus densiflorus. The sequence goes on along the minus strand of JARYZH020011361.1, from coordinate 2,334,156 downwards.
AATAATTTTTCAGCTTCAGCAAAATAAGCGGCATCCAAACACACCCTAAGTATCTTAATTTTTTCTTACCATCCCATTCCATTTTTTGGAGGGTAGTTGTTGTGCATGTTGAATCGATGATCTTATAGCATGGAAGTCTTTTTCCCCCATTTTATGTGGGAATTATATATTATTATGGTTGGAAAATTTGTTAATTTGTCAACTATCATTTATTATGGCCTTGTAATCAAAGAATATATTTCAAAAGAACAATTTTTTTTTTCTTGGTATAGTACTTCTCTCTAGGATCAAACCTCCATTATCGGAGCTTGAACATAAATCACGAAGTAAGGTTGCAAACGAAATTTATTACAAATTCTTCTTTAGTTTTTCCAAGGGTGAGAACAAAGTCCTAGAGTGTGAAACATAATTGGAACTTAGCATGAGAGAGCTGTCACTTTACATTCATCATAATTCAAAATTTTTGTCTTTTTCTGATGACATCCCTAAATATTTTTGTAATTAATAATAATAATAATAATAATAATAATAGCAGAAGTGCTTCTTAGAGCACTAGCATCCGGGGATGAGAACCAGTTACCATTTTACCATCTAAAAACCTGCTCTATCTAATATATCAACTCACTTTACAATGCAACCTACATTCTACTTCTTATTTTTACATACAACCTAATAAAATAATATAAATTATTTAATAAAATAATTTAAAAAAAAAAACTTATTTCTCTCTCTTCTCCCATTTGTCTCTTTCCTCTCTTCCTCTGTCTCTATCTCTACAGCAACCACCACATGAGAAAGAGAGTTATTCTAAAACTGAATAAGCAAAATATTTTACACTGTAAAATTAAACCAAAAGCGCATGGAGACCCTATAGCTTTCCACATATACAACACATAATATCCTGCATACTTGTCCCATACATTTCTATCCAAGGAACACGTCCAAATTAAGTATATGAACCATTTCATGCTCCTATTAGTAGATGCAACATTTCGCTCCATTTCATTCCTGGATCTATGACTCAATTAAGTCCAATCCGAAGTGTAGATTTCTTTTCCTTCTCATCATTTGATAAATACTTGAATATAGTTCCAATTAAAACTTAATAAAATAAAAACAACCTCGACAGAAATAGAGTGAAAGGTATACAAATTGAATGGAAATATACGTGTGTAGCCTACTTAATTATCTAACATAAACAGATAGAAATCGTTTAGTAAATACCTTGTGGATTTTGTTTGGAGTGTTCCCTCTAGTACTTAATCACCTTTTATCAAACTGCGAAAAATGGTTGTTACTCTCAGTATAAAAGAGAGCACTCGAAGATAAGAATGAGGAGAGATTGGATAACATTATAACTGGTTGATGATAATGGGAAATTTTAAATTGTTAGGCCAGTGTAAGTTTGAAGTTGTATGCGCGAGAATTTTCAGGCCTTTTTTCTTTTTCTTTTTTTAATTTCAGTTTGAGAAAGAAACATGAGGAGAGAAACTTATTGAAGGTGTGAGTGTGATACCTTTTTTTTTTTTTTTTTTTTTTAAGGGGGGGAATGTGAGGTGTTTTTATTTTATTTTAAAATAATAATAAAATGAAAAATGAAAAATAAGGTAGGTACTTTTGAAGAGGTGGGTTAGTGGAAAAGTGGTTGTAGGAAGTGTTTTACTTAGGAGTTAGAAATTTATTTTAACCGAGTTGTCCCTAAGTTTTGTATTTACTTAAACCTAGAATTTAGGGGTATTTTTTAACTATGAAAATGAGGATCCCAAAGAAGAGAAACCTCTTAAATAATAGTATAGATAGATAAAATGAAAAAAAAAAAAGAAAAAAAAAGAAAGAAAAAAAAGGCACTTTTGAAGAGGTGGGTTAGTAGGAGAGTGGTTGTAGGAAGTGTTCTATGTGGGAGTTAGAAATGTATTTTAATCTAGTTGTCCCTACGTTTTGTCTCTTCTTAAACCTAGAGTTTATGGGTATTTTTTTAACCTTGAAAATGAGTATCCCAAATAGGCCCAAACAAGGGAAACCCCTTAAATAGTAGTATAGATAGTTAATAATAATAAAAAGAAATCTTGGGGCATGGGTGGATAAGATGTCTAGAACGTTTAAGGATATTATGATTTAGACTGTCTAAACCCATACTTCAAAATGGTGGTTGAAAACTTGGAGCACCATTGCCATGAAGCTTGCTTGAGCCCATATAAGGACTTGTTAAGCTTGCAAACCAACTCACACTTGCTGTGAAAGCCCTAAGGAAACTGGGTGTAGGCCTCTTCATAGAGCTCACCATGAAGAAAGGCATTATTCACATCAAGCTAAGTCAAGTGCCAACCTCTCACAGCAAAAATAGTAAGTAGTGTCTTGATAGTAGCCATTTTTGCCACAAGGGAAAAGGTCTCTATGAAATCAAGACCTTCTTGTTGAGTAAAGTCCTTAGCAACCAGCCTAGCTTTATATCTCTCTCTAATTTGTACTTCACTTTGTACACCCACTTGCACCCAATTTCTTTCTTATTTGAAGGTAAAGGAGTGAGGGTCCAAGTATGGTTAGACTCCAAGGTAGCAATTTCAGAATCCATTACCTCCTGCTACTTAGGGTCCTTAACAGCCTCATGATAAAACTTAGGCTCAATAACATCGGTAATAAGGGAACAAAAATGGGCATATGATGGGGATAATTTTGAGGAATCAAGATAATTGGATAAAGGATATTGTGTACCTGACTTGGCTGGGGAAAGGCCAAACCTGTTGGCAGGATTAGAATGAGCAAACTGATCACAAGCAATGGAGCTGCACTTGTATGATTGCAAATAAGATGGAGGCTTAGTAATCTTGTGAGATCTCCTTATAGGTGGATTTAATGTCACAAGTTCTATAGAATCAATAGTGGAAAGAGATGCAGGTGCTGCATCATCTGTAAAAGGAGTTGGTACAAAAGAAGCTGGAATTGCAGGTGGAACAATAGCAACTGGAGGAATGGGATCAGCTACAAGAACAATCTCAACTGGAATAATAAGATCAGTGCCAGAAGGGGTGAAAGATGGAGTACACTCAGTGGCAAGAAAAGATGAAGATGGAACAAGCTGAGAATCAACAGATGAAGAAATAGAAGGAAATAGAGAATCTGGGGGTGAAGCCACAGGTGGGAAAAGATGAGGTAAAGAGATATTTGAATGAGGAGAAGAAGAATAGGCAGAAGAAATGAAAGGAAAAATTGTTTCATGGAAAATCACATCCCTGGAAAAAAATATTTTCTTAGAAATATAGATTAAGCAACTTGTAACCCTTAACACCAAAAGTAGGGGCAAAACAAGTGACATGTTTTGCCTTTACTTTTGATCATAGGAAGGAAGCTTACTATATAGTTTCTCAAAAGGTGACTTGTTTTGCAAAATAGGTGAAGGCAACCTATTGATGATATGTACAACAGTAAGAACACAATCACCCCATAGATAGAGAGGTACATTAGACTGAAACTTAAGTGCTCTAGCCATGCTCAAAATATTTTGGTGTTTTCTCTCCGCAACTGAGTTTTGTTGTGGAGTTGTAAAATAGGAGTGCTAATGAATAATACCACGAGCAGTAAAAAAAATCTTTTTAGAAGTATTCTTGAGCATTGTTAGTTCTAATGACCTTAATGTTTGTGTGAAACTGTGTACATATCATTTTAAATGGAGATAAAAAAAAGTCTAGTTTCAAACTTAGTTTTCATAAGTCATACCCATGTTGATCTAGTGGCATCATCACAATAGTAAGAAAATATCTCAAACCTTCTTGAGTTGGCTTAGCAAAGAGACCCCAAACATCATAACGAATAAGATCAAAAGCATGATCAGACAAGTGGTTAAAAGAAGGAAAAGGGAGGTTTTTCTATTTAGCCACATGACAAAGAATACAATATTTATTGCTATGAAAAGTGATTACATCAGGAAGAGTATGTTGTAAAACATTGAGCTTATTATCAGATACATGACCAAATCTAAGGTGCCAAAGATATGGCTTAGAAACAACAGGAATATCGAAAACTAAATTAACAAAAGAAGTGAAAACAAATTGCAAAACTGAAGAAGCCTCTAAAATAGAATGGCAATTTGTTGAGGACTGTAGCCAGCAAGGGTGAGCGACCCCAACCTGCCAATTTTTTCTCAAATTGGATCTAACCCGCACGAATGAGTGGGATCATGATGCTCAAAATGTTGAATTTACTATAAAATTTACTCCCCCCTAGAACAAGGGTTTTACATGGAGTTGCCACTTAATTTAAATAGAAAAATAAGAAAACCTTCTCTATTAAAAAATGCTTCTATTGTATTAATATATATATATATATATATGAAAATTTACATCAATTTTGTAACAAAATTTACAATGCTTCTTTGGTCCTAGATACAATCTAAGAAAGTGAATTACATTGCTTTGTTTCCTAGTTACATTCTAAAAAATTTAAAATTGCATATACAAGTGCCTAGCCTTAGAACCATTGATCTTGGTTTGGAGGCTAATTTACAAGATGATAAGAGATTAAGCACCCATCTCGCCCTGTAAAACTAGTCTCCTAGGTTAAGGTGGCCAATACATGTCAAACAAATACAAATAATATATCATATAAACATGTTAATTTGCAAGAATTGTAAACAAACATGAGTTGGGGAATTTAATGTAAAGAAAAACAAAAAGTGAAATTTGTTAGATAACAATGTAAATGTAAAGAAAGCATGAAAGTAATGACATGTTCATCCAAGAAATTAATGTAAGACAAAGAATTCCTAGCTTAGACATATTCATCCAAGCATGTTTAGTAGATTAGATAATTAGATATGTTCATCCAATCATGTTATAAAAAGTAAATAATAACTTAGAAGTGTTCATCCAAGCATGTGAAAGAAAACTGAAAATTGTCATGTTATTTGTCATCCACACAATTGCAAAGAAAAAAAAATGTTTAAGCATATTGATCATCCAAGAAATTATAAAAAAAATAAAAATAAAAAACAAAGAAAAATCACTTAGACATGTTCATCTAAGTATTATAGAGAAAATCAGAATATTTAGACATGTTTGTCTAAGCATTAAAAAAAAAAAAAAAAAAAAAAAAAAAAAAGAGAGTAAAACAACTACCTAGGCATGTTCATCTAAGCATTTAAGTGAAAGTTGTGCGTTAGCCTAGAAGTGTTCACCTAAGCATGTAAAAGGAACATCAATGAGATATCTAGACATGTTTATCCAAGTATATCATCGACACTTTAGAAAATTTGAATGTTGTGTGCCATAGGATTAGGGAATGTTATTACATTAATTTCATGTGAAAAAGTATTTCATTACAATAAACCAATTTAATATGTACATTTGTTAGAAACATCGTATATTATGAGAATAATTTCAACATATAGAGGAAAGATCAAGGATTGGCATGCAAAAGGAATTCGAGTATTTAGTATGTGATGAAGAACTGAAATTCAAGCATGTTGGAAGAAAAAAGGAAATCAAGCACGTGATAGAAAACAAAACTTTAAACATTTTAGAAGGAAATAAAAATCAAGCATGTGATAGCAAACCAAAGTTTAAGCATGTTGGAGGAAAATGAAACTCAAGCATAGGATAACAAACCAACAGTTTAAGCAAACTTAACATTTAAGCATGAATATCATACTAAAGGCTGAATATATATATATATATATATATATATATATGATCATAAACTTAAGCCAATACAGTACATATAGTTTATCGTATATGATACCTATAGTTTATTAATATGACAGTACAATGGCAGCTCCAGGAATTTTTCCTAAATGTATTGTTGTTTAGTTGTTTCATTAATTTGTTTGTCTTTTATAAACTATAATTTGTTATATTGTTGTTTCATTAATTATAAAATTATTAATTGTTGTTTAGCCTAACATAATTTAATTTGTTTGTCTTTTATAATGTATTGGTTAATTATACTGCTTTAATTATTGTTGTTTAGCCTAACAATAAACTATATTGCTTTAATTTGTTTGTCATTAATTATACTGCTTTAATTTGTTATATTGTTGTTTCTAAAAAAAAAAAAAAAATTTGTTATATTGTTTAGCCCGGCCATGTGCAACTTATACAAAGAGCCAGCCACACATCCAATGTGCTTATTGTGCTGCCCGACCCTATATGCCCATCTACCCCCATCTCACTCAACAGACAAGCCTCAATGCCTCATGCCTGATGCCCCCAATCACAAGAGCCAGCTGCTAATCAGAAAATTTCACAATCACAGATCACAATACACATTACACTAAAAGACAATTAATATCTCACCAACACAAGTTACACAACACCAACACCAACGGATAAGATAAAGCCAAATTCAAAAAGACAAAAAAAGAGAGGCAAAAAGCAAAATATTAATAAAGCTAAAGAGTAAAGATTCGGCCAGGTTCCAGCCAATCACAGACTCATAGTTCAAAAGAGAGAGAGTTAGACTCTTAAAGGATAAAGAGAGAGAGACTCTCATTCATTAATTTCATTTCATAGTTTTCATTTGTGGATTCAGATAAAGAGAGAGAGACTGAGAGAGAGTTAGAGAGAAAAAGAGAGAGAAATACCTTGAAAGAGGGAGCACTGAGCACCAAAGCAACCGAGCAGGGAGGCCTGAAGGCTGAGGCCGCTGTGGCAGTGACGAGCGATCTCTGATGAGGGACGAGCGACGAGCGAGCTGCGAGCGAGTTGAGGCATTGCTCTGACTCCTTTGAGGCATTGGCGTGTTGCTCTGTCTTTACTCTTTAGGTTTGCTTTAGGCCTTTAGTGATTTCTGATTTAGGGATTTGCTCTGTATTGGGGTTTGGTTTTTTTTTTTGAGAATCCGTGGGTTGGTACCTCTATAATCTGTTGGGCTTGCCATGGGCTTGGTTCTGTTACATTTTTTTTTTTTTTTTTTCCGATTTTAGTTCAAAAATTTTTTTTGGGCTTTTTTTTTTTTTTGCTTGAAAGTAGAACAAATAATATATATATATTTTTTTTAATTTGAGGGTGTTCCTAATTTTGTGATTAAGGGTATTCCTAATACAGATCAAATATATAAAATTTTAATTATTATATATAAATTTTTTTTTTAGGTCAGGGTGTTCCTGAGAACACCCTGAGCTTCATGTGGCGCCGCCATTGACAGTACATATTAACAAGATTGAAACGAAAGAAAACCAAGTAATGAAAAGAAAGCTTAATCAAAATCTACATATATTTTATGAGAACATAAAGGAAAGCAATTCAGCAATTTGAGATAAATTATAATGAATCTTAATATTTTCTAAAAGACTAAAGAGAGAGCAAGAAATAAAATGAATAATAAACTAGTGCAAAAATTTAACAAATAATGAATAATAAACTAGTGCAGAAATTTAAAGAACATAATTAACTACTTACCAGTTGTTCGGAACCTGGTGGTTTTTAACGGGGATGGATAGAAATTATAGGGGAATTTATGGGAATTGTAGAGAAATCGACTTAATTTGAGGTAGTCACCCTCTATAGAGAAATATTAAGAGAGAGGGAGAGAGAGAGAAAAAAAATGTACTAAGCAATGAGTTGGTTTATTCTTTATTGATATCTAATGTTGAATTATAATCATGTATTTATACGAGACTAGCTCTAATGTCATTGGCCCACATGACTTAAGATAATTGGCTAGTTAATTCAACATGTGCTCTATGAATTAAGTCATGTGTTAAAAGAGTTACATGTGCTCAAATCCTAACTAACTCATCATAATCTCAACCAACTAACTAACTACCTAATTAAATGGATTACAACAATTATTTCATATTCCTAACATTTTCCTCCCCTTGAAAACACCTTGCCCACAAGGTGTTGTTGTGAAATGACACCTTCACGAGAGGAAATCGACTACTAACCCAATACTCCAAAGCATCTTGAACATTGAACACACCAACTACTTCCAAGCACCTTGTCACAGACCATAACTTGAGCAAGTAGTTCCTATCATTAACTAGATCAACAAAGGAGCACCAAGAAATCTTTATGTCGTGGCCTTTCTTTCGATCAAATACCAAGTCTCTGGCCATAAACTTCCAAACAAATGTCCAACCATGCAACTCACATGCGTAAGGAGATGATTGTCCTTAAACTGTAAATAATGCAATAATTGGATCCAACTGATCACATTCCCATGAAGCTGATATTAGGGATATAGAGAGTTTCTTGAGAGCAATTTCTATATCTTCACAACCTTTAAGATCCCAACTCACCAAGTCCTTATAAAAATTATGATCAGCTCGATTATGAAACCCATCATTTATCCCACCATAGCCACCAAGAAAAGAATCTAGTTCAAATTCATTTGCATTGCCACCAATGTTAGTGACTGTTAATTTCATGCCTTCATTCTTGACTATATGAGCACCCCCATCTGTTGAAGTATGAGTTTGGCTACAATCAAGCGCCATTGGATCTCTCGTATCCACACCAACAACAACAACTTCATGCATTGTAGATTCTTGAATCATCATCATCTTCTTTGTTGGTTCTTTGGACTGAACTTCAAGGGCAACATGTACATGGATATCATCATCCACTTTGACACAAAAATCAACATTCCAGCTTGCAACAAGAGCATTAGATTCTTGAAACTTGATTTGTTCTTCGAGTTCCATTAAATCAAAAGATTGTAACTCATCTTCCGTCATGTTCTCAAGATCCTTTTGCAATCTTAAAAGCTCTTCTTTCATGACCTTTTTAGATTCAGCCAAGGCCTTGACCTTCTCTGAAACTTCATCCACCATTTGTTGTAAGTCTTTCAAAATTTCTTGTCGGTCATATTCACCTGTCTCAAGATCAACGACTCTAATACCACTTGTTAGAAACCTGGTGGTTCCTAATGGGGATGGATAGAAATTATAGGGGAATTAATGGAATCGTAGAGAAATTGACTTAATTCATGGTAGTCACCCTCCATAGAGAAATATTAAGAGAGAGAGAGAGAGAGAGAGAGAGAGAGAGAGAGAGAGAGAGAGAAAATTCACTAAGCAATGAGTTGGTTTATTCTTTATTGATATCTAATGTTGAATTACAATCATATATTTATAGGAGATTAGCTCTAATGCTATTGGCCTACATGGCTCAAGATAATTGGCTAATTAATTCAACATGTGCTCCATGAATTAAGTCATGTGTTAAATGAGCTACATGTGCTTAAATCCTAACTAAATCATCCTAATCTCAACCAACTAGCTAACTACCTAACTAAAGAGATTACAACAATTATTTCATATTTCAAACATCAGCATAGGGCATAAATTAAAGGGGGGCATGATCACTTAAAGGGCTAGGGAGAATGCAAGGAAGTAATAAACTACAACCAAAGTAAGAACAATGGTTGCATAACAGCTTTTCTTTTCTGCTTTCTCACTAGCTCTCCGGAGGGAATCAGGGTGCTGAAAATGGAAAAGATCTTCTCTATTTATAGGGGAAGGGATGGCTTAGCTTTAAAGCTAAGTTGTTAGTTTTCTTCTGAAGCTAAGGGGGGAGATAAGCCTATTAGATAAGCTGGAACGGATTTGGTGTTGATCCCCATTTGAAATTTGAAAGGAAGTTGAAGATGATGCTGAACTTGTGTTACCTTTTGCACCCGTTTGGTGTTTTGGCTATAACTTTTTGTTGAAAATTCCAACTGATTCCAGATTGGTGACTTTTGAAAGAAAATTTAATTGTCTTCAACTTTTTCAAAAATAGATAAAACCAAATTTCAATTTTTTCCAGGCCATAAATGCGATTCAAGTTGCTACTAAAAATAATAACGTTTTTTGAGTATTTTTGTTATTTTTGAAATTTTCATTAAACGTATCTTTTTCTCTATCCAAATTGTTCTTCAAAAGAGCAGATAAGATACCATAAAGGAAAACCCTTTTCATTATTTTAAAAAAATAATAATAAAATGAAATGAAATCCAATCAAAATTCACACTTAATGTCCATATGGGATCCGCTTATTTTGCTGAAACTGAAAACTTTTTACTGAAAGTACTATAGATAAAGGTAAAAGTTAACTAAAATAATATAATGAGACCCATGAATAGTACCAAAAAGTGTAATGGGACCCATGAATAGTACCAAAAATAAGCTGAATAGTAAAATAAATTGGCAAAAATAATATTTGTCAAACGGAAACTTAATTAATGTTAAATTAATTCTTGTTGAAACCAATCAAAATTAAGTGCTTAAATTAAGACATGATCGGGGCCCATTGTGTAGGTGAGCCACGATTATTGAAAATTGTTTGTGTGATAACTTTTAATCAGGTGGTCCGATCAAGGCTCATGACATACTATTGTGATCGTTAGAGCATTAAGATTTTTTTTGTATCACAAATCTGAAGACATAATTGTTGAAATTACAATCATGCCGTTGGTGCAAAATTACTGCTTTGCCGTTGAATGTCGGTTAAATGTAAGTTGTAAAATGGGGTGTCTACAGCAAGTAAAGATTTTTATGCTGTTTACTAGGGGTGGCAATTCGTGTTCGCGTGTCGGGTTCGTGTTGTATCAACTCATGTGTATCTGACTAAATGAGTCAACACTAACCCGACATGTTTATTAAACGGGTCAAGATTCATCAACCCTAACACAACCCATTTATTAAACGAGTCAGTCGTGTCGACCTGCTTATCAGATTTTATCAAAATAAAAAAAAAAAATATATTTATAAAAAAACAAGCAAATAAATATTTATAATTTAAAATTCAAAACTAACGAGTAACTGCATAACAAATAATCATTCAAAACTAAAGCATATCTCAATATCACAAATAATCAATCACAATATATCAAAGAAAATAAACCACAATAACTAATAAGTTTATATACTTAGGGTTTGAAGGGCATATTGGTAAAATGAAATTTAATTAAACAGTTCAAACGGGTCAAACGGGTTCCATATGTTGAACACTAACCCAACCCGTTTATTAAATGGGTTAGTCGTGTCAACCCAAATATGACACGAACCCATTAAGCCTCAACCCATAACCTGCTAATTTCGTGTCGTGTCGTGTTGGGTTCGCGGGTCATGTCCAATTTTGCCACACCTACTGTTTACCTACTGCAATCGTGTTCCAACATGAAAGGTCCTATATGAAACAAAAATTGGAAAGAAACACAATGCAACATTATAGGGATTTGGTCAATTGGCTAACTGATATCAAGTTAAAAGTGAAAGAAGGAACACATGGTACATTTTTAAGGACTAAAGTAAATGTCACTTGAATTGTTCCTATATGTGTGACAGTAACTCTTTCACCATTAGGCAATTAGACAAAAGTGGAAACAAAACTAGTGATTTTGGTAAACAAAGTGATGGAACGAAAGATATGGCCCGTGGCCCCAGTGTCAAGAACCCAAGTTTCAATATCAAAGGCAGTCTTGCTTGCAGGATTAACAGCAAAAAATGAATGTTGCATACTCAAACATTTAGATTCTTGGAAAGGATCACAAGAAATACCTGAAAGAGCATTAGGATTGATAAAAGGCATGAGAATTTAGCATGGATGTTAATTGTTGACACTATTTTGAAGTGAAAGGAAAAGGATTGTTCTGATGTGCAATTTTAGACTGGCATTGATCACCTTCAACAATAACCTGATTAGCCATTGCAAGCTTTCCTTTTTGCTTGTAGCCTGGTGGATAACCAACTAGCTTATAGCACTTCTCCATGATGTGACCAATCTTGCCACAGTGGTTGCACACGGGCCTTCCCTTCCCAGTGTTTACCTTAAAATTCTTGTCATTATTGCTCGAAAATCTAGAACTTTAACTAAATCCTTGATTCTTGATAGCAATGGCAGTAGATTCAATTGAAGGACTTACATTGAATCCCAAAGATCTCTACCATTCCTCTTGAATCACCAATGAAAAGGCCTTATCTATCAAAGGAATAGGCTCTATCATGAGGATCTGAGTTCTTACTTGTGAATAGGAATCATTCAATCCATTAAGAAACTGCATGATTGAATCTTGATGGTGAAAATTGTTGATCTTGTCTTTCACACCACAAGTGCATTTACCACATGATCATCATGGTAAAGGCTTGAAATTTAGCAATTGATCTTGTGAAGCTTGAAGACTTGTGAAAAAGTTTGTCACTATTGAATCTCTTTGCATCATAATGGACATTTCTTTCTGAAGTTGTGAAATTCTCGGTCCATTGGCCTGAGAAAAGCGATTCTTAAGAGCATTCCAGACCTCGAATGCTATGTCTCTATAGATAACACTAGCAGTGATGTGAGGTGAAACTGAATTCAAGATCGAAGAGGAAATCATGTAATTACACTTTAACCAAGCTTGTGTCTCTAGTGGAGTAACTGCCATTGAAGCATTGATGCTTCAATCGACAAATCCGAGCTTGCTCTTAGCATTCAAGGCCATTTTCATGGCTCTAGCCCAAGTAGGGTAATTGTCCTCAGTCAAAGGCTGAGAGACCAGAATTGCAGCAAGTGTTTCACCATGATGCAGAAAGAATGGACTTTGAGGATCTTCCATCGGTGAAAGTTCACGCTGGGAAGAAGAGGAACTTGGATCAGAATTGGACACCATTGAAAGAAGCTCGAGCTTTGATACCTTGTAAGAAATACAACCAAAGAGTAGAAGAAAGCTTGAGAGCTAGAGAGAGTTTGGGAATTTTCTCTATGTTGTACTGAATGAATTGAATTCTATACAAGAGCCCTAGCTATATACTAATAACTGAAAAACTAACTAACCAAACTATCAGGGAATCAATTACAGCACGTGTGATTAACCACGTGTATGTTTTACAAGAGCTGATAAATAAAACACCTAAACTACTTGCAGTATAGCCAACAAATTAAAATGCTCTGTCGTTTTACACATTCAACTTGTCGTTTAGCTTAGTTTGCCTCCTTCTGAACTTCTTTCCCTTTCCTTTGATCTTTCTTCCTTTTCTGATCTTTAGAATCTTGATAAAGGGAGTGAAAATGGGTGTGGGTGGGGGTTTAGCAGTTGTATACTCATTGGCCTTAAGAGGCTAGACGATAGTGATGACACCATTGGCATGCAAGTCAACATGGGCACTCTCATGCCCAAGATTTCTTTTAGGAGTACGACGATATCTTTTTATATTTGATGTCCTCCATATAATAGTACGACATATTGGACATGTCAATTGAAACTTCAACCAATGCCTAATGCAGTGGGAATGGAAGATGTGTTTGCAGAAAGGAAAACGTTGGCATGGGTCACCAGGCTCAAATTCCTCTAAGCATATCACACAGTAATCATTCCAACTTGCTGTTTCTTGTTGATCACTTTTATAGCCTGAAATTGGTGACAACCTCTTTAATGCGCGCTTCATTTGCTTCTCAGCCTGATCCGATTCTTCTGAATTCGAGAACATCTGGGATACGCATTCAAATATGCAATATATAACTAAGCCACCCATAAACACTACCATACAAACCAAAGTAGAGTCTACCATAAGGGACTCTAAGCGGGACAGAGGAGGGGGGCGTACATTTTCTTTAAGAATGGGTGAAGAATACGGCCAAGTATACATAGAATTCATGATCAATGAGAACTTTGGGTAAATGGGAAAGACTTGCCTTTAGAAAGCAGTAAGTATATTGGTAGTCTCTAACATTAAAGGCGAAACCCCATTTATATTAAGACAAAGGCAGTTATTTGGTAGAGATTTCATACCTTTTAAATTTAAACACAAATCACCCAAAATCCTGTTAAATATTACATGTAAAATTCCCCTCCACTACTTATTTATTGGGAAGGATATACGCGTAATTTGGTTTAAGAATCATTGATGGAGAAATCTCAACTTAGCAACTTATATGTCAAAACTTACACACAATGGACAGAATCTCAAAACCATTTACTTAAATACTGTTTAATTCTCTAAAATTGTTAGTGTTAATGAATGTTCACTAACATAAATTCGTTTTCCAATTTATTTTTAGCAAACCTAAATTCGGGATTTATATACCTAAATCAGGAGCTAACAAATCGACACGTTTTTTTTAAGAAAAAAAAAAAAAAGGATTTATGACTAATCGATGACTTTTTTTTTTACACAAGATAGAATTTCTACTCTAGCCTAATCTAAGTGTATATGTGTGTGAAGCTCCCTCCTGGATACTTGAACCCCGGCCCTTACCTCCCACACCCCATAAGCACTTATACTTATGGAGTGACCACTGCACCAAGGGTGCACGGTGGTGACTAATCGGTGACTTAAGAGTTAAGAGATATCAGACATTGAACTCATTACCCCCCTAATTTTCGGAACTTTGTATATTTTTTTGAAGTAAACCTTTTGGAGTGTGCTTATGAGCTTCATCCTACCCTCTTCTCATTCTCAAAGGAACATTGGTTTTAAAAAAATAATAATAAAAAACAAAAACAAAAAACAAAAGGAAATGATCCTGGGACCATCTAAGGTCTGCTCGATTTGGTCTTTCAAATTATTAAAATGTCACAATTTTGTCTTTCTGTCTTTTTTATTTTAATTTACATGATTAACGAAATCTGAAACACCCTAGCTACCGTGTATTTAAGGGATTAAAATTGAACTAGCTTTATATGTGAAAGCTCAATTATGTGTTAAAACACAAGAGTTGTCTAGACCCCCAAATTAAAAGTTACGGCTCGGTTAATTTTACTCTAACTTTATCTAAGTGCAGAATAGAGTAAATGCGAGGTAACAAACAATTAAAACTACTCTAAGCCATATTCATCAAAACACAGCAGTAAAATGAAAGCTAAAAGAGTAGGGAAGAAGAATGCAAACACAAGATAACACGCCGATGTGTTATCGAAGAGGAAACCGAAGTACTCGGCGTAAAACCTCTCTGCCGCCCTCCAAGCGGTAAATCGATCTACTAGACAATCAGTTGGGATACACGAATAGCAAGAGACCCTCCAATCCTAATCTACCCAATGCACCTAAGCCCTCCAAGCTCTTACTCCAACAAGGCTTCTCGGAACCGTGTCTTGTCTAGCTTTCCGGATCCTACAATATGCCCGATTGCATCAACCAAAACTTGGCTTCTTCCAATACTTCCCAGCAGCACCAAAACCTCACTTGACACTCAGAATGAGTGTGGTAAGTGTTTGGGCTATCAACCTCTCAAGGATTTAGAAATTGAGAGGTAGGAGTTGAGGAAAACCATAATGGACTGTGTAGAGAATTGTGGGTATAACAATCTCTCACTCTCAAGAATAGTGGCTAGGGTTTTCTCTCTGAAAAGCACTCCTTTCAATATGTGGGTAATGTGGGTATATATAGTGTGTATAGAGACCTGGTGTGTTAGATATGACAAATTGGCAAAATAGAATGTTTCGCAAGTATCTCGCGGGAAGGCCTTACCCGTGAGACACTTGCGAAAACCAGCTGTCACCATCTGTCATGACTTTTCGCATTTCAGTCATGTGCTGAGCACATGCTTCACTTCGCGGGAAGGCTTCTCGTGAGCTACCCGCGAAAACTTCTTTGCTCTGCACTTTGCCTTGAGTCTTCACACACTCTCTCTCACACAACCCTTACAAAGAAACCCCACATAAAATACAAGGTACATAAGATTGAACAAAATTACAATCAAATTTGGCACGGAATTAAAGCCAACACAAAATAGTTGTAAATCACAAATTTACAATCTCCCATTTTGGCTATTCCATGACAAAACCCCTAAAACAGACTCTAGACTTAAACGTGAGTTTGGGAACAGTGGTAAAACTCACTCACACCTAATCTAGAAGCTGTGAAGCACTTGCATGTATATACCTGTAACCTGAAACACTCACACACAAACAAAACTTCCATTAAACTTATGGCAAGTTGAATACACGGTACGTATATAAGCAAGTAAAGTGCGATCAAGGTAATAAACACTATAAAACAGTTAAGCATAACTTGATCAAACAGGGTCAGTCATTAAAGAATGACTACAATGAACATTTAGCTTGTAAATGATCATCCAAACACGCAATAATTAAGACCAACACAGAGATCAATTGCATGTCCAACACACAACCAATGCGAAATACAAGAAGCATTTGCATCAAGGATACAAGATCCAACAAGAGTACAAGTGTGTAGTACTCAAGATAATTCAACAACATCTAAAAGTACTGAAAAAATGCTACAAACCAGTGATATAAAGAAAGTACTGAATATTAAACAGATATAAAACCAAAGTACTTAAAGCTTTAAAAGAAAGCAATGTAAATATCCAAGACTAATAAATTTTAAAACAAACATGGACCGCTAAACCACCAAAAATAAACCAATATCTATGATAAGTTTTGCTCCCCCTCAAACTGTGCAGTCTCCCCCTCAAAATTTTCTCCCCCTTTTTGACCGGAATGGCCAAAGAGGCTAGAATTGGTCAAACTCTAAATCGGATCCGTGCTCTATTGACATGTCCTCAATCTGTGAAGATAATGCAGTAATTTGTCCTTGGATGTAAGCAAACTGATCGGAGGTATGCTGCACATGGGATTCGAGCATGCCATACATCTGCTCTACCATTGCAATGAGGTGATCAAGACGATCGGGTCCTCGTGCTTGTGCTTGGGAGGATGGTTGTGCAGAACTCTCTGGTGCTAAGGTGAATCTGTCAATCTCTTTCTCAGTATCTCCACCCTCTTCCTCAACATTATTCCTTGGGATTTGAGAGATGCCGATTTTTGATCTGGTGATGTGGGCTCTGCTTCTGGTAAATGTGTTAGCACCAATGGGATAGTCTCTTGGCGCGATGGTAAGACCACTTGGAATCTTCAGTCTTGTTTTTGCAATGAGACCCATGATGAGAGTGGGGAATGGCATGATTGTCCTGGTGTTCCTTTTGGTGATGCTCTTGGTCAGGAGGTGGTATATATGTCCACATATGTCGATCTCTTTATGTGTGTAGAGATCATATAGGAAAATGGTCCTTGGCCCAGACAATGTTGTCAAGTTTGCGACCAGATATAGGTTGTGGATCATGACATATGCTAAGGTCCTCATCTCTGCATTGAATGGGATGGTGTTCATCGACTTCTTCTTGAGCGAACCACCAAGAAGCTCGGCCATTGGCTCAAAAGAGTCCAATCTGTCATCATAGTGTACGGCGATTGGCTGAGAAGGTGGACAAACTTTTAAGAATTCTTGGATGGATTCCCTTGTGATAACAAATTCCTTGTGTCGCACCCAGCAGTTAATGTGGTCTTCATCCACAGTGGCATTGGAGAAGAATTCTCATATGAGTTCCTCATAAACATTTCCACTTGGATTCAGCAGCTTCATCCAAGTTCTCTTCTTGAACACTTCAGGTATGGAAGTGTTCTCAAGAGTCTCCAATCGAACAACCCTTTCCATAATGATTGTTGCTCTTTTGTAGCAATCATTATATGCCATGTCTGCCTCAATGGACCTAAAGTTGTCGGAGTCTGTGCGTGGACGCTTGGAGGATTTCTTGGAAGCAGAGTGCTTGGTGGGAGACATCTGCACATATAAACACAAAATAGAAAAAAACAAGTGCAAAACACAAAACAAGAACACAAACTTGATTAGTGTCAAGTTAGTCCATAAAACTAAGCACAAAAACTTAAAAAGGAACAAAACAGTGTCAAATGAACATGGTATAAGTGCTAAAACATGTAATCATCATTAAAATGCAAAAAAATGACAACTGTGCTTGTGTGTGCATCAAGTGTGCATGAGGTGTGCATGAGGTGATGCATGGCAAGGCATGAAAAGGCACAGTTGGGTCAAAGTGTGTAAAACACACACCCAATGATCAAAACATGATAAAGAAGTTCAATCATGGGAAGTCCCAAAATTTGGAACTCATTGGAGTCCAAAACAACTCAAAAATGCCATATAAGTATTTTATCAAACACTTGATATGCATCACTGTACATAACATGTGGGCAATGCATGAACATGGGTAAATTTGCCTAAATACATGTTAAAATTGCCACATGAGGCCAACATAGTCATAAACAAACTAAATGGGACTGAGCCCAATCAAGAAATTGAAGAAAAAAAATTTGACCAAAATCAATGTTCCCAACCCCTTTTTCAAAAATACCCAAATCAAGTAAACCTAGAAAAATTTCTGCATAATCTAAGTAAAAAGAGGATAAGATTGTTAAAGGCATACCTTAGAGATGATTTTGCAAAGATTTTACTTGAAGTTTGGTGGGATTTTAAGTGAAAATCAATTTGGGTTTGAGAGAGGTACTAGGCCAAACTCTCATTAGTACGAAGGTACTACACCTATGCTCTTCTTCAACCTTTTTCATCTTTTTCACAGCAAGGTTTGCAACCTTGGCGTATTTGCCACAATCTTTCAGCAATAAATCATATGCTTCTTGAAGGTTGTTCTCGCCTTCATTTTGGCATACGTCTTCATCTTCCGATTCCTCAACTTCTGAGTCCTCAGAATGATCACCAAGTTCAACAACCAAATTGCTCAAATCATCCGTAGAATCAACGGAAGTAATTGCCATGAAGGCCCTATAATTTCCTTCACTATCACATTCTCCTTCCGTGTCTAAATTTGAGCTTTTAGAATCACTAAGGGTAGTGGCAAACACTTTACCCTTCGCTCTCAAATAGTTGGGACACTCGTTCTTGAGATGTCCATGACCGTTGCATTCGTAGCACACGATTTCTTGTGATGATTGAGAATCCTTCCCATCTTTCTTCTTGAACTCCTTCCTATCACCTTTGGGGAATGAAAACTTTCCTTTGCTGAACGACTTCCCACTGTTTTTCATCTTCAGAAAATTGTGGAAGTTCTTTACAAGGAATGCTACCTCCTTCTCCACATCATCTTCTTCGGAGGAGTCATCCATTCTCTCGTTGATGGTTTTAAGAGCAAGTGATTTGCTCGACTTGTGGGAAAGTAGTCCAAGCTCATATGTTTGGAGAGATCCAATGAGTTCTTGGATCTTGATTTCATCCAGATCTTTGCTCTCTTCGATAACTGTGACCTTTGCACGGAAGCTCTCCGGTAAGGACCTCAAAATCTTTCTCACCACCTTAGCATCTTCAATCTTCTCTCCGAGATTGAGCTTGGCAATTATGATTTCATTGAGCTTCCCATAGAATAAATCAAATGACTCATCGTCACCCATCTTAAGCTCTTTAAATCGAGTGGCAAGCATTTAGAGCTTTGTGTCCTTGACTTTCTTGGTACCCTCATAGGTAGTCTCAAGAATCATCCAAGCTTCCTTGGCAATCTCCACATGCGATATCCTATGAAATTCATCAATAGACACACCACAGAAAATAGCGTTAATTGCTTTACTATTGGCATTTGCCAAAGCAAGAGCTGCCTTGTCCCATTCGGACTTAGGTGCCGTGGGTCTAACATACCCATTCTCGACAGAATCTCATACTGACTCATCTATAGCACAAAGGAATGCCCTCATACGGACTTTCCAAAACACATAGTTACTCCCATCAAAGAATGGTGGAGCATTGAGCGATTGAGATCAATCCATTACAAAGGGGTCTAGGATCACACTTAGATAATGAAACCACAGCAAGTGTACCCGCTTTGATACCAATTGAAAGCTCGATTATGTGTTAAGACACAAGAGCTATTTAGACCCCCAAATTAAAAGTTACGGCTCGATTAATTTTACTATAACTTTATCTAAGTGCGGAATAGAGTAAATGTGAGCAAACAAACAATTAAAACTACTCTAAGCCATATTCATCAAAACACAACAGTAAAATGAAAGCTAAAAGAGTAGGGAAGAAAAATGCAAACACAAGATAACATGCTGATGTGTTATCGAAGAGGAAACCGAAGTACTCGGCGTAAAACCTCTCCGCCGCCCTCCAAGCAATAAATCGATCCACTAGATAATCAGTTGGGATACACGAATAGCAAAAGACCTTCCAAGCCTAATCTACCCAATACACCTAAGCCCTCCAAGCTCCTACTCCAACAAGGCTTCTCAGAACCGTGTCTTATCTAGTTTTCCGGATCCCGCAATATGCCTGATTGCATCCGCCAAAGTTTGGCTTCTTCCAATGCTTCCCAACAGCGCCAAAACCTCACTTGACACTCAGAATGGGTATAGTAAGTGTTTGGGCTATCAACCTCTCAAGGATTTAGAAATGGAGAGGTAGGAGTTGAGGAAAACCACAATGAATTGTGTAGAGAATTGTGGGTATAACAATCTCTCACTCTCAAGAATAGTGGCTAGGGTTTTCTTTCTGAAAAGAACTCCTTTCAATATGTGGGTAATGTGGGTATATATAGTGTGTATAAAGACCTGGTGTATCAAATATGACAAATTGGCAAAACAAAATGTTTCGCGGGTATCTCGAGAGAAGGCCTTACCCGCGAGACACTCGCGAAAACCAACTGTCACCATCTGTCATGACTCTTCACATTCCAATCATGTGCTGAGCACATGCTTCACTTCGCGGGAAGGCTTCTCGCGAGCTACCCGCGAAAACTTCTTTACTCTGCACTTTGCCTTGAGTCTTCACACTCTCTCACACACAACCCTTACAAAGAAACCCCACATAAAATACAGGGTACATAAGATTGAACAAAATTACAATCAAATTTGGCACGGAATTAAAGCCAACACAAAATAGTTGTAAATCACAACTTTACAATATGGAAGAAACTAAGATCAAACCAATCTAATACTACTTAATAAGGGACTAAAATTGAATGCACTCCATAATTAAAAAGACCAAAAATGCAAATAAAAAATGGTCGGAAAACAATTAATATTCGACAAAAAAATATAGACAGATAGACTAATAAAATATTATAATTTAAAATTTTGAAATATCAAATCAAAAATTGAAACACCCATATTTGAAGGACAAAAAATTTGATTTACCCCTTCTTATCATATACTATTATTAACAATATTACACAATGTAGACCAGGTGACTAAAATGTAGCTTATGTTTACGCTCTATTTGTTTTGCTGGAAAATCTTCTATAAAGATAGTTTTCCACATTTTTCAGTATTTGGTAACATAATTAAAAAAAAAAAAAAAAATGGTCAACGGAAAACTATCTTTAGTTGACGGAAAACTCTTATGAAAATAAGGCATAATCTATAGGTTGTTTTCCAAAAAAAAAAAAAAAAAATGGAAAACAATCTCTCTCTCATATGGCACATAATTCCTATAAATATTATCTTCTTCTGACTCAGGAAACAATATTTTCTTTTGTTCATTCAGCCTTTCTCACAATAAAATCTCTCATTTCTTCTCTTTCCTTTGTTTTTTCTCTCTTCTCACACCCTCACTATCACCCCCTATATCCTCTTTTCTTCCCACAGATTTCTCTCTCTATCTGTCTCTCTTCTTTTTTCCCCCTATTTCTTCTCCCCTCTATAACACTGTTTTTATAATGTTTTTTTTTTTCTCCTCACAAATCCGTCAACAGTTCTATAACAATTTTTGGTATTTATCAAATTATTTGGCCTATGTGGCATTTTGAACTATTTAAAATGGAACTTATGGGTATAATGATTATTTTGAATTATGAGAAATATGGTTAAAATATATATATATTGCTCTTGATTTGTGCCACTATAGTACACTTCCAGTGTACTTGGTTCGTTTTTTTCTAATAAAATTTCTTACAATACTTATCAAAAATACTGTTCATATGCATGAACAAGATGAGTATTTGAGATCATGAAAATTAGACAGCTAATTTTGATTGTATTCATTGTCAAAATTTTAGTTTGAAAACCAAATTCATTCTTGGTTTATTATTTATTTATATTGATTACATTAAGTGGGTTTACACAATACACATATTATACATGTTTTAAATTATACAAGAAATGTTATAAAAATTGTGGATACCAAACACCAAAAAACGTTCTCAAACCCATTTTCAAGGTTGTTACCAAATACCAAAAAATGAGATAGTTTTCTAAAAAATACTCTCTAGAAAATAAACTATTTTCCAGAAAATGTTAATGCTGAAACAAACAGAGCATTAATATCCGAATTCCAAATAGAAAACCTCTGAACCGAGTAACCTACGAGCTATCAACTTCAGTACTCAGTCAAAAAGAGAGAAGGAATTTAAGAAGGGAACGATGTGTCTAAAGAATTTAGTAATTTACAGTTCTTGTTACAAACTCATATTTTTTATCTTTTGCTACATTATTTTATACATCTACGACAGAATTAAACACAGCAAATTGGACAAGTCAGCTTCTTCTTCAACCAACAATTTGAGTGGCCATTCTCAAATTCCTCCAAACATATATAACGCAAACAACATAAGCTGATGATGCTATTTCCTTTAAAAAAATAACGATTAAAATAGCAGTTAAAAATGAAACAAATTGATGATGAAAAAGGATGAGGAGGAAGAGTGAACAGTGGCGGAAGCCGCAAACACAGGCTCAAGGAAGCATGTTTTTTACGAGGAATGAATGCAGGCAAAGGGTTTCGCGTCCAGCATGGTTGGCCATATGGTTTTGTAAATGAACTCATTTGGGCTTTCTTTTTTTCTTTTCTCTCTTTTTTTCTTTTTTTAACAAAAAAATAATAGTAATAATCCTGTGTGCAACTCAAGGATGAAGTTCTAAAGAGCAAAAAATGGATGTGAACCCAAGCTTGTAACAAGAGTAGTGAATCCCAAATATGGATGTTCAGTTTTTTGAACTAACTAGTCGCTAACCAGTGCGATGCATGGGATAGTTAAATAATAATAAAAAATTTTATTTTGCTATTATAACTTGGCTATAAAAAAAATGCTATGGTGATGACTTCACACAATACTCAACTGCAATTAAATCTACTATTCATCACCAATATAATCTATTTTATCTTGCACATTTGTTTGCATAACAAACAAGTTGTTTTCATCTTTTTAATAAAACAATCTATGATAGAGGAAAGAGATAAACTGTTCCATTGCAAGATGCATGATGAATGTCAACTTTCCCAACTTGTTTAGTGTAAAATGATGTTCTCTTTCCTCTTCTTTTGCACTGCACTACATTTGGGTAGTGTTCATCACAAAGGATTGCGCAGAACTTCTCGTAATCACAGATGTTTTGGTTGTAAACCTATTGACATATCATAAAGAGTAAATCCTACTTTGGATAGATATATTATACAATTATTCAAATGGTTAAATTAAGCAGGAAATAAAGAAGAAAAGTTGCACTAGCCACAAGCTCAATTAGATTTCTCTTGAATAAATGGCATTATAAAGTGTGTTAAAAAAAAAAAAAAAAAAAAAAAAAAAAAAAAAAAAACTGAGAAAGGGGTTAGGAATACTTACACTTGAAAATAGAAAAATTGAAAATCTACAAATTCAATGCTTGATAACAGATCTACATATTGCATTCTCATATCCTCCATCTTTTGCAAGTTAATTGGATATGATTTAAAGTTTTCCCAATAGAACGCTCTTTCCTTTCCATTATGCTTTGCATATTTTCATCCTTACCAAATTTAAGAAAAGCTCTGTGGTCACTGCATAACTAATGTGTGCACAAGTTTAAAATCAGTAATAGAATTAAGGTTAACCATTAAAAAAACCTGCAAATGCCATAAAAAGGATCAGTAAGGATCAGCTTAATAATCAACCTGCAAGAATCACCAGTAAAGGATCTTCTTCATCAGCTTCTTCTTTCCAATTACTGGTAGCATAAATGGGTCACTATGTGCAAGAAAATCTACAATTGTTAAGGCTGGATTGAGGCATTAAAAGATAGAATCCATAAGAAGCATCTTTCCAATATTTGGGTCCTAATGGTACAATGCAAAGATGGTGACCTGTTACATAATTTTTTTATTTTTTATTTACAGTGAACATCCTAAAGCTGTTAACCAATACAGAAACTTGTATCCAATGGTATATACCAAGTGGGGTAAATGCCTCTATATCATCTAGAGACCAATTGTTTTAAAGCATTTTGAATCACAAGAGCATCTGATGGCTAAAGTGCTTTTTCCAAAAATGATCAAATAGTTCTAAGCAACAAACTTTTAATATGCAATCATAGTTCTTGTAAATCTGACAATCTTAGGTAACTGATACTGAATCAATGGATTATGGATCATCTTTGCATACAATCTATAATAAATAAACGACAAAAAAAGGAAGAAAGAAAAGGGTTTAAATTAATCAATAAACAAATTAGGCTAACTAAGTTGGAGAAACATGTTTCATAGAAAGAGAATCTTGTATTTGCTAATTAACCTTTCATGGTGCTATCTCAATACACAACAAAGATACGAAATTTTTATTGATCTAAATGCTCAAAGAAATATAGAGAGTTGAGAACTATTATATCATTTAATTATATGTGTATTGCTTCATCTCTATAAGGTTTTGATCTTCACTACTTACATCAACAGAAGAATTGCTAAGCATGAACCACCATTAAATTTTGGCTTCAAAAAGATTTATATGCTTATATAATAGTGGCTGTGAACATTAGAAAGTGCTAACCATTATAATAGTGCGTTCTTCTGCTTCCTTCTACTTCTCTAGTTCCATCAATAGACTCAATCTCTATTTCATGCAATTCAGCCTCAACATTGCAAAACATTAATGTGTTTGCATATTTGTAAATGTTATTTGCAAGCATATAAATGTTCAACTTGTAGTATATTTATAAATGTTCTTCCTCTTTGACCATTTTTTATGTTCTCAATAATAATGTAATACTGAAATGGTTACTTTAATTTAACTAAAATTTTTCTCAAATTTGAAACACATACACAAACCAAAATTCAATAATACATATAATTATTGAAGTATATGGGTTATGGTTAATAAATGCAGGGAAATGTTTGTTTTAGTAACCTTTTCAATTAGGCGTCACATTGTTTGTTCCACAGACTGACACAATGACAAAAGCTAGACTCTTATCCAACCCATACGCACAAAAAATATAAGGTAAATATTTGATTTTCCTTGATATATATTTTCTAGGGATTTCTGTCAACTTACTTAGTAAATCTGCGATACATGATGAGAGGTATAAATTCAATAGAAGATTGTTCCTGAGGGCGTATTTGCCTTCTTCTGTAAGTGGGATTGTAGATGTCTGCGATTTTGCCCTTCTAACAACCTTAATCAAATCCAATAACCCAAATAATCAAGGGTGTTACTAGATGAGCGGATAACAGACCAAACAAATCGGCTCATATATCAATTATCAATAACACACCCAAAATGATAAAAATCTAAATAGATTAAAATGTTAGATTGCAAAAGAACTTAACTGTTTATTTTCAATTCAGTCAAAGAATTAGACAAATAAACAAAAAGAGAAGAAAGATATAATAACTGTTTCCAAAGTTTTCAAGGGCTTTAGCTAAGTCCTCATACTTATACTCCATCTCCACCTTTGCAATATCTTTTAAATTAAAGAATGGGCAGAATAAAAATGAGTGAAAAAGATCATAAATTTTTGTAAAAATTCAAAAATTTGGGAATTTAGATTCAGATTATGTAATAAGAATAAAACAGTCGGGTTTTTTACCTTAAAGGTGCTGTCTAACACAGAACAGATTGGATTACTGGGTATCCATTGGGTTTGAAGTTGACCCTTGGGAGCCTGACCAAACTCTGCAGTATTGATTAAAATCTTATTAAAATTCTAAATCTTCAGGCAATCATTATTACTTATACAATATCAATTAATCCAATACAGCAACTATTTTGAAGTATCTGTGCTTCCTATTTTGAAGTATCTTTGAAACCTATTATTTGAATTATTTTTCAGTGCAACAGCAAGAGTTTGAAAAAAGAATAAAAAATATTATAGTATGGAAGGGTAAAAGTTAAATGTAGAAAGCTTAAAGAGAAAAAAAGGTATAATTTTTACCTATTTCTGCACAAAGATTGCGAGCCTCATTCCAATCTATCTCATGATAGGGAACCATATAAAGCTTCTTTCTCAAAGATTGGATTATGGACGTGATAGGACCGACAAATCTTTCCCATATAAATAAGACATGGGCAAATACACCATTCGGCAATGACACCACATCCTTCCTATTAATAGAAAAGATGGAAAATCATAACCAAGAAATTAAGGACAAAGCCATGCTACTGCAATTAGCAACCCCCTCAGTTGATATGAAAGAGAGAGCAATAATTTGATTGAATTTGCTAAAATATGAAAGAGAGAGCAATGCTGCCAATAATTGAAATTAGCAAACTCCACTACCGGTTCGAAAACCCATCAATCTATGCTAATCATTCAAAAGAAACACTCCCAAACGTAACCCTAAATCATACTTAATAGCCAAAAACAATAGAACAAAATTAAAAACTTACTGGTAATGTTTTCGGAGAAGTTCTGGTCTGATTATAAAGTCCCTCAGATTTTTCTCTCCCTCTCTGACTCTCTCTGCCCCTTATTAAGGCTCTCAATGAACAATAATAATGTAAGGCTCTTTTGGTTTTTTTTTAAAAACAACAAATTTACTTCAAATAAAGAGAATAGATAAGGGGGAAGGCGACGGTGGGAGAGTCTGAGTTTTGGGTTTTGATTTTGGAGGAAGGAAAGGGTGAGTTTTAGGTTTAGGGGAAGGAGATGTTAGTGTGTGAGAAGAGGAGGGAATTTTTCCTTTTTTTGGTTTTAAAGAGGCATTGGGTTTTGTAACGTGTATTTGGTGGGGCAGAAATTAGATTTATTTTTAAATTAAATTTAAAAAATAGAAAAAAAAAATTAAATGCTGACATAAAAAATTGTGAGAGTTTCAAAAGTTTCAATTTTATATATATATATATATAGATTATGGTCAACTATACAAGAATGATATTTGTCTGGTAGAGATGGTAGGTTTGTTTAGACTTTTTCAAATGATCTATACATAAATTACATCATGTAAAGTTCTTAAATTAATTATATTTTCTAAATTATCTTTGACCATTTTAAATGAAATGTTTGCAGTTTACCATATAGTTAATAATTTCAATAGATATTACAAATATTATAATTGACGTTTGTTTAACTAGGGATGATATGCTAAAATCTGAACTCACATTTTGAAATAAATAAGTAGAATTTTAGGAACTCTATGGTACAAGTATCCTAAAAACCATAGACTATCCTATTACATGGATGAACCCTTATCTATATGATATACTTAAAATGAAAACTATAAAAATAAAAAAATAAAAAAGGATTAAGCTAATCGTCTCTGATTTTATGTCAAGATTCAAGAGTATCAAATTATATTTCAGATTTTATATAATTTTGTGTCCTTCTAATTTAAAATTGCTTCAAATTTATTTAAAAGTACCTCCAACATATTTCAACAATCTAATTTTTCTTACCTATATATCTTTAACTCAATAAAAAATTTACCAAACTCCAAGAAATTTTTTTTTTTTTTGGGTGATAGATAGAATTCTACTATAGTCTAATCTAAGTGTATCTGTGTATGAAACTCTCTCTTAAAGACTTGAACCCTGACCCTTACCCCCCACACCTCATAAACACTTATACTTATGAAGTGGGATTCAGATCCTCTAAATTTCCTAAGGTACTCTACCAAATAAATTTTCTTAAATCTTAATCATTATTTAATAATTTAATGGTCTAAATTTTGTCCTGTCAACATTCTACTATCAATAATCTCACTTGTTTTGTTTGCAACATTATTTTATTAATTTAAGAATGATGTTAGTAGAATGCTAACATGGCAAAATCTAGACCATTAAATCATTAAAGAGTGGGTAGGATTTAAGGAAATCTATTGGTAGAGTACCTTAGGAAATCTAGAGAATCTGAATCAAATGAAATGATCATCGTGCCAAGAGTGTGCAGTGGTTCTAAGAAATTATTTATCCCTTGTCAATTAATCTTCATAGTTGACATAACTTATCTTTCCTTACTAAATTTTGGTATTGCTAAGCATTCACTAGGTGATGGATTTACAACCTCACCCGTCATGTTAGGCTATAATTTATTGCCTTTAAAACTAAAAATTCGGTATACAGAATTTATTTGTATACTTTATCTTTATACAAAGTTCACTTGGAAATACAATGCGCTATATTGATGGGTACATGGAAATAATTATGGAAAATGCTAAAGTTACTAAAAAAAAAAAAACAACGTTTACAATATTTTTTACAAACTATTAATGTGGTGAATAATAATTGATAAGTAAAAAAGTAATGTCAGTTGTAGACCCAAATAAAAATTAGTAAAAATTTATCACAGCAATAGTAGGGATGGCAATGGGGCAGGGCAGGTCCGAAGGATGGGGTCTTTACCTCCATCCCACATGATTTTATCTTACCCCATCCTCGCCCTACCTCGCATGACGGGAAAAATTTTCTTACCTCATCCCCGCCCCTTGGGACCCTACAAAGCCCCGCACCACCCCATAAAACTCTGCTTCTTGTTAATTTGCCCACAACTATTACAATTGTTTTTAATAAAACTTGTTTCGTTAATAAAAATATGATTGAAATTACAAATAAATTTATCTCATCAAATCAAACTAATTAAAGTGTTTAACAAGACAACATCACAACAAAAATAAAAATCTCATAATACAAAATTAATGATTCAATAGTATATAAATTTTTTTATAATAAAAATAAAAGAAAATGTTAAAATTGGTTCCTTATTTTCAACCTTGCGAGAAAAAAAAAAAAGACAAAAAACCTTGTTGAGTAGAATAAAATAAACTGATGATATGTTTGTTTAAATAGTATGGTTTTAAAGTATGAAAATTCTATAATTTAACTCTTATCAATGCGGGACAGGGATAGGGCAAGACAAGTTGGGTCTAAAATGTCTAAACTCATCTTTGCCCTGCCTCCACGCCACTCCACCACCTTTAGGGGCAGGAAAAACCTGCATGGGGCGAAGCAGAGAGAGGCGAGTCAAGCGGGGCAGGGCAAAATTGTCATCCCTAAATAGTAATTTGTAAAAATGTTATAAAATAATTTATAACTGTAGCATTACTTTTTTTTTCTTTTAAATCATCCAAGGCGTGGTGCACGTACATGTCAGTGGTGTCTAGACATGGCAAAACGGGTCAGAATTTTCTGACTTGACCCAACCCGACCTAAAAAATACCTAACCCAAACCCGATTTTTTTGACCCAAAGCAAAAACGGGTTGACCCGTGACCCGACCCATGTTTTTTGCGGGTCAACCCCATCCAACCCGAACCCGAACCATTTTTTTAAAACTTTTTTTTTTTTGGTAAAAAAATAGTAAAATTAAGACAATATTGGTTTAATTGTTTATTGTGAGTTTTAAGGAAACAATTGATACATTTACATAACTGCATGCAAATTAATTGAAAGATAAATGGTTGAGCATTCTGTAATAAGTAAAGATTTTTAGATATCAAATAGTAAAGTACATGTCAAGATAATCTTATTACAATAGAGTTAAAAACATATATTTAAAATTATAGACATGTGTGAGAAACATTCACAAGTGTGAAAATAGTGAAGCCAAAGTATCAAATTAGCATAAATTATGAATGCTTAGACCTATTTTTTTAACAATTTATGTTCAAAATAAATGGCTTTTCAAAATAAATTATGATATTTCCTAGAGTGTGTGTTGCTTAACAATGATATGATATTCATAAAAGAGTCCATGTATAAATAAGTAAGCAATCAAACTTTAATGTATATCTCAATTGAAATAGAGTGTCAACCACAATTGATAATAGATTATAAAATTAATTTTCAAGATTGTAAATTTCTTATATGTTTTTATTCTTTATCAAATGAGTTATCTAATAAGTCATTTGTAATTTTGTTTTATATTTTGGAATGTTGATATTGTGTAGAAATAAAACTTATGTATTTGTTTTACTTATCTTTGTGTTATTTTATTTTAGATAACAATGTTAGGATTTGTATAATTTTAAAATTATTGAATAAGTATTAATAAGTTTAACTGAGTTCATTCTTGATATAAGTGGTGAATTCAAAATAATGCATTTTACATCAAGTAATTTGTTGCATAACTTTTCAAATGGCAAATACATGTTATTTTCTTTATAATTAAATTTAAAAAAAAAATTCATGTGAAAAATATGGCTCAACCCGACCCGCAACCCGATTGACCCGAACTCATTTTTAACTTGCTTAAAATGACCCATTTTTTACCCGTAACCTGTTTGACCTACAACCCAATTGACCTTACCTGCCCCGTCCGTTTTGCCATGTCTAGTGGTGTCACACTGCATGAAGTAAAGGGTCTTTTTTTTCTTTTTTTCTTTTTTTTGAGAGAGAGAGAGATAAGTAAAGGGTCTAAATGAGAATATTTTCGAGGAATACAAGAAATTGTGTAGCAATACAAGAAACAATGGCAGTTGGGATTAACGTGGTGGTGGGTTTTGTAGCTGGGAGCGTTGAAGCTCAGTTCAGAGGTGGCGCGCGAGACAGAGTCCTCCGGCAAGCTTGCGGCAGAGCTAAACTATATAGGTGGGGCTGTTTGGTTTGACACTGCGGCTGGGTTTTTTGATATGGATCGGGTTCCTCTGGGGTTAGCAGATATTGGTTGAAAGAATATGTGTTAGGCACTATGGATGGTTGATGGGTAGCCAATGACTTTTTTTTTTTTTTTTTTTGGAGAAGGTGGTTGAGGAGAATTGGAATTCCGATGAATTATGGGTTTGGTATGATCGGATTTGTTTTGGGTTTCTAGCATGGGAATTCCGATGGGTTGCGGATTTGGTAAGAGCTGGATTGTGGGCTCTTGAGAGTGCTAATATTGGAGTTTGTTCATCTCTGATATGAAGCTTGGGTGAGACAATGTTGACGTCGGAGAAAAAGGAAAAGAGGGGAGAAAGAAGAAGAAAATTGGAGAGAATGAGGTGAGAGAAAGAAAAATGACGTATCTTCCATCTATATTAACAAAGTTTTTTTCTAAATTAATTTGAAGAGGAACTTTTTAAAGTTACTTATATATTTAATATATTAAGTGTAAATTTTGAAAATCTATCAATTGGATTGGATGTTTTTATTATATGTTTTATGCTTGCAAAATTTTTAACAATATCAAAAATCAATTGTTATGTCATTAAAAAATGTTAAAATTTTAAGTTTTAATAATCTAAAATTGTGTATAAAAAATAAGTTTATTGATTTGATAGTAAATAACATCTTATTTAAACGAAATTTAATATGCATGTTAAGAACATAAGAAACATGAAATTCAACAGTTAGATTTTCAAAATTCACACTAAAAAAAGAAATATAAAAAAATAGATAAGTTTCTCTCAAAAATAATTTAAAGAAAAACTTTATTCTTCTTTTAAATAGGAAGGGAGGCGCACCCAAAAAGATTTCCAAATTCCCTCAAAAAAAAAAAAAAAAGATTTCCAAACAATCCAATGGGCTAGTAGAAGTAAAACACCTGGCCCAATATGCAATTAGTGCTTCCTTATCTCGTCTACCCTTTCTCTCCTTTTCAACTCTAACTTTAGAAAGAAAAAAAAAAAAAAAAAAATTATAAGTATGATAGAAGGTCCCTTATGGAATGACAAGGGATTTTACCCATTGAGATCCCCCTTTCCCTGACTATTGAGTTATCAAAAAAAATTAAGACCCACATTATTTTTACCATTGTTATTGATAATGTTGTTGTTGTTATTAGTCGACTTAAAATGCATTTTTATACTCTCAAATATTAGGTCTATTCGATTTTGGTCCTTCAAAATTTTAAAATGTCACAATTTAGTCTTTCTGGTTTTTCCAATGACTAACAGAATGTTCTTGATGTGGTTCCTCCCTTTTTGGAACATCTTCACCTACACAAATCCTATTGTATCTTGCCCCTCCAAAAAAGAAAAAAAAAAATCCTATTGTATATTTAAAATAAAAATTAAAGAAAAAAACTATTTGGGAGAAAGTTTGCAGTTGTTTTTAGGAGAAAACAAAATATAATCCTACTGAACTGAAAATTTGGTATTAGCAATTCTTGTGACAAACTCATTTTTTTATCTTTTGCTACATCATTTTATACATCTGAGACAGAAACACGACAAATAGGACAAGTCAGCCTCCTCTTTAACCAACGTCCGATACAATTTGAGTGGAAGATGTGGTTGCACTGTGAAAAAACTTGACATGACTGGCCATTCTCAAATTCCTCCAAACAGATAACGCAGACAATATAAGCTGATGCTACTTCCTTGCTTCCATAATTTACAGGTGATGGTAATTTTTCTAATGCCTGTTGGTTTTGCCTTTTTCTTGCCTCTATATCCTCTACGATTCTATCCAATGAAGCCCAAATCCGTAAATTACTTCGGACCCCAGCTTGACGAGAAGAATCTGGATTGTCCTCTGGTTGATGGATTGTTCTTTCTCCTTCTTCAAGATCGTGATCACGTCTTTCATTGGACCAAGATAAGAACTCACATGTAATGATAGTGACAATGAGAATGAAATAGAACAATGACATTAAAATGAAGATAATAAAGAAAATTATGATTATAATGAATAAAATAATGGTTAAAAGAGCAGCAACAAATGAATCGAATGATGAAAGAGGATCAGGAGGAAGAGAAGGCAGTAGCTGAACACTGGCTTGAGGAACCATGTAGTTCATGATGAATGATTGCTTGAGCAGAGGTTTTGTAAATGAAGTTTTGGCTAAACGTTGTAACTCATCAGGGCTTTCTTTCTTATCTTTTTCTTGTTTTGTATGATAAAGAACAAAAAAAATGGATGTGAATCCAAGAGTGTAAGAGTTGTGAATCCCAAATATAGAGGTTCAGTTTTTCAAAGTAATGGGCAACTACACAATAGAACGATTTGTTAGGTAGAGCTGGCAGGTCTTTTGTTTAGACTTTTTCAAAATTCATACATATATTTAAGGGTCAGTAAATATCTCATGACCCACAGTCCGACCTAGAAGCCTGATAGCTCACCAGGCTAATAGACGGCCCAACCCAATAACTTAGAATTCATAATAAAAATATATAGGAAAAGTGAAAGCTCAGATTTGTGTTAAAACACAAGAGCTTGTTTAGACCTCAAAATAAAATTTACGGCTAGATTGCTTTTACTCTAACTTATTTAAGTGTGGAACAAGAGTAAATAAAGCGCAATCACCAGATCTACTCTAGTGCATACACATGAAAAATAAACAATAAAAGTAAAGCACAAGAGTAAGGGAAGAGAGATGCAAACACAAGATAACACCAAGATGTGTTATCGAAGAGGAAACCGAAGAATTCGGTGAAAAACCTCTCCGCGACTTTCCAAGTCGAAATCGATTTACTAGAGAATAAAGTTAGAGTACACGAATAACAAAAGACCCTCCAAACCTAGTCTACCCAATGTACTTGAGCCCTCCAAGCTCCTGCTACCAACGGACTTCTCGGAGTCATGTCTTCTCCAGCTTTCCGGATCCCGCAATACGCCCAATTGCATCTGCCAAGCCTCACTAGCTTCTTTTTGCAAATCCCCAAAGTTTTCCAAGCTCCAAAACACTCTCTACACTCTGAATAGGTGTAGGTTGTGTTTGGGTACAAATTTCCTTTTAAGGTATGACAATGGGAGAAGGAAGGAGAAGAGACTACAATGATTTCTCACTAAGGATAAGTAGCTCTCTCTCTAAAAGATGGGTGTGTTGTGTTGTAGAAAACCTATCTAGGATTTTTCTTTTTGAATAGCTTCTTTTACTTTTGTAAGTAATGAGGGTATATATAGTATGGGTGAAGGGTAAGAAAGTCATACTTAAAAAATCCTTCAGGCAGAAAGTTTCGAGGGTTGGCCTTTCTCGCGAGACACTCGCGAAACTGACAGTCTGACATTACTCTTTAGCTTCCAGCATGTGCTTCTCACGTGCCCTTTTCGCGAGAACCTTTACTCGCAAGCTTCTTGCGAGTTAGTCGCGAAATTGCACTGATTCTTCATTTCATGCTTGATTCTTCACCAACTTAATACTAAATTCAATACAATAAAATCCCACAAAATACAAGAGAATAAATTAATGGAATTACAACACTTTTTGTCATGGAATAAACCCAACATAAAACATAGTTGAAAATCACAACTTTACAATCTCCCCATTTAGCTATTCCATTACAAAACACCCTATAACAAACCCTGGACTTAAAAGTGAGTTTGGGAACAATGACAAAACTCACTTACACCTAAATCTAAAACCTGTGATGAATTTGGAACACAATACATGTATCCTAAAACACTTGCACAAAGCGCATTAGACCCTCAAGGTAAAGCAAGTAATAAAAGGACAAGTATAATGTAACAAGTAAATATCCGATCAAGCAAACATGATGTGAAACATATGAGCAACTTGAACAAACACATGACAATCATATGGAAATGATCACAATGATCATATAGCAAAGTAAATGATCATCCAAACATACAACCAATAAAGCATAATAGCATAAGGATGTATGCATGTCTAACACACAAACACGAGACGATGAGAGCAACAAAGCATAGATTAAACATAACTCAAAGCCGAACATGCAACCAATAAAGCACAATAACATAAGGATGTATGCATGTCCAACACACAAACACGATATGATGAGAGCAACAAAGCATAGATACTAAACATAACTCAAAGCACCATAAAGCAAAAAAGTAAAACAAACAAAGCAAGGTTTTCTTGAAAAGAGATGTCTTCTCCCCCTTGGATATGCATCTCCCCTATGACTTTCTCCCCCTATGAATGTGCATGAGGTAGAATTTATCCCCCTAAGAATGTGCACATGAGTCATATAGAATGACAATACACTCTGGTATACTCTCTAGCATACTAAGGGGAGATTGTAAAGTTGTGATTTACAACTATGTTTTATGTTGGCTTTATTCCATGAAAAAAAGTGTTGCAATTACATGAATTTATTGAAATCTCAGATTTGTACTAAAACACAAGAGCTTGTTTAGATCCCAAAATAAAAATTACGGCTAGATTGCTTTTACTCTAACTTATTTAAGTGCAGAACAAGAGTAAATGAAGCGCAATCACCAGATCTACTCTAGTGCATACACATGAACAATAAACAATAAAAGTAAAGCATAAGAGTAAGGGAAGAGAGATGCAAACACAAAATAACACCAAGATGTGTTATCAAAGAGGAAACCGAAAAACTCGGCGAAAAACATCTCCGCGACTCTCCAAGTCGAAATCGATTCACTAGAGAATAAAGTTGGAGTATACAAATAACAAAAGACCCTTCAAGCCTAGTCTACCCAATGTACTTGAGCCATCCAAACTCCGTCTACCAACGGACTTCTCGGAGTCATGTCTTCTCTAGCTTTCCGGATCCCGCAATACCCCCTATTGTATCCGCCAAGTCTCACCGGCTTCTTTTGGCAAATCCCCAAAACTTCTCAAGCTCCAAAACACTTTCTACACTCTAAATAGGTATGGGTTGTGTTTGGGTACAAATCTTTTCTCAAGGTAGGACAATTGGAGAGGGAATAAGAAGAGACTACAATGATTTCTCACTAAGGATGAGTAGCTCTCTCTCTAAAAGATGGGTGTGTTGTGTTGTAGAAAACCTATCTAGGGTTTTTCTCTCTGAATAGCCTCTTTTAATTTTGTGGGTAATGAGGATATATATAGTATGGGTGAAGGGTAAGAAAGTCACACTTAAAATCCTCAAAGCAAAAAGTTTCGCGAGTATCTCACGGGTTGGCCCTTCTCGCGAGACACTCGCGAAACTAACAGCCTAGCATTAAGGGTGTCAATGTTCGACCCAACCCGTGAACACGACACAAACCCGACACGGGTTTTTGTGGGTTAAGGTTGTACCTTAATGGGTTTGGGTCATAAACGGGTCGACCCGAAAGCAACATAAGAAACGTGTCATAAACAGGTCAACCCGCAATAGACACATTTAACATGCCAATTTATTTGCGTCAACTCGAAATGACCCACTTAACAGGATAAGAAATGTGTCATAAGCGGGTCAACCCGCATAAACCGCAATAGACACATTTGACACGCCAATTTATTTGTGTCAACCCGAAATGACCCACTTAACACAACCTGTTTAACTCATATAACAAATAAATATTCATTTTATTTTAAATTTGTCAAATACCTTTTATATCCAACACATATTTTAAATTTAAAAAGAAAAGTGAGTAATTACAAAAACTTACAAGGGATATAATTGGAAATTGAAAGTTTACAAACCCTAGATCTTTAAACCCTACAAACCCTAAATCTCTAAACCTTCTTATAAATATCTATTTAAAAAAAAAAAAAAATTTAATTTAGCCGTACTACTCACTCTACTATCTTATAGTCTCATGCTCAATTCTCAAACTCAAAGTCTCAAACCGATTATTGTTCTCTCTCTCTCTTTCTCTCTCTCTCTCTCTCTCTATGGATGATAATTGTAGTCATAGTCAGGATTAGTCTACTGTTTGCTCCTATTCTTTCAATATTGATACTTAGTATTTGGCGAGTTCTAGGGATATCATATTTTTGTTGAAGTATGTTATTTTTGTTAAACTATGTTATTTTGAATTTGGGTTGAAGTGTATACACTTCTTTTAGAGTGTAAAGAACTTATTTTTATATGAATGTTATATTTTTGTTGAACTGTATTATTTTGAATGTGGGTTGAAAACTTGAAGTGTATGCACTGCTTTTGGGATGTAAAAAAAAATTATTTCTAGATGGATGTTATATTAAATATTATGCAGGTTGAAATGGGTTGTGTTACATTCGTGTCAACCCAACACGACTCGTTTATCAAGCGTGTCAAATGGGTTGGGTCAGGTCAACCCACCTTATTAACAGGTCGGGTTAGGGTTGAGCTATTTAGTCGAATACCCCTACCTCGACATGACACGAACCCGACATGCTAACTCGAATTGACACCCCTACCTAGCATGACACTTTAGCTTCCAGCATGTGCTTCTCACGTGCCCTTTTCGCGAGAATCTTTACTCGTGAGCTTCTTGCAAGTTAGTCGCGAAATTGCACTGATTCTTCATTTCATGCTTGATTCTTCACCAACTTAATACTAAATTCAATATAATAAAATCCCACAAAATACAAGGAAATAAATTAATGCAATTACAACACTTTTTGTCATGGAATAGAGTCAACATAAAACATAATTGTAAATCACAACTTTACAAAAAGTATAAATGATTGATCTTAAGACATTATAGAGGAATTTTTTAAAAGAACTCCTATAACCACTAAGATTCTTATAGAGGAATTTTTCATGGTTTTGTCAAAAAAAAAAAAAAAAAAAAAAACTTTTTCATATCCCATCAAAAATAAATAAAAGAGTAACTTTTCTTGGTCCCATAAAAAATAAAAACTAAATAAAAAAAACTTTTCATGGTTGACATAAACTTACCCTTTTTTTCCTTCCCAAATTTTATTATTGTTAAGTCACCCTTCATGCCATTACTATTGTGGGAGAAAGAAGATATGAATTAGGCTATAAATTATTGAAATTTAAAAATCAAAATTTAGCATTCAAAAATTAATAATTTGTAACTTTATTAAATAATATTTTTACAAGGCTCACTTGAAACACTACAAAAATATACGGTGCTATATCGATGTGTACAACTAACAAGCTACTCTGTTAATATAATCGCATTACAAAGTTAATTGCGAAATACAATGCAATGTCAATGGGTACAATCTAAACCCAACCCATATACAATCTAAACTTGATTACAAGCTCTTGTGTTCATATAATGACATTACAAAGTATTTTTTATCTATCTATAGTTGGGAATTGGAGGATTTTTTCTCTAAATATCTTCATTGAAAATAGGCGAAAATACACTTTTGGTCCCTACATTTTGGGCCAATTCTCGTTTTGATCCCTAAATTGATTTTGCTCCAAGGTCAGTCCTTGAAATCTGAAAATCGATTTTATTTTAGTCCTTGCCATCAATCCAACAACAAAAAATGCATACGTGGCGGAGAGAATACTCTGTTGCCAACCATTGCAGTTAAAAAATAAATAGTTGATCCTATGTGTTATTAGCCACACATCCACATCATATCCACATCAGCAAAAAATTCATTTGGCATTTAAATAATGCCATGTCAACATTTTACTTATTTTTTTTAAAAGCCAAAAAACAATAATTAGTTTTTTAAAAAAGCTAAAATTAGTTTTAATTTTTTTTCTTTAACCTCATCAGATTAAAACAAAAATCCTATACTCGCTCTAATCTCAAACTCTCTCTCTCTCTCTCTTCACCCTCCAAGGATGGAAACTCTCTAATCTCAAAGTCTCTCTCTTCACCATAGCTCCATGGCCGGAGCTCACAAGCTTGGTCTTCTTATCCACCATGTGTCACTGCTATCATGGTAGCGTGGGACCTAGTAGTTGGTCTCTCCATCATTGATGTGCAAGCGACGGAGATATGAAGTGATGAATGGTTCTTGATGGGCTTTGAGGAGCCGGTGGAGTCAACCTTTGGGGAAGCGAAATGGGAATTTTTTTTTGCATTTAGCATTATTTTTTAAACATTTTAATTAGTTGTCAATTTTGTAAAACTATTTAACAAATTAGCATCTCAAGACTTTAAAACTCAAGTCTCTAACACTCGATTTGCAAGGGATGGTACGCTGATGTGGGCAAAATATCCACCTGGAACTCGAGTCTTTAAGACTCAAGTTCCTACACAGTAGGCTCAAGTTCCTCTTTTTTCTTCTTCTTTGGCATTTTCCATCACATGCCATCTCCATCTCCAGATCTTCTTCTTCTTCAGCGTTCTACATCACCTGCATTCTCCTTCTCCAAATCTTCTTCTTCTTCAGATTCGGTTTTCTTCTCCAGGTCGTTTTCTTCTTCTTATTTTGATTTGGATCTTCTTTTCCTCTTCTTCTTCTCCTTCTTCAAATCTGTTTCTATGGAACTCAAGTCTCTCCAACTTAAGTTCCATGTGGCTAAATTGTTCCACACTAGTAGTAAAACTCGAGTTTGAAAGTCTCGATTCTTGTCATCGAACTTGAGCTTTTCAAACTCGAGATGCTAGTTTACAACATTATTTCAAAATCGTGCTGACATATTATATTGTTTCCCACTGTTCTACTAGCCTACAAATTACCGCAGCGAAATGGGCTGAAGAGAAAGAAGTTGACATTTTTGGACATTTAGGGTTTAGGGTTTGTTGGAGATTTAGGTTTGGCGTTTGCTAGGTATTTCGCATTTTGAAATTTCTTTCTGTTTTGTAAGTTGTTAACTTGTTGTGGTATTTGAAGTTTCTTTGATTATGGTGGTTTGGGAGTGGTTGAGTTGGGTGCTTTGTTGGGTTTCTATTCTTTGATGGTTTGGTTTGGGACTGGTTTTGTTGATGTGGTAATGGATGATTGGATTCGGTGGTGGTGCTTTGCTAGTTGCTGGGTTTCTATTCTTTTTCTTGGGTTTGATGTTCATGTTCTTTGATTCAGTGGTAATAATTTGGGGGTTTTTTTTCCTGTGGGTTTTTCTGTGTTTGTTTGCCAAGAAAATTTATGAGTTCGAAGGCTAAGGTTTGCTTTGCTGGAGATATGCTTTTGGGGTTTAGTTGAGATCTAGGTTTGGGGTTTGGTTCTTTGCTAGTTATCCTTGCTCTTGTTCTAGGTTTGAATGTGAGAACGTGAAGTTTGATTCTAGGTTCGACCTGCACTATTGATTTCTTTAATTTATTTTTTGATTTCCTAGATTTGATTGAGATTAAATTTGGCTGCTAGATTTGGATTTGGGGTTTGCCAGAGATTAGTTTGGTTGCTGGGTTTATTTCTTGGATTTGGGAAGAACATGAAGAACAAGTTCTTATGTTCTTGTGAAAAAAATAATGAAAGTAATAATAATAATAATAATAATAATAATAATAATTAGATTTAAAGTTTGTTTTTTAATTCATTTTTTTAATTTAGTTTAAATTTTCTAAGCTGGCTTCTTTATTAATTTAAATGCTAATGTGGCATTTAAAAATGCTAAATATAATTTTTTATTATTATTTTATTAATCATGTCAGCATATAACATGCCAACAGAGCACTTCGGCTGCTATGTATGCATTTTCTATTACTGAGTTGAAGGTAGGGACCAAAATAGAATCGATTTTCTGATTTCAAGGATTGACTTAGGAGAAAAATCAATTTAGGGACCAAAATGAGAATTCGCTCAAAATTTAGGAATCAAAAGTATATTTTCGCCTTGAAAATACTACGGGTACGTTTGGTACACTGAATGGGAATCACGACATGAATTGTAATCTTTATTACTATGAATAAAATTTGTTGTAATGTAATAACTAAACTTGTTCATAAGTTTGGTTGTGAATTATAACATTAGAATAAAACTTAAGGTTTATTTTAAGAAATATCTTACTCATACAATTATATCTGCTTAAAAATTGTTATTTTTTAAATTTAAGAGAGATATATATTAATTTTTATTTTTATAATTGTTAGATGTATATGGAAAGTTTGTTTATTTGGAAATATATTAAGTTTTGAAACTATTGCACTTACTATGGAATAGCTTATACAACCATTTTAAAGATAAATAGTTATTCCTCATTTTGAAGAATAGCTATTTATATGGAATGACCATTTCTTGTAATAAAAACATAATCAAACTAAAAAATAGCTAAACTATAAGAATAATTATTACATTACAGTGCTTATTACAATCTACCAAATATAAGAGGTGCTAATAAAGTAAGCAACAAGACTCTTGGTAATGACACTGCAAAGTTATTTGCCACTTTTATGCATTCTCTTTTATAAATTGTTTATTTCCTACTTAAATGATTTCTTATCTAAAACAAGGTATAATTCAAAAAATTTATACAATGTGAATTCTTTTTTAGGAATATTACAATGTAGAGCAAAACTACATTGACCTGGGTAATTATTGAGTACTCCCAGAGT
Source organism: Notholithocarpus densiflorus (assembly GCA_030021035.2). Taxonomy (NCBI): domain Eukaryota; kingdom Viridiplantae; phylum Streptophyta; class Magnoliopsida; order Fagales; family Fagaceae; genus Notholithocarpus; species Notholithocarpus densiflorus. Next base: position 2,293,307 of record JARYZH020011361.1, on the reverse strand, counting down.
ATCATAAATGCGCAATCCCTCCTCTCACATAACTGTGGGTCCTATTAATTAAATTTATGATGGGACTCACAATTCATGCGAGAGGGAGGAGTACGCATTTATGGTAATCCCGGAATATTTAATAATTTTCCCATTGGCCTGATAAATATACCACGTATTAAAAACAAATCAAATCTATCTTAAAAAAAGAGAAGGTTTATCATCATTATTTTTTAATAATAGTAAAGGGAGAAATAATTTCTTTGTTGAAACTTGAAAATATCAAAAAGTCTCAATCAACTGAGTTATAAGAGAACCTCACCAAAAAAAAAAAAAAAAAACTAAGTTATAAGACTCTTAGCTAAAGAGAAGTTAGCTCTTAAAAAAAAAGTAATAATAAAAGATAAAAATAAATAAAAGTGTAAATTGCAGGATTCTATTGAAGTGGACCTTTTTAACATGTAGCAGAATTATTGCCAAAACCATATATATTGGGATGGTAATCATTTTTTCCCCTTTATACTCCTGTCTCCTCTCTTCTCATCTATGGCTATGTTTGGTTCATGTAAAATATTTTCCGGAAAATAAATATTTTCAGGAAATGCTATTTTCGGGAAAGGAAAATATTTTCAAGTGTTTTGTTGCATTCCAAAAAATGCTTTGGAAAATATTTTCTAGTGTTTGGTTGTGTTGCTGAAAATAATATAGAAAACACATTTTCTTCTTGTTCCTCACATTTTCTCATCTTCCAAACAAATATTATAATACCATTTCTCAATAGATAAACACAGAAACAAAACCCAACCAAAAAAAGTTCACCAAATCCGGTCAAATTCATCAAAACCCAACCATTTCTCAATTGCGATCGGTGCCGTCTCGGTGCGATCCTGGGGTGTGATCATCGGTGCAATCTTGGTGCGATCCTGGGGTGCGATCTCGGCGAAGTCAAAGGCGTGATCTGGGCTCTGGGTTCGCCGGCGAAGTCGAAGGGTGCGATGTCGAAGTCGAAGGATGCGATCTGGGTGCGATTCGAAGTCGAAGTCGAACGGCGAAATCGAAGGGTGCGAAGTCGAAGGGCTCTGGGCTCTGGGTTCGTGGCATGATCTGGGTGCGATCTCTCTCTCTCTTTGAGCGTGAGTCCGAAAATGGTTTGAAGTGAATTTTCACTTTAAACCATTTCCGGGTTAAACCAACTAAAACACACGGTCAACTAAAAAGCATTTCCGGAAAATTTATTTTTCATGCGCAACCAAACACCCGCATTTACGGAAAAGCATTTCCGGAAGTGATTTGAAGCCAAAACAAACACAACCTATATCCCTCTATTTCGATCACTGTCAAAAAAGGGTCAAACATCAAACATAAATCAAGTAGTAATGTATCTTTTGCGTTGTGTCACATTTATAGTTCGCACTAATTACTTTTTTTTTCACTATCTACTTATTGCAAAAAATATATATATAATAAATAATAAAAAATAAAAAATATATATATCACTTTCTCCTTTGCTTTTCTCTTTTCTCCTCTCCATCATCTCCCTCCACTTTCAAAAAAGGCCTAAACATGAGCCCACCATATAGCTTCTGAAGATTTTGAAAACTGTTTAGCCAACATACAATCAATACAGTAATGTACAAATGAATACAAGGTTGTGTAATTTGGACAAACTGATCAATAAGGAATAAGAAAGAGAGTTGGAAATGGTTAAATTTTATCAAGATCAATTATCCTAAGAACTTAAATTTGATAGGATATGATAAATATAATCACTTAACCAAAATTTTAATAGAAATAAAAATATGTATTACTGACGAGAATTTTTTTTTTTTTTTTAAATAGCTTATAGAAGCATGGATCATTACAGACTTCACAGTTTTTTATTTTATTTTATTTTTATTTAATTTTGGTGCTAATTAAGTTATTTACAGTTTTTGTTAATTAGTAGGCTATACATCTATGATAGAACGACGACAAATCGGACAAGTAAGCTTAGTCTTCAACCAGTGGTCAATGCAATATGAATGAAAAATGTGATCGCAAACTGGGAAAACTTGACATGAGTCACCAACGACAAAATCCTCCAAGCATATTGCACAATCAGTAACAGTTGATGATGATGATAAGCTTATATCATGGCTTCCATAATTTACCAATGGTGGCAATTTCTCTGAGGCCCTCAGCCTTTCCTCTCGTTTTCTGTCTATGTCACACATAAGTCTCTCTAATATTCCAGACACCCATACATTGTGTCGGTCTATAGCTTGATAAAATGGAGATTGCTGAGGCTGACTTGAACCAGTATTATCTGGCTGACGATTAACTCCTTGTCCCTCCTCAAGATCATGATTACGGTTTATGAAAATAATGGCACTGACAAATATATAAAGGGCAATGAAGAACAGCGTCACGATAATACAGACAAGGACGGAGTTTGGGAGATCTATTATGACAGTATACTGAAAAAAAGGAGCAGCAGAAGCAGCTGGAGTTGATGAGGATTGAGGAATGCGATCCATACATGGGAAATAATTATAATTGTGTAAGAGCGAAAGGATCACCACGTTGTATGTTTGTCTGTGATTTGGCAAACACCATTGTGGGATGTTGTATAAGAACAACGTTGGTTATTAGTACGTACTAGTCGAGATTAATTAAGAAACTGTTTTGAATCCAAAATTGCCTATATAGGCTGTGGATTCCAATTATGGGCATTTATGCTTTAGAAAATTCCTAACAACATGGAATATATTTGTCAAGGGAAGCTGGCAGATTTGAATGGACTTTGTCAAACATCCATCAATCCTAAAACCTTTTTTCTTTTTTATTTGAAATAAAATTATACTTTAACATAATCTAAGTGTATGTGTGTAAAGCTCATTTTTAAACTAAGTGTAATGTGAATTTGGACGATCTTAATTAGTAGAAAAAAATGCATTTTTTGTAGGTATCATGCCCCAATTGAAAAGAATTTCCAGAGTTGATCAGTTTGTCCTTATTGATATAGTACCAGTTTGTCCACAAATTAGCTGAAAATCCAGAGTTGATCAGTTAAACAAGAATTACAAGAATTTCCACGAATTACAACAATACTAAAGTTAGCTGAAAATCCACGAATTACAAGAATTTCCAGAGTTGCTAATAATACGATTTTGAATTCTTCTTACACATCATCCAAACAAGAGTATTGTCTATTACTGTTCCTTAGGATCTAAAATAAAGAGAGACAATGATTGAACTTGACAATTGAGTAAATAATTAATGACCTTAAGGTCCTTAACTATTTGGATCAACCATAAGAGAGAGAGAGAGAAATATATAAATAAATAATTGTTCACATTAAACGAGTTTCATAACCCCTAATCAAATATTTATGGGATTTAAAAATTAAATATTTAAAATATTAATTATGCTATATAATTGTGACTATGATCACATTATATCTCAATAACTAGGCTTAAAACCATACATAGTTAATTTGCAAGGTTCAAAGTGTAGTCATACTGTAACAGTTCAATTCCCAAAAAGGCATATAATCAATTTTGTTGTAGTCAGTAGTCACATCTAAAATCACATAGTTTCGGAACTAAATAAACTCTTGTTTGCTTTATCTAAATAAATAAATAAACTCTTGTTTGAGTAGGTGAGTCAGTAAGTGATGAAGGTAGAAGGAATTAGAACTTTTATCCCTCTGCCGGCTTCACAACTTTGGAAATAGCTTATTTAGTTTTTTATTAGAAACTTTTTAATGAAAGTTTACTAAAATATACTTATATTTTGAGTAAGAAAAAAAAATGAAGTTTTAAAAAGATATTCATAAAAGTCAAAAGGCAAAAAACTAGCTTATAAGCTATACCTAATCACGTAATCTTGACTAACATAACATGCATGCTTAATATAATATGTATGCTTTAGTTGCACTGTTGCGGCATTGCTTAATGGGAACTTCTCTCGTATGATACTTTGGAAGTGTACTCCCACTCTCTCACAGAGGGCTAGACCTCATGATGGATGGGACCCACTGTAATGTCCCAGTCAGATTTATAAAAATAACACTACAAAAAAACAGGGCTATCCCAGCATTTTCAAAAGCGCTGGGATAGCCCTAAAAAGCGCTGGGATAGGGTCAAAATTCCTATCCCGGCGTTTTTTTTTCCGGCGCCTCAAACCGCCGGGCAATAAATGTGGGAATAGGGTCGCCGTACCTGTACCGGCGCTTTTCAAAAGCGCTGGAAAAGGCATACGCCCTATACCAGCGCTTCAAAAGTGCTGGTATAGGCCTTTTAAATTATATTGATTCAAAACCTATACCAGCGCTTTTGAAAGCACTGGTATAGGTCATGGATTCAAAACCTATACCAGCGCTTTTGAAAGCACTGGTATAGGTCATGAATCAAAATAATTTAAAAGACCTATACCAGCGCTTTAAAAGCGCTGGAATAGGTACTGCCTATGCCAGCGCTTTCAAAAGCGCTGGTATAGGTCATGAATGAATATAATTTAAAAGGCCTATACCAACGTTTTTGAAAGCGTTGGCATAAGCAGTACCTATTCCAGCATTCTAAAAAGCGCTGGTATAGGTCTTGAATCAATATAATTTAAAAGGACCTATGCCAGCGCTTTCAAAAGCGCTGGTATAGGTCCTTTTTTAAAAAAAAATTAAAATTAAAATTTTTTTAGCACCTGTAATGTACCTAAAATACATATTTTCCAATACCTATTTTATAACACCTGTAATGAACCACAATTTATATTTTCCAATAGCAAATACAATACCACATTAAACCAACAAACTAAATATATTTACCTATAATTATTTACAATAGCAAATTCAATACCACAATACCAACAAACTATTTACACTAAAATGGCACAAAAATGAGCTAAATTCACAGGTATTTCAATATACTTTCAACTAAATACATCAGATTATACTTTTATTACACCTAATTTTCACTCAAATTTCAAAGCAAAATATAAGGCAATAATTCCTTGCATCTAATGATTTAACTAAGCTCAATGTCCATGATCTACAACACTAATTATGACAATGCGTTTAATGAATAATACAAAATACATTAGCTTGACAATTACACTTTCAACTAGTACTTTACATGATACATCCAAAAAAACAACAGGGAAAAGATAAAATTATATAACTTTCAAATATACTAATACCAACGAAAAATAAACATGAACAGAATGCTACTAGATACATCTCAACAACAATCTAAATCAGCTATTAAACAAGAAACACTCTTCATTAAAAAAATAATATACTACTTCATGTCCATCTATGAAATGTATAAAAGATATAGCCTACTTCATGTATAATTCACTATAAACTCATAGCACAAAATCAAGAGGAAACAAAATCAAGAAGAAAAAGAGAAGAAAACATACCAATAGCAAAATCAAACCGTAATGCTATGTTCACAGCCAACTTATGTACAGCTTTTAAAGTATCACTTTTCCTAGTTACAGTTATACTTACTTTTACACTACTTATTTTGTAAAACTAAACTAAACCAAACAAACTCAAGATAAACTTTACATAAATTATGCACTTCAACAGTGATGATTGACAACTGAATAATAGTAGAGTCATTAAATGACTATATTTCATGAAAGTGTGATTCTATGGAAAGAATTGGGATAGAAAATAAAATAAAATGCTTTATCGAGGGCAATACTCCATTTGATTATATAAAAAGGTTGATTCAATCTTGTTCTCCTGCCCAAAAGCATCAATTGAGTTTGTGCCTAAGTAGCTGAAAAGTGATAAAAATAAAAAGAACACATAACCAGCATTTTCACTAATTTCCACAAAAACTATTGTATTACAAAAAAAATTAGACAGTATGACAATTACATCCATAGTCAAAGTTGTACATATAGGAAGGCTAGCAATTATGTGGAATCCAAGAAAACAATTGGGAAAAAAAAACATGATTAATCCAACTCTAAGGCTCCACATATTCATGAACATTCCTAACTCTTAAATTTTCTTTTTTAGCACTATATCTAATTCAGACACAAACCCCCACTTTGAAAAAGAAAATGCAAGCAACCCATGAGTTCATAATAGGATTTTAGTGGGCCAAAAATTAATGGTTATATAGCATACGTGTAGCTGACTATGAAAAAAGACACTTTTCGCAGGGCCTGAGATCAATCTACTAAAGACTGTGTCCACATTGCATCCTTAACAAATTTGAATCCTAGACACAAAATTACCCCAGCAATCACACCCAAAGAACCTTAATTACTAGCACCCCAAGTTGTGTCAAGTTTTAAATGACATATGCTTGAGGAAGCCAACATTTTTTTTTACAATGGATAATAATGCAAATAAAATCAAAAACTCTTCACAGTTAATTTCCATTAAAAAGAAAGGGTGAAAAACAAAACTAAAAGGACAATGTTGAGTCATGAAAGGTAACTTTTATGTTCCCCTCTTTCAACTGCACTTTTATGTGGTTCGAAAATACCTTCATCAATGAAAGGTAACTTCATTTAGAAATAGGGTCATAAATGTCAAATAACAAATTTCATTTTGAATTCAAATAGAAGAACTATTTTTTATATTTAATAAATTTTATGTTTTTAATCAAATTACAACCACATAAAACGTGATTTTTTTATAAAAAAAAAAATAGGGCGGCAAAAAGAATGACCAAAATATACCCCTAAATGTAAAAAGTCACCAACAAAGTTTCAAAGCTTCTTAAAACACTATATATATATAGAGAGAGAGAGAGAGAGAGAGAGAGAGAGAGAGAGAGAGAGAGACTTACAAGTTCACAATTTCCTTTCTTAAACCACATCAATCCTTGATCTCCTTGATTAGCTTAGGTTTAAATCCACACTTAATACACCAATGGTAAATTACACCTTAAGTACTCAATTAAAACACCAACAACTATATATCTAATAACTTAACCACCTAATAGCCACATATATTGCTTTGTACTTACTTAGTATATAATCATAATACAATTAGCCATTCACTTACTTATACATATATGTAGTCAATTATGCATATCAATTAAAGCCTAGTTTTTAGGTTTAATCTAATCTATGATCACTAGTTCCCTTGCTTACATATATACATTTATATATATATATATATATATAAGTAACAATCTTAGTGTAATGATTCATGCTAGTTAAGATTTAACCCTCCATTACTAACCATTACGGTCTCTTAGTTTAATATAATGTCCTAATTGGTGTAGGGGGCACCATGGTGGGAAGCGCCAAGCTAGTGAAATTGGATTTACAAACAAAGAACAAGAATTTTGATGAATAAACAGAATCAAACCATACATATACTTATCAATGATGAAAAATCTAAACTTAATCATGGGTAATAATCAAGAATGCCTTGAATTTGACTCCATAGTTGATGTTGAAAAAGCTTTAAAATGCTAGACCACTCCAATCACCTAGGAATCTAGTGTTCATGAAACTAAAAAATATAAGTTTAAGTCAAGTTAGATCCATACTTGTTCTGCCTAGGGCTAATCACTGAATACACCAATGCATGAGTATTACTCAAGCAACAATAGATAAAAAGTAAACTTAGATGATCACATAAAAGATGGAATTATTAAGGAAATTCTAGTGCGAATGACTAAGTTCATCACCAATAATTATAGCACAATAGGAACAACACAATCAACACTCCCAAAATAAAATACACTGTCTTATATCTTCGTGCAAGCCACCCGCTTGCTCCAAATCAACAACCCACCATAGCAGAATATTTGAATTTACTAAGAGGAGATAAAATAAATTCACACATAGTTAAACAATAATATCACAATATTCACAAGACAATCAACACTCCCAATAATGAAAAGTAAACCACCTTATATCACCATGCAAGCCACCCGCTTGCTCCAAATCAACAACCCACCACAGCAGAAATTTTGACATATAATTATAGACTAGTAGTGTATTATGAAGTAGATTTTACTCACCATTTAGCAATTCATTGGTTTGCTCCCAGAAAGAGGAACTCAAACTTACAACAAGTTGCTAATCTTGCAAAATCTAAGTTTAAATTATAGACTACTAAGATAACTTAAAAGATGTAAATTAGGTGACTTCACGTCCAAAATCATGTAATAAGAGAAGAAACTACTAAACTAAGTACATTGAGAGAACAAACTATAAACTAAAATAGGGAGAGGTGTGCAAAGATATGCAAACCAAAAGACAAGCTCCAATATTTTGCTAGTTTGCATTTGTTCCACAGTAAACATGAGCTATTTAATAATTTAATCATACGTAGTTAGAGAATGAGAGATTAACTTACTAGTTGCTACCTTGCTTTGCTCCACAGGAGATGCCAAAGATATTGCAGTAGCCACCAAATGTTTAATCTAGAAATTTAACAAATCAAACAGTCAGAATTGAGTTTTTTTTTATTTTAATAAAAAACACAATGACAAAGTAAAATAAAATTATCAACTAATTTGAGTGGAATGATTAATGCATAGAAGCATTGTTAAAGGCGCTTGCTTGATTCATGTTTGAAATATTGATAAATTAGACGTGCCATAGCAAAAAAAAAGAAAGCCACAACTTTCTTAATTTTCCAAGATTATAAAAAATTACTATAATTTCATATAAAGTAATAATTGTAATTTCTAATATAATAACACACACACACACACACATACACAGCTTAATAAAAACTAATTCTCATCCATAACTAATTCTCTCTCATTCTCATTCTCTGCATTCAATGAAAAAATAAAAACTAAACCAAGCATATAAATACATACATACATACACACACACACACACACACACACATATATATATATATATATAATGATAACACATTTTAGATATAATTTTTAAGTAGAAATCCTCATCTAATGGAAGAATCTCCTTGTACACATTAGTGGGCAGTGGGCTTTAAAAAAAATTTAATCTCGAGCTAGCTAAACCACAAAACTAATAAAAAAAAAATTCAAAATCTACACACTATAGAAAAATTAAGTAGAAAAAAAAAAATACAAGATTTACAAACTTGTATAGAAACTTACAATGATTCAGCCTTTGATGCTCAGGTCTTTTTGCTCAAATATCCAAATTTGAATAAGAGTTTCCTGTACCAAAATCCAACCAAAACAAGCAAACAACAAAAATTAGCACAAAATTTCCATGACCCATTAAAGAAAAACTAAATCAAAGCAAACCCATACTAAAAAATTAGCCTTTGATGCATTTTTTTTTCCATACTCAAACCAGTTTTTATATTGAGAACAAAATCAAAAAACAAAGATTGTAAAAGATGAGAAAGTTGAAAAGGAATGAGGATAGAGAGGAAGTAGTAGTTTATGAGCCACTTAATAATGCTAGGATAAATATCAAAATAAAACCAAACAGGATGTTCACAGCCAGAAATACATACTGACCAATTAAAATAATTTGACCTACCTCAAGTCTTTAAAACTAGTAGTTTTACCTTGGATTGACCATATCCATCTTTACCTCTGCACCCTCTTGGAAGTAACAACCCCTAAACAAAATGTAGGAAGTTCTTACTTTACCTAAAATATAGGTCATACAGGTTGGAAAATTAATAAAATTCGTGATGGATCACATAATCAAATAGTAAATAATAATTAAAAAAATCAACATTAAAAAGTTTCCATCATTACTAGCATGTTTATGATATATTATCATGCCATTGTATGTACTATGAACATATTCACTCCAAATTCTATCCACTAATTAAAAATTCTTTTTTTTTTATAGGTATGACTATCGTCAATCCAGTTTATAACAACATATACTTAAAATTACATTGGATGAAACTCTACCATTTTTGTCCATTGCAAGAATATCCCATTCTGAAAGAAATTTAATCTTAAGGTGAAGCTAAATAAGTTTGTCATTTCCATGGAACAATAGAGTACTTTAGCTCGATAATCAGGTCCATTAGGCATGGACACTACTATCACAAGTGGTTAAAAATTAAATTCCAAAATAGAGCAAATTTTTGTTAGCACTACTACCACCTACAGTTCCTCCAAAATAGAGCAAACTTTAACCAAAATCAAAAATAAAAAGCCACAAAATCAACTAAACTTTAACCAAAACCAAAACTAAAACCCACACAATCAACCAACAGTTACACAAAAATATACACATAACCCAAACCAAACTTCAACCAAAATCAAAACTAAAAAACCAGAATTAACAACAAATATATATACAAATATTGCTACAAAATAGAAATGAGAGCTAGAGAGACTTACCTTGCTTTGGCTAGGGTTTGTGGATTTGGGTAGTATTTTTGTGTTTGAAATTTTGGAAAAGAAATGGTGGGTTTTGAGTAAAGAGGAAGAGAGGAGGAAGGGAGGTGGGTTAAGGAAGAGGGAGAGGGAGAGGGAGAGAGAGAGAAAATGTGGGTGAGAGGAAAACATCTGAAATAAAGAAGAGGGAGACCAAAAATGAGAGCCCAAAGTGGTGGGAAGGTGAAAAAAATAAGTGGGAAGTTTGAAAATTTTTAAGTGGTTTGAGGGACCTATCCCAGCGCTTTTGGAGACCTATCCCAGCGCTTTTGGAAGCGCTGGGACAGGTCTATCCCCATAAGGGAATGAGTGATCCTATCCCAGCGCTTTCAAAAGCGCTAGGACAGGTCTCTCCATTCCTTTACGGAGAGAGGCCTATCACAGCGCTTTTTGAAGCACTGGAATAAGTGAACCCTATTCCAGCGTTTTCAAAAGTGCTGGGATAGGTCTATTCCCATAAGGGAATGAGTGATCCTATCCCAGCGCTTTCAAAAGCGCTGGGACAGGTCTCTCCATTCCCTTATGGAGAAATGCCTATCCCAGCGCTTTCAAAAGCGCTGGGATAGATCTTTCCATTAGTATTTTCTTGATAAATAGTAATATAAATAGTTCAAATTATAAATAGTATTATTTAATATTTTCTTGAATAATAAGATTGAATATAATACTTCAAATTAATAAAATATAATTTAACAGTACAAATTAATAAAATATAATTATATTAATTAATAAAAATATTTTTTTAATAATTCAATTTAACAAAATTTAATTTAATTTAAAACTTCAAACTAATTTAATATATTTTAATTTAATACTTCAAATTAATAAAATATAATTCCTCACTAAAAATTAGTAAAATATAATGTAATAGCCAAAAAAAAAATGTAAGATGAGACTCGAGGACAACAATATTAAAATATATTTTAATATTTTAATTGGTTGGGTATATAAAACCCATTTAACTAATTGTTTCTAACCCAAACCCAACCCACCCAATTACCCAATTATCAAAATTACCAAAATGCCCCTAAAGTGTAAATGACCAAAGTACTTTAAAATCTTCGGATAAAGTTCTACAAAACTAAAGTTACAACTTTACTTAATAAAATAAACATTGTTATATAAAATAAACATTACAATTTTACAACTGTTGAATTGCATATTCTTTACGTTTTTAATACATATGATAATTTTTTTGTTAATAAGATTTATTTACTGTTTGATTATATAACTTATATTTTATGCATAATTTTAAACTACAAAAACTTGCAATTTAAAGAATTTATTGATAATATATGTTAAAGCTCTTACGAAGAAGCAAAATTGCAAGAAGAAAGGAGAGTTCACACGACATCATTTTGACTGAAGGAATAAAAGCTAAATTAAAGGAAAACGGCACCGTTCAGATTAATGAAGACACGCGTACAACTTAATGAAGACATGGACTGTGCACGTGACAGACTTAAGCTCAGAATCTGTTATTAGGCTTTGACAGGTTTCGTTGTTTTATTAGAGGATAATAAGTTTGTTATAGTTTGTTAGTTAGTTTTTTTTTTGGCGCCTTTTTCTTTTGCTTGGAACCGAGTCTGCTATGGTGTATAAATAGCAGAGCAGTAGATATTTATGATTCTACTCTCTCATTTTTTCATCAATAAGAAAAATCTATTTAGAGAGAGCTTTCATTTTCTTTACAACATAGTTATTAATCTTGAAATTTTGCAAGTATAGAGAATATAAGGAAAAAATATAATTCAATATTAGATTTATCAACATTCACCTCCAATAAAAAAATATTTAGTAAGGTTGTAACTTAAAACTACAATTAATTTTGTAGCTAAACTTTGTTTTATTATAATTATGAAATTTAAATATTTCTGTTAAATTACTATCTAGCTACTTAATGAAAAATAGTTAATATAACCTACTTAATGAGTATATATGTTCTTTTACATGAAACTTATAAAAATAGTTAATATTTTAAAATAACATATAACCTAAAAAATTTATATTATTCTCTATTATAAAATAATTATATCATAATATTTTTACCTTGCATTGAGTGTTTGCAACTAGTTTTACATAAAGATTACACTAAAACTAGTAAATTAACTGATTAATTCAAAAAAGAAACTGAGTTATTGATGTGCATTTTCTGTGTTAGTTGATTATTCTTTAGCCATTGGACGTATCTTATTCTGTGCCATCCTTCAATAATGTTCCCAACTTATTCCCATCCAGACTTTTGCAGTAATTAGTAGTTGGTAACAATACAAGAGCTCCCTTGTCCTAACTGATACACGCTTTTCTTGTAATTCCATTATCTTTTTTATTAATTCATCCATTCCTCCATCTATTTTCTATTTTTCTAATTAAAATCCATTTTCATCAATTAATCTTTTGAGCATGCACGGGAGAAAAACTAAAAAATGGATGACAAGGGAAGTACAAGAAATTCATTCATCATGTCAAACAAGGAACTTTGCTGCAGTGAGGTTTGTATAGGCTGAAAAATAGAGGCAGCTATCAACTCCTCTCCATCCTATTCTTCTCTACAAGACAAGCCAATATACTACTTATCAATTTTTTCTCACTCAAAATATATCTTTCTGTCTCATAAATATATATATATATATATATTTATATATATATTATTCTCTCTTTCATGCCTCCACAAAGTTTATCCAACATCACTCTTTCATGCCTCCTGTTTATCTCTACTTATTCTTTTTTAACAAAGTCTTCCCAAAAAGAATCAAGAATGATAACCATTAATCTCTCCAAAGTAAGATTAGCGTTATCACTAGGAAGATTTGATAGAAACCCATCAACTCTAATAACATCATAGTATTGAATGTGTTCAAGCTTTGGGAGATTGAAACTCCATTCATTAATAGAGAATCTTTCTTTTGCTAAACAAACTAATTGTACCACTAAATGATTACCTTTTATATAATCAACAACCTCTTTTGCTTGAACAAAGAAAGCCACATCAATGGTGTGGGTTATGGGCTCATCTTGTATGCATGTGACTTTATCCTCATTAATTAATTGGTGAAGAATTCTTGTCTACAACACCAACTCTTTTAATATGTTTATCCAGCTCTTTGACATCGCAATCGTCCTCTTCCTCCTCTTTCACATAATGTGGATTAGGATGGCAGTTTTGAGGCTGTTATTTCCAATGATTAAGGAGGTGAGCTAAAAGAATGCCTCTAGTTGTGCATCGTGTTCACACACATCATCACTACAACATACCTTCCCCCACGTGCTATTTTTGGTGCCATGACAGGAACATAACCTTGCTTAGTGTGGTTCTAATACCAACAATTGCAGCATAGCATTGCTTTGATTGCTATTGTTGTAGCATAGGCCTGTGAAAGCATAATTTGAAATACACAATAATAACAACATTTCCACAAATCCTAAGTTCTACGTACGAGAACATTAGGCTTATATACTAAGAATAGAGAAAGCCCTTTCTAATAACAACTTAATAATCACGTACCTCCATCTAAATAGTCCTTATAGGAAGAGATATTTTTCTAGTCCTTTAAGAAAAATAAATAACAAAATCCTACTTCTATTAATTAGGGAAATGAAAAAAAAAAACTTAATTAGGAAAAGAAAAACAAATAAAATACTATTTATGTTACAAGTGTAAGAGAAAACAAATAAAATCCTATTTATGTGTGAAGAGTGAAAACAATAAGCGCGTCTTGTAGAGCTCAAATTTCACATAAGTTGTTTTAATAAGAGCTATTTGTTACATACATGTGTGTATAAACACACGTGTTTGATTACACATATGTGTAATAAATTTTAGCCTTTTAAATAAACTGTGTCAACCTAAAAATAGTTATATATCCAACGGACTCTCTCTCCATCTCTCTCTCTCTCTCTCTCTCTATGAGAATATATTCCTAAATAAATCATAGATTCATGCATGCATTAGCCGACTTTTTTCTCAAAGAGAAACCCAACAAAAAATCCTGAGCAAAGAATAAAATGCTATGTCTCAAATCACAGCAATTTCTTCTCTTTACAACTTTTGTCCTCGTATCTTCAACCTTCTTTTCACTTTGTCATGGAGCTCGTCAATTTCAGCACCTACCTACCAAACATGTTCATGGTAATTACTACCTCTTTTTTTATTGTTTTTCCGCTTGTCTCTCTCCCTCTCTAGCTAAATGGGATTTATTTAGTTTCCTATTTTGATCAACAACTTTTTTTAAAAATAAATTTCACATTACCTTTTGTTTTCCATGCTAATAATAAAACATTAATGGATCTAATTTGCATATATGGAGGTGAAAACGGTGTTGTTGACATTTCAGGGCGAATGAGGAGGTCTTTTCTCGAGGAAAGCAATACTGAAGTTGCACGTAACGCTACCCTGATATTAGCTGCTAACAAAACACACAGGATAGACCCTTTTGCCAATTTTACTTACTACGAGGGTGGATGGAATATTACTAATGAACATTATCTTTATGTGAGTTCTTTTCATTCATTGTTCCATATGTTGCCTAATCTTTTTTATTGCCACGCAATAAGTCTCTATATTTTGGCATGTCATTCTTTTGTTATTGGAGTGGATAAATTTTAGGACTATGAATTGATTTCCTCATCTAAGTTTTGTCAGTTATGTATGTTAGGACCCAAAGAGGGATCATTTTATATTTAATTTGTGCAGCCTGTGGGCTTTTTGGTGGATTTGTAGTTTATAGAAGCGATTGTTTTTGTAACTGTTGAGTTCATCTAAGTTTTCCTTCTTTATGTTGGAATTAAATTTTAACAATTGAAGGTCTTCTACAACCTGTAATTTTACTTTTCTTATTCAGGTTCTGCTAAAAGTTCTATGTACTGACTTGAAACTTTTATCCCCATGCAATTGCCTAGCTCACATGCATTTTGCATATTTCCTAAAATCTTATTTTCTTACAATGTTAATTAAGTAGGGGAGAGGTATTCGAACCCAAGTTCTCCTCCATGTAAGAACTAGATAATGCCATTGATCTATAAGGCTCTTGTCTATTCATTTATATTTTTTTCTAGTTGTTTTTCATATCAACTTCTATCTCTCTCTCTCTCTCTCTCTCTCTCTCTCTCTCTCTCTCTAAGTATGGTTTCCATGCAGTCAGTTGCGTATACTGGTGTTCCTCTTCTTGCCACTGCTGCAACCTGGTTTTTGATATTCGGCCTATGCTCGTTAATCCTCTGCTGCTGCTGCTGCTGTTGCCGCAGACAGAAGAAGTCTTATGGCTATGCTCGAATTGCTTATGCACTTTCTCTTATCCTCCTTATACTTTTCACCATCACTGCTATGTATGTCCTCTGCCTTGCCCCTACTTCTACTTTTGCACGCTCATATCAGTGTTGAATTTAAATTTGGTTAAATCTTTCTGATTTCAGTTCTAAGTATAAAACTGCTGTGTTTTCAGAACAGGAAGTGGTTTTCTGTACACTGCGCAGGGAAAGTTTCAAGTCAGTACAACAAATATATTGGAATATCTTCTCAACCAAGCAGATACCACTGTTGAGAAGTTAAAGGATGTATTGGTTAATCTTGTTGCAGCTAAACAAGTCGGAGTTGGTCAAAATTTTCTACCTCCTGATATCCAGAGTAATATTGACATACTGGGAAATATGACAAATATTTCTGCTATGATTCCTAAAATTAAGACACAGCAGAGTTCAAAACAAATACAAAATGTCTTGCTTCCTGTGTAAGTAGATTGCTTTGATTCTTTCTTCCTTTTGATTTGGTATAATTTTCGGTTTAGTTTTATCCTGCAATTGATTTACTGGTTTTCTTTTACAGGAGGCAGGTTCTTAACATTATTGCCGCTTCAATGCTACTATTAGCCCTTCTTGGTTTCAGTAAGCATTTATTAACACCCTCTATTAGATGCTTGTTGTTTACCATTTTCAAACTACTAATGTTACACTGTTATTGCAAGTTTTTTATTTATTTTATAACACTGTTGTTGTCAATATTGTTTGCAGTATTTTCAGTTTTCGGTCTGCAGTGTTTCGTGTACATGTGAGTGACTTTCTACCTATCATTTCCCTCTTATATGCTGTCTGTAGGCCGTCTATTTCTCAAAGTTTTGCATCATTATAACTTTGTAATGTTTCTTTATTAAATTTGCTTTAACTTAGATTAAATCAATTATTGCAGATTAATGATCATAGGATGGATTCTTGTGACGGGCACATTTATTTTGTGTGGCATATCTCTTGTCCTCCATAAGTAAGTTCCACTGAGTCATTTAATTTCAAAATATCATATAGTGAATACCTTCTTTTCTTTGTTTAAAATTTTGCCAGCTGTAAGTATCCATGCATATTACTGTTTTTCTGTGTGAGTTTTAGTTTATATTAGACTACTTCAGGCACATGTGCATGTTTAGCATAACATATATAATGTTTATCATGTTATAAGTGCATCCCTTGCATTTTCAAAAGGAACTGCATCTTCTGTGGCTTCTTTAATTTGTTCTTAACATGGATAACTCAAACTGCTGCTGCTCCTCTTTAGCAGATAAATAAGAAATGTTGCCTGCAAATGAAACTTGAACAAATTCCATGCTACTTATAGATCAGTGAATCAATCATGGAGGATTACAGAACATAAGTTCCCCTAAATTCTGACTTAATTTTTTCTCATCGAAATCACCTTTCTTTTGTATTAATTACAGAATGTAGAACTTTATTTTGTAGTATGCCTTGCAATATTAAATTGTGACAACATTTAATTCATTTATATTCACATTCCAGCATTGTAGCAGACACGTGTGTTTCAATGGATCAATGGGTCGAAAACCCCACAGCTCATTCAGCACTAAGTGAAGTTCTCCCTTGCATGGACAATGCTTTTGGGCTTCCTATACCAGCGTTTTTTAAAAACGCCGCTATAGGACTCCTATTACAGCGTTTTGTAAAGCGCCGGTTTTGAGCCGCTGGTATAGGCTTATCTATTACGGCAGTTTGAACAAACGCTGGGAAAAAAACGCTGGGACAGGACGATTTTTTTGTAGTGTAAAATAAAATAAAAAAAGAGTCAAGATAGATTTTTTTGGGTTCCCACGTGCCCCATCTAACCCCACTACCCACCACTTATTTTCACATCTCTTTACTCTTTGGCCGGCTCACTCTTCCTTTCTTTTCATTTTTTGTTTTCTCTCATACACTCCTCTCTACTCTTTTTTCCTCTCACCGGTACTTCCACACCACCACCACCACCACCACCATTTCCACCATCATTTTCTGGCAAGATCACCGGAAAATTGTTGTGAACCCATAAACACCTTCACATCCTTTATTTGAGGTAAAAATTTCTAATCTTTTTGGTGGGTTTTACACTTTTGCTTGAGGTTATTTTATCTAAGCTTTAATAATGATACCAATGTGATTTATGAGCATTGGAAGTGATATTTATGTGTTTGTATGTATGGGTTTTGTGTTGGTGGAATTATTTGATGAGTGGGTATATGGTTTGTGCTAATGATGACTACATAAGGTTTATTTATGGTGGAAAATTTAGGGGTTTTGAGTTATAACATGTGATGGTTGGTAAATCTAATTTTTCCATTGCCATTGGGTTTATTTGGAGTTAGTTGAAGTTCTAAATTTCTTGTCTTGGAGGATATTTTGATTTTGCTTTCATGGGTCTCTTAATGATGTAGTGTAAATTTTATGGAAGCTAGTCATGATGTTGGAGATGATATTAAATGGGTTAACTTTATAAATTGGAGTTTATGCCTTGTGAATCAATTTGTTGAGAAACTTTGGAAGTGGAAATATATTATTATTGATGAGGTTAAATACTAGGCTTGCCTAATTAAGTGCTCATTTGGCAATTCCTAAATTGTAGCTAGATACAATTTCAAGCTCTATGCTTATTGTGATAGGTTTACTTGATATTTTTTAGGTTCTAACTAATCTCCTTGGAACTTGGAGAATTAGACTTTTGTAGTTGCGAGGTAAGTAGTTTTTAATGGGATTTTTGAAAAATAAACATGTTGCATAAATGTTGTTTTTGGGTTAGACACGCTTTTGGAAACTACCTATGAAAATTATATTTTCCTAAAAACTATCATGTTGTAACCTTAACATATGTATGATTATATATGAAAATGCATCATATTTGGTATTGCATTTGGGGAAATGCATGAATTTGTTGATATGGAAAAATGAGCATCTATTATATAATCTTTGATAAGGAAATCTTGGATTTTATGGTATATTAGAAAATTTAAAGATGCTTATTTTGTCTTGCTATGTGGGAAATTGATAGAAAATCTTTTTGACAAGAATGAAGTTGAAAACTTTATAAACTTTGTGAAAGTTAGATTAGTTAAGGTTTTTCTGAAACTACCTGGATGTGAACTATGTGTTTCAAAGTAATGTAACCTGTGAGTTTATGTGGTTTTTAACACCATGCCATGTGTGATTTCCCGGTGATCACCCGATTTGGTTTTTGTAGTCTTTATGACAATGGAATCAAATCCAGGTTAGTGCCCTTTCACTTTGGATGACGCGTTCTTCCCTGCTGCCCATGGGAGGAAGAGATTCCTTGATTGTGTGTGGGTGAGGCTGCTGCTCATGGGGCCAAGAGACCACATGCAAGAGAGGTCCTATTTGACGCGCTCTCTCTGCTACCCATGGGGGGAGAGAAAAACCTTGAGGGTATGGGTGAGGCTGCTGTCCATGGGGCCAAGAGTCTGCATACCAGAAAGGACAATATCATGTCAGTTGTGAATAGGTGGATCCCCTAACCGGTCTATGTGGTAGTGTGGTATATTTGTGATAAGTTACCTTATGTTAGATATTATGGCTTTGGAAATTATATTGTTGGTGCTCACAGATTATAGTATATAGTTTCAAGGTATTTACTTTAAGAAACTATGTGTTTCATTATTAAATCATTCTTGTCATATTATTATTATTGAAGATGAAACTTGCATTTCTCCCACCCCCATTAATTATGCTACTTACTGGGCTCTGTCTCATTCCATTATTTTATAAACTTTTCAGAGTAGGCAACAATCTTTTGAGACAGCTTTTTGGTGGCTAATAGTAGTTAGACTAACTACTGATGGAGGCTGAACTTTTGTAATGGAGATATTAGATGATGTACATCTTAGAATAGGCTTGACTCATTCTTTTGTATATTATAGTGGTTGTGACTTTATTCCCACTTATGGGACAAGCTGATGATATGTAATTATTTATTCAGACATCTATTCTTTTGTGGCCAATGGTCCTTGTAATTATTGCTTAGAGCTCTGACTTATTTAGAAAGTATATAATAAATGGAATTATTATGATAATTCTTGATGTTGGTACTTGATATGATTTATGTGGGTTGGATTGTCAAAAAGGAAAAATCTACAGGTACCATTGGGATGTATTTCTCATACTTTGTACCCTTTTGGGTTTGGGGTATGACACCCACCCCTCTGTGAGAGGGGAAGGAGAATACTACCGAAATATGCAATAATAACCCCATATGAAAATATCTAAGTTTAACAAAGAAAACAATCTAATTCATCTATTTAATTCAAACAATTGATTTTTTTTCACTAAAATTTTCACCAAACTTGATCCAATGTTTTTTTTTTTTTTTTTTTTTTTTTTGAAAAATGTAAATCTTTGTAAAATAAAACTAATTTAGTCAAAATCTAATTCTTCTACTTAAACAACGCAACTAAAATAATTCATACAATTAATTTCATATTAAATATAAAGAACTAATTCATTAAACTACACAACATGCTTTAAGCATAAACAAAAATCACTAGCTAAGGGGAAATGTTACTTACCTATAATGGCTTTACCAAAATCACCAAAAATTCAAAATTATGGTACCTCAAGATTAACCTAATAAAATGAAATACAAAATTTAATTCACTAACCCCAAGCTTTAGCAATCAACCCAAATTTACACATATAATTTAAATTTGTCTCCTCAAAATACCTCAAATGAGAAAATACCAAAATCATGTTGCTTCTGGAATGATGGAATGACTACTTCAAAAATTTCACCTAATAATAGTACTATATGAAATTGCCCTTTAAAATGTTTCGGGACAAATAATGGAGCTAGTGAGCAATGCCTATAAGATGTACCTCCTCAAGTGCCAAATGTTTTATAAATTTCATTTCTTTCCCAACCATATGTAGTTCGCGAGTAAGGTTTCTCAAGAACCATTATTTTCTAGATTAATTTATTTTTTGTTTGTTTCTACAGCTCTTTTCATGAACCAAATTAGGTTTCTAGTCAATTTTTGAACTACACCTAAGATACTATACATAAGTTTTTCCCTAACCTTAGCATCCATAGTGACTATGAACAAGAATAAGCTAGGGAGTTTTGGGTGGGGGCGGGGGGGGGGGGGGACCGAGAAAACAATTAAAGAATATAATTATTTCTTTTTTGGAAGTTTAATTTAATTAAAACAATTAATTATGAGAATAATTACATAATTTCAAATTATGGAATTTATTATATAATTATTAGTCTCACCACAAGTGCTTTGCACATGCGTTGATGCTTTTGGGGGGGGGGGATAGTGTCATAATTTTTTATTCATCAAAATTTCAAGTTTACACATTTTCCTACTAATATTAAGCATTAAAGCATGACCTTGTTTTTCACAAAATTTCATTCTGTTTTTATCTCTTCTATTTCCATGTTCTTTCATTCTAGAACCTATCATCATAAACAAATAAACTGTAATAAATAAAGTAAATAATTACATTTTTTTACCTGAAATTCTATAGTTTACAATTACAAAATTACAAAAAGAATGCCAAAAAAATGAAAAAAAAAAAAAAAACCATTTACACATGTAATTCACTTAAATACAACAAATAATAACTTTTAAGGAGAATTGAAAGGGGAAAAGAGAGGGGGGGGGGGAAGAAAAGGAAAAACAAAAAAAACAAAAAAAAAGGGTAAGAAAACGGTGTCATCCCTTGAACCTTTTTCATTGTCTAACTTCGATCTCATTTGGTCCTTAGTTCCTTACATTTTCCCCCATAAAACCAGATATACAACAATCAAATAAATATAAATCATGAACAACAATCAAAATCATATAAGCAATTAAACAATAAAAAAGAAACAATACTAAGAGAATTAGGTTATGTTTGAACAGTTCTGGTTTTCTGTTTTCAAAAAAATGTTTTTGGGAATATAAAGAAAAAATAATTTTCTTGTATTTTTGAAATCAAAAACATGTTTGTTTAGTTAAAATTTAAAAAAAAAAAAGTTTTTGAAGAAAAAAATAGAAAAATACTAAAAATGTTGTTACTAGGATTTAAACTCTAACACTAACTCATTAAATGAGACAGATTCATTAAATTAAATGCATGTTTTCATTGACTTTTGAAAATTAGAATCTGAAAACGACCTTTTGCATGTTTTCAGTTTCCTTCACAAATTGAGTTTTGAGAATAGTTTTTGTATTCTATTTATTTTGGGTTGCCAAACAAGTTTTTGGTCTCAAAAATAGAAAATTGGTTTTGAAAACAGAAAATAAAGGGAAAAAATAGTTACCAAACATACCCTTACATTGTAGGAAAAGACTACTCATTCCTCTAAGAGAGAAAAGAGAGAGGTTTTTTCTTTATATAGATTAAACAAGAGGAAGAGATATACTTATTCATGTTTGCTTTTGGCAACTGAGTTGCCATTTAGAAGGGATAAGGAGAGGCATAAGTGCTTACTTTTAAGGGATATGGATAAGAGATTATCTTTGAATTAAAATAAATAGTTAGTTAAAAAATAGTGTATTCAAATAGTATAAACATGAGATTTTTTTTCATTAAAATAAAATAAAAGGATAAACGTGAGAGATAAGAAGGGAAAGTGGTGGTTTTATTTTTATTTTTGGATGGGAGAGGTATTTTATTAGGATGAGAAAAAAAAAACCCTAAATTTTAGGATAAATTTATAAATAGTTAGCTAAAAAAAACTAACGTGAGCTGTTTATTTTTCTATTTAAAAAAAATGAAGAAGTTGTATTATACTCGACTAACATGTGTGTGAGAGAGAGAAAGAGAGAGAAGGAAAAAAAAAATTGTTTGAGACTATCTAAAAAAAGCTGTTTTATTTTTTAAGACTTGAATTTGACAAAGAAACGTGGGGAGGGAGAAACGTGGATGGAAGAAACTTCTTTTTTAAATTTATTTAAAATTTAGGAATTTTTAAATTAGTAATTTTACATGATTAATCATATTGTTTAAACTTTTCAAACATATGAATTTGAAGATATTTTGGTACGCTAAATGGTGAAACCAATATAGGTGAATTATGTTATTAGTAGTAAAGATGTTTAAAATTTATTACTTTTAATTTATTTCTATAAAAAGCCTTATTGCAAAAAAAAAAAAAAAAAAAAAAATTGTTGCAATAAACACCTATTGCAATATAAAAAATTTGACACACACTATTGCAAGTATGTGGCAATAGGTTATCACAACAAAATTTTCTTTACAATAACATTTTGTTGCAATAAAGGATTTTTAATAATTTTTAAATTTAGGTTACTAAAAAAATAAATTGTTGCAATAAGTTATTAGAATATTACTTTTGTTGCAACCATGGTTTTGAATCCAAGACTAGACCGTACAGTCCAACCTGGTTAACCAGAAACCGTTCACTAAGATGATTTTTTTAACATCAAAAATTGGCTAATGTAAAAAAAGCAGCGGGTCGTGCGAACCTAGGTTGAACCTCTCGAACTTGAAAACCATGAGTGGTTGTATAAAATAGTAAAATATTAGTGAGCTCTAACAAAAATGTTAAGTATATTAATTTCATAGGTATATATAAGTCAATTTATCTATTTTCACTAATTTTATATATTTATTTATATTTTAAATAATTATTAAATTAGTTATGATGTCATTACGGTTTGACCTTGTTCCAACCTTAATAACCTTGAACCTCTCACTTTTTGTTCATTAAATGGTCCGAGTTTCAAAACCATGGTTGCAACATGTTGATCACACCGACATGCTAGCTGATAGAAAGTTGAGAGAGAAAGAGACAGTGAGATTTTGTTGATTATGGGAGATGATAGACTGAGAGTGGGGTTTTGAACTCTTGCTTTTGAGAGACTATGAGTGGAATTTTTGGCAAATGTGGGTAGGGAAAATTGGAAAAAAAAATTGAGCGGGAGGGAATTAGCATTGCAATATTGCTATTGCATCAAATTATTGAAAGTTATTGCAACTATATTTACACTAATGCAATAAATTAGTGTTTTTAAGTCCCTGTTGCAAAAAAAAAGAAAGAAGATAACACCTAAGACTAAGAGTAAATAAATCCCTACCACTAAATTTTCTTTTTGTTTCAATAGAGGTTTTCTTGTTGTAGTGAGTCATCTTGATCCACAACCTTATCACAAAGGGATCAACTTCTATCATCGTTTCACCCCTTTTTTTACTAGCATTCATGGCATGATGAGTCATTGTCTTTGCATCCATAGGTTAGACACTGTGGATTGTGACATATATGGTACACCTTACTGTTCCCGAGCAAGATACACGTAAATCAAATGGTGTGTGCACGTGTGTGATAAGACTCCTCTTTTTTGGGTTTAGTGTCATAATTTTCTATTCATAACCAAAATTTCTAAAACACTTTTCATATGGTTCATGCATCACAAAAGGTCATAAAATTACCAATTCATAATATATGTAGTTGAGAAAGTACGATACATAATATAATTCAATTGAGAAAGTAGTATATTAATTTTGTTCAAAGGCTTATCAAATTTGATAGGAAAATGCCTGACCATTGAGAAAATTTTAGCATATGAAGTAGAGGGTGAGAAAGAAGATAATGTTGAATAGAAATAAGATGAAAGATTGAAGAAGAATCTGAAGGAATATTATCGGGTAGAAATATTGTGGGTTTGCAGTTTGAGGGATTTAATGTTATTAGAATTTTTCTTTATGCATTCCACAATGCTGGGAAGGGGAAAGAGGAACAAACGAAAGGGGATTTTTTTTTTTCATGAAGTTGCAATTGGTTTTAGCGTGGGTTTTTTATTTTACTTTTTTTATGCCGTGGGGTATTTTTTATTTTAATAGGAATGTGTGGTTTTTTTTTTTAATAGAAGGTGGGGGAAAGTGCAAACAAATCTTGTTGGTGTAAGTGGAATGAGAGTTTTTTTGTTTTTTAGAAACATGTGAGAAGTCTGTATCTATCTAGAACTCTATTGGGAAGTTATACGAAGATTTATCAAGTAATTTTTTTTTGTTTCTGAATTTTTTTGAATTACGTGGTTTAGGATTTTTAGAAATGGGTGAAAAGTTTGTATCTCTCTAGGACTCTAGTGGGAAATTATTGGGAGATTTATCCGTTAGTTTTTTAATTTGTCTTTTTTATCATGTAGGTGTGTGTAGGATTGTTATTTTTAATTTTTGTTGATTTACAGTTTTAACCTCATTTTTTTGTGTTTTAGGAATAAGGATAGTAAAAACGGTAATAACAAATTTTCCGAATCCATATATAGAGAATAAAGAATTTGAGCCTTTAATCCTTCTAAAGGTAACATTTTTATTTTCGATATTCAATTATACTTTTCTTCATTATTTTCTTTTTTAAAATCATAATTTTCTGTTATAACTTTTTAACCAAAAAAAAAAGAAAAAGAAGAAGAAGAAGAAGATAGAATATGTTTTTTTTATTCAATTAAGTTTGACATATAAAAAAATATTTAAAGAAAACATAAAAAAGATTAAAAAAAAGAAGATAAAAAGATAAAGGCAATATTATTTCGCTTTGTCGAGGTCATATTATTTCTTTTGAAGAAGGTAAGGAGGATTGGGTCATCTTTAAGTACGAAAGATTGCCGATTATATGTTATTGGTGTGGTTGCTTAAATTATATCAACAAAGATTGTGAGAGGTGGACTGATAGTGAAGGGTCTCTAACTTTGGATGATCAAGAGTATGACCCTTGGATTCGTGCAGCTCTAGTGACAAAGTCCAAGAAGTCAATTATTCATGTCCCAGGTTTCTATGAGGCAAGAAAAAAGAAAGGTTCGAATGGTGGTCCTCAGGGTGTTGATGTAGCTCCTCTGGTGGGTGGGGGCGGTGATGGAGAGCCGTCGGTGGTTGAGGTTGTCAATATTGATTTGTCATCTGAGGCTCGTAGCCAAGATATGGAAATTGCTAATTTAGGGGGGGGAGTAAATGAGAATCTTTTTTCAAAATGAGACAACAAGTGCGAAATCTCCTCCAGATAAGGAAATAAATAACCGAGATTGTTACGGAGAATATTTGGAGACTAGAATTTTGGAGATTGATAAGGATTTACGAAGATTTGATGATTCTGAAGGAGTTATTTTCGATGAAAGTTTAAATTCAAAATCTGATGTCTCTTGTGACTCTACTTCTATACCTTCGACTGTGGCACGTGAATTAACTACCCCATCCTTAAGTGGTCACGATCCACCATTAGTTCTGAAGAATATTTCTTATACTCCTGGGCACGTGGAAAAAATTATTGATCCAGTCCCACGTCAATGGAAGAGGATCCCAAGATCGGACTCTGGGGAAGAGTTGGCGAGGGGTGGGACTTCAATTACAAAACATCACCATGATGAGGAGGATCATTACGAGTTATCGAAAAAGCAAAGGGTGGTTTCTTAGACCGATAAGGAAAATATCAATTTTATGGCAGAGTCTGGAGCACAGCCCCGCCGAAGCCTATGAATCTCTTATGCTGGAACTGTCGTGGGCTTGGGAACTTACAGACAGAACAAGAGCTCGCAGATTTGATATGAGTACAAGATCCCTCAACTGTTTTCTTAGCCGAAACATGGCTCGACAAAGCTAGGCTAAAAGTTCTTAAAGCTCGCTTTCAATTTTGATGGTATGCTGGATGTTTCAAGGGAGACTAGAGGAGGCGGGTTAGTGGTTTTTTGAAAGTCAGATTTTGATTTTTCTATGGATACTTTTTCACCTAATCACATTGATGCCATCGTCAATAAGGGTAAGGATGACAAGTGGAGGTTTATAAGTTTCTATGGGGAACCTAATACAAGTAATCACCATGTTTCATGGGCAACTCTCAGACGATTAAATTCCAAGCACTCGCTGTCATGGATTTGTGTGGGAGATCTTAACAAAATCACAAAAGCTCATGAAAAATTGGGAGGTAGACTAAAACCAAAGAGGCAGATGCAAGACTTCCGGGATGTGCTAGATGAATGTGGCTTTAAGGATCTAGGGTGCGTGGGAGAGAAATTTACATGGTGTAATGGGCATAGGGAAGGTTTTTCTGTTTGGGAGAGGCTTGATAGAGCTGTTGCTACAGCTGATTGGCTTGAAAAATTTCTTGCTACAAAAATCCTTCATTTGGAATGTGGAACATTTGATCATAAGCCATTGGTTATTTTACCAGAGGGCATTCCAAAGAAAAATAGGAAATCGTGGCATTTTGAACATACGTGGTTGGATGAAGAAGGTTGCTGGGACATAGTTGAATTAGCTTGAGGAGCAAATTTTCCAGGGGATCCGATGGGTAGAGTGCTGCAAAAAATCCATTACTGCCAGGTTAAACTGACTTGATGGAGCAGAGTAGCCTTCAGTAATGTAGTAAAGAATTTTGAAACAAAGAAGGACCAGCTTCACAAGGCCGAAATTGCTGCCATTAATAGGGATAGCATGGCTCGGGTGCGTAGATTGATGAGGGAGATCACGGTTTTGCTATTGAGAGAAGAAAGGATGTGGAAGCAGCGATCAAGAGCGTTATGGCTACATGAGGGAGATGGAAACACAAGGTATTTTCATAGTCAAGCCACCCGCAGATTTCAGCAAAACAAAATCCAGAAGTTGGACAATCCAAATGGTGAACTTGTTAAGGATGAGGAAGGTATTTCTAATATTCTTACCAACTATTATCAGGTTTGTTTACTACATCAAATCCCAGCAATATAGAAGTAGTGGTAGTCAATATTCTTGTGACTATCACGGAGGAGATGAATCTGTCACTAGAAGTAGTGTATACGAGGGAGGAAGTTGAGATCACCTTGAAGCAAATGGAGCCTTTAAAGGCACCTAGGCCGGATGGGTTGCCGCCATTATTTTTCCAACACTATTGGCAAGACATAGGAGATGAAGTATCTCAAGTTGTGCTAAATTGTTTAAACTCAAGTTATTTTCCTTCTTCCATAAATCATACAGATATTACGCTCATCCTGAAGGTAAAAAGCCCAACAAAAGTCTCTAAATATCGTCCTATTTCCTTATGTAATATCCTGTACAAACTTGTTTCCAAGGTTGTTGCAAACAGGTTAAAGAAAGTCTTGCCCCATCTTATATCAGAATCCCAAAGCGCTTTTCAGTCTAATAAAGACATCTTTGATAATATTCTGGTCGCCTTCGAAACTTTGCATTACATGAAAATTCAAATGTCCAAAAAAATGGGTTTCATGGCATTAAGTCGGATATGAGCAAAGCATATGATCGATTTGAGTGGATCTTTTTGCAGAGGACTATGGAAAAAATAGGCTTTTGTGAGAAGTGGATCTCGCTTATTATGGAGTGCATTAGTTCGGTTCGGTATCATATTCAATCTTGGTGAATGGGGAACCCAAAGGTGATATTCGACCATCCAGAGGAATTCGGCAAGGTGATCCGTTATTGCCATATATTTCTTTTATGCTTAGAGGGGCTAAATAGGATACTTCAAGGGGCGGCTACAAGGGATCAGATCTGAGGATTCTCCTTGTGCAAATTTGGTCCATGAGTTAGTCACCTATTCTTTGTCGACGATAGCTTATTATTGTGTAAAGCATTGATGGGTGATCTTCATTCAATTCAACATACACTGGCTCTCTATGAAAAAGCTTCAGGGCAACAAATAAATAGAGGCAAGACTACTATTTTTTTCAGCAAGGCGGTGACTGAGGAAAGGAAAAATGAAATCACAGCTTTCTTGGAAGTGCCAAAAGTGAAGGAATATGAGAACTATCTCGATCTACCATCTGTGGTTGGGAGAAATAAAAAAACAAGTTTGAACTATATTAAAAAGCGGGTGTGGAATAAACTCCAAGGATGGAAGGAAAAGCTATTGGCCCAAGCAAGTAGAGAAATTCTGCTTGGCTGTGGTGCAAGCTATTCCGACCTTTGCTATGGGGTGTTTTAAACTACCCATCGGTTTGTGTCATAAAATTGAAATGCTAATTTGAAAGTTTTGATGGGGTCAACGGGGTGAACAAAGAAAGATTCATTGGAGAAGTTGGGAAGTGCTATGTCAGCCGAAGAACCAAGGAGGTTTGGGATTTAAAGATCTGGTCATGTTCAATGAGGCCATGCTTTATAACGCTTATTAACTGATCAGTCCTCTTTATTTTATCGAGTTTTCAAAGTAAAATACTTCCCCTATGGGTTGATTTTTGAAGCAAAGATTTCATCTAGTTCATACGCTTAGTAGAGTATCATAAAAGCTAGGAGAGTGGTGGAATCAAGTTTACTATGGAGATTGAGTGATGATACAAGTATTAGAGTGTATAAAGATAACTGGGTACCAAGGAGTTTGCCTACAAAAATTATTTCCCCACGAGGGGAGGGGTTGGATGATTTTCGAGTCTCACAGGTCATTTATCCAAATTCAGGGAGGTGGGATTGCTCTCTGATTGATTGTTAGGACATATATGGGTATTGTTAGAGACATATGTTATGTATATTGGCTAATCCTTTGACAAAACACACTTTACTTGTAATTGGGTAGATCTAGGATGGGTTTAGTATTTCAAGGAACAAGAGTTCTAGTATTGAAACCATGCAAATCTATCCAAGAAACAAGTGAAGAAGTACTAATCATTAAAGCTCGACAGATACATATCCATCGAGATTTAATGAGGAAGCTCGACAACAGCTCGACAGAAGCAGTATCTGTCGAGGATTACAAAATTCAAATTTCCAGATCTGATTTCACGCATATCCAAGTGTATTTGTGTAGGGTTTCTTTTCTCACAACCCTAGACATATATAAGGATTATTTTAAGGGCCATCAAAGATGATGCAAAATGATGCAACTCAATGCAAATTGATTATGCATGCAAATTGTAACTGGAGACAGAATTTGCCCTAGTTCATCATATTCTTGTAGAAGCTGTTACATCTCTGCACCAAGGGTTTTGTAACCAAGGAGCTTCTTGATCTTCATCATTTGGATGAACTAAAGAACTTTGCATTGAACCTAGATAGAGCTTCTCAAGGAGCTTCTTAAGGAGCTTCTCAAGTTGGTGTGTTAGTCACATACTTGGATCCGTGCATCGATTGGTTAGTCACGTACTGGGAGCCGTGCATTGAAAGGAGAGATTGTCACTACATTACAAGTCCAATTGGGTATTGGGGTAAAGGTTCAACTGTAGGTTGGTATTAGGTACTGGGATTCCTTTTACTTGTAACCGCTTGTTTTGATAATAGTGGATTCTCGAGAGTGGTGACCTCAAATTCACCCAATGGGGTTTTACCTCAATGGTTTTCCCCATTCGTAAACAAATCACTCGTGTCAAATTTATTTCCGCTGCATTTAACTTAGTTGGTGATTTGTTTGTGCTACCACGCTCATTGCATGTAATTGAATCTAATTAATTCACTTGGTTAATTAATTGGTTAATTTTACCAAATGGATCAATACATTCTTGGCCTATCAAGTGGTATCAAAGCGGGCACACTCTAATTAGAGTTAATCTTTGCTGTGTGATCCATTGACCCCCGTTTGTCATGGATAGAGGACAGTCTCTCATTATACCTCCTTTATTTAATGGCACTAACTATGCATACTGGAAAGTATGCATGAGAGCTTTCTTGCAATCTTTAGATGAGAAGGTGTGGCAATCTATGGAGATTGGCTGGAATAAGCCAAAGGAAACGCCGGCTGATTGGGATGATGCCAAGATCAAAGCAACAAATTTAAACAGCAGAGCATTGAATGCTTTATTCAGTGCGGTCACCAATGAGGAGTTCAAGAAGATATCCTCCACTGAAACTACTAAGAAAGCATGGACTATCCTCCAGACAACCTATGAAGGAACTAAGGCTGTCAAGGATTCAAAACTTCAAAGGCTTACCACGAGCTTTGAGGAAATTAAGATAGAGGAGGATGAGTCGTTTGATGAGTTCTATGCCAAGCTAAAGGACATAGTCAACTCCGCCTTTAATCTTGGGGAAACAATTCCTGAACCCAAGGTTGTAAGAAAGGTACTTAGATCTCTGCTTGAGAGATTTCATGCCAAGATCACCGCCATTAAAGAATCAAAGGACATCGACAAAATTCTTTTGACAGAGCTGGTTAGCAACTTGCAAACCTATGAATTAGGTTTGAATAGAATCTGGAAGTCAAGCAAGAGTAAGAGCATGGCACTAAAGGCCAAAAGTAGTGATACCAATGAGTCTTCTAATGATGAAGATTCCAAGATGAAATCATATATCACTAGGCAATTCAAAAAGTTTATGAAGAATGCCAATGCAAAAGGATTCGACAAGGACCCAAAACAATCCAGTTCTTCACAATTCAAGAGCCAAGATAGAGGGAAAAAAGATGCTAAGAATAGCGATCAGTACACTGTTCCCTTCGGACCAAAGTGCTTCGAATGTCAAGGTTTTGGACATATGAAATAATAATGTCCAACATATCTCAAGACTATTGGAAAAAGCAAGGCCCTTGCTGCTACCTTGAGTGACATCGAGCCTAAGGATGATTCAGATGACAATGATGACGAGGGAATCTTGAATGCCTTCACTGCCACAGTGAATCCTACTGAGGGGATTGTTGAAGAGGTAGATGAAGAAGAGGACTTGGTGGAGTCTAAGTTTGAGAAAATGGATGAATAAGATGACATCCATACAGCCTATGCTAAGTTGTACAAGGTTTCTGAGAAGCATGAGAAACTTTATAGGTTAGCCACCAAAAAGCTAAGTGATGTGGAGCTAGATCAAGAGGAGCTCTCCACTAAGTTTGATGAAGCAAATCAAACCATTGGAGCTTTACAGTTCAAGAACAACTTCCTTGCTGAAAAGACAAAGAAGCTTGAAGCAGAACTGTCACAGGTTAGAACTCAATTGGAGAAGACTTCTAGTGCAAAGCTCGATGAGATGCTTAGTTTTCAAAAATCTGCTTCGGATAGAACCGATTTAGGGTATGATTTCTCTTCTCCTAATATTGCTTCTTCTAGTACTATTATGCTTGTCTCACCTACTAATAATGTTAATTCTGAGAACAATGAATATAAAACTGATATAGCTAGTGAGAATGTAGACAAGGGAAAATCTATTTTAGGTGCACCCTCTAAGCTTGAAAAGAAAGAGATTAGAAACCCTAGGACTAAGAAGGTTAATAACAAAAAGTCTCAACTGAAGAAGCCCCATCTCTGTCATCACTGTAGAACCACATTAGCTAACCATTCTGGATAGTTGACCACTCTCAAGAATCCTATATAGTACTATTTCTCCAATTCTTCCTTGATCTTGAAAGTCCATTCTGGCTTCATTCTTCTCAATTTCTGCTTGACCGGCCTCATGGTTGGATCTATTGGGATGCAGTGTTGTACTATATCTGTATCAATCTCAAGCATGTTTTTGTATGACCATGCAAAGACTTCCTTGAACTCTGTCAACAGTGCCACTAATGCTTCTTTCTCAGAAGTGGTCAAGGTATTGCCCACTTGTATCATTTTAGGTTCATCATCAGTTCCCAGGTTAATAGGTTGGGTTTCTTCTTTTATGGGTTCTAGGTGTCCATGTTTTAATTCCTTATTATTAAGAGTTTCTTTACCAATTTCAGAAATAAAAACATTCAAAGCCAACAAATAAGCAAAATCAGAAATCATATTAAAAGGAAAAGAGTTCTCAACAGACTCAATAAACTTAACTAAATCAGACTCGACTGGAAAATATCACAAAAAGACTTAACAGGAATAGAAATACTAGCAAAAATAGACTCAATAGGGACAGAAATAATGTTCTTGGCAGGAGTAACTGGCCCGGTGGTCTTGATCTTCTTGGAAAAAGTGACTGACTTGACAGTCTTGATCTTCCTTACGTAGTCCTCCATGGGGTGGGCGACTCCCTCACATGCCCAATTTTTCAACTCAGTCGTGGCTTCAACAATGGCAGGTGGCTCCAAATAAGTTCCTTCTTCCCTCAGCATCAGTACTGTAGAATCTTCATCCATATAATCTATAGCTTCTTCACTAACCTCTATGTCTGTAGGTTTGTCGGTCACAAAAGCATCCAGGCGTTCTATGCTATCCATACATTCATCAAACAGCTCGTGCTTGCCCCTGTTGCCCAAGTAGGTGTGTTGAGGAAGCTGCTCTGACTCACCCCCTTCCATCCTTTCATTGCCATGTTCAACATTCTCAAGTGTCATGATTCTGAGGCTGTGGACCATTAGTTTTTGGTCTAGAGCAGCCAACCTAGCATCTATATCATCCTCCTCTTCGGTATGTGGGGTTGATGAACTTGGTTTTGAATCATAATATGACCCCAATTTTGGAACCTCTCTTCCATGCTTGTCATATCTAGGACCAGACCTTGAACTGACATTAGTGATATCACTCTAATCTGAAAGATGCCCATAGGGGTATTCATCATATCTAGGACCAGACCTGTATTGGTCACTATTAATGTCACTCCACCTGTTATCTTCGGCATCATCTTCAATGTCTTCATAATAATAGTCCACATCATCATCATATTCTTCATAGAACAAATCTGCATCTTCATCTTCTCTATCACTAAGGGGTTCACCCCAATCATTGCCACTGTACGAGCTATCATAATCTTCGTTGTTATTGCTCTCACTATCGGTGCTGCTGTCATTATCATCATGTCCACTACCACTACTATTACTATCACTACTACTATCACTCTTGTCATCACTTCCATCCTCATCATCACTAAGGGCTACTCCCCCTTCCTCGTCTTCATCATTGGCTCTTAGTTCATAGGGCTTTTCAATGCATGCTGGCAAGCCTCCCAATATTCTTCTTCATCTATGTTGCAAATAGGATCTCCAATGAGTGTAATCATGGCATCAGGATCCATGTAATCAGCCCAATCTATAGGAACCTAAGTTGTATCTTCCTTCTTCAATTCTGGAGCCTTGTTGTTGCAATCAAGTAGTATTTCAAACCCAGGTATCATTGTCCTTGTCACAGGATCAAATCTCGGTTCAGGGAATCCCCAATAACGTTGACTTTCTCCAGCTTTGACAAACTTTTGGTTCAAGGTAGGAGTATATGGCTTTAGAGGTTCTGGAGGACAAGGAAGTCCTTTTGCTTTGGCTTTGGCTTGGGCCATCTTTCTCACGTCCATCTCTAACAAGTCATCATCACTGAGCTTATAGCCTAGCCCAAAAGGTGGTGTGGTAGTAGGAATCATCGGGACTTGAACAACAGGCTTCTTCATAGTTCTCCCTAAGTTCATCCCTAGAAGGTAGTTCATTCTCCTCATTATCGCTACCACATTGTTGTTACCATAAGGAGCAAAGCCCATCGGGATTTTCTCCACTTCTTGTTCTCTCCTTTCAAAGCCAAA
This sequence comes from Notholithocarpus densiflorus, assembly GCA_030021035.2. Classification (NCBI taxonomy): domain Eukaryota; kingdom Viridiplantae; phylum Streptophyta; class Magnoliopsida; order Fagales; family Fagaceae; genus Notholithocarpus; species Notholithocarpus densiflorus. The sequence goes on along the minus strand of JARYZH020011361.1, from coordinate 2,259,438 downwards.
CCTCTCAATCTCAAAGCCATCCAAGGTTAATGGCTCTTTCTCATAATCTATACCGAAAATAGGCTTAGGCACAGTCAAAGTATCCCCATATATGGTCACAATAGCTCCTTCATGTGGAAACCGAACCTTTTGGTATAGGGAAGAAGGTACGGCTTCTATGTCGTGGAACCACGGTCACCTAAGGAGCATATTGAAGCATGAGGCTATATTAAGGACTTGAAAATCCACTTTCTTGACCATCGGTCCTATAGTGAGCTCTAATATTATGGTTCCCAAGACCTCTCTTCTACTGTTGTCGTATGCTCTCATATACTGATCAATAGGCACAAAGTCTTCAATGCTTAGACCCAAGCAACTTGCAGTCTTCAAAGGACACACGTTCAAAGCACTTCCATCATCTATCAAAACCATTGGTATCCTCTTCCTCATGGCATCTACAGTGATATGCAACAAGTCGTTGTGGTGCTTCCCCTTCTTGGTCAGATCCTTGTCAGAATAGGAAATGGTGAGTTCCTTATTTATGGACCCAATCATAGCATTCAGATCTTGGGAAGTTATGGTCGTAGGGACTTGGATTTGGTTGAGAAGGTCTACTAGGTTTTGACGGTGTTTGTATGAGGCCATGAGTAAACCCCATAAGGATATGTTGGCTTGTGTCTTCTGTAGTTGCTTGAGGACTTCATCTTCTTCGGTAGGTGTTTGTTGGGTAGATTTATTCAAGGCTTCTACTGGGTTGTTGGTCTCCAAATGTGGGGGTTTGAAGTGTCTCCCCCCTCTCATGATATAGGCAATTTGGGTTGGGTCATTGGGATCAATGTCTTGGGGTTTGAAGTGTCTCCCCCCGTTTATGGATGTATGGTTATTTACTTAGGGTTTGAAGTGTCTCCCCCCATTTGTGGGTGTTTGGTTATTTACTTGGGGTTTGAAGTGTCTCCCCCCATATTTGGGTGTTGGGTGATTTGGTTGGGGTTTGAAGTATCTTGTAAGTCGAAGATGGGGTTGTGATGTTGCAGCAGTGGAGTTTCTTCTATGCTTAATGGCTTCAGTACTGTAATAGGAGTGACAGGATTGGAACTTGAGCTACTGGCTTGAGTGTCGAGCTTAGGTTCTCTTTGTAATCTCCCTTCATATCTTGAACAAATTCTCCCCTAATGATAGGCTTGGTCGGGTTAATCAAAGCTAAGACCCCATCCACATCAATCAATCAACCAAATAAACACACACAACATGCAATGCAATTTTAACCAGGACCAACCTAAGGGTAGGTTCTAAGTCATTATGTTGTAAGGTGGGTTTGTTGTTTTATTGTTTCCCATAGCTAAGACGTTACACCTCCCAACTTGTAATGTAATGAACATTGCGTTGGTCCGAACGGCATGGTTTGTCATTTACAATCAACAGGAAATGATCCAGTGACTTTAGGCTATGAGTTGGTGAGTTCACCACTGGGTACCCGAATCTAATAAAGACCGGTGATCCATGGTTACTACCACCACAAGTTGTTGAAAAGGGGTGCATACATTGTTGTTTGGATGGCACACACTATGTCAGTTAGAGAAAGCTTTTAACAAACAATACAAACACCAAAATATCATACAACATCTCAACAAACATAAATAAACAAACAAGCAACAATATTATACAAGACCACGCAAAAACAAGGGTACACATTTGGTCACTTAAGTCTAATACGAAGCTTAGCCCTCGACATCCCCAGCAGAGTTGCCACTGTGAGAGACCGTCAAAATTGGGGTGCCTCTCAAAAAAGATATTTAGGTACTTTTTAGGGTACCTCTCTTTTTGGGAAAGTGGTGTGGAGTCACCACTTATTTTTTATACAAAAAAATAAGAAAAAACTAAATATAAAAGTACATGACTAAATAATTCCTTTCATTGATTGAATAAAAATACATCTTACAATTTACCAAATAATTACATGGCTTTTTGTCCTAGTTACATTCTACCCAAAATTAAAATTAAAACAAAGCTTAGATCTACCTATCCAAAGATCTAAATTCGGATGCTAGGTTACGGAATGAGAATGTGTTAGGCACCCATTTCGCCCAGACAAAGTCTGGTCTTTTAGACTCTTATGACCTATGTACCCCTTATATACATGCTATGAATGATATGTTGAACATGTGAAACAAAAATTAAATCACATAATTTATTTATGAATTCATCCTCTTCTTTGTTAAAAAAATTCAGATCTATTTTAGTGAGTAAAAAAAATTGAATTGGGTTTAGAAAAATCAGATCTGTTTTTGATGTGTAGAAAAAATAGTTTTTGGAGAGAAAATTCAGATTTGTTTTTATTTAAAACAAAGTCTTTTGGTTTTAAAAAATCAGATATGTTCTTGAGAACTCAGAAAAAATGGTTTTTGATTTGTAAAGGATCAGATCTGTTTTTAAGAACTTAGAAAAAGAAAAAGATTTTTTTAGAAGAGGGTTTCATTCATGAAATAAATTTATGGTACACATATTAAACAAAACAAACACAATAACCACAATCATGCATGATCTTTTCCTTTGTTTCAAAATCCACATATGTAAAAAAATAAATTTTAGATCTGTATCTAAGGAAGATACAAATCAGTTTTTGTGGTAAAAAAGAATTAGATTTGCATCTAATGAAGATGCAAACCAAGTTTTATTTGAGAAAAATTCAGATCTGCATCTAATGAAGATGCAGATCCATTTTATTTTAAAGAAAAATCCATATCTACATCTAAGGAAGTTGTAGATCCGTTTTATTCGAAGAAAAATTCAGATCTACATCTAATGAAGATGTAGATCCGTTTTATATTAAGAAAAAAGTTAGATCTACATCTAAGGAAGATGCAAATCCGTTTTATTTTAAGAAAAAATTTAGATCTACATCTAAGGAAGATGCAGATCTGTTTTATTTTGAAGAAAAATTCAGATCTACATCTAAGGAAGACGTAGATCCGTTTTATTTGAAGAAAAATTCAGATCTACATCTAGTGAAGATGTAGATCTGTTTTATTTTAAGAAAAAATTTAGATCTACATCTAAGGAAGATGCATGTTAGGACATATGTGAATCATTTTAGGAACATATGTAAATGTAGAATTGGCTAATCCTTTGACAAAACGCACTTTATTTGTAATTTGGTAGATCTAGGATGTGTTTAATACTTCAAGGAACAAGGTTTCAAGTTCAAGTGTTAAAGCCATGCAAGTCTGTCCAAGAATCAAGTGAAGAAGTGCTGGATTTTAAAGCTCGACAGCTAGTATCTATCGAGGTTTAAAAAGCTATTTAAGCCCGATGCTCGACAGCTGCATGATAGATAGGGTATCTGTCGAGGTTTATGAAAATCAGTTTTTCAGATCTGATTTCACTCCAATCCGTGAATAGATGTTTGGGCTTTCTTTTCTTATAACTCTAAACATATATAAGGATTGTTTTAAGGGCCGTCACAGCTGATGCAACTCAATGCAAAAGTTTTTCACAAGCATATTGTGAACCGGAGACATATGCCCTAGTTCATCTTTCTTTTCAAAAAGATGCTGTGTTTGTACACCGTAGGGTTTTGTAACCAATGAGCTTCTTGATCTTCATCGTGTGATGAACTGAAAAACTTTGCAGCCAACATCCTTCTCAAGTTGGTGAGTAAGCCGCGTACTGGGATCCGCGCATCGAATTGGTTAGTCACGTACTGGGAGCCGTGCATTGAAATGAAAGATTGTCACTACAGAACAAGTCCAATTAGGTATTGGGGTAAGGGTTCAACTGTAGGTTGGTATAAGGTATTGGAATTCCTTTACTTGTAACCGCTTGTTGTGATAATAGTTAATTCTCGGGAGTGGTGACCTTAAAATCACCCGATGGGGTTTTTGCAGTGTAAGTTTTCCCCATTTGTAAACAAATCACCGTGCCAATTTATTTTCCGTTGCATATTTACTTAGTTGGTGATTTGTTTGTGCTACCACGCGTATTGCATGCTAATTGAATTAATTAATTAACTTGGCTAATTAATTGGTTAATTCATCACAAGGGGTCAATACATTCTTGGCCTATCAATGCAGATCTGTTTCATTTTGAAGAAAGTTTCAGATCTACATCTAAGGAAGATGTAGATCCATTTTATTTGAAGAAAAATCTAGATCTACATCTAATGAAGATGTAGATCCGTTTTATATTAAGATAGAGAATTGTTTACATGCAGACTTTTGAAAATAATCAAGAGATCGTAGCAATAAAAAAAATCAAGAACATGTTTTCACAAACTAAATTAACAAATCATGATATGAATATTCTAAACTGAAAGAAATATACAAACATGCATCATCGTGATAAGAGAAACATGAGAAAAAGGGTTAAGAAAACAACCTCTTGCATGAGCACTCTTCTACTTGAGAGGATATTTTAGAGTTCAAAGAAATTTATGCAATTATCTTTGAAACCTAAAAACCCTAACTTCAACAGAAAATATTAGAGAGGGGATCAGAAAATATGAGCAATTTGAGAGCCTAAAAGAGTGTGCCTCCTAGAGCGTAAAAAGTGTGCTGAATTATGAGATTCAGTCTCTATTTATAGAGATTGGAAAATTCTAAAAAATAGCTCAGACAATTAGGATGCGAATCAGGACGTGTCCTTCTGCAAAAAAGTTAAAAAGGGTGTGCCTTATCGTCACCCGAAGGAAATTGGGCCAAAGCCCAAAAGAGTGCCATTCGGCACTTTTAAAGTGCCGTTCAGCACTCCAAAAGTGTCGAATGGTACTCTTGGGCACTGAACGTACTTTCGTGTTCGGGTGCGTTTTGGACTCCCTTTTTAGGTTTTCTTGAGCCGGTCCTTGCACCTAGACATGTTTTCACCTGTATTCTAAGATTTTTCATCTATTTTCTGGATAATACAGGTCTTTTCAGGAGTAATTATCTTGTAGATAAATACCCTAGAATAAATCTTGATAAAGTTCAGATTATCCACAATTTTATTGTTATCCAAGTATCCCTTTTATTTCTATGCAAGCAATCCGATTTTAACCATTAATTATCAACCAATTACAAAATTATTTAATTAATTTTAATTATTTAACCAATCAAAATTAATTTAAATTAATCATGCGTGGTCGCCTCTACCAAGACACAATGCATGCTAATGGTGCAAACTTGATCATGCGATATCTTTCAATCCAATAGTCCGATTTGGAAACTGGACATACCGTCGCGACCATTAGAATCTCAAGATCATTTTTATGATATTCAATGAATGAATTGATGTATGTAATGCAAGAACAAATTGATGCATGTAATGCAATCATGATTTCTGGGGTATATGGATGGTCATTTCAGCCATCTTCCATGATTAAATCATGGGTGCAAAATCGAGTGTCTACAATGCCTTGCTTTGTTTAACATGTTTTTGTTTGTTTATTTTCAGTTTTTGCTTTATTTTTTTTTTCATAAAAAAATTGAAAAATAAGAAAAATACAAAAACAGTGTGTGTTTTCTGTACATTAATACTTGTGTACCTTGGATAGCCATTGAAACAAAGTTTTCTAAACTTTGTATCTTTTGTAGCTTAGATGAGCATCTCAATGCACAACTAAGCAAGTGAGCTTTGTGGCTCGTATTTGTGATGAGTACGATTAAGTAATCTCTTGTACTTAACACTCATATCACTCTTTTTGATAGGAAAGACTAAAAAATCCTAAGAGAAATGTAATTGGGTATTTCTATGTGCTTCAGTATAGCAAAATTGTGATGGATTTGACTTAATATAATTGGGTATTTCTTTTCTCTCTCTTATATGCCCATGCATGATATGCTCAAAAGAAAAATATACAAAGAAAATTAAAAGAAAAAAGAATCAAAATGCTTTAAATATGTTTGCAAGCATGTTTCTTAGAGATGTGGGAGTTATAGGATGTACCTCAAAGGTGATAGTCTCCATCAAGCAATTATGATTGTGTGTGAGTTAAATTGATTTTCTCATATCTCAAATCGTCATAATATGAGACATTCATGCACTCTTGCGATGTTTTCACACACAACACGCATATTCTTCGCTACTTTTGATACATGTGCAGGTACAATGTGATTTGGCTATCACAAGGGATACATGTGTTAATGTGCTCTCACGAAACTATCTTAGCTTGTTTTTGAAATATAAAATTGGTTAGACTTATTGTGTGTGTGTGTGTGTGTGTGTGTTTTGGATCATGAATGCTTTGCTTTTTCTTGTTAAGAGATGTTTTTGAGAGCTTAACATGTTGATTGGATCTATGTTTGAGTAGCTTGCTTGATTGCATTCATCTCTATGTGTTTTTCCTCTCTTTGAAAAACTGCTTTTTATTAAGCTTGACAACTTCTTGACAGATCCTCGATAGATTCTTTCTATCGAGCCCTTTGGACTTCTTTTCTTGATAGATCTTATCGCGTCTTCGATCCATCGAGCTATCTGGAATTTGTCTCGATAGCTTCTTGATCCATCGAGAAAGTTTCTGTCTGGCCAATAGATTCTCGACAAAATCTCGATCCATCGAGGTGTTTTTGCCATCGACAGATTCTCGACAACACCTCGACAGATTCACATCTGTCGAGATTCAGTGCTTGACAGATCTCGATAACTTCACGAACCATCGAGCTGCGATTTCTACAAATACCTTCAGTGCGAAATCAAATTCACTTTTTCACTTCTCTCTCAATAGATTTCTTTCTCTCTTCCTCCAAACACCTTTCCCTCACTCCAAAGATCTTACCCACTAGGATTTCGGCCTAGATCTTGCATTTCTCCTCTGGTAAAGGTCCTTAATCCTTCTTTTATCATGCATTTCACGCATTAGACCTAAGTTTTTGGGTTTTCTTTGAAATTTTTGGGGGTTTTGAAATTTTTTGAGATTTTTGTGAAAGTTTTGGGTTGGGTGTTGCTTATTTGATGCTATATGATCCTGCATTGCATCCCATTAGCATTTTCACAATGTTTCATGCATTTAGATTTGTGTTTGATTGTTGAAAATTGTGTGTTGCTAGGTTTGAATTGGGTTGAACCCATGATGCAATTTCATTTAGCATGTCACATGTTCATGCATTTTTCATGCATACGTACCATCTCTTTTCTTTTTATCTGTTCTAGGTTGTGATTGTGTTTCTTCTCTCTCTCTCTCTCTCACTCATAGACTATGCATGACACCTAAGCACAAATCTACTCAAGTCTAGAACCCTCTTTGTTCCGGATCATATTATTCTTCTGATCTTCCCCCTACTCAAGTTCGGTTCTGTGATGAAAAGGCCCATCAGGACTTCTTGGAGAACTTTTCTAAACGTGGCATTCATCCAGAACGCTATGTAATTCTGTCATATTTTGCAGACACTCCTCTACCTAATTTCATTTACAATCAGGGATGGGAATCTCTCTGTGAGATACCTTTGAGGTGTCCCATCATGATCATACAAGAGTTTTACTCCAATATGCATGGTATCGATACCTCTATACCTCAATTTGCTACGTATATCCGAGGTACACATATCTTAGTCACTCTGAATCTTGTATCTGAGATACTACACATTCCGCGGGTAGCGCATCCTGACTACCCCGCTTGTCAGCATCTGAGGACTATGTCCAAAGATGAGGTTCTGTCTCTCTTCTGTGAGACACCATCCATATGGGGTGAGCGCCAAAACAACCCATGCTCAAGCTTTGCAAAAGGTCCGAGATTCCTAAACATGGTGATGACATTTGTTCTCCATCCACTGTCTCACTATAACTCCATTACTGAGCCTCGTGCTCTATTTTTTCTGTCCCTCTTAGAGGATCTTTCTATAGACTTTCCTTCTCACTTTATCACTTCTATCATAGATGTCTATAAGGATTCAACGACTTGTGATAAGCCCATCTTTCCTTCCACTATCACGCGAATCCTTCGCCATCTTTCTATCCCTATTCCTGATTCTCCTCTCTATACCGTTATGGGTGCCATCAGCGCATCTTCTGTTTGGTAGAGCGAGGCCCAACTTCGACCGAAGCGGCCACGGACCGAGACTATGAATCCTCCAGCTTCCTCCACTCCTTCCACCTCCACTCCTTTTTTATCAGTGGGTGGTGTGACTCTTGAGACAGTCATGGCGCAGCTTCAGCGCATAGATGCTTGCCTTGATACTCTCACTACCGAGTTGTATTAGGTAAACACAAATGTCGGTCGTATCGCACGACAACAGGCTTGCCTGGGTGGCTTCGTTGCTTCTCCTTCTCCTTCTCTCGAGGCTTTTGAGGATGATAATGATGATGACAAGGATGAGGATGCTAGCTCTTCCAGTGATGAGGAGATGACGACCTCTTAGTGACTTACCCTTTGTCATTCGTGACAAAAAGGAGTAGATTTTAGGATGATGAGAGTAATCATGTATTTAGGAGGAGAGTTAGCATAGGACATTTTTTATAACGGGAGTGTTTAAATTTTTGAGGGATGTAGTGAGGATTTTATGTACTTTTCTTTTCTTTCTTTATAGTTACATTATCCTCTTGTACACGGGTCTTGTGACCATTTATTGATAACATGATTTAATCAAGGAGAATGACTTGAATGACCATCCACATACCCCAAAAAATCATGATTGCATTACATGCATCAATTTTTTCTTTCATTACATGCATCAATTTGTTCTTGCATTACATGCACCAATTCATTCATTGCATACCATAAAAATGATCTTAAGGATCTAACGGTCGCAATGGTGTGTCCGGTTTCTAAATCGGACCATCGGAGTGAAAGATATCACATGATCAAGTTTGCACGATCAACATGCATTGTGTCTAAGTAGAGTCGATCACATGATTAATTTAAATTTATTCTGATTGGTTAAAAAATTAAAATTAATTAAATAATTTTGTGATTGTTTGATAATTAATGTCTAAAATAGGGATGCATGCATAGGAATAAAAGGGATGATTGGATAATAATAAAATTGTGGATAATCTGAACTTTATCAAGATTTATTTTAGGGTATTTATCTACAAGATAATTGTCCTTAAAAAGCCTGAATTATCCAAAAAAGAGATAAAAATTCATGGACTAAGGATGAAAAAACGTCTAGGTGCAAGGACCGGATCAAAAAAATCCTAGAATGAGAGTCCAAACGACACCCGAACATGAAAGAGCATTCAGCATCCAAGAGTACCATTCGGCACTTTTGGAGTGTCAAACGGCACTTTAAAAGTGCTGAATTGGCCTCTTTTGGGCTTTGACCCAACACTCTTCGGGTAACGATGAGGCACACCATTTTTGATCTTGTCGCAAAAAGATGAGTCTCGATTCGCATTCTACACTTCGGGCTATTTTTTAGAGTTTTCCAGCCCCTATAAATAGAGGCTGGGTCTTATAATTCAGCACCTTTTTTTCTACGCTCTGAAAGGCATACGTTTTGAGACTCTCAAATTGCTGATATTTACTGATCCTCTCTGATATTTGCTACTTAAATTAGGGTTTTTAGGTTTCAAAGATAACTGAATAAGTTTCTTTGAACCCTAAAACATCCTCTCAAGAATAAGGAGTGCTCATGCAAGAGGTTGTTTTCAATCACCCTATTCTTTTTTATGCTTATTGTTTATGATGATGCATGTTTTTATCCATAACATGATTTATTAATTGTTGTTTTGTTTAAAGCATGATCTTGAATTTCTTATGTATAATTGTTTCAATCTCTTTTTTAATTTCAATTATCTGCATATAACCAATTATTTTTCTTGAAATCAAAAACAGATCTGCATCTTTCTTAGATGTAGATCTGAGTTTTTCTTAATCAAAAACGGATTTGCATCTTTCTTAGATGAAGATCTAAATTTTTCTTAATCAAAAAGGGATCTGCATCTCAGATGTAGATCTAAATTTTTCTTAAATAAAAAAAAGAATCTGCATCTTTATTAGATGCAGATCTGAATTTTTCTCAATCAAAAAACTGATTTGTATCTTTCTTAGACACAGATATGATTTCTCTTTAACATATGCAAATTTTGAAATAAAGAAAAAGATTAAACATGATTGTGGTTGTGTTTGTTTTATTTAATTCATGTCGCATAAATTTATGTTGTGAGTGAAACTCTCTTCTTAAACCAAGATTTCCATATTTTTTTAAAAACACAAAAAAAAAAACATATCTGATTTTTCTGTTATCAAAAAACCATTTTTCTTTATTATCACAAAATAGATCTGATCTTTTACAAACCAAAAAAACCTTTTTTTTTTTAGTTCTTAAAAACATATCTGATATTTTTTAAATCAAAAGACTTTATTTTATGTAATAAACACATATCTGAATTTTTTATCTCCAAAACCACTTTTTTCTACATACTACAAAACAGATCTAGTATTTTGACAAATCAAAATCAAATTTTTTTTAACAACCAAAACAGATCTAATTGTTTTTCAAAAAGAAGAGACTTCATTCATAAATAAATTTGTGTGATTTAATTTTTGTTTCACATGTTCAACATATCATTCATGACATGCATAAAAAGGTACATAGGTCACAAAAGTCTAGAAGACCAGACTCTATCTGGGCGAAATGGGTGCCTAACACCTTCCCATTCCGTAACCTAGCCTCCAAATTTAGGTCTTTGGATAAGTAGATCTAAGCCTCGTCTTTATTTTTATTTGGGTACAATGTAACTAGGACAAAAAGCCATGTAATTATTTGGCAGTTTGTAACTAGGACCTAAAGCCATGTAATATTTCAATTTTTCAAATATGTAATTTTTTTATTCAATCAATGAAGAGAACAATTTAGTCATGTATCTATTTTTTTTCTTTTTTCTTTTTTGTATAAAAAATAAGTGGCAACTCCATACCACTTACCCAAAAAGAGAGGTGCCCTAAAAAAGCACTCCAAAAATCTCTTTTTTTTTTTTAGGCACTTCTAAGGTCTCTCACAGTGGCGACTCCACTAGGGATGTTGAGGGCTAAGTTTCATATTAGACTTAAGTGAACAAATTTGTACCTCTGTTTTGCATGGTCTTGCATGATATTGTTGTTTGTTTGTTTGTTTATGTTTGATGGGATGTTGTATAATATTTTAGGTGTATGAAATTTGTTGTTTGAATTGTTTGTTAAAATCTTTCCCTAACTGTCATAGTGTGTGACATCCAAACAACAATGTATGCACCCCTTTTCAACAATTTTGTGGTGGTAGTAACCATGGATCACCGGTCTTCATTAGATTCAGGTACCCAGTGGCGAACTCGCCAACGCATAGCCCAAAGTCACTAGATCATTTCCTGTTGATTATAAAGGATAGATCATGTCGTTCGGACCAACCCAATGTTCATTATATTACAAGTTGGGAGGTGTAACGTTCTAGCTATAGGAAACAATGAAACAACAAACCCACCCTACAACGTAATGAATTAGAACCTATCCTTAGGTCGGTCCCGGTTAAAATTGCATTGCATGTTATGTGTGTTTGTTTTAGTTGATTGATGGATGTGGATGGGGTCTTAGCTTTGATTAACCCGACCAAGCCTGTCATTAGGGGAGAATTTGGTCAAGATCTAAAGGAAGGCTACAAAGAGAACCTAAGCCCGACACTCAAGCTAGTAGTTCCAGTTCCAAGCTCGTTACTCCCATCATAATACCGAAGCCTTCGAGCATGGAAGAAACTCCACTGCTGCAACATCTCAACCCCATCTTCGACTTCCAAGACAGTTCAAGCCACAAGAAGTTTGAAGCTCCCTACACTATGGTAGAAGAGGGTAAACACCCGAACATAGAGGAACCCATGCACACCCAAGAGCTACTCAACACTATGGTAGCTAGAAAGATTCAGCTGAGGGAAGACATGAACTATATAATGCAACAATTTCAGAATTCGAAGAACAATCAAGAGGGGGACAAGACTGATCATGATCCATCAGTCGAAGATAATGAGAAGAAGATCAATGAGGGGATGAATAAAATGGAGGATATGATTGGAAGAGCCCATAAGATGGAGGAACTTATGGACTATGATACCCTCTCACTTTTCCCTAATGCGAGGCTGCCACCCAAGTTCAAGATGCCAACCTTGGACAAGTTTGATGGGACTGGCTGCCCAAAGTCCCATCTGAAGATGTATATAAGGGCTATGCAACCCTTAGGCAGGACCGAGAAAGTACTTGCTCAGATGTTCCAAAACACAATGATCGAAGCCGCTCTTAGGTGATTCCTCAACTTGGATGATGCAAGAGCAAGAAGTTGGGAGGACATCTGTCGAGAGTTTCACAAGCAATACAAGTACAATATGGAAGTGGTCGTCACAAGAAGAGACCTTGAGACTACCAAGCAAGAGCTGAGAGAATCATTCTCTACTTTCATTACCAAGTGGAGAGCCAAGGCCACACAGATGATGAATAGGCCGAGTAAGGAAGAACAATTAGTCATGGTTGTAAAGAACTTATTACCTGTATACTACAAGTATTTGTTTGCACAATATTTTCCCAATTTTAAGGCTTTAATTTCTTTTGGAACCTAAATTGAGGATGCTATAAACAATGGAACTATAAAGACTGATGACCCACTAAGGTTTAAAAAGAATTTAGGATCTAATTCTAAGGCTGCAGAATTTTTCAACATCTATAAAAATGATCCTTATCAATTGATTGCACCCATTGCACCCATGCAACTACCACAAGGGCCTAGACCTAAGAGAGAATTTCATGAGTTGTACATGCCCATAAGCCAAGTGTATGACAAGCTAAAAGCCAAAGGGTTACTGAAGCCTTTAGACCCAAGACCAATTCCAAACCCCTTGCCCTCAAGGTTTAAAGCAGATAAAAGATGTGCTTACCACCAAGGCCTTGGTCATGAAACTGACCATTGTTTCACCCTCCGTCATGCAATTCAAGACCTAATAGATAACAAGGTGATTGCGCCACCTACAAGGCCTAGCATCACTAACAACCCCTTGCCTAATCTCGATTTTAGGAAAGGACCAAGGATTAATTGCTTGATGACTTAAGAAGAAAATAAGGAAAACCCATCTAACTTGATCTATGACCTACCCGAATGCTTCACAATAACATGGGAAGAATTAATGGATAGGACATCTACCACCACCATAGGATATGACATATGGAATGAGATACCAGAACCTAAGGACAACCAAATATCCACAAATGGGGGGAGACACTTTAAACCCCAAGTAAATAGCCAAACACCTACGAATGAGGGGAGACACTTTAAACCCCAAGTAAACAACCAAACGCCCACAAATGGGGGAAGACACTTCAAACCCCAAGAAAATAACCAAACACCTACGAATGGGGGGAGACACTTCAAACCCCAAAACACTGATCCCAATGATCCAACCAAAATTGCCCACATCACAAGGGGGGAGACACTTCAAACCCCCCACATTTAGATCTACCCAACAAACACCTGCCGAAGAAGATGAAGTTCTCAAGCAACTACAGAAGACATAAGCCAACATATCCTTATGGGGTTTACTCATGGCCTCATACAAACACCGACAAAACTTGGTAGACCTGCTCAACCAAATCCAAGTTCCTACAACCAAAACCTCTCAGGATTTAAATGCTATGATTGGGTCCATCAATAGGGAACTCACTATTTCCTATTCTGACAAGGATCTGACCAAGAAGGGGAATCATCACAATGACCTGTTGCATATCATTGTAGATGCTATGGGGAAGAGGATACTGGTGGTTTTGATAGATGATGGAAGTGCTCTAAATGTGTGTCCTTTGAAGACTGCAACCTGCCTGGGCCTCAACATTGAAGACTTTATGCCTACTAATCAACATGTGACGGCATACAACAACAATAGAAGAGAGGTCTTGGGAACCATAACATTGGAGCTTACCATTGGACCAATGGTCAAGAAGGTGGATTTTCAAGTCCTTAATATAGCCTCATGCTTTAATATGCTCCTTGGGCAACCCTGGATCCATGACACAGAGGCCGTACCTTCTTCTCTATATCAAAAGGATCGGTTTCCATATGAAGGAGCTATTGTGACTATCTATAAGGACACTTTGACTGTGCCTAAACCTGTTTATGGTATTGATTCTGAGAAAAAGCCATTGACCTTGGATGGCTTTGAGATCGAAAGGCCTAGTTTTGAAAAGAGAGAAGGAGAAGTGGAGAAGATCCTAATGGACTTTGCTCCTTATGGTAACAACAATGTGGTGACAATGATGAGAAGAATGAACTACCTCCCAGGGGTGAATCTGGGGAGAACTGTGAAGAAGCCAACTGTTCAAGACCTGGTGATTCTTATTGCCACACCACCTTTCGGGCTAGGCTATAAGCCCACTGATAATGATTTGCTAGAGATGGAAGTGAGAAAGATGGCTCGAGCCAAAGCCAAAGCAAAGTGATTTCCTTGTCCTTCAGAACCTTTGAAACCTTACACTCCTACATTGAATGGGAAGTTTGTAAAAGCTGGTGAAAGTCAACGTTATTGGGGATTCCCTGAACCGAGATTTGATCCTATGATAAAGACAATGGTACCTGGATTCAAGATACTACTTGATTACCATAATAAGGGGTCAGAATTGAAGAAAGACGACACCACTTAGGTTCCTACTGATTGGGCTGATTACATGGATCCTGATACCATGACTACACTTCTCGGAGATCCTATTTGCAACACAGAAGAGGAAGAATACTGGGAGGCTTGCCAGCATGCATTAAAGAGCCCATATAAACTAAGAGCTAATGATGAAGATGAAGAAAGGGGAGCAACCCCTAGTGATGAGGAGGATGTGAGTGATGACAAGAGCGATAGTAGTAGTGACAGCAACAACAATGATAATGGACATGATGATGATGACAGCAGCACCGATAGTGATGACAACAGCAGCAGAAATTATGATTGCCCGTACAGTGGTAGTGATTGGGGTGAACCCCCTAATGATAAAGAAGATGCAAATGCAGACCTATTCTATGAGGAATATGACAGTGATATGGACTATTATAATAAAGACATTGAAGACGATGCAAAAGCTAATAGATGGAGCGACACTGATAGTGATCAATACAGACTGATAAATGTGTTGGAGAATGCAAGGGAAAAGAATGCACAAGCCAATTAAATGTACCATAATGAATATCCCTATGGACACCTTTCAGATTGGAGCAACATCACTAATGTTAGCTCAAGGTCTGGCCCTAAGTATGATAAGCATGGAAGAGAAGTTCTAGATTGGGGTCGTACTATGATTCAAAACTAAGTTCACCAAACCCATATGCTGAAGGGGAAGATGACTTAGACGCAAAGTTGGCCACTCTAGACCAAAAACTGATGGTCCACAGTCTCAGAATCATGACACTTGAGAATGCTAAACATAGTGGCGAGAAGAAAGAAGGAGGTGAGCCAGAGCATCCCTTTCAACTCACTGATTTGGGCAACAAAGGCAAGCATGACCTATTTGATGAATGGATTTATAGCATAAAGCGCTTGGATGCTTTTGTGACCGACAAACCCACAAACATAGAGGTTGAAGAAGAAGCTACAGATTATATGGATATAAATCCCACAGTACTGATGCTAAAGGAAGAAAGAGCTTACTGGGAGCCACCTGCCATCGTGGAAGCCAAGACCAAGTTGAATAATTGGGCATGAGAGGGAGCCGCCCACCCCATGGAGGACTCTATGAGGAAGATCAGGACCGTCAAGTTAGTCACTTTTGCTAAGAGGATCAAGACCGATGTGCTAGTTGCCCCTGCCAAGAACATTGTTTTTGTTCCTATTGAGTCTAGTTTTACTAATATTGTTGTTCCTGTTAAGTCTATCATTGATAGTTTGCCGGTTGAGTTTGTAAAGTCTGTTAAAAACTCCTTTCCTTTTAATATGATTTCTAATTCTACTTACTTGCTAGCTTTGAATGTTTTTATTTCTGAAATTGGTAAAGAAACTATTAATAATAAGGAATTAAAACATGGATACCTAGAACCCCTAAAAGAAGAAACTCAACCTATTAACCTGGGAACTGGTGATGATCCCAAAATGATCCAAGTGGGCAATACCCTAACCACTTCAAAGAAAGATGCATTAGTGGCACTGTTGACGGAGTACAAAGAGGTTTTTGCCTGGTCATATGAAGACATGCCTGGGATTAATACCGATATAGTACAGCATTGCATTCCAACAGATCTAACCATGAAGCTAGTCAAGCAGAAGTTGAGAAGAATGAAGCCAGAGTGGACTCTTAAGATCAAGGAAGAAGTGGAGAAACAGTACAATGCAGGATTCCTGAGAGTGGTCAACTATCCAAAGTGGTTAGCTAATGTGGTTCCGATACCGAAAAAGGATGGGAAGGTCTAAATGTGTGTAGATTTTCGAGATCTGAACAAGGCCAGCCCAAAAGATGACTTTCCATTGCCTCACATTGATTTCCTGGTTGACAACACAACAAGGCATGCTTTGCTCTCTTTTATGGATGGATTTTCAGGATACAATCAGATTAAGATGGCTCTAGAAGATATGGAGAAGACTTCCTTTATCACTCCAAGGGGGACACTACTATAAGGTCATGCCATTTGGCCTTAAAAATGCTGGTGCTACTTACCAACGTGCAGCCACTACTTTGCTACATGACTTGATCCGCAAAGAAGTAGAAGTTTATGTCGATGATATGATAGTGAAGTCTAGAGACCGTGAAGAGCACATACCAGCTTTGAGTAAATTCTTTGAGAGAATCCGGTTCTACAAGTTGGAGTTGAATCCAAAGAAGTGTACCTTCGGAGTTACATCCAGAAGACTGTTAGGGTTTATGGTAAGCCATAGGGGAATAGAAGTTGATCCTGACAAAATCAAGGCAATGGTTGAGATGAAACCTCCAAGAACTGAAAAGGAGATCCGTGGATTTCTAGGGAGGATACAGGACATCAACTGGTTTATAGCTCAACTCACCATGACATGTGAACCAATATTTCGACTGCTTAAGAAGGAGGTCCTTACAGTGTGGAATGAACAATGCCAAGAAGCCTTTGAGAAGATCAAGAGTTATCTGATGAAATCACCAATACTTGTCCCACCGGTACCCGAAAGGCCATTATTGTTGTATCTCACCACTACAGATACAGTAATGGGGGCTCTACTTGCTCAAAATCTAAAGGAGACTAGAAAGGAGAATGCAATTTACTACATCAACAAAAAGATGTTTTCTTATGAAGAAAAGTATTCACCATTAGAGAAGACATGTGTAGCACTTGTATGGGCAACCCGCAAACTCAGACATTATATGCTTGCTTACAAGGTTTTGTTGATTGCAAGAATGGATCCTTTAAAGTACTTAATGGAAAAACCTGTGCAAGATGGGAAGACAGCTAAATGGGTTTTGCTTTTGTCAAAATTTGATGTTAAATATGTGACTCAGAAATCTGTGAAAGGGAGAGCAATTGCCGATCACTTAGCCCATTGTTCACCAGAGGAAGCCGAAGAGATTTAAGGGGACTTTCCAGATGAAGACATTATGGGGATTGAGGTAGAATCATGGAAGATGTATTTTGATGGAGTAGCAAATCAAAATGGAAGTGGAATTGGAGTTCTTTTAATTTCTCCAAAAGGGACACATATTCATTTTCTGGCAGACTCAACTTTCCTGCCACCAATAATGCCACAGAATATGAAGCTTGCATTATGGGCCTACAAGCAGCCTTAGGCCTAGGAGTGAAGGAGTTGGAGGTATACGGAGACTCAAATTTAATAATTTCTCATATTCAGAATAAATGGAAGATCAAAGAAGAAAGGCTTATACCTTATCATGAATGTCTTCAGAAATGGGCTTCAAAATTCAGCAAGATCCGATATCAGTATGTGCCAAAGGATGCAGAATCAAATTGCAGATGCTTTAGCAACCATGGCATCCATGATGGATGGACCGAAAGAAGATGAATCTAGACCGATAGTGTTGGAACAAAAAGAAGAACCAGCCTACTGCATGACAATAGAAGAAGGTGAGGGAAAGAATGGAGAAAGTGAATGGTATTCAGACATCTTGCAGTACCTCAAAGATGGGACATACCCACCATTTACAGACAAAAATGATCAATTAACCATCCGGAGGTTGTCTACTAATTACATTATTTGTGGTGAAAGGCTTTATAGAAGATCATATGATGGAATTCATCTCCTTTGTGTAACCGCCAAGGTAGCACAGCAGATAATTGAAGAGGTTCATGAGTCAAGTTATGGGCCACATATGAACGCACACATGCTGTCAAAGAAGATAATGAGACAAAGCTATTACTGGACCACTATGGAAGCCAACTATGCGGCTCATGTTCGAAAGTGCCATCAATGCCAAGTCCATGGAGATCTGAAGCATATGCCACTCATGCCACTACATACTATGACATTACCCTGGCCATTCTCTACATGAGGAATAGACATCATTGGGAAGATCCACCCAACAACATCCAATGGTCATGAATTCATACTCGTAGCCATAGATTACTTCATTAAATGGGTAGAAGCTGCTTCATACAAAGTTCTAAACTCGAAGAAAGTTGCTCAGTTCATTTAGACGAACATCATCTGCAGATATGGGGTACCACATGAAATCATCTCTGACAATGGGTTGCACTTCAAGGGAGAAACAAAAAAGCTATTACGACAGTTCAACATTCAACACCACAAGTCTTCACCTTACCTTCCTCAAACTAATGGAGCAGTTGAGGCTGCTAATAAAAACATAGGACGAATCTTGAAGAAGAGCATGAAGAACTACAAGGACTGGCACCTATAGTTACCTTATGCACTCTAGGGGTAAAGAACATCAATTCGATCTTCCATAGGAGCCACTCCTTATTCATTGGTGTATGGGATGGAAGCAGTCCTTCCCATTGAAATGGTAGTCCGTTCATTAAGGACAGCATTGGAAAGTGAAATCCTTGACGCAGATTGGTTGCAAAGTAGATATGATCAGTTGTGTATCCTAGATGAGAAAAGACTCAAGGCATTGTACCATATTCAAGGTTATCAAAGGAGGCTTAGGAAAGCTTTTGACAAGAAAGTGAGAACCAGAGATTTGATGTTGGGGGATTTAGTGTTGAAAGAAATCTGAGCCCCGGTTCAAGATGCAAATGGAAAGTTCAAGCGAAATTGGGCAAGCCCATATATCATCAAGCAGATTTACTCTAGGGGAGCAGTAAGATTGATGGACTTAAATGCAAACCCTTTCACTGAGCCAACTAACATGGACCAATTGAAGAAGTACCACATCTGAGGTGGTAATTGTAAATTGTGTTATTTCCCTTCCTAGGTTTGACTAAAAAAAAAAAAGAGCTCGCTAGGCTAAAAACCTGAAAGGGCCATCTAGGCAAAAGTTAGAGCAACAAAAAAAGGTAGGTTGAAAACCCGAAAGGGCAATCTACGCAAATGGAGAGTAAAAAAAAAAAAAAGTGAGACAGCCTGCTAGGTTGAAAACCCAAAAGAGCGACCTAGGCAAAAGTTAAGGCAAAAAAAAAAAAAAAAAAAAAAAAAAAAAATCATCATCAATGAACTACGTGATGACCTGATCCTTCTACAAAGGAGGTACGTAGGCAACCATGCATTAGTTCAGTCATAATTTTCCAAAACCCACCATTTGTCCATTAACCAAAATTTCCAAAAATTCAACCATTCCATTAAACCATGTCATTACACAAAATCCGGAAACCCACACCTTAACCATAAAAAAAATTAAAATTAAAATTAAAAAAAAAAAAAAAAAAAAAACCTCAAAAAGAACCCAAACCCTAAGCCAAACCATAAAATAAAATAAAATAAAATAAAAACCAAATCCCAAAAGCCTACACTTTAAACAGAACCCTTAACTTGCAAATCCTAAGTGATTCCTAAATATAAGAGTTTTTACATCAACTTCTAAATAAACATGTTCAAAGCCAAGAAATAAGAAGGTCACTTTGTCTTCAGTCTTTTCTTTTTCTGTTGATCATTGATTTCTTCTGTGTTAAGTGCTTCATCATCCCTGTCCCTTCTTTTCAATTCATAGTTGTCTTCATCAAGTCTTTCTCGGTTGTCTCTGAGAAATTGTTCTCTCATAGCAACTCTCTCAGCTTCCTTGTCAACAATCTTGTCTATCAACCAGTTAGAGTATTTTGTAGTCATCCTGTAAAAGTGAACCTTGACAAAAGATTGGTCCACTCGGTCATCCATCTCCAAACCCAATAACATATTCTTTACAGAAGTAGGATTAGTGACCACAGGTGCGAAAGGTCTTCTTCTATTGCCACCAGGCATTCCTTGCTCATATTAGAATTGCCTCTAGAATCTATCTCCCTTATAGAAAGTTGCCCTCCGCAACCCAACAAGGAAGATGTGATCTAACCCTCAAGACCGCAATAAAGGGGGTGGGCACTTCCATCAATAACAGTCCTATTGAATTGAAGTACTGGATTTCTTGTCTAAGAACTTCACCCAATCACTCTCAGTTTGGCACTTATTTTTTATTACAACCCTGCTAAGAAAAGTGATTGGCCCATAATTACCAGTTGTAGGCTTGGCAATCATGTCTAGTCGCTCCATCAGCCATATCTGCAAAGTTAAAGGACTCCCAAGAAGTCTTGAGTTTCTCCACCATGAAATACAACATCCAGTCCTAGAAGAGTTTCTACCAAGATCAAAGAAACAGGATTATCACCATCTTTAATTTGATTCACAACACTTATGGCTCGAGCATCCACAAAACCACACCTTCCAGAGCAAAGCAAAAAATTTCCCACAATGCATAAGGCTAAACCGAAGTTTTTCTACATATTTTCGGTCATTCCATATGTGCGTTTGTCAATCAGCCGAGAGATAATTGCACAGAGATTCACCATATGACCTTTAATCATACTATCAATAATGGAAGTGGGAAGACTAAGAGCATCAGACAAAGATTCCTTATGCCTAGGATCATAAGAAACCGCTACAAATCTCTTGTTGGGATCATAGCCTAGGATGGCAGAAAATTCTTCAATTGTCGAACAGAGTTCAGCAGTGTTAAACCGAAAGACATGATCTTCGGGATCCTAGAATTTCACAACAACACGAAGAAAGTCCCACTTGATTTTGAAATTCCTCAGAGCCTTAATTCTCTCTAATTTGAAGGCTGTAAAATTGGTCTTGGTACTGAAATCAAAGCTACGAACCCATCTGTTGATATCATGAATTATTGAATGGGAGAAATTTTGATTGCTAGCCATGGATTACTTTTGCTTGTGATTATTTTGTTTTGGCTAACCTTTATGCAGAGAATTTTCGCAGGAGAATTCATTTATATAAGCTACAACAGTTCCTAATCAGGTTTGAAATAGGTTTTAGAGAGTTTGTAGTTGACTAGGAGAGTGTTTCATGATCACAAACGAAGTAAATATTTTTCAAAAAATGCGAAAACGCGAAGAATGCATTGGAAAATCGTAAGGAGTCAACCCACCATGGCGTGAGCGTCGTGGCGTGGCCCAGTGCCATTCGGCACTCTAAAAGTGCCAATCTGCACTTTAAAAGTGCTGAACGGCACTCCAAAAGTGTCAAATGGCACTCCTCACGTGCCAAGTGGCACGCAGCCCCTTAATCGTACACCCATGCAATTTCGCGTTCTCGAACATTTTCTTTTAGATCGTTTGACACTCAAAAAGGTTTTTTTTTTTTTTTTTTTTTTGTGAAACTAGGACATTCTGACGTGTCTAACTCACTTGTTTTCAAAAATTATAACTTGCACCATTGTTTTCAAAAAAATTGATCAAACCAAGTTTTTTAAAAGATTCATGAATTTATGTTCCAAACTAGGGGCATTCGCCCATCTCTCATGCATTTTTCAAAAAAAACTACCATCATTTTTTTTTTAAAATCATCATTGAGATTTCCAAAAATCATGCATTCCTTTCTAAAATAGGGGCATTCGCCCATGGCTCATTTAGCTTTAAAAAAAAGATCAAATTAAAAAGCATCATCATCATTTGTCTTAAAAAAATTTAGTCACCAAGATTTCCAAAAATCATGCATTCATTTTTAAACTAAGGGCATTCGGCTCCACCTCATTCAAGCAAGTGCAGATTCTAACAGAGCTAATCATGATAAGTTTAAATTGATACTACAAGAACTCATCAAGTGAATTCTAAACTTACCTAAGTTAAAGTTTCTACATGATCCAAGGTGATGCCAAAGACAAAGAGCTAAACATGGAATTTAATACAAGATTGTCTAAGGAACACTTCCTTTTGTTTTGCAAGAAAAATAAACATAGAAATCATACATCATTAGGACTTCGAGTCTGCCTGCATAAGGATCTCCTTGATCCACCTCTAGAGGAGCCACCTTCAGTATTTCCTTCTTGACTTGAGAAAAAGCGAGGATTATACTGACGATTTTCAAGTTCAAGGCTCCTAATTCTTTCCTCTAAAGTCCTTCTGGCATAATCAGCAACCATTCTATGCGCCTGAAAAGTCAATAGAATCAAGTGTTAATTCCACCATCAAGCACGGTTCAAGCAAGAGATACTCAAAAAGCAACATGGCATACCCAATCCGAATTATTGAGCACATATTGGGAGGATTGAGTGCGAGCCAATGATTGCAAGCCCCCAATCATCCACATGCTTTCTTCCATAAGATCCACATCAACCTGAAGCACAACTCTACCAGATCAAGAGCCATTCAACAAGCCAAGAAAAAATAAGGACAAAGAACTAAAAATTCAGGAACATACCGGATCGGGCCAAGGAACATTTGGTACGTGCTATGGCCTAGTTAGAGGCATGGAATTATAAGTTCCATTAGGATTCATCACATCATATTGCCATGCCGGAAAATGGGGATAGGTTTCCCTGAAGGAACTAAAAGAGCTACCAGCATGGTAAGGAGAAGGAATCTCTTCCTCTTCCTCTCCCCCTTCCTCTCCTTCAGAAGCAGAAGGTTGAAAATCCAACATACAAGTTTAGTTACCAAGCAAAGATATAGAAAAGGAATATGCAAGATGAAGATTTGACTTTAGAAGGGAAGAGAACTACTGTCCTGCCAACCAAGCAACCTTGCAGATAAAGTCAAACAAATTCAAAATAAGTCCCCAGTACTCCTACAACCATGTAGCTAGCACAGGCCCGAGCAATCTCTTCATCAGTCAGAAGGTCAGCCAACCAGACAATGGCACAAGGAGGAGTTGGAATTGTGGTAGGAGGATACTCATGTTCAACTTGGGGCAACACCCTATCACCAAGATACCAATACCTTCCATGACCACACTCAAACAATACCTGCAGGCCATTCAGCTCTAAAGACCGCTCACGCTCTGCATACTCCTCACATCCAGCCCAAGGATTTAAATTCATCTGAAAAATTCCAGAATAGCCCAAAATGAGAAACGAACAAGCCATAACCAAGTGCCAAAGATTTAAAAGAAGAAGGGAAAAAGAACTCACATCATCAACGGTCAAATTGTCAATCACCAAGCGCCAAATCTCCAAAGAACGCCTGGAAGGTGTAGACAAGCGATCTTTGGGCAACCAGTGGAGAAATCTTGAAAAATGTCAGCAACTTCCTCTCAGATTTCAGGACCCACTCCAAAATACTCATACATCCAGACCTGAAAAAAAAAAAAATTCACAACACCATTACCACATAGCCAAAATAATTTTCCAAAACCTACACACAAAAATTCCCAAACCTTACCTGCCATACAAATGGAGCCCCACCCAAGCTTGAAAAACTCCGCCTAGAGAGTTGGGTCATGAAATGCATCAAAGTAGCATAAGCCATGCCACCCTAGTCATAATTCCGGATTTGTTCAATTTTTCTCAAACTCCCCAGGTAGCGCAGATTCACAATATTGCCTAAGTCCGGACACAAGAAAGTCCCAATGAAGAGAAGCATAAACATATGAGCACCTTTTGCCATAGTCTCACAATGGGGAGTATTTTCACATAGCCAAGACAAAGGGATATTATTACTCTTCATTCTAGAAGGTACTATACCTAGAAGTTTCTTGAGTTCAGCTGAAGTAAAGGAATCATTGACAAGGATTCTTTTACCACCCAACCTCAGACCAGTGATAACAGAGAAGTCATAAGGTGTCAACATTACTTCCGCAATGCTTGGAAAGTGGAAGGTACATGTAGTGTCCCAGAAATGCTCTGCCAAGGCGAGAAGTAATTGAAGATCTTTGTATTCATGTGTCTCATGATTTAACAAAGCTTCGAAGAAAGTGCTAAAGCCTGCTTCATTAATGATGTTTTTTATGCTAGGAGACAATTATGCCCATGCTTTTCAACATTTGAAGACTGCCTCGACTCTTGAGGCTCTGCAACACAAAAGTTCAGCTTATCAATTCCCATGACTACAAATCACATTTCCAAAAAAAAAAATTCCCATGCCACAAATCACATGTCCAAAAAATGATTTCCTATAACCCAAAATCACATGTCAAAAAATTCCACAATGAAAACCCACATCACCAAAAAAGTCTCACAGCCAATGCCCCACCACAACAAAAAATTCAATGCCCCACCAAAATTTCACCACAATCAAAAATTTTCACCTATCCATACACAACTACCAAATTTTTCCATAACCATACACAATCAAAAAATTCCTACATGTCCAAGATAGCCATAAAAAATTCCCACAAGTTCATGCCCATGCACAAATAAATTCTCACATAGCCAAAATCATAAACACAAAAATTTCCAAGAAGCAACATCACATGCCCAACAAAATTTTTCATAATCAAAATTTCATACCCACAAATTTTTCCCATGTCCAAAAATTCTTACATACCCACAAATTTACCCACAAAATCTTGGCATGTCCATAAAACAAAGTTTACACATGCCAACAAGTTTTTCCCACATACATCATGAATATATCCACCTAAGCCTACAACACAAATTTTTCACCATGCCAATACTCCTAAAATTCAAGCCAAAATTCATCCAACAACATCACAATCTACCTACATTGTCAAAATTCCATAAGCCACCAACATTGTCCAAATTGCACCATGATCATAAAATAACACTTCAAGAATGCTCCAAAGCCAACATTCTCCAACATAACCAATCACACAATGCCCCAAAATTTCAAACAATAAAATGACAATATCTCACATGAATCCTTCAATGAAACATGCAACAAAATTTTTCCAAGCAAGGAAACCAAAGAAAAACTCACCTTGGTGTCTACATGGCAATATGGAGCATGGGTCCTAGGGTCTTGAAGAAGTCCATCATCATCATTCTAATCAAATGTTGAGTCATATTTCTTACCATGAAAGTAAGAAAAGAAGATCCCTTGGAGGAAGAAGCCATCTTGATGCAAAGAAAAATGGGTTTTGAAAATGGGTTTCACCAAAAATGGGTGTGTGGTGAGAATACTCAAAACACAAGGATCTAAAGAAATATTGATGGAGATGGGTGAGGGAAGGTTAAGAAACTTAGAAAAGTATTTTTTGTGAGAAGAAATGGTGAGATGAAGAAGAAAAATCAAAGGGAAGAAGAAGATGAATAGTGTTAATGGAGGAAGAGAGGTTGATGAAAGATGAAGCAAAAAAGAAAAAAAGAGAGACAAGGAAGTGGGGGGCCAAAATTTTGGCCCTTACACTTAAAACTCAGCCAAAAGCTGAGTCAACTCAATCAAATTAAGTTGACTCAGTCAACCCATAAAAAAAAAAAAATCTTTTTTTCAAAGTCTTCAAGTATCTTTCAAACTCCAAATTTTCAATTCAAAATTTTCATTCCCAAAAAAAAAAAACATTCACATTCTCAATGCCAAAATTTTTAAAACTCAAATCTTCAATTTTCAAAATCTCAAGAAAAAAATTCTAACCGCAGATTTCATGATCAAAATTTCAAGCCTTAATTTTCAAAATCCTAAATCTCAAAATTTCAAATTTCAAGTTCCTAATTTCAATTCAAAATCTTCAAGTTTTAAAGTCTCAACATTTGAAATGCAAATTTCAAAACTTCAAAGTTTAAAAATCTCAACATTTTAAATGTTAATGTCAAAACTTCCAAGTTTCAAAAAAAAATAAATAAAAAATCAAATGTTTCTCAAAAATAGAATATTTTATCAATTTAACTTCTCTTGATAAATTTCAAATCGAGAAGGGACAAATGAAGATCACACATCTCAAAAACAATGGAATCATAATGCTCTCATAATTTAAAGACTCTTTGCAGGCACATCTCAAGATCGAAGTAGAGAAGC
Source organism: Notholithocarpus densiflorus (assembly GCA_030021035.2). Classification (NCBI taxonomy): domain Eukaryota; kingdom Viridiplantae; phylum Streptophyta; class Magnoliopsida; order Fagales; family Fagaceae; genus Notholithocarpus; species Notholithocarpus densiflorus. The sequence goes on along the minus strand of JARYZH020011361.1, from coordinate 2,233,298 downwards.
CCCGGATCAATATTTCAACATTTCAAGATTGAAATAGAAAAGCCCTGGATCAACATTTCAACATTTCCAGATCAAAGTTGAGACACCCTGGATCACCATTTCAACATTTCCAGATTAAGGTAGAGAAGCCCTGGATCAACATTTCAACATTTCTAGATCGAAGTAGAGAAGCCCTGGATCACCATTTCAACATTTCAAGATTGAGGTAGAGAAGCCCTGGATCAACATTTCAACATTTCCAGATCGAAGTAGAGAAGCCCTGGATCACCATTTCAACATTTCAAGATTGAGGTAGAGAAGCCCTGGATCAACATTTCAAGATTGAAGTAGAGAAGCCCTGGATCAACATTTCAACATTTCCATATTGAGATTGAGGTAGAGAAGCCCTAGATCACCATTTCAACATTTCAAGATTGAGGTAGAGAAGCCCTGGATCAACATTTCAACATTTCCAGATCGAGGTAGAGAAGCCCTGGATCGATATTTCAACATTTCAAGATTGAAGTAGAGAAGCCCTGGATCAACATTTCCAGATTGAGATCGAAGTAAAGGAGCCTTGGATCACCATTTCAACATTTCAAGATTGAGGTAAAGAAGCCTTGGATCGATATTTCAACATTTCAAGATTGAAGTAGAGAAGCCCTGGATCACCATTTCAACATTCCAGATCGAAGTAGAGAAGACCTTGATCGCCAATTCAACAATTACAATTCTAGATTGAAGTAGAGAAGACCTTGATCGACATTTCAATAATTCCAAAGTGAAGTGGAGAAGACCTTGATCAACATTTTCATAAATTCTAAAGCGAAGTGGAGAAGACCTTGATTGACATTTTCATAAATTCCAAAGCGAAGTGGAGAAGACTTTGACCAGCATTCTAGCAATCCCAATTTCAAGATAGAGAAACCCTTTAGTTGCCTATCGTCAAGATTGAGGTAGAGAAGTCCTTTGGTCACAAGACAATTCCATTTTCAAGATCAGGATTGAAAAGTCTCTTGGTCATCCCATTTGTTAAGAACCATTTCCAGAGTCATCAACTATTAGCTAAGTCAAGTATTTTCATTTCTGTCAAAAGTTAAGGCTAGTTCTATGTTCCAAAGTTTTAGGTTCAAAGGCTAGGTAATCTTTGAAAATTCAACCTCAATTAAATCATGGTCGCTAAAATCAGTGTCTTTGTTTTACATTGACATTTGCTTTCCAAGCTCTGTCAATGAAGGGCATTCTGTAGACACTCAATTTTGCACCCATGATTTAATCAAGGAGAATGACTTAAATGACCATCCACATACCACAAAAAATCATGATTGCATTACATGCATCAATTTGTTCTTACATTACATGCATCAATTCATTCATTGCATACCATAAAAATGATCTTGAGGATCTAACGGTTGCAATGGTGTGTCCGGTTTCTAAATCGAACCATTGAATCGAAAGATATCACATGATCAAGTTTGCACGGTCAACATGCATTGTGTCTAGGTAGAGTCGACCACACATGATTAATTTAAATTAATTTTGATTGGTTAAATAATTAAAATTAATTAAATAATTTTGTGATTGGTTGATAATTAGTGTCTAAAATAGGGATGCATGCATAGGAATAAAAGGGATGATTGGATAACAATAAAATTGTGGATAATCTGAACTCTATCAAGATTTATTTTAGGGTATTTATCTACAAGATAATTATTCTTAAAAAACCTGAATTATCTAGAAAAGAGATAATAAAAAAAAACTCATGGACTAAGGATAAAAACACGTTTAGGTGCAAGGACCGAATCAAAAAACCCTAGAAGGAGAGTCCAAACGGCACCCAAACACGAAAGAGCGTTTGACATCCAAGAGTACCAATCGGCACTTTTGGAGTGCCAAATGGCACTTTAAAAGTGCCGAATTGGCCTCTTTTGGGCTTTGGCCCAACACTCTTCGGGCGACGATAAAGCACACCCTTTTTTATCTTTTCGCAGAAGGATGAGTCTCGATTCACATTCTACACTTTGAGGCTATTTTTTAGAGTTTTCCAGCCCCTATAAATAGAGGCTAGGTCTCATAATTCAGTACCTTTTTTCTACGCTTTGAGAGGCATACGTTTTGAGACTCTCAAATTGTTGATATTTGCTGATCCTTTCTGATATATGCTGTTTAAATTAGGGTTTTTAGGTTTCAAAGATAACTGAATAAGTTTCTTTGAACCCTAAAACATCCTCTCAAGAACATGGAGTGCTCATGCAAGAGGTTGTTTTCAATCACCCTATTCTTTTTTATGCTTCTTGTTTATGATGATGCATGTTTTTATCCATAACATGATTTATTAACTATTGTTTTGTTTAAAGCATGATCTTGAATTTCTTATGTATAATTGTTTCAATCTCTTTTTTAATTTCAATTATTTGCATATAACCAATTATTTTTCTTGAAATCAAAAACAGATTTGCATCTTTCTTAGATGTAGATCTAAATTTTTCTTAATCAAAAACGGATCTGCATCTTTCTTAGATGAAGATCTGAATTTTTCTTAATAAAAAACAGATCTGCATCTTTCTTAGATGTAGATCTGAATTTTTCTTAAATAAAAAAAAGGGATCTACATCTTTATCAGATGCAGATTTGAATTTTTCTCAATCAAAAAACTGATTTGTATCTTTCTTAGATACAGATCTGATTTCTCTTTAATATATGCAAATTTTGAAATAAAGAAAAAGATTAAACATGATTGTGGTTGTGGTTGTTTTATTTAATTCATGTTGCATAAATTTATGTTGTGAGTGAAACTCTCTTCTTAAACAATCTTTTCCATATTTTTTTAAAAACATATAAAAAACAGATTTGATTTTTCTGTTATAAAAAAACCATTTTTCTTTATTATCACAAAATAGATCTGATCTTTTACAAACCAAAAAAAAACCTTTTTTTTAGTTCTTAATAATAAATCTAATATTTTTTAAATCAAAAGACTTTATTTTATGTAATAAACACAGATATGAATTTTTTATCTCCAAAAACCACTTTTTTCTACATACTACAAAATAGATCTTGTATTTTGACAAATCAAAATCAATTATTTTTTTACCAATCAAAACAAATCTTATTGTTTTTCAAAAAGAAGAAACTTCATTCATAAATAAATTTGTGTGATTTAATTTTTGTTTCACATGTTCAACATATTATTCATGACATGCATAAAAAGGTACATAGGTCACAAGAGTCTAGAAGACCAGATTCTGTCTGGGTGACACCTTCCCATTCTGTAACCTAGCCTCCAAATTTAGGTCTTTGGATAAGTAGATCTAAGCCTTGTCTTTATTTTTATTTTGGGTAAAATGTAACTAGGACAAAAGGACATGTAATTATTTGTAGTTTGTAACTAGGACCCAAAGCCATGTAATTTTTCAATTTTTCAAATATGTAATTTTTTTATTCAATCAATGAAGAGAACAATTTAGTCATGTATCTATTTTTATTTTTTATTTTTTTGTATAAAAAATAAGTGGCGACTCCATACCAGTTACCCAAAAAGAGAGGTACCCTGAAAAAATACTCCAAAAATCTCTCTTTTTTTGAGATGCACTTGCGAGGTCTCTCACACTTATTTCTCATATATATATGATGATGTGTGTACATGTGTTGTTTCTTTTCTCTCTTTATACACATGTTTCTTTATGTTTGCAATCATTTATTTCTGTCTCACACTAAGATGCCTTGATGAGTTTTGCTTAAAAGTGTTTCAGAAAGACAGGTTGTCAAAATCTATCATGCCATGAACTCTCTTCTTGCAAATTTTTTCAAGAGTTTGTGTTAGGATTAGATTTTATTGTATTTAACAAGTGATGATGAGTTTAGTGATTTAAGACTTCTCTCATACTTCATTTGTTTGTTGTGGTTTTGTCACGGATTGCCAAAGGGGGAGATTGTTAGGACATATGTGGATAATGTTAGAGACATATATTATTTATATTGGCTAATACTTTGACAAAACACACTATACTTGTAATTTGGTAAATTTAGGATGGGTTTAGTACTTCAAGGGAACAAGAGTTCAAGTCTAATATTGAAACCATGCAAATCTGTCCAAGAAACAATTGAAGAAGTGCTGATCATTAAAGCTCAATAGATAACTCGACAGATACATATCCATCGAGGTTTAATGAGGAAGCTCAACAGCAAGTCGATAGAAGCTGTATCTGTCGAGGATTACGAAATTTAGATTTCCAAATCTGATTTCACGCATATCCATGTGTATTTGTGTAAGGTTTCTTTTCTCACAACCCTAGACATATATAAGGATTATTTTAAGGGCCGTCAAAGGTGATGCAAAGTGATGCAACTCACTGCAAATTTATTGTGCATGCAAATTGTGACCAAAGACAGAATTTGCCCTAGTTCATCATATTCCTTGTAGAAGTTGCTGCGTCTTTGCGCCAAGGGTTTTGTAACCAAGGAGCTTCTTGATCTTCATCGTTTGGATGAACTGAAGAACTTTGCAGCCAACATCTTTCTCAAGTTGGTGTGTTAGTCACATACTTGAATCCATGCTACGATTGGTTAGTCATGTACTGGGAGCCATGTATTGAAAAGAGAGATTATCACTACATTACAAGTCCAATTGGGTATTGGGGTAAGGGTTCAACTGTAGGTTGGTATTAGGTACTGGGATTCCTTTTACTTGTAATCGCTTGTTTTGATAATAGTGGATTCTCGGGAATGGTGATCTTAAATTCACCCGGTGGGGTTTTGCCTCGGTGGTTTTCCAAATTCATAAATAAATCACCTGTGTCAAATTTATTTTCCACTACATTTAACTTAATTGGTGATTTGTTTGTGCTACCACGCTTATTGCATGTAATTGAATCTAATTAATTCACTTGGTTAATTTTACCAAATGGGTCAATACATTCTTGGCCTATCATTGATAATTTGTTCCTTCCATTCAAGGCACAAAAGATCAAAGCAATTCTGTTATGTGTCACCCGCCAGGACGATTGTATGACCTGGCTTAAGAGCAGGGATGGTTGTTGATGAGGATAATTTTTAACTGATCAGTATAGGGGTGCCTAAAAGGGATGACCAACCCCAAAAGGGATGACCAACCTCGAAAGGGATGATAAATCCCAAAAGGGATGACCAACCCCAAAAGGGATGATCGATCCCAAAGGAATGACCAACCCCGAAAGGGATGATCAATCCTAAAAGGGATGACCAACCCTAAAAAGGATGACTAATGATCAATCCTAAAAGGGATGACCAAACCCTGAAAGGGATGATCGAACCCCGAAAGGGATAATCAATCCCAAAAGGGATGACCAACCCCAAAAGGGATGATCAATCTCAAAAGCGATGACCAACCCTGAAAGGGATGATCAATCCAAAAAGGGTTAACCAACCCCGAAAGGGATAATCAATCCCAAAAAGGATGACCAACCCCAAAAGGGATGATCAATCCTAAAAGGGATGACCGATGATAAATCCTAGAAGGGATGACCGATCCCAAAAGGAGTGACCAACCCCAAAAGGCATGACCGACCCCAAAAGGGATAACTAACCCCTGAAAGGGAAGATCAACCCCCAAAAGGGAAGAACACCCTCAAAAGGGATGATCAACCCCTGAAAGGGAAGATCAACCTCTGAAATGGATGATCAACTTATGGGCTGACGGATTAGGTAATCCCCGATCTTGACAACCCATCCCCTAGGGTTTCCATGGGGCTTACGTGGGGCCCACTCACACATCCTTGCATGGAAATTACTTGCACATCACAACCAAAGGTCCTACCATGCAATCGAATCTCTTATATATGGAAAGGTGATCCCGAGTATCTTGGGACCCTTCTCTCTACAAGGAAATTCCCTAGTATCAAGGAATTTAGGTCAGCTCTCTACCACTATATAAACCATAAACCTTACCTTTCTTGAGGTATGTGAATCCACCCTAACTCTTGCACCCTTGAGTTCTTGGAAAGTCTTCTATTACTGACTTAACCTTTGGAGGGTCTTTGGCCGGTGCCCTTTGATTGGTTCTTCTCTTTTGTTCTTCAGTTACATCCATTGGCACATGTGTGGACGATCAACTCACTCTAATCGAATGGATCGACAACCAAGGATGCCAACGGCACCTAATCCTTATCCAAAACTAAGTCCTACCTATAGGATGGACCGATGATCAAGGATGCCTACGGGCACCTAATCCTTGTCCCAACAAGATGGATCGACAACCAAGGATGCCAACGGCACCTAATCCTTATCCAAAACTAAGTCCTACCTATGGGATGGACCTATGATCAAGGATGCCTACGGGCACCTAATCCTCGTCCAAAGACTAAGTCCTACCGATGGGTGGACGGTCCAGTGTAAAGTCATCCCCAAGAGAGAAAGACAACGACCAAAGTCGCCTACGGGTGGACGGTCCAACATAAAGTCATCCCCAAGAGGGAAAGACAACAACCAAAGTTGCTTACGGGTGGATGAACAACCAAAGTCGCCTACGGGTGGACAAACCAACATTAAGTCTTCCCTAAGAGGGAAGGACAACGACCTAAGTCACCTACAGGTGGACGGTCCAATGTAACGTCATCCCCAAGAGGGAAGGACAATGACCTAAGTCGCTTACGGGTGGACAGATGACCAAAATTGTCTACGGGTGGATGGTCTAATTTAACGTCATCCCCAATATGGAAAGACAATGACCAAAGTCGCCTACGAATGGACGGTCCAATGTAAAATCATCCCTAAAAGGGAAAGACAACGACCAAAGTCGCTTATGGGTGGACGAACAACCAAAGTCGCCTAAAGGTGGATAGTGCAACATAAAGTCATCCCTAAGAGGGAAAGATAATGACCTAAGTCACCTACGGGTGGACGGTCCAATGTAACTTCATCCCCAAGAGGGAAGGATAATAACTTAACTCGCCTATGGGTGGACAAACAACCAAAATTGCCTACGAGTGGATGGTCCAATGTAACGTCATCCCCAAGAAGGAAAGACAGCGACCAAAGTCGCCTAGGGGTGGACGGTCTAACGTAAAATCATCCCCACGAGGGAGGGGCAACAACCAAAGTTGCCTACGGGCGGATGGTCCAACGTAAAGTCATCCCCAAGTGGGAAGGACAACGACCAAAGTCGCCTACGAGTGGATGATCCAATGTAAAGTTATCCCCAAGAGGGAAGGACAACGACCAAAGTCACCTACGGGTGGACGGACGACCAAAGCCGCCTATGGATGGACGGTCCAAAGTAAAGTCCTACACAAGAGGGAGAGACGACGACCAAAGTAAAGTCATCACCGAGAGGGAATGACGACGGCCAAAGTCACCTACGGGTGAATGGAGGAACCAAGCCCCCACAAGTGCCTTGGTAAAAATTCTAAGTCTTCCTAGCGACGGGTGAAGGGACGAACCAAGCCACCCCCGAGTGCCTTGATAAAAAATCCTAATTATCCTACCGATGGGTAGAGGGACGAACCAAGCCACCCACGAGTGCCTTGATAAAAATTTTAAGTCTTTCTACTGACGGGGGGAGGGTCGAACCAAGCCACCCATGAGTGCTTTAGTAAAAAATCTAAATCATCCTACCAATGGGTGGATAGACGAACCAAGCCACCCACGAGTGTCTTGGAAAAAGATCTGAGTCTTCCTACCTATAGGGTGACAAATACAAATGAACTAAGTCACCAAGGCAACGAACAATCCAATATTTCCTTTAAGGATGATCAACTCAAGTAGAGATCATCCAACTAAGTCACCAAGGTGACGAATGATCCAAGAGATCATCCAAAGATGATCAACTCAAGTAGAGATCATCTAACCATGTCACCAAGGTGACAAACGATCCAAATGATCCTCCAAAGATGGTCGAGTCAAGTAGAGATCATTCAACCAAGTAACTAAGGTGACGACTGATCCAAGAAATCCTTCAAATAGGATCGACTCAAATAAAGATTGTCAAACCAAGTCATCAAGGTTACGAACGATCCAAGTGATCCTCTAAAAATGATTGGCTCAAGTAGAAATCGTCGAATCAAGTAACCAAGATGACAAATGATCCAAGTAACCCTCCAAAGACGATTGAGTCAAATAGCAATCCTCTGATGACAATCAACTTAAGTAATGATCCTTCAATTAAGTCGCTAAGATGGCCCAAAAAATTGGCCAACCTTCGGTATGCGTAAGTGGTGGTCATCCGATCAAGTTATACTAAATGCTCATGGAATAGGGGGCAAAGAAATTAACCCCTGACACTCTATGATTACAAAACCTTCATATTCTGTACTCATCCACTTGCGTAACAACTACGGAATGGGGGGCAACTGATAAGGAATATTTTCACCATCTAGAAAGTTTTCGGTTACCAAAAGCATCACAAGCTCACCAAAAGAGTCTTCAATGACCAAAATCATCGTCAAGTACCTCCCCCAACACCATGCGACACACTATACCTTAAAGATCGTCATGTATCAAGGGGTCGTCAGCATATCCGACCCAACATATCGTGACCATGCCAATCGACTCCGTCATCAAGGATCTGTCGAGGGCTGTCATACATCCTCCTGACCTATCGATTTGTAAGACCTAGGGGGTAGACAGACGATCAAGGATGCCCTCATGCACTTGATCAGATCCTAAGTCCTACCCAAGGGGTGGGCAGATGATTAAGGATACCCTTGTGCAACTGATCAAATTCTAAGTCCTATCCAAGTGGTGGACAAACGATCAAGGATGCCCTCGCACACCTGATCAAATCCTAAGTCCTACCCAATTGGTGGACAGACAATCAAGGATGCCCTCGTCCACCTAATTAAATCCTATGTCCTACCCAAGGGGTGGACAGACAATCAAGGATGTCTTTGTGCACCTAATCAAGTCCTAAGTCTTGCCTAAGGAGTTGACAGACATACAAGGATGCCCTCATGCACCTAATCCTTATCAAAACTCAAAACCCTACCCAAAGGGTAAACCGACGAGTCAAAGAAAGGTGGGTTGATGTGAAATAACCGATGAGTCGTAGCCCTTAGTGCCTAACACTGAGATAAACCCTCCAAACCGACAATTAAATAAACATTGATGTGATATAAGGAAAATCGACGAGCATCAACACTTGTACAAAATGCAGGAAATTAATTATGAAGTAAACTAAAAGCTTTATAAATTGCTGAAAAGTATAAACCCAAAACAAGGGGCAAAGCATTTATGATAACTCTGTGACCCGTTGGCCACCTCGACGACTCACGGAGTAGGGGGCAGCTAATGAAGATAATTTTTGACTGATTAGTATGGGGGTGCCCAAAAGGGATGACCAACCCCGAAAGGGATGATCGATCCCAAAAGGGACGACCAACCCCAAAAGGGTTGGTCATCCTTTCCGAAAGGGATGATCAATCCCAAAAAGGATGAACAACCCCGAAAGGGATGATCAATCCTAAAAGGGATGACCAACCCCAAAAGGGATGATCGATCCCAAAAGAAAGGGATGATCAATCCCAAAAGGGATAACCAACCTTGAAAGGGATGATCAATCCTATTAAGGACATATTTTATGTAATTGGTAGATCTTTTGACAAAATGCACTTTACCTGTAACTGGGTAGATCTAGGATGGGTTTAGTACTTTAAGAAATAAGAGTTCAAGTCAAGTATTAAAACCATGAAGATTGGACCAAGAAACAAGTGAAGAAAAGCTGTTCGTAAAGCTCGACAGATACCTCGATAGAAACAGTATCTATTGAGATTTAAGAATGAAGCTCGACAGAAGTTCGACAGAAACTAAATCTATCGAGATCTACGAAATCAAAATTTCTAGATTTGATTTGATTTTTGGCCCTAGCTGACATGTATGTGTAGGGTTTCTTTTCTCACAACCCTAGACATATATAAGGCTTATTTTAAAGGCCGTTATACATGGTGTAAGGTTGAATTTAATCAACCATTGTGTTGGCTTTATTCCGTGCCAAATTTGCTTGTATTTTAGCAATTAGTAACCCTATATTTAGGTGGGATTCATGTAAGGGTAGTGTGTGAGAGAGTGTGAAGAAATGCTCGAAATTGTGCCAAGAAGCAGAGACTCGCAGCTGGGACTCGCGGGTGACTTGCGACTGACAAGCCGCCAACTGTAGCACACGAGTAAAGCGTGCAGGAAGATGAATAGTCACGCCAACTGGAGCACTACAGGACAAAAAGTCCAGACTGGCTAGACCGTTAGCTCGCGACTTGAACTCGCGACTCAGTCAAGTCGCGAGGCTAAGCCGCCAGCAAACCCTGTTTTGAAAAAATCTGTCTCTTCGCATTCCACTCTCACCCTAGTATAAATACCCCTTATACCCACGAAATGGAGAGGGCTTCCAGAGAGAATTTTGAGAGAGAAACCCTAGAGAAAAATAAGATTGACTAATCCCCAATCTTCACATAGAGCCTCTTCAAATTTCTCTACTCTCACCCTCTTCATTGTTACATCCTTGAGAGGTACATTACCAAAACTTTTTCTCACCATACCCATATCTGTGAGAAGGTCATTTGGTACTTTGGGAAGCAGTTAAGAAGGGACCAATTTCTTATTGGTTGATGCTATGGTCAAGTAGCGGAATTCGGAAAGCTAGAAAAGACAAAGGTTCGGCGTAACCTCGTTGGAGCAAGAAGCTTGGAGGGCTTAGGTACACTGGGTAGATTAGGCTTGGAGGGTCTATTGCTGTTCATGTATCCCAACTACATTTTCTAGTGGATTATTGATCGTTTGGAGGGCGGCAGAGATGTTTTACGCTGAGGGTTTTGGTTTTCTCTTCGATAACACATCGTTGTGTTGTCCTTGTGTTTGCATCTCTCTTTCCTTAATCTTTACCTTTTAATTTCTGCTGTGGATGTGATTTTAATTGGTTTAGATTGTTTATTAATTCTGTTATATGCTTATGTTCATATTCCGCAAATTAATTGTTTGATAATAAGCTTGAATTGATAATTTATAATTTGGGGATCTAAACGTTCAAGAGTGTTTTATACACATATTGAACTTTCACATGGAGTACACATGTAGAAAATGACCTAATTTATTCTTTCTGCAAGAAGTTACTGCGTCTTTTACGCCTTGAGGTTTTGTAACCAAGTACTTCTTGATCTTCATTGTTGATGAAGTGAAAAACTTTGTAGCCAACAATATTTTCAAATTGCTGGAGTTAGTCACGTACTAGGATCTGTGCAAAAGGATGGCGTTCATATATTGAAGAGTTCAAAGGTTTTGAAGTGGTAGAAGATTTCTGCTGTAAGTTCATCTACGGAGATTGTAGAGTCTAGAGACAAAGATTTTGTACTAAATCTGAAACTTCTCTTTACTATAGTGAATTGCTTTTCGGGAAGGTTTCCCCATAGGTTTTTTCCTGTGAAACTAGTTTGTTTCATTGGTTTTCCTGAGTCATCATATCTTGTCTTATTTACTATTCCACTGTGTATGATATTGACATGATATTGATATTTGTTTGTTTTAACAAGGTTTATTCATAATAAATCTAATTAACAACTTGATTTTAAAACTTGTTAATTCTATCAACCGATGTCTAATTTTCCCAACAAGTGGTATCAGAGCGAGCACACTCTAATTAGGTTTTAATCTTTGCTATGTGATCCATTAACCCTCGTTGTCATGGAAACTCTTGATTGTTTTGGTTGCATGATCTTGTGTTGAATGATGATGATGATATTCAAGATGCCTATTGCAAGTTTTATAATTTTTGTATGAAATCTCTTGAATGTTCTACAAAATTAAAAGCTAATTTTAAAAAGGTCAAATTTGAAAGAGATGAATTGATTGCAAAATTGGATGAAGCTAATAATTTGAATGAGAAATTTAAAAATCAAATTTCATCTCAAGTGGATAAAATCAAGAGTTTGGAAGAGCAACTAGTTGAATCTAAAACCAAAGTTGAAAAATTAACTAGTGCCAAACTTGTTGTTGAGCCTAACTCAAAAGAAAAAGATTTTTATACTCCTCCATTTAAAAAGAATAATAAAGAGTTGAATGCTAATATTGCTAGGATAGACAAAGGTAAACAATCTGATGTTAACACTGAAGTTTCTAAACTTATGTCTAAAACTCCTCCTAGGTTGAATAAAAATTCTGAATTTGTCCCCACTTGTCATCATTGTCATATTGATATTAACATGATATTGATGTTTGTTTTTTCTAATGAGGTTTATTCATAATAAATATAATTAACAATTTGGGTTTAAAACTTGTTAATTCTATCAACCGGGGTCCAATTTTCCTAACAAATCCTAAAAGGGATGACCAACTCCGAAAGGGATAATCAATCCTAAAAAGGATGACCGATGATTAATCCCAAAAGGGATGACTGACCCCTGAAAAGGATGGCCGATCCCAAAAGGGATGACCAACCCCAAAAGGGATGACCACCCTCAAAAGGGAAGATCAACCTCTGAAATTGGCGATCAACCCATAGGCCGACGGATCAGGTAATCCTCAATCCTGACAACCCATCCCCTAAGGTTTCCATGGGGCTTACATGGGGCCCACTCACGCATCCTTGCATGGAAATTACTTGCACATCACTACCAACGGCCCTACCACGCAATCAGATCTCTTATATATGGAAAGGTGATCCCGAGTATCTTGGGACGCTTTTATCTACAAGGAAATTCCCCCGTATCAAGGAAATTCCTCCCTAGCTCTTGCACTCTTGAGTTCTTGGAGTCTTCAATTACTAACATAACCTTCGAAGGGTCTTTGGCCGATACCCCACTGGTGCCCTTTGATTGGTTCTTCTCTTTTGTTCTTCAGGCACATCCATTGGCATGTGTGTGGATGATCAACTCACTCCAGTCGGATGGATCAACGACCAAGGATGCCAACGGCACCTAATCCTTATCCAAAACTAAGTCCTACCTATGGGACGGACCTATGATCAAGGATGCCTACGGGCACCTGATCCTCGTCCAAAGACTAAGTCCTACCTACGGGTGGACGGTCCAATGTAGAGTCATCCCCAAAAGGGAAAGACAACAACCAAAGTTGCCTACGAGTGGACGGTCCAACGTAAAGTCATCCCCAAGAGGGAAAGACAACGACCAAAGTCGCTTACGGGTGAATGGACAACCAAAGTCGCCTACGAGTGGATAGTCCAACATAAAGTCATCCTGTAGACACTCAATTTTGCACCCATGATTTAATCAAGGAGAATGACTTGAATTACCATCCATGTACCTTAAAAATCATTCTTGCATTACATGCATCAGTTTGTTCTTGCATTACATGCATCAATTTGTTGTTGTATTAAATGCATCAATTCATTCATTGCATACAATAAAAATGATCTTGAAGTTCTAACGATCGCAATGGTGTGTCCGGTTTCCAAATCGGACCATCGGATTAAAAGATATCGCATGATCAAGTTTGCATGGTCAACATACATTGTGTCTAGGTAGAGTCGACCACACATGACTAATTTAAATTAATTCTGATTGGTTAAACAATTAAAATTAATTAAATAATTTTGTGATTGGTTGAATTAGGGTTTAAAATAGGGATGCATGCATAGGAATAAAAGGGATGGTTGGATAACAATAAAATTGTGGATAATCTGAACTTTATCAAGATTTATATTAGGGTATTTATCTACAAGATAATTGTTCTTGAAAAGTTTGAATTATCTAGAAAAGAGATAAAAAAAATCATGAACGGAAGATGAAAACACGTTTAGGTACAAGGACCGGATCAGAAAACCCTAGAAGGAGAGTCCAAATGGCACCTGAACACAAAAGAGCGTTTGGCATCCAAAAGCACCATTTGGCACTTTTGGAGTGCCAAACGGCACTTTAAAAGTGCTGAATTGGCATATTTTGGGCTTTGGCCCAATGGCTTTCGGGTGACGATAAGGCACACCCTTTTCGATCTTTTCGCAGAAGGATGAGTCCCGATTCGTATTCTACACTTCGAGGCTATTTTTTAGAGTTTTCTGACCTCTATAAATAGAGACTGGGTCTCATAATTCAACACCTTTTTTCTACGCTCTGAGAGGCACACGTTTTAAGGCCCTCAAATTGTTGATATTTGTTGATCCTCTCTGAGATTTGCTGCTTAAATTAGGGTTTTTAGGTTTCAAAGATAACTGAATAAGTTTCTTTGAACCCTAAAACATTCTCTCAAGAACAAGGAGTGCTAATGCAAGAGGTTGTTTTCAATCACCCTCTCTTTTTTATGCTATCTTTTTATGATTGATGAATGTTTTATCCATAGTATGAATGATTCTTCATTGTTTTGTTTAAAGCATGATTGTTTTTTATGTGATTATTATAATCTTTTTCTTAAATGTCAATAATTTGCACATGAACAATTCTTTTTCTTAAAATAAAAACAGATCTACATCTGTCTGACTTTTTCCTAAAATAAAAATAGATCTGCATCTTTCTTAGATGTAGATCTGAGTTTTTCTTCAAACAAAAACGGATCTACATCTTTATGAGAGGTAGATATGAATTTTTCTTAAAATAAAAACTAATTTGTATCTTTCTGGGATACAGATCTGATTTTTCTTTAACATATGCAGATTTTTGAAATAAAGAAAGAGATTAAACATGATTGTGTTTGCTTTTGTTTATTTAATTCATGATTGCATAAATTCATATTATGAGTGAAACTCTCTTCTTAAAAGAAAAATCCTTTTCATTTTTTTAACATATAAGAAAAAAAGATCTAATTTTTCTGCTATTAAAAATCATGTTTTATCATCATAAAACAAATCTGATCTTTTATAAACAAAAAAAAAAAAAAAAAAAAAAAAAAAAAACCCATTTTTTTTAATTCTTAAAAAAACAGATCTGATATTTAATAAACCAAAAGACTTTATTTTGTGTAATAAAAACAGATCTGGATTTTTATCTCCAAAAACCACTTTTTTTATATATATACCACAAAGCAGATCTAATTTTTCCCAATCAAAATCAATTTTTTTATCACCAAAACAGATATGAATTTCTTTAAAAAACAAAAAACAAAAGAAGAGACTTTATTCATAAATAAATTTGTGTGATTTAATATTTTTTTTCACATGTTCAACATATCATTCATGACATGCATAAAATGGTACACTGGTTACAAAAGTCTAGAAGACCAGACTCTATCTGGGTAGAATGCGTGCCTAACACCTTCCCATTCTGTAACCTAGCCTCCGGATTTAGTATTTGGCTAAGTAGATCTAGCCGTGTCTTTATTTATTTTGGGTAGAATGTAACTAGGACAAAAAGCCATGTAATTATTTGGTAGTTTGTAACTAGGACCCAAAGCCATGTAATTTTTCAATTTTTCAAAGATGTAATTCATTATTCAATCAATGAATGGAACAATTTAGTCATGTATTTGTCTATGTTTATTTTTTCTTATTTTTTGTAAAAAAAATAAATGGCGACTCTACACCACTTACCCAAAAAGAAAGGTGCCCTAAAAAGCACTCCAAAAATCTCTTTTTTGAGGGGCACTTTCGAGGTCTCTCACACATCCCTAAGAGGGAAGGACAATGACCTAAGTCGCCTACGAGTGAACAGTCCAATGTAACGTCATCCCCAAAAGGGAAGGACAATGACCTAAGTTGCCCACGGGTGGATAGATGACCAAAATCGCCTATGGGTGGATGGTCCAATGTAACGTCATTCCCAAGAAGGAAGGACAACGACCAAAGTCACCTAGGGGTGAACGGTCCAACATAAAATCATCCCTAAGAGGGGGGGGGGGCAACGACCAAAGTTGCCTATGGGCGGACAGTCCAACGTAAAGTCATCCCCAAGTGGAAAGGACAACGACCAAAGTCACCTACGAGTGGGTGATCTAATGTAAAGTCATCCCTAAGAGGGAAGGACAATGACTAAAGTCACCTATCGGTGGACGAATGACCAAAGTCGCTTACGGGTAGACAATCCAAAGTAAAGTCCTACTTAAGAGGGAAGGACGACGACCAAAGTCACCTATGGGTGGACGGTCCAAAGTAAAGTCCTACACAAGAGGGAGAGATGACAACCAAAGTAAAGTCATCACCAAGAGGGAAGGACAACGACCAAAGTCATCTACAGGTGAATGGAAGAACCAAGCCACCCACGAGTGCCTTGGTAAAAATTCTAAGTCTTCCTACCGATAGGTGGAGGGACGAACCAAGCCACCCACGAGTGCCTTGGTAAAAAATCTGAATTATCCTATCGATGGGTGAAGGGACGAACCAAGCCACCCACGAGTGCCTTGGTAAAAATTTTAAGTCTTCCTACCGACGGGTGAAGGGACAAACCAAGCCACCCATAAGTGCCTTGGTAAAAAAACTAAATTATCCTACCGATGGGTGGATGGACGAACCAAGCCACCCACGAGTGCCTTGGAAAAAGATCTGAGTCTTCCTACCCACAGGGTGACAAATGAACTAAGTCACCAAGGCGACGAACGATCCAATATTTCCTCTAAGGATGATCAACTCGAGTAGAGATCGTCCAACCAAGTCACCAAGGTGACGAATGATCCAAGAGATCCTCCAAAGATGATCAACTCAAGTAGTGATCATCTAGCCATGTCACCAAGGTGACAAACAATCCAAATGATCCTCCAAAGATGGTCGACTCAAGTAGAGATCATCCAACCAAGTAACTAAGGTGACAATTGATCCAAGAAATCCTTCAAATAGGATCGACTCAAATAGAGATCGTCAAACCAAGTCATCAAGGTTACGAACGATTCAAGTGATCCAGAAAGTTTTCGGTTACCGAAAGCATTATGAGCTCAATAAAAGAGTCTTCGATGACCAAAAGCATCGTCAGGTGCCTCCCTTGACACCATGTGACACACTCCGCCTTAACGATCACACGTATCAAGGGGTTGTCAAGATATTCGACCCAACAGATCGTGACCATGCCAATCGACTCCATCATCAAGGATTTGTCGAGGGATGTCACGCATCCTCTTGACCCATAGATTTGTAAGACCTAGGGGGAAGACAGACGATCAAGGATGCCCTCATGCACCTGATCAAATCTTAAGTTCTACCTAAGGGGTGGACAGACGATCAAGGATGCCCTCGTGCACTTGATCAGATCCTAAGTCCTACCCAAGGGGTGGACAAATGATCAAGGATGCCCTCGTGCAACTGATCAAATTCTAAGTCCTATCCAAGTGGTGGACAGACGATTAAGGATCCCCTCATGCACTTGATCAAATCCTAAGTCCTTCTAAAGGGATGGAAAGATGATCAAGGATGCCCTCGTGCACCTGATTAGATCCTAAGTCCTACCCAAGGGGTGGACAGATGATTAAGGATGCCCTCGTGCACCTGATCAAATCCTAAGTCCTACCCAATTGGTGGACAGACGATCAAGGATGCCTTTGTGGACTTGATCAAATCCTAAGTCCTACCCAAAGGGTGGACAGACGATCAAGGATGTCATCGTGCACCTGATCAAGTCCTAAGTCCTGCCTAAGAAGTCAACAGACAATCAAGGATGCCTTCATGCACCTAATCCTTATCAAAACTCAAAACCCTACCCAAAGGGTAAACTGACGAGTCAAAGAAAGGAGGGTTAGGTTGAAATAACAGACGAGTCGTAGCCCTCAATGCCCAACACTGAGATAAACCCTCCAAATCGACGATTAAATAAACACTGATGTGATATAAGGAAAATTGACAAGCATCAACACTTGTACAAAATGCAAGAAATTAATTATGAAGTAAACTGAAAGCTTTATAAATTGCTGAAAAGTATAAACCCAAAACAAGCGGCAAAGCATTTATGACAACTCCAAGACCCGTCGGCCACCCCAATGACTCACAGAGTAAGGGGCAACTGATGAGGATAATTTTTGACTGATCAGTATGGGGGTGCCCAAAACGGATGACCAACCCTAAAAGGGATTATCGATCCCAAAAGGGATGACCAACCCAGAAAGGGATGATCAATCCCAAAAGGAATGACCAATGATCAATCCCAAAAGGGATGATCAATCCCAAAAGGGATGACCGAACCCCGAAAGGGATGATCAATCCCAAAAGGGATGACCAACCCTAAAAGAAAGGGATGATTAATCCTAAAAGGGATGATGACCAACCCCGAAAGGGATGATTAACCAAAAGGGATAATCGACCCTCGAAAGGGATGACCGATCCCAAAAGGGATGATCAACCCCAAAAGGGATGACCGACCCCTAAAAGGTATGATCAATCCCAAAATGGATGACCGACCCCAAAAGGGATGACCACCCTCAAAAGGGATGACTAACCCCTGAAAGGGAAGATCAACCCCAAAAAGGAAGACCACCCTCAAAAGGGATGATCAACCCCTGAAAGGGAAGATCAACCTCTGAAAGGGACGATCAACCCATGGGCCAACGGATCATGTAATCCCCGATCTTGACAACCCATCCCCTAGGGTTTCCATAGGGTTTACCTTGGGCCCACTCACACATCCTTGCATAGTGCATAGAAATTACTTGCACATCACTACCAAAGGCCCTACCATGCAATTAGATCTCTTATATATGGAAAGGTGATCCCGTGTATCTTGGGACCCTTCTCTCTACAAGGAAATTCCCACGTATCATGGAATTCGGGTCAGCTCTCTACCACTATATAAACCACAAACCTTACCTTTCTTGAGGTATGTGAATCCTCCCTAGCTCTTACACTCTTGAGTTCTTGGAGAGTCTTATATTACTGACTTAACCTTCAGAGGTTCTTTGGCCGGTACCCCAATGGTGCCCTTTGATTGGTTCTTCTCTTTTGTTCTTCAGGTACATCCATTGGCACGTGTGTGGACGATCAACTCACTAACAATTTTTGTGCATCATCAGTTGTTATTTAGTCAAAACAAGTTATTAGGTTCTATATGAATTGGAGAAGTCTGACAAAGCAACTATATCGGACTCCTCAGCTCAGAAGTCCTTCTGGAATAGAATATGGAAATTACGGGTCCTAAATAAGGTAAAAAAAAAAAATTTCAGTGGCAAGCTTGTTCTAATGCATTACTGACGAAAGTGAACCTAGAGAAAAGCAAGGTTATTGTCGATTCTGTTTGTAGTTAGTGTTAGGATTGTCCTGAAACGGTATTGCATGCTTTGTGGGAATGTGGGGCTCTTCCTCAAATCTGGGATCATGATTTTGGTTGGGTGAAATCGGGATTTCCTCACCTTCGCTCTTTCTTGGATCTGGCATCTGTAGTAGACTCAAAATCAAGCAAGCTAGAGTCATTTGCGATGGTGACATGGATAGTGTGGAGTCGTCGTAATAAGGCTAGATGTAATGAACGATGCCTGCCACTCGACAAAGTGCTGGATTTTGCTCGGTTTTACCTGCTTAAATTCCAAAGCTCGCTACGTGGTCAAGATCGTTGGCCTAATCCAGCGAAAGCAAAGTGGAAACCCCCCTCTTCTTCCACAGTTAAGGTAAACTTCGATGGTGCCATGTTTGCAGAGTCTAACAATGTAGGGATTGGAGTGATTATTTGGAATGATAAAGGGGAGGTTATGACCGCCCTTTTAGAGAAGATTGCCCAACCACCATCTGTGGATATCTTGGACATGCTGGCAGCAAGGTGTGCAGCTCAGTTCACAATGAAACTTGGCTTTCCACAGGTTGTTTTCAAAGGCAATTTCGAAGGCATTATCAAGGCGCTTACTAAAGGATATTCGTCCCTCTCAAGTTTTTGTCATCTGATAAAAGACTTTAAGTCTATTTTGGGTTTGTGTCGTTCCCACTTCTTCTCACACGTTAAGAGGCAGGGCAATTCTGTAGTCTATGCTTTAGCACAGAGAGCTAGGCTTTCTTTTCCTTTGTTAGTTTGGATGGAGGATGTTCCATTAGATGTTTTTCAATTTGTGTTTAAAGACTTTCTAGTTTAATAAAATCATACCAATGAGTATGGTTTTCTCTTAAAAAAAAAAAAAAATCTGCCACTTGATTATATTTGATTCTCTTAGATATACATAAATTATAAATATTAATTGCATATATAGTGTCTGTTTGGATAACTTATTTTTTGCCAGCTTATTTTACTATTCAGCTTATTTTTGGTACTATTCATGGGCCCCCCACTGCACTTTTTGGTACTATTTATGGGCTCCACTGTACTATTTCAATTAACTTTTACCTTTATCTACAATATTTTCAGTAAAATGTTTTTAGTTTCAGTAAAATAAGCAGATTTCAAACAAACCCATAGTATTGTAATTAAAAAAAAAAAAGAAGCTAATTTTTTTTTTTTTTTTTTTGAGAAAGAGAAGAAGCTAAAACCTCAATAATAAAGAAAAAAATAATAATTCTTATATATGTGTAAAAATTAAAAGAAAATATTGGGAGTCACCTTTCACCTGTGCCTCTCTTATTCCGAAAACTAGGGATGGCAATTTTTGCCCGACCCGCGGGTACCCGACCCGGCCTGACCCTAATGGGCTGGGTTTTACCTAGTCCGATTAGGAATAGGGTCAGGTATGGGTTTTTTATATAAAAAAAAAAAACCCCGAAGCAGGTTCGGGTTTTATAAAAAAAAAACCCGAGACCCGACCCGAGACCTGGCCCGGATAAAAACCCGATACCCTAAAATTACAAAAATACCCTATACATATATATATACCTATAATCTAACCCTAATCCCTCATTTCTTCACTCTTTAGCAGCAACTTAGAACTCAGTAGCCTCCCTCCCTCAGTCCGACACTCCCTCTCCCTCATTTTAGCTTAGTCCCACACTCCGACACTCCCTCACCCTCACTCCCACACTCCGACACTCCCTCATGCCTCCCTCCCTCAGTCCGACACTCCCTCTCCCTCAGCTCAGTCACTCTGACACACCCTCAATCCGACACTCCCTCTCCCTCACTCCTACACTCCCTCAGTCACTGAGTTAGTCACGCCTCCCTCGCCTCCTCACCCTCACAGATAAATTAATAAATGATTATAACAGTAAAAACCTAGGCCTACGAGAGAGTAAGCCCAGACAGCCAAAGAGTCAAACTGAAACCTCACTGAGGGTTTTGTCGAAGAGGATCAGCTTCAGATACCATTTAATAATCTCATTTTTTTTTTATTAGTTACTTCTGTTCTTAATAATTAGCGACAAACCCTCCTCCTCGATTCATGTCTGTTTCTTTATTATGTCCTCTTTGGTTCCTCAGATAGAAATCGATTTCACAAAAAAATGAGGAATTACGAAACAAAAAATCAAAATCGAATTTTATGTTTAGTTTGGTCTCTCTTTAGATACGGCTGTGTTTGTAGTTGGGCACTAGTAGTATTCAGTTAAAGTTGATATACTTTCATGTCATACAAATTGATTTTAGAATGTGTTTTTAATAAAAATGATGAATTTGTTAACAACTAAGGGCTACTGTTTTCATGAGAAAAGCATGAATCAGAATTACTCTCCAGTATTTATTATTATTTATTTATGATTGTATTAATTATGTTTGTTTTATTTAACATAATTAGGATATGTGAAGTTTTAATGTCTTATGTGTGGTAGTTCATTGAATTTGTTGTGATGATAATAATGTTTATTTGGGTTTTGGGTGGGTGAGGGTTTGGTTTATGGGTTAAGGTGTTTGTGGTGTTATTGGGTTTGTTTTGGTAATTAGGATTGGATTTGATGATAAGTAATACATTGGGGATGTTAAAATCAGTGAAACTAAGTGTGAAATATGGTAGTGAATTTTTGTACACATATCTTTTACCTGATTCAAGTCTCAAAGCATTTTGTTCCCTTGTTCTTTCCCTTCATATCTGCATAGTTTGTTTAATGGAAGAAATTGTTTATTGTTTTTTGTGTTTGTTGGGAATGCAGAGCCTAAAACGGAGAAGGAAGACACAAACATAGGCACAAACAAATCTGGTTCTTCCTCACTAAGCGGCTTTCCCTTGAGAACCAGACGTTGTCCCTTACCAACTATGCGGTCTCCTTTGCCATTTTCACGATCACCCTCGCCATTGTCGCCTGACAGCTCACCCTCAGGATCACCATTAAACAACAATTAAGTGTTTGAATTTGTAGTTAATCATGTTTAATTATGATTGTGTTGATAGAATTTGTGAATCTGTGTAATTATGAATTTATGCCTGTTAATCAATGAGTATGTGTAATAATAAATTTGTGATAATTTGTTTTGATTCTAACTCCCAAACTTCTAAACCAATTAGGAATCCGAAATCCCCAACGGTGGACTTAGTGGGAGAAGACTTAGAGGTAGAGGAACAAGAAGGGACAGAGGAAGAGGGAGAGCAAGAGCTTACAAATGAGGACTTGGATACAAGTAAAAAAAGAAAGACTACCTCAGATGTTTGGGCTCATTTTACCAGGAAGAAAGTTGATGGAAAATTTAAAGCCCAATGCCATCATTGTAACAAACTTTACTTGGGTGAGTCTAGCCAAGGTACAACTTATTTGCGTAATCATTTAGCAAGATGTCCACGGATGAAGTTTAAAAATATAAGGGATATGCGACAACAAGTCTTAATTAAACAACAAAATAAGGTGGATGGAACTATGAGTTTGAATACTTACCAATTTGATCAAGTTAGAGTTAGGAATAAGCTTGCTCGTATGGTCATCCTACATGAATATCCCCTTTCAATAGTTGACCACATCTTTTGATTTGTTTGTGAACAATAATTCAAGTAGTTTAAAGAAACATGGGAGTGCTAAAATGGAATTTGATCATTTCATTGATGAGGGAGTGTTGAAGAGGAGTGAAGATTTTGATATTTTGGGATGGTGGAAAAGTAATGGTCTCAAGTATCCTACTTTACAAAGGATTGCAAGAGATATTTTAGCCATTCCTATCACAACTGTTGCTTCAGAATCTGCCTTTAGCACTAGTAAGAGACTTTTAAGTCCACACCGTAGTAGGCTACATCCCAAGACTATAGAGGCAATGATGTGTGATCAGAATTGGTTATGGAGTGAAATCAACGGTTAGCAATTGTCTAATTTCTATTTATAAAATCAAAATTGTATTTTTATATTTGCTAGTTACAATTTGATGAAGTTTATTCCATTTTTTAATTCATTATTGTTGTAGGTTCTTCAACTATGTCTGGAGATTGTACACTTCAATCAATTCTTGATGATGGAGAGCCTAATGAAGAGGATGGGAGTTGTGTCACAATTGTGGATGATTAGACATTTTGTATTAATTTAATAGCATTTTTAATTTCTTAGACCTGTTGGATTAATTTGTTGGATTGTAATTATTCTAAGCCTTTTTAGCCTTTTGTAATTTCTTAGCCTTTTTAATTTGTTGGTTTGTGGAGGATAAGACATTTTGTAATTTCTTAGCCTTTTTAATTTCTTAGACTTGTGGGATTTGTTTTGTAGCTTTTTAATTTCTTGAACTTGTTGGACTTGTGATACTTAGTTCTTGGACTTGTTGGATTTATTTTATTTTTATGTTTAGTTGGTGATTTTAGTTGTGATTTATTGATTTATGATTAACCTATGATTTGGATTGATTTGGCTGCCATATAACGTGGCCCAAATGCCAAAAATCTTAATACAAAAAAAGTCTTAATGGGCTTGAATGGCTTGAATTGGCTGCCATATATGGCTTGAATGGGCTTGAATTTGGCAAAAAATCTTAATGGGCTTAAAAAAAAAAAAAAAAAAAAAAAAATTGGTTGGGACAGATTTGAGCCCAAGCGGTTAAACGGGGCTCGCAGGGCGGGTTTGGGCCCCAAAAAAAAAAACCCGATTAATAATCGGGCCAGGTCCAGATCGCGGGTCTTGGCCCATGGGTCGGATCCAGGTATTCAAAAACTCGGCCCGAACCCAATCCGTTGCCATTCCTACCGAAAACATACCCTAATTACACATTGACGATAAATGCTAATTTATAGTAAACACTTTAAATTTATACAAAAAAAAAAAAAAAAAAAAAAGGGTAAACCTGAGTCCGCTGTCTCATAAACGACCGGACATAAAGTTAGAATTTGAAAGCCAACCTAGGACTACCTAAAATTCACACTTTCACTCCTCACTTCTGCATATAGTTCCTCTCATCACCAAAACCCTTCTCTCTCTGTTTCTTTAATGGAGGAGGGGACCTCAGAAGCCCAAAACTATCTCTACGAAACCCTGAGTCCGCTCTCTTACTCGACCACCACCACCACCGCCTACCAATCCCCACCTTCTGACGATGAAGCCGAGCCCTACTGCGTCTTCCGCAACGAAATCTCTCTTTCCGTACTCAATCCCGACTCTCATCAGACTGCCGCACCGGACTTCTTCTCCCTTGATGTCGGTGGCGCTGCCGAGCCAATTGCATCTACGCCGGCGCGTGAGCCGAAGACGCCAGCTCGCGAAGCCGCCACGCCGAGACTCGAGACTGCTTGGTTCCGTGGGAATTGTACTTTCAAAAGCCCCATGCTTAAGCTCCATAAAGGTATTTTTTAATTTTATTTGGTGTTTTTTGTGCTTTATAAGATTTGGGTTTTGCCTAGTTTCACCAAAATTAGTCTTCTTCTTTCTTTTTTTTCTTTTTTTTTAATGGGAAAATTTTAACTTTTTATTTTTGAATATTTAGTTTTTGACTAATTTTGAGTAAATCCCAGTTAATGGTTAGCTCTATTGGTTACTTCTAAGCATTGCATGCAATGCATGTTTAATTTTATTTTTCTTATTGGGTTCTAGTACGAGTCAGGGATTGATAAAGTTGAATGTGAAAGCTACTCTGAAAATATATTATTTGCTGGAACTTTGCTCTCTTAAAGTGTTGATGATTGCTGTGTCAGTCAAATATTAATGACAGGTCATACACGTGGATATAGATTATAAACAAAAAATGTTGAAGAACTTGCATATATTATTATCTTTGTACGTAATATTTGTATGCAGGTTTGTAATTTGATGATTCAGTGTTCAACCATCTGCATATACATGCCTTTTGGGCCAATGAGAGAGAGAGGATCGATATTAATGTTGCATTAGGTTTAACACTAGATTAGGTAGAATGATATAAGCCTTTTGAGTTCCATTTTGGAATGTTTTAGCTTTTGCTATGCCAATGAGCTATAGCTCAATTAGCACCTCCTCTTGCTACAAGTTCTAGGTGGAGGGCAAGGTTGTGGGTTCAACCCCCCATTGGGGTGCGTGTGTAGCTTACCAATTAAAAAAAAAAGGAGCTTTTGTTATGCTAATTTATATATATATATATATATATATATATATATATATAATGAAGTTTTATTAATGTCACAAACATAAAGTCACCCAAGTATAATACATGGAGTATACAATTGGGGACCATACAGTCAATCACTCAAATTACATAGATCTATCAAATCACTAACTGAACATATGGAATTACTATGGAAAACTGATATCCAATCCAACAAAGTTCTAAAGAAAAATAATTTGAGATCATGCAAACTTCTCTCTAAATCCTCA
The DNA here is from genome assembly GCA_030021035.2 of Notholithocarpus densiflorus. NCBI lineage: Eukaryota > Viridiplantae > Streptophyta > Magnoliopsida > Fagales > Fagaceae > Notholithocarpus > Notholithocarpus densiflorus. Next base: position 2,207,911 of record JARYZH020011361.1, on the reverse strand, counting down.
AAAGTCCGGTTGTTTTTTAAAGGGAAAAAGATGTGCTTGGGATCCTCTCATGAACATTTAGAACTAAATTTGATTATGTTCTGACATTGTAAATCGTTCTGTAACTTATCTGCTGTTGGTTGATATTACAGAGATTGTGGATTTTTGCGACTTTCTTTCTCCAACACCAGAAGAGCAAGCTGCTCGTAATACAGCAGTAGAACGTGTCTTTGATGTTGTCAAACATATATGGCCCCACTCGAAGGTGTGATTGGCTCTCTGTCTCTCTCTTCAATTTCAGACTTTTCAATTATATAGAAGATTGAAATGTTGCAATGTTGTGTTATGATTGTTGCTTTTTAGGTAGAAGTTTTTGGATCATTCAAGACAGGGCTCTATCTTCCATCTAGTGATATTGATGTAAGTACGCTGTTCCTCTTATCTCTAATAAACAAGTACCTTCATAGAAATTTTTTAAGTTCCATGCTTGTAAGATGTAATGTTCTGAGGCATTTTTTTGTACTTAATAAAGGTCCCAGCTACTCTGGCATCTGATTTATTTTTCTCTATTTTATTTTTGGTACCACCATTTTTCTCTATTTTGAATCCCTAATCTGGCTACTTGTACATTACAATTCAGCTTAAATTAAATATTAGATTGCCTTTAGTAGCTCACAAGCTGAAAGTAATTATGCCTGGTTGGATTGGTCTCAAAAGACTTCATTTTTTTTATTTTTTTTTGGGCAATGCAACTCAAAAACCTTGTTTTATGAGAACACCAAAAATATTTTATGAGATGTTTTCTACCTCATTGTTCTCAGATTACATTGAAAACATGGAGAACAAACTGAAAACACTGCTTCATTTATGGCAAAATTGTAAAAAAAAGGAAGTCTACCTAATGACAAAATCGTAATATTGAGACTCTGATTCAACTAAACTCAATCAGCCTCTTAAGTTCACATACAGACCTCCCTCCCTCCCAAACTGTAGCAAAAGTCTAAAATGGGGAACAGATAGAAAGGCTGATGCGAGATGTTTTTTTTGAGTTTTCTCCATAAATTGCTCCCTTACCCTATTTTAGGGTAGCTGATACCAATGCTCTTAACCCCAATTAATGGTAGGCTTCATTCATAGTTTTGCATTATTGGAGGCCTATATCTTGTGTCTAAACCTCACTCATTTAGTTTTTATTTGTTTAAATTGGCATTATCCAAACAATTTTTCATTTTTTTTTTTTTTTCAAAAATATGTTTTTAAGTTGCATCTTTCCAAAAAAAACTTATGGTATAAAAAAAAGAGGAAACACTCTTCTGTTCTCATTCTTGAAAACAAGTTTTTGAGAACAGTTTTTGGAAAATTTATTCAATGAGCCGCATTGCTTCTACCTGAGTGTGACAGTCTCATTATTAATGTCTTTTTTCGTTGTTGATAATTATGTGATTTCATTAAAAGAAAGTACTAAAAGGTATGCAATCACTAGAAGTATAAAAGGAAGAGCCAAAATGTAAAAAGAGAAAAAAAAAATACAATAGTTTTAACTAAAGTTCAAATCAGTTGGGAAGTCAATAAGATTGGAGGTGGTAAAAGATGTAGAAGTCAGCATTAACTCGTAAAGGGGGCTGGGGGGCAAAAATCTTTGCTGCACTACCAAATGCTCCTTTTCCTTAAAAGTATGCCTATTCATTTTTCTGAAAATGTGCACAATGGAACTGACTTCCAAACTGTTAGGAACCCAGTGGTTCCTAATGGGGATGGATAGGAATTATGGTGGAATTGATGAGAATTGTAAGGAAATTGACTTAATTCAAGGTAGTCACCCTCCATAAAGAAAGAAAGAGATTAAAAGAGAAAGATGCACTAATGCACTAAGAAATTGGTTTATTCTTCCATAATGGAAATATGATTACAAGTAGGTATTTATAGAACCATAAAGCCCACATGGCCTTATCCTAATGGTCTTATTATTCCCCATGTGTATTAATAATTCCAACATATGCTAAATGTGATTAACATGCTTGGAACTGTAACTAACTAACCAACTAACTAACTAAATGCAATATTACAAGTAATATTATTTATATACCTATAGGGGTTCCTAACATTTCCCTCCCCTTCAAAACACCTTGACTTGTGGTGGAGCTCATACTTTCCATGTGCTATTCCATGGCCAATACTGGTTACTCTTGAATCTCAACACCTTTTAGTAGCTTTTAACCTAGAATCTATTTTTCTTTGAAAGATACCAAGTCATTTTCTATGCACCCTGTTAATGTCTTAACATTAAATGGTAGACGTTTACAAATTTTCTTTTGCTGGCTTGCAAGCTGAATTAAACTATGTATCAGGATATTGAAGTGTTATCTATATATGGACAATGAACGTTTGTAACTTGTCAACAAAATTTAGACATTTCCCTGGATGCTATCTCTTGTAGGTTGTGATTCTGGGGTCAGGTCTTCAAATCCCACAAAAAGGTTTGGTGGCTCTTTCTAGGGCATTGTCACAGAGGGGCCTGGCAAAAAATATACAGGTGTGCTTTGTGATGATTGGAATATGTTTGGTTACTTTAGTATGAAAGTTTATTATTTAAAATGTTCGTTAAATTTCTCAGGTTATTGGGAAGGCTCGTGTGCCAATTGTCAAATTTGTTGAAAAGAAAAGTGGTGTCGCATTTGATATAAGGTTTCTCTGTCTACCTTTTGTGTTGGAGTTGAATTTCCAAATTTGTTACACGTGATAATTGCTTCATATCTGGGGTTGGCTGTTTAATTGGGGTGATAATTGCTTCATATCTGGGGTTGGCTGTTTAATTGGGGTTTTATACTCGTGCTGATTGTAAATGAATTGTTTTAAGTTTTAGTTAAAGCATAGTGTGTTTTTGTGTGTGTATATATATACACTTTTTTTTTTTTGATAAGTAAAGTGTGGGGACTAAATCCACCGCAAGCTATTTGTCTGCTTTGGGGAGCCAAGCCCGCACGGTTTTGTTCTCAAGCGACGTTGGAGGTACGGATCTTCACCCTTTGGGCTTTACACCGCAGTCCCACATCGGCAAGAAATGCGCCCCACTCATGCTTTATATGCCCTTGGAGCTTGCATGAGTGTACCACTAATACGCATGAGGGACTTAAAACAGGATACAACTTTGAAGCCATGAATCATAGGAAAGAGAAATATATTAACATAGATGAATTTCTAATAAATAAAATCTTCTATCACTAAATCAATATATATATATATTTATATATATATATATATATAAAAGCAGAGACCTCATGTGGGAGAACGTAAGATTTTGCTAAGTGACACATTCGATGAGCTTCTCTCATTTAGGCTTCCACCTCATCAAAGTTTACATTTATGTAAAACTTTTAATTCATTGAATGTGTTAATGAAGTGAATACACATTAATTATTTATAAGTATGCACTAATTATATATATATATATATATAAGAATTTTATATGGTTTTAAAAAAATATATATATTTATATATATATAAGAAAGAAAAAATATCACGTGAGAGACCATGCGATTCTGTCATGTGGCGCTTTGTAAGAGTAATTTTTCATTTAGCTTTACACCTCAACTTCTTTACATATTTGGATTATAATAAAATTCTATTAATAGGATATCATTATTTTCACTGAGTGTTTAACTTGCCACTATCATACTTCAATAACATAAACATGACATCATAAATTTTAGATGACATTTCCATAACCAACTAAACATTTACATTTTTCTCAAAAAAAAAAAAAAAAAAAACTAAACATTTACATGAAATTACAAATTTTTTATGCTAACTCCAAGCCAATGTAGAAACAAAAATTATGATTAAAAATTTCAGCAAAAAAAAAAAATGATTAAACAAACAATCAACTTATTACACCACATTTTTTTTTTTTTTTGAGAAGATATTACACCACATAATAACTAATTTCTAATTTATGTAACTTTTTCTCTATAGTTTAAATTCTCCATCCCCTTAATTTTGTATTACATCATTAATTTAACAAAAATCTCTTCATGTTATTGCAACATTACTTCATGTTATTACTTTAAAATATTTTGGATATTCTATATAAGTTTTTCATATAATAGCTTAAATCATTATCCGCTCATCGCGCGGGACCATGGCTAGTTATAACTAATTACATGTGGACATATGAATTTAATTACAACTCTACTCATCTAAGCCTAAATTCTGATCAGATTGTGGCCGGCTATTAATCTTCATCAACTAAACAGGGTTAGCCATATGTGGTATTTTTTGCCATAATATCCTATCTAAAACCATACGTAGTCTCCCTAATTATTCTCTACTACTTCTACTCATGTTATTCTATTATTTGAATTTAATTATTTGTGTAGATAAAAGAAAGGAGAAAATATCTTTTTGGACTTTTAGCTGAAAGAGATTTGATTATCAAATGGAAACAACTGTTATGAGCTTTAAGTAGGGTAATTTGCATTAATTGTAAAAATCTACTAATGATTTTGAATAACAATGAGACTGGTATAAAGCATATTCACCATATTTCCCATTGTACTCATCTTATAATGACAGATTTTACTAGAAATTTGCAATCATGATGATTTTAAATCAATTCTCTCTTGGTCTGCAGTTTTGATGTGCAAAATGGACCTTTAGCTGCTGTATTTATTAAGGTTGGTTGCATTATGTGACATCTTCAGTCCTAACATCCATTCTTAATTGCAATTAGCGATGCTATGTTTATTATGAGGTCACTTGAAGTATGTTTATTATGAAGTATGTTATTTTGGAAAATATAACACACGCTTGTGGCTGTTTGCCGTTGTGTTTGATCTAGGATGCCTTGTCAAAGTGTCCTCCATTAAGGCCGTTGTGTTTGATCTTGAAAGTATTTTTGCAACAACGGGAACTGAATGAGGTATGATTTTCTACTAATGTCTTGTAATTGTAACGCTCCATTTGTTTGGTGGAAAACATTTTCCTGAAAATGTTTTCATTTTCTGGTGTTTGGCATGACATAAAATCTTAATCAATAGACTGTTTTCTGCCATCCATTTGTGCCCATACCCCCCTCCATTCCTTAGTGCCGCCTCCATTACCACTATTGGCACAACTGTCACTGCAACCATTATCACCACCACACCAAGTTGTCGCCACCACCCACTGTTACTGCCACCATTGTAACCACCACCACCTTTACCACTACTGTGCCTACATGATATCAATGATTTTCTGTAAATAGAAAATAACAAAAACTGTCTGGGATCATTTTTAAAGTCACAGACAAACACAAGAAAACAAATGGAGCATAATATCTTTTTTTTGTTGTCAAAATGACCTTCCTTTGTAGTCTACCCATGTTAAGAGTCTTCTTAAGTGTGCAGGTATATTCTGGAGGAATAGGTTCTTATGCACTCCTTGCTATGCTCATGGCAATGTTGCAGGTGAGTTCATCCAAAATCTGCATTAAAATTTTCAATAATATTGTAGCTTTGAAAGCATGCTATATACAACTATTAGCTTGATTTGTGAGATGCATGGACAACATTTAAGAATTGTTATCAAGAACCTTTGCTATTTACAATTCTGTACATTCATTGTCATCTTGTTTCTGCTGAGTTGTGCTGCATATGATTTACCTGTTCCGTTTTTGGAAATGCACTCCCCACCCCACACCATTTTCTCTCTTCCCCCAGGGCGGAAAAAAATTATTATAGGCATTGTGCTACAGAAATTGCTTTCTAGTGCTCAGAATTATGCAATTTCATCAAATGCCTTTCCATGTGTATCTTTCTCTGTCCTCCCCTTCCCTCCCCCAAATGAATTATGTTTTTGGCCTGCATCATGCCATAGAGGAAAACCATTATATGCACTGTTCCCTCGTAAAGTATTAATTCCTATTTAATGTTCAGCAGTATGATACTTCATTAAATGTCTTTTATTTTTTTACCCCTAATTAATTATGCTGTTGTTTTGACTATATCTACATTTTGTGCTATAGTCTCTCCCCGAGTCCCAAGCTGCTCCAGAACACAACTTGGGAATCCTTTTGGTATGTATTTCTAGAGAAGCTATTTTTATATTCGTCTTTTATTTTTCAGGGTTTTGTGTGCTCAAGTCAGCTCAGTTTGCCCTTATCCTAACTAGTTTGGGCTGCTACAGTTACTTGTATTCGCTATGTGAAAAATGTAATTTAGGTCCTCAGATGGATTGCTTTTTTGTATATAATACCCATGGTTTATATTTTGTAGATTGGACCTTCATTTTAGCCTTTTAGGGACATCCCAAAAAAAAAAAAAAACAAGGAAAAGAAAAGTGAAACCTTGTGCATTTCTATTTTCTCATATGTATATTTTTTTTTTGGAAACTAGGTACACTTTTTTGATTTCTATGGACGCAAATTGAACACTTCAGATGTTGGTGTATCTTGCAAAGGGGCAGAAACCTTTTTCTTGAAGAGTAACAAAGGGTAAGGGTGTGTTTGAATGCTGCTTATTTGCTGAAAACTAAAAACTGAAAACACTGTAGCAAAATAATTTTTAAATGTGTGAATAGTGCTGTGGGATCCAAATTTATATTGAAATTTGTGTTTGGATGACTTTTGTGGGTCCGTGAACAATGCCATGGGACCCACATTTTTTCAGCAAAACACACAAATGCCAGCCATGAACGCTATCCAAACGTGCACTAAATTGAATAAGAAAGGGCCTTCGTGGTGAAGGGAGTTTTATATTCCTTCTCAAGTTACAATGGCAACAATATTAATAAGTATTTGAATTTTTCCTCTCTTTGATTAGGTTCACAAATAAAGGACGGCCATTTCTACTTGCAATTGAGGACCCACAGGTTGTTTTGCAGATTCTGATTTGTTTATGTTAATAATGCAAGGGCTGTTTGGGAAGTCAAAAAGCATAGCCAAATAAAGAACTGTGCATCATTGTGATTTTTCTTGATTTGAGGTTTCACTGCTTTTGCTAGATTGGGTGGTTATGCCCTAATGCTTGTTTGAATTTCCTGAACAGACCTCAGGAAAAACTGGGTTCACCTCGGCCCTAATTTTACACTTTTTTCCCCAAAGGAGTGTGTTTGACTAGCAAAGAATAATTTGAGTCATTTTGCTTCTTCAGTGTAATGATGGTCTTGCGTTTCTGTATCCTGTTGCAAAATACTGTAATGGGGTTCAGAACAACTATTAAATAAAAAACTAGACATGGCCCTTGTTGTATAGATTCCATTTTTTACCTCTGTAGTTTGATTGACTGAATTTTATTTTCTTTTGAAATGTAGGCACCTGAGAATGATATTGGGAAGAACTCCTTTAACTACTTCCAGGTTTGTTCCACAAATCGTTAATGTCTTCTTCTTTGGCTTACTCAATGTTCATGTGGTATTCCTGGTGCTTTTGTAGCTGAGTGCATTAAATAAATTTTTTTTTGTGTAATGTACAGCCTGTTTTCAGTTGTATTAGCATAAGATCTAATCTCAGGGTAGGATTCTAGTTCTCTTGCCACAAATAAAGCCGGCCGATAGGCGAAAGAGAATCCACTAGTTTTGTTCTGAAAATTTCTATATGTATATAGGAGAAAAATAGCACAACAAATCTCAAGGTCTCACTGGGTTTTATATGATTATTTCAATGTTAGCCTGCATTCAGTCTCCTTGTGTAATTTTTCCAAAAGTTGTGGATTGGTGGGAGTACTTAAATTTACTGTGTTTCTGTTGCGTGTAGCCAATGAGCTATAGCTCAACTGACGCCTCTTTCATAAGAGCATTCCAAATGAACTAAACAAATTTCTAGCTAAAAATTTTCATTAAAGTCATTTTTTTCTACTTTATCTACCTACCTTTTTAAATACACTCCCCAACAAACTCTATTATTTATCTATACTATTAAAATTTTATTTTTTATTCTTTCTTTGCCAAAAAGTAATATTATTCGCATATCCACAATTTTCTTCACCAGCTCCATCCAAACTCACCCATGGAATCTCATCCCAAAATTCCAAAATACAAAACTTAAACACAAATCATTGAATCCATTTACTAATCAAATACAAAAGCCCCAAACAAAGACCAAAACTCAAGAATCTTAGCTACACAAATTCACCCAAATACTAAACAGATTCGTCCAAGCCCCTTTTTTTCCACCTTCAAGCAAGCCCCCTTGGAACTCAGAGAGAGAAAGGCCAGCTTCAACCACAGTCACATGCGCTGCACCCAAATCCTCAATCCTCGCCGCAGCTTCATCCATGGTCACCTTCAGCTTGCCTTGCCATTCTTGGCGGCGGCTGTGGCTTCTAAGCCATTGGCATTGTTGTCTTCATAATCATCAAAGTGCCATTTCAATCCATCATTTACACTGGTGGCTTCGGTGGCAAGCTGCGCCTCGAGCATGCAGTGGCGGTGCTCCTTGTAGTGGCGCTTGATTAATATATATATATATATATATATATATAGAGAGAGAGAGAGAGAGAGAGAGAGAGAGAGAGAGAGAGATCTTTCTCTTGAAGGAAATAGAAAATGGGTGGAAAATTATTTAGCAAAGTTACAGTACTGAACAATGCTGTTGAGTTACTTTAGCTTTTCAATAATCTATTGAATTGCTAAAGTTGGTTGGAGACTGAAAAATGGATTTGGCTGATCAAAATATGGAAATTTTTCGCTTTTCATTGTGAATGCTCTAATAATTAGTTGAAGGGTGAGGTCTTGGGTTCAAAACTCATTGTCATTGGGTTGTAATTTACCAATAAAAAGAAACAAAAAAAGTTTGCGTATGGGCACATCTTCAGACTGTGAACTTCCTTGGTCATGTATATTGCTCTTTGCCATAGAGCCATGGGATGTGTGAGGAGATATGTTGGTTAGCACCACTTGAAGCTTTGGGGCAAGAGCCATAAGTGCATCTTCTAGTGCAATTTCCTTTCGACTGTTTGCAGTAATTGTGTTGAGTCAGCCAGATAGCTAAAAAAATTGGAATGACTAGTTAGAATAGCATTAATGTGATTCCCACAAAGTACCTTTGCAAATCCAAAATTGACACTTAAAAAACAAACCACCCCTTTGGTCCCCCCACAGTTCATATAGCAGGTATCCACCTGCAAGTTGCAGGAAACTTGTAAACGTAATTGGCCTCTTTTGTTCACGTGGACATATAATGATAAGCATCTTAAGATAGTTGGACTAAATATGATCTGTTGGATATGGCAATCCTGTATTTTAATCTCTTTTCCCAAGGCTTAACTATTAGGGCATGTAACTAAGGAAAACCCATCTAATTGATTTGTTTCCTACAGTCATTATATTCCCTTTTTTTTATATACCTTCTGTTTTATGATCTATTACTGGGGCTTTAAGTTGGACAATACACACACAGGCACATACATATATGCATGCACACCAACAGATAGATAGAATAGAAGAAAAGGAAAAAAAAAATTAATACAAAATTGGCATATCAAGATTCTGATTGAAAACCACTGTCACAGATTCGATCGGCTTTTGCAATGGCTTTCACAACATTGACAAATCCTAAGATCATCATGGACCTAGGCCCTAATAGAAGCATTCTTGGTACTATAATTAGACCAGACCCTGTCTTGCTGGAGCGCAAAGGAGGGTCTAATGGGGATGTAACCTTTAACAGTCTGCTTCCTGGAGCTGGCGAGCCATTACAACACCAATATGGAGAGCAGCAAGAGATTTTGTGCAATTGGCAATTAGGTGATGAAGAAGAACCGCTGCCACGGGGAAATTACATGGCTGGGGAAAGTTCACGTTCGTCAGGAAAGAAGAGGAAAGCTTCTTCAAAAGAGAAGACTAATAAGAAGGCAAAAGAGAATGGGGGCGAATTGGGGAAGGTCAGACATGAAGAAAATGGCTCAAGGAAAGAGAAAGGGGTGAAGAAGAAACGTTGGAGGCATAACCGTGATTCGTCTCATTCTGTCATTGGTAGGAGCTCCAATGGTTATGGCCATTATGTTGGTGGGTCTCCATGGAGTAGATAGTAATTTTTTTCATGCTTTTATCTCTGGAAGGTCCTGCAAAATTTGGTTTTTTCATCCACTGCAAGTGGTTTGCTTCCTCCAAATGTTTGATGAGCTGTGAATGTCAATTAGTTGACTTTTGCAGCAACTGTAGAGAACACAACATCAACACTATTGGGGCTGAACTCAAGGATGAATTCATGTCCGCCGCAATCAAAGGTGCAAACTGAGCCTGTAGCTGTTCTGAATTATGGGCTAATCCTGTCACCTGAACAAAGTTGACATCAAATAATGGAATTTGACGGAAGTCTGAAACTGTTAAACAGTTTCAGTAATGTAATATGTGCTGTTAAATAATAAACTCTTTCATTTTATTTCTGCTTAAAAACTTGTGTAATGGAGAGACGTCGAACCTTGGGGAGATGGAAATATTTTCCTTCCCAAGCGAAATGGGGGCAAGAATGCTGATTAATCACCTTTTGTAACTGTAACTCGAGTAATGGAGGATAAGATATATATATATATATATATATATATATATATATATTAGATTATTATTCTTTTAAATTTCTAAATGTTTAGTCTTCATTATTGTGGTGCCTTTTATGATTCTTCAGGAAATTTATTTTGGAAAATGACTAGATACTTCAAGCAGTTGTAATTTGGTTTTCGAAGCATCGAGTGCACATTTGATTTGGTTTCTCCCTCCTATACTCTGAATGGATCTAGTGCTCCTATGCATTCAACCTAAAGCCGGTTCCATAATTTATAAAAGTAAATCGGCTTTTGAACATGAGAATTGCTATGTTCCGAACAATTTAACATTTCACAACAAATTTCATAATTAATTGTGATGCAATTGTCGACAATTTTTTTTGCATGGCGGTGGTAGCCAGGGATTGGTCATTGGAGAGGGACTTTGTGTTTGCATGTTCAAAGGAAGTACACACCATCATCTCTGTTCAAGCCAAGGCTAATACCATCCTTTGGGCTCTCCAATTAACAACTAGCAATTTAGCTTAGAGATTAGTCATTGAGAGATTTCAAAATCTGCATTGAGGCCATCAAATCTTGGGCAAGCCAGATTCCTTGAAAACCTTGTAATTTTGTAACTCGGTTAGGCTTGTATCTAATTCTCATGATAGTGTTTTTTTCAGTTAGGTTAATCGCGAAGCTAGCCATATTGCTCATGTGCAAAGTGGTATTGTAAATACTCTATCTTAGGAAGTTTCAATCTAGGTTTTAGGCCCCCTTGTTTTGTAAATGTAATCTCGGATCTCGGTGGAGGCTGTCTAGGTTGCTCCATAGTTTAGGGTATATTTGGTTGGGATGATTTAGGGGAAGATGGAAAAAGTAGTGTGTATAATAAGAGAGAAAATAGGTGGGAGGGGTGTTTGGTTGAAAGGGGAAATGGGGAGAAAATGATGAGACTGGGCTGTTTTCTCTTCAAACCTATCAAAACTCAATCTCCCCAAAATGGAGAGAAAATGGAGTGCAAAAATTTGGACTAAAATGACCATTGGTCACTGCCAACATTAATAACATGAAGCTTTTTTTTTTTTTTTCCTTTAATTTTTCCCCTGTCAAGAGGTTGACGACCTTTTTTTTCCATTAGTTTAGTTTAGTTTTTTTTTAAGTGCTATTTTTCTATCTCTCTTTTTATATATTTTTTCATCAGTTTTGGTTTTTTTTTTAGGTGTTAATGTGTTTCTTTTTCTTTTCTCCCTTCTTTTTGTTTTTTGTTTTTTTGTTTTTTTTTTTTTTATAGAAAACAATTTTAGGTTCTTAAATTTCTTGTACTCTTTATTTTATTTAATTTTAAATGAAGTGTCCATTGCCCCACTCATATAAATATATAAATAAATATATATATATATATGATTTAATTTGTTACTCTATTTATACTGTTAGGATTCTCTGTTTGGGTTTTAACATTTTGCGTACTAAAATACTCTCACACAAATTTTTAAACTCTCTAAAATACCATTATATTTTAGTTAAATAATTTTAATTTAAAAAACATAAACTAGTTAAAAAAGTAATTTACTGCCTAGTTAAAAGAGTAATTTAATGTTCCTAAGTTTTAGGCTTTTTTCTTTCTCTTCTCCATTGAGCCTAAAACTTAAGATACTATCTCTATCTCATTTTAAATATTATTACACATTACCTTACTTCTTTCTTTAAGAAAAAAAAATTCAAACACTTATTTATATATCACTTTCAAACATTATAACACTAAAAAAAATAGAAAAGATTATTATTTCAAGCACATAGTTTTTTATAAGTAGATAATGGAGGACTATGATTAATTTGTTACATTTAAAACTATAAGTTAATTTATTGGGTAAAACTTGAGTACAATACCACCGGTTAAAGGAAAATTCTTAGGTACTTTTGGAGCATGGAAAATAGTGCTTTGTTTTTTCATTCATGGTGGAGTCTACTCATTAAATTTATAGTGAGATCCACCATAAATATGAGGGGCAGGAGCATCATTTTTTCGTACTTCAAAAATATCTAAGAATTTTCCCCGCTAGGTGCAATACAAAAAGGCTTCCACATAGATAACACTTACTTGAATTGAATTTATTTGTTTTTTTAAAAAGAAAATACAATTTGTATTTTATTGTGTGAATTCTATTGGAGAACCTATTGGAAAAATTATACATAATTTATTATGCCTTAAACTATTTAATTCTAATTATATTATTTTCCTTATTTTTAAATTTTTTTATTGAAAATTATTCTTAATTTAAAAAATAATTCTGGATTTAGCCGTAACTCTTTTCTTCACTCTGTAAATTTATTGAAAATTTTCTTGTTCTTTTTCTTTTTCTCCTTTATAATGGAAAATTTTCAAAATCCATTTTCAGAGCTAAACAAAATTAGGCGAAAACACCATTTTGGTCTCTATATTTTGAGGTAATAGTCAATTTGGTCCCTACGTTTTGGTAACAATCAATTTGGTCCATGTTACTTTTAACTTGTGTTGAGGACAAATTTTTCACACCACATGACTTTATTTCATTGGCAACCTACATCACATCAACATTATCATGAATTTTGGGATAATCTCTTTTAAAGCCCAAAAGAGCTCATATTTACACAAAAATGTGTCAAAGCCAATGGTTCAAGCTCATAGCACATCATCTCATTTTTTGCTCATGATCCAAGCTCATGAGTCTCATCGGGGGAATTTTGGGAGTCTTGGTTTGGAGGGCCAAGAAGTATATTTAGTAAAGCTCTAGTGATTCAAAGTTGATAAAGGAAAACATGTTGCTTGGCATGTTTTCCCCAATTCCCTGAACTCTGACGAATCAGTGTGCAATAGGTAGCATCTGATAAGCCTTTCATGTCACATAATACTTAAAATGATAAAATTCCCCATGCTCTTTACATAAAAATTAATGTTCATCATATAATATAAGTTTAAAAATGCAATTATATTTTCATATAAATAATATTATTATTTTCATTTAAATCAATCCCAAGCACATGGATAAATTTATATTAATATCTCATATCTAAAATTAAATGTTCTCCTTGCTTTCCAAGATCTGGTCAAAACACAAAGAGACCACAATTACATCTCTAAAACTTCATCAAATATCAACCAATTAGTCTATTACTTACTAAAATTATATTGTAATAAAATCATGAACTAAACATATAATTTTCCAAAAGAGGCAACTTAGCCAAAAAATTCCAGCAATAGTTCCAGCAGAAATTGCCCTAATTCTAGCAGAAGCTGCAACAGCTCTAACAGAAATATCAATAGCTCCAGCAGAAGTTGCAGTAGCTCCAGCAGCTGCTACAATAGCTCCAGCAACAGCTTAGATAGTTGACACTAATGGAAAAAACATGTTTGTATCGCATACAAAACATACGCAGCGGAAAATTAACGGATCTACTTCATTCTCAATTGATAACATGCACTATGTAAATTTCAGAATGTAAGAACAAGAGAGTGTATCTTGGTATGGTGAATTTCAAAAACAAAGATTAGAAGTCCTTGAGAACACTTTTAATCTTCACTCTAATTCCATTAACGCTCAAGATGTGTGGTCTCTCAATCAGTTTATATGAATTTATTCAAGAGAGAATAAGAGTGTCCAACACCTACATACAAACTATTTCATGTATCTTGTTATTAGTTGTTCTGTATGTTTCTCTCCTTATAACTGATTATTTAATTGGGCTAGTCTTTTGGGCTTTTCCAATTGGGTTTTAATATATGTGGCTTAGAGTGAGACCAAAAGGGAACAAATAAGACACTAGCTCCAATGGACTTTGGGCTTTTCTATCAACTCTTGACAAGTCCAAAGTTACCATTAATTATATTTAATACTACTATATAAATATAATTGCACTCTAGACTTCATTAATAAATTATATCCCAAGACTTTATTGTACATGCAACCCCTTCATAAAATATTCGTAGTAATACAAAGTCATTAATGTAGACTGCCACTTTGTAGATTATTACATCTTAATCCTTGAGTACCCGGTTTAATCTTTTAAGTTATTCATCATATATTTATGAAATCTAATTTCATAAATATATACTTTAGTAACTATTTATTAAAGTAGTTAGACCTAATATTTTGAATAACAAACTCATTAAACTTATCTCAAGGGAATATTTTGTATCTCCATAAAGAGACTATGAATTTCATCTTGAGAATATATGTTCCATCAACACTAAATGTGGCTACCCAACATACTGAGGTTTTGACTGTTACTTTAGATCTCATTTCTGATATATCAAAGTAACCTATACTTCATGATCAGGTCCATTATTCTCTCAGAATTTAAGAGTTCATGTAAATAGAAGTCATGAGATTTATTATTCAATTGACAGTCTTTAAGAGAATAATAAATCTCATAGCGGTCCAGTTCAATATGTCTTAACTCTTAAAACATATCAACTAGAAGTCACCACTTCCATGATCAAGACAAATCATCTTAGTTAATATGTTATAGTCTTCGCAGATGAAACGCCCAATTTCATCACCGACTATGAACTAAATTCTGAGTTTATAAAAAACTTGTGATTTATATCTTCTGTAACTTTTCACATAAATCACATACTATACATCTCATGGACTATATGATAATGGCCGAATATTTATGTTACCATTATTTCAGATGATAATAAAATAACTTTATTAATTACAATATTAAGTCATACATAATGTCATACTTAATATCATACATAATATCATACATAGCATCATACAATAGGATTTAAGGGCATTAATCTTAACAGACACATGTCCTAAAATGACATCACTTGCTCATTAATGGTTAATCCCAGCAACTACTTGCTGCACCAAAAGAAGTAAGGATCCCATAAAAGAAATCCTACCATTTTAAGCTAAGATCTTTAGCCACCAGCTGCAACAACAGTAATAGGAAGGTCCCATAAATGTTATCTTACTATTTTCAGCTAAACCATGAATTTGATGCTAAATATTTTCCTCCAGCAAAAGATATCATTCAAATGACATCATCCAGCAGTGTCAGCTGCTGCTGCAGCTACTGCTGTAGAGCTAACAGTTGTGACTGATAGCTATAACAGCAGCTCCAGTAGCATTAAAGTCTTGGAATTTCTTCTTTTGGCTAAAACTAAAAACCAACTAAGGAAATCACTTGTTTTGCCAAAAACCTTTCCTTATTTGCTGATTTTTTTCCTTTAACTAATTCAAACTTAGTTACATACTTGGCTCTATATAAAGAGAACCAAGCAACACACAACTCACCACACATTATACACTATCCATCCCTCTCTCATCCTCAATATTTTGAAACTTTATTCACTTTTTTGCCATATCTCTAAACATCTCCATATCTTTCTTCATCTCTCTTACAAAATCTATCTACTTAGATAACACCTGTTACACACACTACTACACATCTCTCCCACACTTTAATATTCTGAAACTTCATCATTTTGCTGCCCAAAAACACATCTCCATCTCCTTCTTTATTTCTCATACAAAATCTCCATTCTTAAAAAGTAACATAACCCATGACATAACACAGAAAACCACTCTAGCAGCAGCTATAATCTCATGTATTTACTATATTTAACCTGCATTTTATCTATCTCATACTTCCATATATTTTACAAATACATTCCTCACAAACTATCCATACATACTTCTCACATATATTTCTAATCTATCTTACAAACACTATATTTCACAAAATATATATATATATATATATATTTCTTACTATCTTCATACATCTTAAAAGATACCAAACACTTTTCCAAGAACATATTATAAAAGCCCTTCTCATGAAAGACAAATGAACATCAATACTAAGGCCTTTCTCCTAAAAGGCACAAAGACTTCATATTAAAGTCATTCTCATTGAAGACATACATTTCTAATACTTAAAGCTATTCTTATGAAAGACACAAACTTATAAAATTAAAAGCCCTTCTTATGGAAGGTAATATCACTCATACTTAACTAAAAACTAAAAGAGCATTACATGGGGAAAGTCATTTAAGTGCATGATAAAGGAAATAAACTTAACCAATCTATGCACACAGCTGGACATATTCTCTCTCCCTCCGGTTGTACACATTTTTCTCCTTCAATCATGAATTCATCATGAAAGGACTCATAATATCATATTGTACCGCTAAACTCATTTTATCATGCTACTGAAATGTTATAAGTCCACTGCTATTATACGGCTGGACCTACAAACTGTGAAGATAAGTGATTATATTTTTATCTTCAAATTTATATTATTAAGTATATCTTATTTATTATCATTATACCACTCAACTAATATCATTAAATCGTCGGAATGTCATCAGCTCACTAACGCTATACGGCTGGAGACACAAATTATATAAAGAATAAAGTGATGTTGTACAACTGGACTCAGAAACATAAAAGATAAGTCAATGTTTTCTTCATCTTTGAAATTACATTATTAAGTATATGTTAACTCATTATCATTGTACCGCTGGATGCAAATTACTTCAATATTACCTCACTATTAAATATACATGGATTCACTAATGCTTCATTAATAAACATATATATATTAATAAATTGAATCTATGTCACTACCGGACATATATTATTCGGGCATAAAACCACCGCTGAATATGTACCATTTGGACATGAACTACCACTGGACATATATTATTTGGACATGAATCATAGCTGGACCAACCAATTAACATATATTATTCATACATAAACCATGACTGAATACAAACTATTTGACATACATTATTTGGACATAGACCATTGCTAGATATACCTTATTATGTTGAATATGAACCATGAACCGCAGCTGGATATGGACTATTTTAGACCCGTCCCATTACTAGATATATGACACTTAATTAATTATTTTCTAATATTGGACACCACTTAATAAACATAATAATAATGTTTAACTAATCATTTAATAAAAACTATTCAATTAAATATATTATTCATTTATTTAAACCATTATCATGTTTTTAAGACTTTGAGTTTTATCTATTTTTAGGCTTAAAATGCACCGGAAGCCATTGGTCTATACAGCCCAATGTCGAGTTCTAGATTGGAATTCCCAAAACAAATCCAGGTCTAGCAAAGTCAAACCTCCAGTGGAAGACATGTGGCTACGCACAAAAATCGCCTCCGACAACTTGCAATCGATTTAATCCATACTATTAAGTCACTAACAGAAAATATCTATATGTCAAACAGTTTGCATGGTTAGCACACATGACTACTATTTTTTTTTTGAGAAAGACATGTGGCTGCTAAAATTAAAAAAAAAAAAAAAAATTAATTGTTACTTAAAAAAAAAGGCCACATAAGCAATTTTAAAAATAAAAAATCCATGTAAAAAAAATTAAATTAAATTTTTGGATGACTTTAAAGAATTAATTTTTTTTCCAACTTTCTTAGTAACCAAACACCGCAACTTAGAGAAAAAAAAATCTTGAACTTTCGTGACCTGCCTATTACCACCTCCATGCCCATCTCTGACAGTTTGCTTATTTTGGTTGGCCCTTCCTCAACAAGATAGGTCTGTAAATCAACTCTCTTTCCGACCCAAATCCCCAAAAATCAAATCATACAAAACAACTACGGTCTGATCTTTTCTACCCTTCAAAGTTCGACCCACACCACAAAATTTCTCAGTTAATTTTTTTTTTTTTTTGAGATAAAAGATAGGATTTTATTGATATAACCAACAATATACAAACAAGTATTACCCTGCTTAAACATTGGTAGAACAGGGGGAAAAAACGCAGCTATTACAGGGATACAAACTTATACTAAGCATCCTATTTTTGGTTTCATTCATATGTGCTTTCCCTTTAAGCAATGGAAGTGGGTAGAATATTGCTTCAGTTTTGCTCTGAAGGTTACGATTAGGAGTGATGGGGTTTGTTGACGGGTTTGCGATCTGGTAGCGACAGAGCACAAAAGAGTAAAATGAAGCAGAATTCTCAGTGTCCAATAGATTAGGAACACGTGTACTATTAGTGTAACTAACTGAACCTCTTAGTCTTGTACTAAACTACATATAGTTTACATCTCTAATAATAACCTACATGTCGTTTATGGAAAGTTCTACAATTCTACAACCGATGCAGCTTTTCCGGATTTCTTTTCAACTAGTGCAGCATGTGTCTTGACAGAGTGGATCTAGGTTGCGATGGATTTGGGTTGCTGGGTTTGCTTTGGGTTGTGATGAATTTTAGTTTTATGATAAATTTTATATTTGGGTGGTGAGAAAAAAGTAAATAGAGTAGATATAGCGTTTTAATTTTTGATGTTGCATTTGACTTGGTATCTCGTATCTTCAATCATAAAGATTCGATTGCTACCCATGAACAAATTTCTAACCACAAGTGCAAAGCAACGTTAATTCTTTGTTGAGTAATCCCAATTCTTACATTCTTATTAAATAATTAAGATTCCCATATTTCTCAGTAACATAGTTTTTGCATTTTACAACATAAAACCAGGTCAATGATTTGATCATTTTCGACAAGAATTTGCTGATGTGGTTTTTATTTTTATTAGCCATTTGTGTGCCAACTGTGTAAATTATTTGTTATGTAATTATTTTTCGTTAATAACTTATAGTTAGGGACTAAATTAATTGTAAGTTAAAAATAACAGATTAAATTAACTGTTTAAAAATACCAGGACTAAGGTAACGTTTGGCTTTTGCACGTTTGCGTTTGAGTTTTTTTTTAGAGAAGTGCATTTCAGTTTTTTTAGTGGGTTTGTGCACTGTTTACAAGATCGACAAATATCTTTTTTCAACAAAACTTTCATTAAAAATGGATCCCACGGCACTATTTATACATTTAAAAATTATTTTATTACAGTGTTTTTAGTTTTTAATTTTTAGCAAAATAAGCGGAAATCGAAACCACCCTAAGTTGACTGTTACAAAGAATCAAAATGATGATTTCGCACCCAAAAAAAAAATGTAACTTTACAAAGCCCACGACACGAAGTCTTCTGCCAACCTTACCTTACACTGTGTTTGGTTGGGTAGATTTTAGGAAGGATGGAAAATGTAAGAAGGAAAATGGAGTGGAAAACTGAGTTTTCATTTGTTTGGGAATGGGAAGAAAATAGGGGGAGTGGAAAATCAGGGAGAAAATTTTCTCCGAGCCCACAAAATTTTTCCTCCCAAATTGGGAGGAAAAGTAAGGGGGGAAATGCCCTCCCCTTTTTTTTTTTTTTTTTGTTTCAACGTGACCTGTTCTTCTTCTTCTTCTTCTTTTTTTTTTTTTTTTTTTTTTTTTTACAACGTGACCCGAAACGTTCTTGTTCTTTTTTTTTTTTTTTTTTTCAACTGACCTGAAACGTTCTTCATTTTTTTTTTCTTCAACGTGACTTGATCTAATTTTTTCATTATAATAATAATAATTTATATATATGATGTGATAAATTTAATATTATGTAATAAGTACAAATAAATCTATTTCTTACATATTATGTAACAAGGGTATAATAGTCAATTTATATAAATTACATTTTTCATCCTTCCCTTTTTTTTTCCAACCAAACAAAAGAGTTTTCCACTCTCCCACTTTTCCATCCCTCCAACCAAACACACAAGAGGAAAAACTAAATATTTTCCATCCTTCCACTTTTCCATCCTCCCACAATTTTCCATCCTCCCACTTTTCCACTCCTCCGTCCAGTTAATAAAATAAGAAACGAAAAGAAAAGAAAAAGTTAGATATTTAGAGTCAGCGATCCACAGTCAAAGACACAGAGAGAGATCCATAAACAACATGAGTCCCCCGTCAGTTTGTTCATCATCTTCTTCTTCTTCAGATGGGTCTTCGAGCAACACCAAGGCTTGGATAGTGCATGGCATTGTTGCCGGAGTGGCAATCGCGGTGGCGGTGGGCTCTCGCGCCTATCTGGGTCGATTTGGGAAGTTCCGGAGCCGGGTCGTCGGCATCATACCCGCCCGTTTCGCCTCATCCAGGTTCCACGGCAAGCCTCTCGTTCATATTCTCGGAAAGCCCATGATTCAGGTACCCAATTGCTTCATTTCTCTATGTGTATCTTTAAATTTCATATCTTTAATGCAAGATCTGATTTGGGTTTCTATAGTTTTACTTAGTCAATAAAGGTGTGACATCGAACTTCTTTAGAATTTGAGAATTTTGAATTTAGACCCTTTACAAATTTTGGATGGACAGTTGAATTAGAAGGTGATCATAAACCAATTTTTTTTAAGCGCAACTAGTGGTAGCTGGCAGGTAACAATTTATGAAAAAGAATCATGTTTCTGTGCTATGCTTTGTAGGTAACAATTTATAGGGTTGTGTTGGGAATTAAAAGGTGGTTTGATAAGTTATTTGATGGCTATTTGGTCGAAGAAAGTATGTGGGGTTTTAGGACTTTGATAGGTGAAGGAAAATACATGATTTAGGGTTGTGTGGAAGAAGGAAAAGAGAGGACTTTATAGCGTTTAGGGGAGTACCACGAGAGAGAGAGAGAGAGAGAGAGAGAGAGAGAGAGAACACACAAGGCAAATATGACTCAATGCTCAAAACACTCAATATTTTTTATTAATCAATTCCTTCTAATCTTCGAGTACATTGAGCACAAATATATATAAAGACAATTTCTTATACTAGTAGTATTAGGACTCATAGTTTGACTGGTAAACTAAGAACCTAATATAAGTATAAACATGAACTGAAGTAAAATAAAATCTAAGATACTTAGGATCTATTAGAAAATTCTAGACTTTACTAGTCTACCAAAATTCTTAAGTTGCAGGGATTGCAGATATTACAATTTCACCTTTAAATACAAAATTGACCATAAATTTTTAAATAAAAACTCAAATTAAAAATTATTTTAGCTTTAGGACATGTATAGGTATCTAATTAGATCTTTAAAACCACAAGACTTTTTGCTTTAATTGGATTTCACACTTGGGCCCCATAAAAAAATTCTTGAATAGGCAAATTTGCCATGTAGTAACAAATCAATCTTTCATATATGCATCATTCTCCCCCATTTGGAAAATAAATAAATAAATAAACAAATTCAGCCTTAAATTTTGAGAATATTGAGAGACCTCTTGATCAATTGAAATACTTGTTAATGCGTACCTTGTTTGTTTGGTCTTATGCAAAGGGTTTTACACATTGTAATTCCATTTTTGAGTTCCAAGAGTCTCTTCAATTTCCGGTATTATTTTTTGTAATTTTTTAAGATACTTTGTGTTCATCATCATGAACAATAAGTTATATTCAATTTCAAAAAAATATTATTACTTATCAAAAAAATGTTTTGTAGTGCTGAAGAATCATAACTATTGAACTTGAAACTTGCACACATTCTTAAAGATAATTAGAAAAAGACTCTATCTTTCCCACCGTATTGTTAAATTCCTTTGGAATAATAAAATCAATGCTTGGAAGGTTTTTCATCTTTTAAAATCCTTCTTGAATTGTTCCATAATAAGTAACATCAAATCTTCCTTGGTATTGACTTTTCCATGAGCAACCTTATGCTCATCTTGCTCTTTTGTGATCTCCATTGCCCTTGTAATGTATTCCCCTGGTTGTTCTTGAAGTTGGACTTGCTGCGGTGAATCTTAAGGCTAAGTTTCTCTCTTTACTGCCATGCCTTGCTGCATTGAACCTATATGCAATTAAAGCTTATGTGGCAGCAAATTGGCAGGGCTGTATACATTAGATTTTGAAAGAGTAACTGGTGCAATGTTTGCCAACAAAAATAGGGATAAACTAGGGTCTAACTTAGAATATCTAAATTCTTGATCAGCTGTTGTTCTAGCAGGATATTTTTCCAAATTAGCAACTAGCAGCTTATCCAAAGTTTATTGCATAGTAAGAAAATCTTCTAGCTTTGCTTCTATGAAACACACTCTTTCATTCAATTGGTAAAAATTTTGCTTGGACAAAATCTTGAGTAAAAGCTGAAACCTTAAATTTAGTTCTGCATTGTTGACCACCATCTTAAATGAGAAATTTCATTAAGATGTTGGTAAAGAGAATTTTAACAAAGGACTTGTGGTAGAATTTTGTCTCTGATATCAAATTGATGTAGAAACAATTGGGGGAATTTGTCTAAATTTATTTGTGGTGGTTAGGAGAATTTGTAGATTTAGGGTTTTGAATTGTTGGAAGTGTTATGGGCCTGTGTCAGGAGTTAAAAGGTGGGTTGATAAATTATTTGATAGGTAAAAGAAAGAGCTTGATTTGGGGTTACATGGAAGAAGGAAAATAGATTTTATGGCGTTTTGGGGCTATATGAATAGTACTTGTTATTTGGATCACGAGAAAGAGAAGCCAGAGAAGAGAAGAGAAAGGGAGAAAAAGAAGGCACTACGGCCAACATGCCTCAATGCTTAAAAAGTCAATATAAATAATCATCTTCATCTAGCCTTTTGAGTACATGAACACAAATATATTTAAAACCCCTGTTTTGTTACTCTAGTAGTATCAGGACTCCTAATGTGACTATTAAACAAAACACCTAATAAAAGACTAAGTTGGACTCAAAGAAAATGAAATTTAAGATATTTTAGATTCACTAGAAAATTCTAGACTCAACTAAACCACCAAAATACCCTTAAATCATAGGGTTTGCAGAAATTAAAATATTAGTTTGAATACAGATGATCATAGCTTTTTAAATGAAAGCCCAAAGTAAAAATTTTTTTAACCCTAGGACATAAAATTGGATCCTTAAAACCAAATGACTATCACTTCGATTGAACTTTACACATGGGCCCCATAAAAAAAATCATGAATAGACAAATAAATCTTTAATGGCTGCATCTCTGAACTCTCATTGAGTTCTGATTGGAAGCTTCAGAACAGGTTCTATTTACATATGCAAACTATTGCACTTGCAGCACTCTGCCTTACACATTTCTAAGAAATACATAGAATTTGAAAGGATTTGCTTTCCCATGTTTAGGTATAGGAATTGGTCTTCTTTTCTTTGAAAGTCTTTTTGTAAATTTTTCCTTTGTCTAAATTTCCAATGGATTATGTCATCTTTAATGGACTGAGGATATCTGATGTTTTGGCTTTCTACAGAGAACATGGGAAAGGGCAAAACTGGCGGCTACTTTAGACCATATTGGTATGTCTAGTCACTGGAGTTTCCCATAATTTGCTATGCTGTTATGGCTAAGATTCTTGGCTTTTTGTGATGTTTTCATAAAGAACATCCCTGAGGAGGGTGACTCTGGACCACTTGCTGTAGTCTTAAACTAAAATTCCACTTTGCATTTGTCCTCTTTACATATATTCTGAGGCATCTTAATGTGATGCACAGAGGTGTGTGCCTAATGGCTCTAAATTTGGCGATGTTCCTAGAAGGTTAATCTTGCTTTAAGAGTTAAACTTGTTCTTGCATATCTCATGTCATAGAACTGGTATTGAACTTTGCCTTGCTGTGGATTACATTATAGTTTTTTATTTCCTTTTATTTGAATTAAAATATTCCTGTAACTAGGGATCTGAAGAGGATTAACAAAGGATAAACTATGAACTATGAGGTGCACCATTTCCTCTCTCTAGCAATTTCTTAGGTGAGAAGTTGCTCAATGTTGCTATTGAACAGCTCATGTTACCTTTCTTTTTGGATTGTGGCTTTTGACAAAGTAGTGAGCATCAAATCTGGGGTAGTATTGGTGGTAGACAAGTATGTTTAAGTCTTTTTTTTTTTTTTTATTGGATTCTCAAAGAAAACTGAGGCAGATACCATGTTAGAATGAAACAGAATTGGCTCTGGTCATACAAAGAACATTACCTATTAAAAAAAAAAAAAAATGGAACATCATCTTGAGAGAAAATGTTTGCAGCATAAGTTTTCTTTTTTACTTTTACTCTCTCTCTGTTGGTTGCTTGGTGTTCGAATGTCTCTTTCATGTCTTCTTGGTATAGTTGTGGCCACGGATGATGACAAGATTGCAGAATGCTGTCGAGGATTTGGTGCCCATGTCATAATGACATCAGAATCTTGCCGAAATGGTAGTCAGCTTGGTTTTGAATTTCTTGCAAATTTTATATTATAATTGTTCTAATAGATCATATTGTTGGATAAATTTACAGGTACAGAGCGATGCAATGAAGCTCTTCAGAAGCTTGAAAAGAAATATGATATTGTTGTCAATATTCAGGGAGATGAGCCTCTTATTGAACCCGAGATCATAGATGGGGTTGTTAAAGCCCTGCAGGTAAATTTGTATTCCTTGAACAACTTTTGGCTCATATATTGTTACTGCCACCTCATGGAACTGAGAATTCATGTCAGCCTTCATTGAGTTCAAATCATATATTATATATCAAAATTTGTGTTACATATGTTGCGGTTGCACTAAGTGGATACCCTTTCTTTTTGCCAAATGGATGTCTGTCATTTTACCCCTTTATGTTTAACACTTCAGATTTCAGATTGTCATATATAACGTGCTTCTGTCATGTGGCGTACTATAAATATATTAAAATTATTAAGATAGTTTATTTTATGTGAAACTCTATTACTAAATTTTCAAAAATGTTAAAATACTACTTTAAGTAAAATTTTGTTTCCAAAAGTTTCAAAATTTTTTAAATAACTTCCGTATTGTTTTAAATTAGTTTCACTTCCTGCTTATGCTATGTGATTTAACATAAATGTCATAGGTTGTGAAAATGCTTTTGCCATGTGACTCTCTAATTGTTAAGATAGTTTGCCTTAAGTGAAACTCTATCATAAAAGTTTCAAGAAGTTTAAAATACTATTTCAATTAAAATTTACTACCAAAAATTATAAGAAATTTAAAATAAACTTCATTATTTATTCTAAATTTTTTTACCATAAATTTTTTTTTTCAAATAAAAACTTAATTTTATTCTTACACAATGTGCTTCTCTCATGCAATCCCAAATTCATCCTCAGAAAGAAATCTACTTTCGTCAAGGGTTAGAACACCCGTGACTTGAGATAACTTTGTTCTTTTATTTTTATTATTGGTTTACTATTATTAGTGAGTAAAATATTTTAAATTTACATATAATTTTACTTAATCCATGCATTGTTCGGATATACCTTTAGTTTGTACTAAAAGTTCATTTGAAAATCACGTCCATAATAGATGATGCCCTGTTACATTTTGTGTCTATTAAGTCATGTTGAAATAAAGTTGTTTTTGGGTATCTCTCATTGTTAAGTTTATTTCTCTGAGTCATGTGGGAATTGTTTGTGTGCTACAGGCAGCACCAGATGCAGTGTTTAGCACTGCAGTTACATCTTTAAAACCTGAAGATGCGTTTGATCCAAATCGAGTGAAATGTGTGGTGGATAATAGAGGTTATGCCATTTATTTTTCAAGGGGGCTGATTCCGTTTAACAAGTAAGTTTATGGGTTTTGTATGACTGGGATTTTTCTTTACCCTCTCTTTTCATGTTGATTTTGCATGGTTATTTTTTTTATAAAATTTTGCTTCCCTGGAAATTATATTGAGTAGGAAAATTTGAGAACTTTGCATATGAGTGTGCCTGTGGTGGGTTTAGGGTTGGGAGATGGGGATTTTGAGTTTAGAACCTTTTTAGAAGGGTTAGGGTTCAAAAGAGTAAAGATTTGATTTATGGTTGAAAAGAGAAGGGAAAGAAATATAATAGAATTTTTTTGGTTATATATGTGAACAGTACATAGTATCTGTGAAAAATACAAGGAAGAAATAAAAGAAGAAAAGAAAGAAGAGAAAGAAGAGAACAAAAAGAACAATAAGGCCAATGTGCCTCAATACTCAAAAACCTCAATATTTTATAGATCATCTCTAACTTGTTTGAGTACGGTAAGACACTTATATAGACCCTACTCTTAACTTCTTCTAGTACAGTAGGACCTCTACTTTAACTAGTAAAGTTAGGCCTACACCTAAAGACCCATAAACTAAGACTGACTTATTAATTAAAAATATAAAATAAACCCCAAGACCCATAACTATGGCCCATACTCAACTATTGTAGAATTACTATAATAACTTTGACAGTAGAATAACTAAATAAAACAGAAAACCCTAGTAACTAGTTAATTACAATGGACACTTATTCTTGGGTTTTGCCTTAAGCAGACTTTCAAAGAGGATTTATCAAAATAAATAAGACGATTTTGCTTCTCCAACCATGCAATCACTGCGCCATCATATATTATAAGTGATTGCAATATTACACCTATTTAGTGCTCAGTAAGACTTGATGAATTTGTACTCCTTACCTGGTACAGGTCAGGAGAAGTTAATCCACAATTTCCATACTTGCTTCATCTTGGAATTCAGGTATCAAATTGGCTTCTTTTTTCCTTTTATTAGAGCTATTGGTGGCATCAACGTTCGAAATTTCTATTGCCTACAATATTTTTCACTTTGTGGGTTCACAGTTCTTTGTTTTCTATGTCTGGCCAGAGCTATGATTCCAAGTTTTTGAAGATATATCCAGAGCTTCAACCTACGCCACTGCAACTAGAAGAGGATCTGGAACAGCTTAAAGTCCTTGAGAATGGGTATAAAATGAAGGTATTAAAATTTGACCATTCTTTTTTCTTTTGTCTAGCTTGTTCATTTCCCACTCACTGCTTCCTTGAAGATTTTTTCGGTGTTGGGAATCATTTAGGAAATGAAGTCATTTTATTCTCTTTTAATTGCAATTATTTGAAGCAAAGAACTTACAGGAGAGTTGTCAACCTTGTTTTCCTTTCCTTCACTACCAAATTGGCTTTATTTCTCCATACTGTATTTTAAATGTGAGATTTTGTTAATTTGGTGCAGAAATTTATAAATGGAAATGTCATCTTCCAGTAGATTCAAAAGGATCAAATTAATATAGCATTATATTTTGGGTCAAGTGTCCATAAACTTCTTTGGTATAAATGCAAAATTGCTGATTGGAGATATAGGAGCTTTAACTAGCAAGATCATCTATTATAACCAAAAAAATGGATTTTGGTTATAATAGGTATAAATGTTATTATACATAGTAATGCGATTTTCTTGCTGAAATATGGATTTTTCTAAATTCACACAATGCTATTTTTGCAGGTGATAAAGGTTGACCATGAGGCTCATGGTGTTGACGCTCCAGAAGATGTAGAAAAGATAGAATCTTACATGCGTGAGAGGAACTTGTCTTAGATATATCTGACAATGACAAGGATTCCAGTTCATATGTGCTCACAATTACCATTATCATTGTGATTCATTTCAAATAGTATTCATTGGCATTCTTCAGTGTACGAAATGCTTGGTCCAAAGGGGAGAAAATCATGTTAAATAGGATATAGATTTATTTATGAGCCACTTTCCTTCATATTGTAGAGCTATGTGATTCAGTCATAGATTGCAGATCTTGTTTCACCCATGACAGATAGGTTAAATTTTAAAGTTAAATATCAATGAGAAATTTTTTTTTTTTTTTTTTTTTTTTTTTTTTTTTTTTTGTGGGACTTTCCTTGTGATTGAGTTTTGTGAATTGGTATATTGATTAAGGGATTGTTAAATATTTGTAATGAATAATTGTGATACACTTGGCATGGAAGCAAATCCAATGCTTCTTAGAAAATATGGTCACTCCAGATGGGTATGAATTGCAACTATTTACTCGTTTTGATGATTTGATTAGATGACTTGTCTTTACAAGCATGTGCTCAGAGATTCTCTTTCTCAATCCTAACTAATTTGTCTATTAATTAAACGTTAAAAGTATGGATAAGGGAAATTAGGTCGCTCACGTACTACCTTCCTCTCTTGCCATGTAGTGGCCCTTGTGGGGAATCATCGCTACAATTTTTTTGAAAAATAATTCTTAGGTATGACACCTAAACCTCAATTAAATTTATGTATATTTATAAATTAAATT
Organism: Notholithocarpus densiflorus; assembly: GCA_030021035.2. Classification (NCBI taxonomy): domain Eukaryota; kingdom Viridiplantae; phylum Streptophyta; class Magnoliopsida; order Fagales; family Fagaceae; genus Notholithocarpus; species Notholithocarpus densiflorus. The sequence continues at coordinate 2,179,548 of JARYZH020011361.1, read as the reverse complement.
AAATTAAATTTTAAAATGTATAAAGTTATTTGTATTCATTTAAATATGGTCACAAGTTTTTTTTCATATGATGAGTCGTATGTAAAGATTACTTAATTTAATTGGATAGAATGAACATGTAGTTATCCTAACAATTATTTGGAACAACAAAGGGAAAGCAAATAATGCCTTTTTAGTCATTACACTTTATAACTTATTGTAATTTAAATAAAAATGTTTAGCTTTTGCATACTGTTTTTTTATGTACTCTTTTTAAGTATCTAAATAATTGTTCATTACAAATAGCAAATAATTTTGTTAATATCGACTCAATATGTTAAATTTAATAAATATATATATATATTTTGTAGTACACATATTGGGTTACAATGTATCGAATTTACTTTAATAAAAAAAAAATCTAATTTGTTTCCTAAATTGCTTCTTTGTTTTTTCATTATTTATTTTTTGTCCTGGTTAGAAATATATTAATAATCTACACCACCCCAACCCCCATCTTGAACCGGAGACCCCACTCTTCTCTAGGTAGTACCTAGGGAGGTGCCATAATACTAAAGGATGTCTTAGCCTTTTTAAATTGTTTTATACTACAATAGGAGTAGGAAATATAGAAGACAGATCATTAGGCTGCAAAAAAGTGTATATTATACCTCCTAAAACATGCTTTATCTATTTTACTTTTACCATCTCATTTTACAACTAACTTAACATCTTATTTTCTATTTTTACATACAACTTATTGAAATAATATAAACTATACTAACAAATAATATAAACAAATCAATTCTCTCTCCTCTCCCATCTCTCTCTTTCCTCTTTTCCTCTCTTCCTCTCTCATTCCATTTAAATGTGTTTTTATTTTTACAACTCATGAACAATAGGATTTTATTGTATATATACAACCTTACTGTTTACAAGTGGCAAAAAATTTTAAGTACCCATACCCGGGCAAAGCCCTCTTTTAGTGTCTTGGTTGCTAAATAAGCAACGAATTTTTTTACACCCTCCAATATTAATGCTCTAATAATTATATATATATATATATTTAATATCCCCAAGAACAAAATCCTATCTCCACCACTGTATGGGTTATGTTCAAAATGTAATGGTGGTGAATATATGCTACTTGACACCTCCTAACATTGTCATTAAATACATTCAACACTACAAGTAAACAGCTTACATTTACTGAAAGTTAGACGATTAATAGGATTGAGATTTGGTACAATAGTTAGGGCTATTGTACCATGTAATACCTTGTCAATGGTTCATACCAAAAGTTAAAATGTTAATTTTTGATATCAACTATTGGATCAAGGAAGTTAAAAAAGTAATAAAAGTTTAGAGTTAAAAAAGAAGTTAATAATTTTGAAAAAGTGAAATTCATTTGGGAGGAATTGCATGATGCAACAGCTCCCTAGCTATTGTACCGGATCCCAATCCGACTAACCATAGTGTTACTACTTATGAACATCTTACACAATTACACCTTCTTTCCTAGTTGTTCAAAGTTCAAACACTTCTCGCATCTTTTTATTTTTTGTAAGGTAAAGAATTCATCTGAGTTTGATTATTTGAGTTATGTTTGTGTTTTTTTTTCCCCTAATTGATTATGGGAAGAGGGGAGGCTGCGAATGACATCCTTGTTAAGAATAATTGAACAAGTACAAGAAGCCTAACCCGTAACCCCAACATGTTGTCAAGGCATTGCTACAACCGCTTCCCTAAGCCCAAGGCATCATTGCCTCCAAGAGTTATGATGGTGCTACCTAGGGCCATTTATGTTTCAAATTTTTGTTTAGATGTTAAATTTTCATTTTAGTTATTCATGTTCAATTATTATTATTTTTGTTTTTTTGTTTTTTTTTTTTTTTTTAGCAACCATATTGTCTACTTTTATTGATTATGTGACATTTGATATTATATGGATAACATGTTTTTAATGAAATCCATTTATTTGACACTTAATAATCAAATTACTAATAAAAATAAATAGGATAATTACCTTGAAAACAGAATCAAACATGATGAGTCAAAAACAAAAATGTCAAAAAGTAAAGAGTAAAAAAAAAACTTTAAATTTTAAGCGTGAAAATTATAATTTAATGAGAATAGCGTGTACTAAGACAAATTCAGAACATTGATTGAGAGGAGACAATTAAAAAGACTTGTCCCTGGTCAAGCACCAAACGTAAGATGTATCAGTGAAATACGGCACCAAATGAAACCAAGCATCAATCTCGGGGGAATGAATACAAAAGACAAAGCCTCTCTCTCAAAGAGCCACCTAATTCGAACAGATATCTACTATTGGTGTTCTGAAGGTATGTTTGTGTGTGCTTATGGAACACAGATAGTGATAAACTGATACTGCTTAGCAGCCCATCTGGCAGAAGACGTTTTGTGATACCACAAGGGTGTAGTTTGATGATAGGAGTCCTTGTTCTACATCTAGAGAGGAGTAGTTTGAGTGATAGTCCCAACAAAGCTATTACCGTCACATGACGTGAAATCAATGAGTCTACACCAAAGAACCCTTTTTTCATTCAGCCAAAAAAAAAAAGAAAAAAAAGAAGACGTTTTGTGATTTTGTCCTACCAATACAGAAAGACAGTGTCTAGGCTTTTCACTGGAACCAACCTAATCTAATGTCCATATGTAAATCACACTGTACGCTCACAAACAAAAGGTGGTACACTAAACCACAGTAACCGAGAAAATGAAATAACTACATGACTATGAAATTTGAATTGATCATGTAATATTATTTTTTTTTTAATTTATTTAAAATTTCAAATTTTGGTGTCCCTTTTTTTATAATTTTGTTTTTTATCATCAATCAATTTTTAGTATAAGCGGAGATTGATCATGTAACATCTTTATCTCAAGGACTTGTAGTTCATATGGTAAAAAATAATATTTTGAACTGCTTTATACCCTCTCTCAATTAGGCACTTTTAGATATACACTACTGTAAGTTTCTTTATAAAAACATTATCCCTTGTGTTTGTTAAAAAATATTTAGTATTCTAAAAAAAAAAATATCAATTTTTTTAATTAAAAAAACCATATATAATAATAATAATAATAATAATAACAATGTGATTATGAGACTTGAATTGATTATGTATCTAAAATGAATGTATATCTATGATCATGATTACTTCACGAGTTAAAATGATTGTTATTCTTAAAGCAATCTTATTCATTATTTTTGTTTAAACAATGATTGCTATTGTCTTAACAATACCACAAATCCCACCCCATTATTCATAATGAACAGATTTAGATACAATGATGATGAATTGGTCCACAGAAATAAATTTATTATTATTTTTTCTTAATTTGTTGGGATTGAAAACTGTGTTTATAAATTATAATGGTGGTGAGTCAAAGAAAGCTTGGCATATATTTTTTTAGCATTCATAATAATTTATCATATTATATTAAATATTGAACAAAATTATCCTTATAAAAATTACACCAATGATAATGTTGTCCCATGTCATATATTTGAAAGTCACTCGGTTCTATACTTAATAGTTTCTAGTTAGCTTCTAATAATAATGAGCACTCAGCATAGAATGATGAGTAAAAACAGGACTAATTTTTTATTATAACAAAAATATTGGACCAAAAATAGTTAAATATATTAAGCCATATATATTTCTTTTAATAATTTTATAATTCAGAAAGAGGATTTAAAAACTTGGACCTTTCCCTTAGAAACACTAATAAATTTTTTTTTTTTTTTTGAGAAACTAATAAATTTTAATTGAGCTAAAAGTTTCTAAGCAAATTTTAATGCCATATATTAACAGGACACATTTTAACCTTTTTTTTTTTCCATTGAATATCATATAATCATAAATACAAGGATTTTTCTCTCTAACCATGGTTCTTCCCTTGATCCATTCAGGAGTGGTTGCATTTTCCAATCAGGACATAAAAATTAAAAAAAAAAAATTCTAAAAAAAAAAAAAGTTGAAAAAAAAAAGACCAGAACAAATTTGATGGAGAATTTAGATGGCAAAGGGAAATTATAATTGGACAGGTCTCGTACTCTGATTTCCTCTGTGCTATGTGGGAAAATAGCAATATACTGAAGTTTATGCGCCTGGTTCCTTGACCAACAGAACCTCTGTCTTGAAAAGCAGAACTGAAAGCGAGTCAATGGAGAAGTAGACGAAGCCACCCGGTGAGTGAGTCACGAATGACCCAAAACTCGTCCCCACCACACAGTGCCACGCCGGTCCGTACAAAGTGTCAAATTCCTATATATAGTAAAATGACACCGACTTTAATTTACAGCAGGGTTTTGATCTTCTCACATACATGTTTCAGAATTTTCTTTTGTCATTCACTTTTATTAGATTATGTTTGTGAAATATTGGACGTGAAGGAGTATTGAAAAACAATTTTCCTAGTAGAAACACACACAAAAATAGAATGATATATAGAACTTGTACCTTTTTGAGAGCTCGAGCTAGGTGGGTGGGGTTGAACTTAGGGAGTGATTTTGGGGCTGAATCTGAATCGTCAAGGAGTGATCTGGTGTAGTTCAAGGCACGTTCTTGCATGTGGAGGGGCATGTCAGATGATCTCAACCGTATGTTGAGGCTGATAGCAGTGGCAGCTAATTTCACTTGCTCTGTTGGAGCTAACCTAAACCTATCATGGGTAGTAATTGTTGGTCCAAGACTCAGTTGAGAAAGCTTTTGTATTGCTGGCTTGTCATTTAATTTTTGTGGGATATCCATGAGAAAAAGAGAGAGATATGTTGAAGAGAAATAGACCTAGTTTGAGAGAGAGAAAGAGAGAGAGAGAGAGAGAGAGGCTTTGAACTTGGAACACACGGAGAGTTGGTGAGAGGGTGTGAACTTTGAACTTTGACCAACAATTAAATTTTTAAGAGAGAATGAGAGGATTTTAGTACCCATATGACAATGAGGTCTATGACCAGACAAAATAGATAAATTTTGGGTATGAACGAGGATTTTAATCTCACGCGCTTTATAGTGGTACTGGTATGTATGTTATACAGTTCCAATGATGTTTGAACTTTGAACTTTGAAGGTTGTAATTTTGTAACAGGGCAATTGAGTGTATGGTGTGAAGAGTGTTTTTCACGAAAATTGAAAAGAGTGTGGTTGTATCAAGAGTTTGCTAATTGCTATCTTCGTGTTCTGACACGAGGATAGCGTGGAAACAGTGTGACAAAGGTGTGCGATTCTTGTTGACTTGATGACCTTAGTCCTTTTTTTTAAAAAAATTTTTCAATTTTTTTATTTAAGTTTAGGTGAAGGGAATTTGATCTAACTTATTCATTTTGCTTCGTTCTGGTCGAAACAGCTACAAAAATTTTGGTACGCATATGTTAGAGCATCCAATTATTTTAGCCACCAAAACACAAAAAAAACAAGTTATATCAATGATGTTAAAACTAAAAATTTTAGCAACCAAGCTATAGCGAAGGGTCACCTTTGACACTTTACTGTAACTCTAAAATTATAAAGAAAAACTAATATTTTATTTCTTCCCTTTAAAATATTTTTTTTCTTTCTTTCTTTTTCTCTTTTGTATATCTGTGCCGTCTCTCCCTTTCTTCTTCTCCTCTTATCTTGCCTTTCTTTTCTCTTAAGCACCTCCTTATCTCTCCTTTTTTTTTTTCCTCTCTTGCCTTTCTTTTTCTCTATAGCATCTATGTATCTCTCCCTTTCTTCTCTTCTTTTTTTCCCCCTCTCTTGCCTACTTTTGACTCAAAATCAGGACGGTAGAGATCGGTGACGATGTGGGCGTGTCGTGGAGGTTGAGTCAGTGACAGTGTGGGTGTCTCAATTCCATGGTTTTGAAACCCTCGAACCATTCATTTTTATAGTCTATTTAACATCAAGAACTGTTCCATGCAAAAAAAGCAGGAACCCGTACGAACTGCGGTCCAACCGCCCAGTTCTGTGAATCGTGAGCGGTTCAGGCAGTTCACACGGGTCCCTTATTTCAAGCCTTAAACAACACCATTTTGTCTCCAAAGCATTGTCTTTTTTTTCTTTTTTTCTTTTTTTTCCCCCCTATATGGCGTCGTTTGGAATTGGATCCTCAAAGGTTCAAAATAGAAACCCTTGCAGCTCGCCTCACTCTCAATCACTCTTTGAGCTCTCTGCCTCTCTCTCACTCTCATTACATCTATGCCTCTCTCCCTCGTCGTCGTCGACCACCACAGTCCTCAGCCTAGATCGTAGCTCGTAGGCTCACAGCTCGCCTCACTCTAATCTCTGCCTCTCTCCCTTGTCACTGTCATCCACTGCACTCTCATTTATGAAAGTTGGTTAGGTAAAATAATAGTAAATCTTTTACATGTGAATGTTGTGATTCATTCTTGTTTTTTTCTAGCTGAATCTGTGAACATCAAAAGTACATAAGTTTGGTAATTTAAATATGTTATAGATACAAAAAATTTGCCTTTGCATTGAGTGTAAGATATTTGTGATATTTGCTACTGATGGTCATCAATTCATTTCCTTAGACTTGCATTGAGTGTAATTTACAAGATCAATTATATTATGTGATAATTGCATGTGAGAGTATATATATGTTTGTGTTTGTGTTTGTGAATATATATATAGCTATATGTGGACTGTCAACTGTGTATTTGGATATTTGGGGCGATGGGTTTGTTGTAAAAAATTGGTGAATTTCAAAAATTGTATGAAGTTGTGAATTTGTGATTCTTTGACTTTATGACCCTGTGTACATTAGTTTGTTAATTTGACTCTATGTATGAAGTTGTGATTCTTTGACTCTCTGTATTTCAAATATTGATGTGTCTATGAGTGTTTGAATAGTTGTTTAGTCTTTTAGATTAAAATGGAAACAGAGACTGGGTCTACTCCATCACATGAAGTTGATTCCAATGTAGTGGAGTCTAGCTCAAGAGTAAGGGAAAAGGTTGATCCGGCTTGGGAACATTTTAGCCTTTGGGTGGATGAGAAGGGATGGAATACTTTTACATGTGTGTATTGTAGGCAAACATATAAAGGTGGGGGTATTAATAGGATGAAATTACACCTTGCAGGGATAAAATGTGATATTGGATCATGTAAAAAGGTTTCTCAGGATGTGAGATACCAAATGTTGGAATATTTGAAGGAGTTTGAATTGAAGAAAAAAGCTTCCAAACAACGTCAAGAAGAAATGTTTAGTGTGCCTTCCACAAATAGTGATATGCAAGAAGATGAAGATGTTCAAGAAGTATTTAGTAGTGGGTTGCCTAAAAAAATTGTTTTAGGTAAAAGAAAGGGAACAAAGCCAATGGACAATTACTTTGCTCCAAGAACTACTCTAGGAGCTCAACCATCTCTTAAAAGTGTGTTCTAAAGCAAAGAAAAGGTGAGGCAAGCTGATATGGCTATCGCAAGGTGGATGTATGACACTTGTATTCCTTTTAATGCTGTGAATTCAATGTACTACCAATGGATGATTGGTGCCGTAGCTACTACTGGTCCTGGTTACAAAGGTCCAACTTATCATGCTATACGGGTCCCTTTGTTGAGGGATCAAAAGAAAGAGGTTCAGTTGTTGGTTGACTCACAATGTAGGCATTGGGAAAAAGTTGGATGTACACTTATGGCTAGTGGTTGGACAGATACTAGACATAGGTCATTGATCAATTTCATTGTTTATTGTCCTAGGGGAATGGTATTTGTAAAATCGGTTGATGCCTCAGAGATTGTGAAGAGTTCTAGAAACTTGTTTAATTGTTTGATGAAGTAGTTACATGGGTTGGTCCAAAAAACACAGTTCACATGGTTACTGATAATGCTTCCATTATGTATCTGCTAATAAATTATTGTGTGAAAAATATAAAACTATTAGTTGGTCTCCTTGTGCAGCACATTGCCTAAATCTTGGGTTGAAGGATATGGAAGAAATGCCTCATGTGGATAGACTCAAAGAACGTGCTTCCAAAATTACGGTTTTTATTTATAATCCTGTGGCTTTGGTTGCTTGGTTGAGGAATAGACTTGGTTGGACAGAAATTGTACGTCTGGGAGCAACGAGATTTGCTACTACTTTCCTTGCATTTGGAAGCATTCATGTGCATAAGCATGACTTGCAAGCCTTAGTGACTAGCAAGTTCTTTGTGGACAATAGATTGACAAGAGAGTTAAAGGCAAAAGAAGCAGTTTCTATCCTTTTGGATAATTCTTTTTGGGATGATATAAATGTTATTGTCAAGATTTCATCGCCACTCATTCGTTTGTTACGGATTGTTGATTCTGATCAAAGGCCTGCAATAGGATATGTGTTTAAGAGCATGTATAGAGCACAGTTGGGAATCAAGAAGATCTTTCGAATGAAGAAGCACTTGTACAAGCCATATACCTCAATTATAAAAAACCATTGGGATAAACATTTACATAAAGATCTTCATGTTGCTGCATATTGGTTAAATCCAGCTTTTCAATATGATGAGGAGAATTTTTGTCGGTAACCAGCAGTAAATATGGCTATTTTGGACTACATTGGGAAAAAATATGATGGTGACCAAGAAAAGGTAATTAAGGAAACCTAATATTTTCGAGACCATATTGGGAGCTTTGATAGAGATCTTGCATTGTCAACAAGCAAGACTACTCATCTAGGTGAGAAGTAATTAGTTTACTTTAATACTATAAACAAATCTTAGTTTTTTTTTGTTTATGTTGAAAGTTAGTTTTGTCACTATAGTTTAGATAACCGAAGTGATTATTCAATTGAAAGTTAGTTTGTTTATGTTGATTAATATTAGTTTATGTTGTGTTATGAAAATTATATGAATGGTGGAAGTTGTGGACGGCTGATGCTCCAAACTTGCAAAAATTGGCAATTAGAATCCTTAGCCAAACTTCCGCCTCTTCTGGATGTGAGCGTAATTGGAGTTTATTTGAACAAATACATTCTAAGAGGAGAAATAGGTTGGAGCATCAAATGTGCAATGATCTTGTGTTTGTTCATCATAACTTGCAATTGAGACATAGGTAACTGTACGGGTATAATCTCGGGCCCATTGAGCTTTGGGCCCTAGCCTTATTGTATAGTACTTGATCCCATGCCCATTGGACCTTTGACCTCGGTTCGGGCATGCCTTAAAGCCCAAATTGGGCCCAAATGACGTAATAGGTCCATCTTGTCCCGAACATATCAGAAACAAGCCCATGCCGGTCAAGTATAACCTAATTGGGAATGTAGTTGCCGAGAACATCCAATGTTCTCGGCATTCCGATATTGCCTTGGGGAGTATCGTTGCCGAACCGTCTTTTTGAGGTGGGAACCAGTTCCAATGCTATTACCACCGTTCCCAACGGAACACCCACTTAGAAATGATGGAATTGGACCTCCATCCACATGAGTGAGATCAGGAAATAATCATAATACCTCCACTCATCTCAAGCTATAAAGAGGAGAAGAGAGTGAGAAGTGGAGGTTGGCAATTCTAGAGAGAAAACGGCAAGAAAAGAGTAACCATATCAATAGAGAGGGGAGTAACTCTGTGAGGAAGAAGAGAGGAGTTCACAAAAACAAGAGTGTGCAACTGGGTCTCCGAGCAAGGGACTACCCATAGTAGGAAACTCAAAACCCACAATATAAATAAGTTGTGAGCCCAAGTATAGGTTGAGCCCGTTAAAGATACAATTGGGCGCACACAGTAACTAAATGCTATATCTTGTCATTGTATTAATTTTTAGGAAGTCATTTATATAATGTAATTGTTAGTTACTAATTATGTTCAAATTCCAATAATGAGCATGACATTTTATGATGCAGGTTTTACAACAAAAAGTTTAATTTTGACCCCATTGATTATGCAAGTATTGACAAAACTAATTTTTGGGTATTTGTTGAAGAGGAAGACCCATATCTAGGATATGAAGAGTGTGAGAGACCGCAAAGGTGCCCTCAAAAAAGAGATTCGGGTGCTTGTTCAAGATACCTGTCTTTTTGGGTAAGTGGTGTGGAGTCGCCACTTTTTTTTTTTTTTTTTTTTAATAAAAAAATAAGAAAAAATTAAATACAACTTGACATGACTAAAATGTTCCATTATCATTGATTGAATAAAGAAAATACGAACTTGATAAATTGAGTATTACATGGCTTTGGGTCCTAGTTACAAACTACCAAAGATACATGGCTTTTTGTCCTAGTTACAATCTACCCAAAATAAAACAAAGATAAAGCCTAGGTCTACCTATCCAAAGACACTAAATTCGGAGGCTAGGTTACGGAATGGGAAGGTGTTAGGCACCCATTTTGCCTAGAAAGAGATTCGGGTGCTTGTTCAAGATACCTGTCTTTTTGGGTAAGTGGTGTGGAGTCGCCACTTTTTTTTTTTTTTTTTTAATAAAAAAATAAGAAAAAATTAAATACAACTTGACATGACTAAAATGTTCCATTATCATTGATTGAATAAAGAAAATACGAACTTGATAAATTGAGTATTACATGGCTTTGGGTCCTAGTTACAAACTACCAAAGATACATGGCTTTTTGTCCTAGTTACAATCTACCCAAAATAAAACAAAGATAAAGCCTAGGTCTACCTATCCAAAGACACTAAATTCGGAGGCTAGGTTACGGAATGGGAAGGTGTTAGGCACCCATTTTGCCTAGAAAGAGTCTGGTCTTCTAGACTCTCATGACCATTGTATCTCTTTATGCATGTTATGAATGATATGTTGTACACATGAAACACTTAACTAAACTAAGTCGCATAAGTCTATTTATGAATGTGTCCTCTTCTTTGTTAAAAATTCAGATCTGTTGTTGTGAAAAAAATTTGGTTTGATTCGTAAAAAAATATCAGATCTGTTTTATTAAGTAAAAAATAATTTTTGCTAAAAAGTATCAGATCTGTTTTGGGAACAAAAGAAAAGATTGGTTTTTGGTTTGTATTTAAAAAAAATCAGATCCGTTTTGTAGATAAAAAAATCTAGATTTGTAGAGAGCTTAGAAAAAAATCAGATCTATTTTTTATATGAAATAAAAAATAAAAATATTTTTTTATTTTTTAAGAAGAGAATTACATTCATGAAATAAACCTATGCTACTTGCATAACAAAACAAACAAAACATTACTCATGACCTTCTTTTTATTTCAAAATCTGCTATATTTAAAAAATTCAGATCTATATCTAAAGAAGATATAAATCTGTTTTTGTGTTAAAAAAATCCAGATTGCATCTAAGGAAGATACAAATATGTTTTTGATTTGAAAAAATTCAGATTTGCATATAAAGAAGATACAAATCAGTTTTTGATTCTAAAAAATTCAGATCTGCCTCTAAGGAAGATACAGATCAATTTTTGACTTTAAAAAAATTCAAATCTGCATCTAAGGAAGATGCAAATCAGTTTTTGATTTTTAAAAATTCATATCTGCATCTAAGGATGATGCAAATCAGCTTTTATTTTGAAAAATTCAGATTTACATCTAAGGAAGATGCAAATCAGTTTTATGGTTTTTGAAAAAGATGTAATGATAACCAGATTTTTGAAACTAAAAAAAAATAGATCATGACAATAAAAACATCGAGAACATATTCCAACCAAAAAATATTGACCATACAAGTTACGAGTATTAGAAATTAAAACTAAAAGAAGATTTACTCATGCATCATCAAAATAAAAGAAACAAAAAAAGGGTAAAGAAAGAACCACCTCTTGCATGGACATACTCTTCTTCTTGAGGGAATATTTTAGGGTTCAAAGAAATTTGTTCAATTATCTTTGAAACCTAAAATACCTTGCTTACAAAAAAAGAAATTCTTAAGGCTAAAGCCTCCAGAACGTCTTTAACGTAAGAGAGAAAATAATAGAAAGGAGAGTCAGAAAAAGGGGAAATCAGAGAGCGTGAAAAAAGTCTGCTGAATTTTGAGATCCAGCCTTTGTTTATAGAGGCTGGGAGGCTCGAAAAAAAAGCTAGATGATCAAAATTCGAATTGGGATGTGTCATTATCTCTAAAAAATTGAAAAGGATGAGTTTTATCTTAATCTGAGTGCCCTCGGGCCGAGGCCCGAGTTTGTGCCGAATGGCACTTTTGGGTGCTAGGCCTACTTTTGACTTCAAATTCATTTTGGACTCCTTTTTTGAAATTTTTTGAGTCGGGACTTGCACTTAGACGCGTTTTTAATCCATATTCTAAAAATTAAACTCTTTTCTAGATAATTCAGGTCTTTTCAGCAACAATTATTTTATAGATAAATACTCTAAAAAGTCTTGATTATCTTCAATTTTATTGTTATTCAATTATCCCCTTTATTCCCATGCAAGCAAGCCTATTTTTGACACTCACTAACAACTAATCACAAAATTATTTAATTAATTTTAATTGTTTAGCCAATCAGAATTAATTTAAATTAATCATGCGTGGTTTATTCTACCTAGACACAAAGCATGCTGACCGTGCAAACTTGATCATGCGATATCTTTCAATCTAGGCATACCGTCTTGACTGGTAGAAAATCAAGATCATTTTTATGATATGCAATGAACAAATTAATGCATGTAATGCAATCATGAATTTCGGGTACATGAATGGTCATTCTAGTCATTTTCCTTGATTAAATCATGGGTGCAAAATCGAGTGTCTACAAAGAGTTGGAGAATGCAATTTATGAAGATGGTGCGTATCAAGCAAGTGCAGAACCTTTTTTTAATATTGAAGGTTAGTTTATATGTAAACAATTTGATAACCTATAGTGATTTTTCTTTTATTTTTTTCAAACTTGTGTAAACATTGTCGGGGGCAAAAATTTTTCCTTTCGACAAATGAGATTTATGTTGGGTTGAGGGCCTAAACCGAAACTCAACGATGGGCTTGAAGCATGGCCCAAAGGCTATTGGTGAAGTTTTTGAAGAGTTCGCCCTGTTTTTATACCTTGGGCCTAGGATGGGACTGACAAGGGTTATGAGATGGCCCAAAAATACTTCCTACAGTAGACACGTCAACACAATAAAAAGCATACTGCAATAAAGAAATAACCCAGCAGTAAAGTATCCCAACGGTAAAGTATTCTAGTGGTAAAATGAAACAGAGCAAAATAAACCTCCAGCCGTTAGATATTCACAGATTAAGGAAAGTATCTACATCTTCAAACTCATCATCTGTGGACTCTGGAGAAGAGTCCTCTAATACAATAATATGAGGGAAAAACTTAATAGTAACAGTCACGTCATAGCCTTCAATAGTAAATGAATAAACAAATATCATAGGTTCCATTATAGCAAGTAATGAGGAAGCTTAGTGTGAGATGAAGGGAGAGAGAGAGATTCCAGCTAGCGCAACAAGATCATTATGATGCCAGGGCATGCTCATGGATATAGTATATGTAGTGAGTAGTGAGAGCCATTTGTGAGTAGTATGAGTAGTGAGAGCCATTTGTGAGTAGTATGAGTAGTGAGAGAGAGAAAGTTCAGTAAAGCTGCTGGAGCTTTCTGCTGGGGATAGATGAGTGTTTATAGGTAGAGGTATGAGGGGTATTTGTGAGCTAGGAGCTGGAGAACTTAGTCTCTAAGCTTGAAGCTAAGAACTCAGTGACTCAGAACTTTGCCAAAGCTTAGAGAAGGCTAAATAGAGAAGTTAAGGAAGAACTCTTTTCTCTTCGTGTATTTCCTAGTCTGTGTTGAAGTGTTAATGGAGAGTTCCATTTATAGTTGAGTTTGAGGGGGTAATTAGCAAATAATCTCTGCTAAATCATCATCAATCTTCATAAAATCCTTAGGGAATCGTTCCTTGGATTTGGCCAAGAGTAGTAAGCTCAGCTTTAGGATGTTCTTTGCTTTTTTGGGTAATGGCAGCTGGAGTTTTGACCTAGTATTGAATGTTGATTAGCCTTAGCTGATGGGATTAAAGCATGCATTAGGCTAATGATCTTGGTTATGCTGCTGCTAGAATCAGAGTTCCCTAGGGCAGATTGCATCACCCCAAGCCAGGTGTCAATCTTGGAGCCTTTTGCTGGGAACTCTGCTGGAGATCCCTTTAGTGCCCTCCAAACCACATTTCCCTAAGTTTCCCCATTTGGAGTTCATATGCTTGGTCCATGAACCAGAGAGTACACGTTTTTGGCATGATAATGAACTGATTTCAAGTTGTTTCAGAAGCTTTCATGGCTTGGTTATGGCTGCCCTTAGTCCTTGACCGAATGAATTGGAGAAGAAAGGAAAGACAGTTGGCTGAAGCTTCCCAGCCTTATGTCATGTCATCCCAGCTTTGTGTCACATGAGAAATGATGGAATTCAGCTTGGCAAGGAAGGGTTTAACCCCCGCTAGACACGTGTCCTCTTCTGATCTGATTGGACAAGCTGGAACTGATGGCAATGGTTCCCAACTGTCAAGTTGTACTGAAACTTGACCTGATAGCTCACGTGAGTTTTAGCTGCTAGGATTTGTATGTGAGCTGGGCTAGCTTAGCTGGGCTTTTTAGTTGAGCTTCTTTGGGCTTGGTCATCCCTACAAAAATGAATAGTTTTGCCATTGGTGATATACATGGACTTTTATAAATTTTGTAAGAGAAGTATTTTTTGAGGGATGAGTAATTATATTTCCCATGAGTTAAGGACTTTAGTTTATGTAAAATATGTTTTTGCCAAGAAATAGTTTTGGGCAGTAAGCATGATGTAATTGTTTTTGCCAAGAAATAGTTTTGGGCTTTTGTAAATAGGTGCTAAAATAGTATTGGGCTTTATGTAATTGCCAAAATAACATTTGGGCTTTGTAAAACACGTGCCAAAATAGCATTTAGGCTTTATATGTAATTGCCAAAATAATATTTGGGCTTTGTAAAATAGGTGCCAAAATAGCATTTGGGCTTTGTAAGATAGGTGCCAAAATAGTATTTGGGCTTTGTAAGATTTTGTAAAAATATTGCCATGTAGCAACGGGCTTTAAGAGGTGTCGTGTAGCAATGGGCTTTAAGGTGCCGTGTAGCAACGGGCTTTTAGAAGTGCCATGTAGCGATGGGCTTTTAGGAGAGCTTTGTTGGGCCTTTTAGGTTTTGCCCACAAAGTAAATGATTTTGGGCTTTTTTGCGGAGATAGTATAACTTTGTGGCCCAATTCGGTAGTAATGTGATAAGTATTTTTTGTGGAAAGCCCAAGTTGGATAATATGTAGGATATAATGGATAGTATTTGTGAGAGGGCCCAAGGTAATTTGTGGGGCTTATATAGGGAATATTTGTGGGAGCCCAATAACATGGAGAATATTTGAGTAATATGTGGGGAATATTTATGTGGGCTCAAAATAGTTTATGGGCTTATGTGGGTATTTTTTAGTGAGTGAGCTAATGGAATTAGAGCCCGAAAATTTGTACCTCACCAAACATTATAATGATTTTTCTTTTTATTTTGTTCAAACTTGTGTGTAGATGATAGCAGTGAGGTTGAAGAAGTTGATTTGAGAACATTTGGACAAACAATAAGCCCTCCTCCTGGATTTCCAGGGAATGATGATGAGCATGATTGATAGGCCACAAACAGATTGACCCATTGTGATTGAAATTAATTAATTAATTAGTCAAGTTATTAATTAATCAATTTATCATGCAAAGCACGTGGTAGCACAAACAAATCACCATAAACTAATTATGCAGTGGAAAATAAATTAACATGGTGATTTGTTTACGAATGGGGAAAACCTAACGGCAAAAGCCCCACCGGGTGATTTTCAAGTCACCATTCCCGAAACTCCACTATTATCACAACAAGCGGTTACAAGTAAAGGAATCCCAAGTACCTTACCAACCTACAGTTGAACCCTTACCCCAATACCTAATTGGACTTATTTTGTAGTGACAGTTCTCCCTTTTGATGCACGGCTCCTAAGTATGTGACTAACCAATGCACAGATCCCAGTACGCAACTTCAATCACCAACTAAGAAGGTTGTTGGCTGCAAAGTTCTTCAATTCATCCCAACGATGAAGATCAAGAAGATGCTTGGTCACAAAACCCTACGGTGCAAATACACAGCAACTTCTTCAAGAGAAAGAGATGAACTAAGGCAAGAACTTTGTCTCCGGTCACAATTTGCTTGAACAAGGTTTGCTCAATACTTGTGCAACTTGTGAACTCTTTGACGGCCCTTAAAATAATCCTTTTATATGTTTAGGGTTAGGAGAAAAGAAGGCCCAAACACATAATCACGGATCTTAAGAAAAATAGATCAGATTGCTATTTTCTTAAACCTCGACAGATAGAAGGTGTCGAGTATCTGTCGAGATAGCTGTCGAGCACATGGGCAAAAACAACTTCTTAAACCTCGACACATGCTAGTTGTCGAGCTAGCTGTCGAGATTTAATGTTTTTGCACTTTCAGCTTGTTTTCTTGAACAGACTTGGAGGCTTCAACACTTGATCTTGAAACATGGTTTCTTGAAGTATTTAAACACATCCTAAATCTACCCAAATACAAGTAAAGTGTGTTTTGTCAAAGGATAAGCCAATTACATAAAATAGTGACATATGTTCCTAACAAGTGAACCACATATGTCCTAACAATCTCCCCATTTGGAATCCGTGACAAAACCATAACAAACAAATGAACATATGAGAGAAGTCATAAATTACTCAACTCATATTCACTTGTTGAATACAATAAAGTTTATCCTAACACAAACTCTTGAAAAACTTTGTAAGAAGAAAGTTTATGGCAAGTAGACTTTGACAACCTATATTTCTGAATCACTTTAAACAAAACTAATCAAGGCATCTTTGTGTGTAACAGAAATAATAGATTACATACAAGTAATAAGAAGCATGTGTATAAAGAGAGAAAAGAAACAATACATGAAGGGGTAGGTGAAAGAAATAACATACATCATTATAAAGATAAGAATAAGTACAATGTATGTCTAAATGGTCACAAGACCTAATGTACAAGAACAATGTATCTAAATAAGAGAAAAAGAAAAAGAAAATACATGTAAGCCTCACTACATCCCTCAAAAAGAAACAACACTCCCCCTAACAAAATGATCCGAAGCATCATCGTCATCACCATCATCATCCTTAGAATCAGAGGCCACGAGAGGAGGTGGTGGAGGAGAAGCCTTAGAAGCAAAACCACCCATGGTCGCCTGTCGCCGTGCAATATGACCAACACGAACGTTCACTTGATACAATTCCGTAGAAAGTGTATCAAGGCGAGCAACCATGCGCTGCAGCTGTGCCATGATGTCTCCTAGTGACACATCGCTCGTAGAAGAGGAGGGAGCGGATGTGGAAGGAGCAGATTTGGATGGAGCAGGACGAGAGGGAGGAGTTGCTGAATCTGTCTTTCGCTACCTAAACTGTGCCTCACTACGTTTTACAGTAGCGTAGTTTATGGCACACATGAAAGAAAAATGGTCAGAAGAGGGAAAAGGAACAGAAAAAAGGCGTAAGATCCTCGTGATAGCGGAAGGAAAGGTGAGCTTATCACGGGACGCCGAATCTAGATGAACATCTATAATAGAAAGAATGAAATGAGAAAGGAAATTTATAGTTAGATGCTTAAAAAGAGACAACAAAAATCGAGCATGAGGCTCTGTGATGGAGTTGTAGTGAGAGAGTGGATGGAGTACAAAAGTCATCACCATGTTCAAAAACCTAGGGCCTTTTGCAAAGCCCTTACAGGATGTGAACTAGCGACCACCCCAATCTGAGGGACGCTCACAGAAAGCAGCCATGAGCTCATCCTTGGACACAGTCCACAGACGATCACAACTAGGATAGTCAAGAGACGCTATCTTAGGAACCCGAAGCACATCCGTAACAAGCTGCAGTGTGACAGGAATGCTGACACCCCTAACACGAGTGATAAAGTGAGGGATAGAACGGTCAATCCCGTGCATGTTGGAGTAGAACTCCTGAATAATCACGAGAGGACAAGTGATGGGCTCGGCACAAAGAAACTCCCATTCTCGACTGTGAATGACATTGGGAAGGTCAGTGTTGGCAAAGTCTGCCAGAATGACTTAGCGTTCCGAATGAACACCTCGTCTAGAAAAGTTCTTTGAGAATGCCTTGTGGGCATCATCATCATGGAACTAAAGAGAGAGAGGAGTAGAATCAGAAGATGAAGAAGCTCCGGAACGAAGAGGGTTCCGAGCTAGAGTAGATTTACGCTTAGGTGCCATAGACACGACTAACGTAAACAGAAAGAGAGGGAGAGAAAGAAAGACAATCAGAAAAGTCCCAAGCAATTCAAATATAACAAGTATATTGAAAAGAGAGTATGTATGCATGGAAAATGCATGAACATGTGACGTGCAAAAGAAATTGCATTATGGGCTTAGCCCAATCCAAACCTATCAGCACACAAACAGTTTGCACACATATAAATGCTTGACAATACTATTATAATGCTAATGTGATGTAATGCATGAGATTTTAAACTCATTTAAGTGAAAACCCAACCCAAAAATTCAACAATAACTCATCAAATTTGAAAAACCCCAAAATTTTTCAAAAACCCCAAAACCTTGGTTTCAAAACATGAAATGCATGAATATGGAAGAGATTAGAAGCTTACCAAGTGAAGAAAAACTTGAAAAAGCTTGAAGAAACCTTGAGGATCAAGATTGGAGTGAGATGAGATTGTTTAGGAGGTGAGGAGATGCTTCTGTCGAGAGAGAGATCGAGAAAAATGAGGAGCGAATAGTGAAGAACAAATATATAGGCTCTCAGTAAATCTTGATAGATTCAAGTGTCGAGAGGTATCGAGATATCTGTCGAGGAAGGTATCGAGGAAATGGCCTTCAACAGCTTCAGGTATCGAAAAGGTGTCGAGGAAGAAACTCCAAAAACAAGAATAGAAGCTCGATCGATCCACCAGGTGTCAAGAAGCTATTGAGGGGTCAGAAACTTTTTCGATCGATCCAACAGGTGTCGAGGTGCTAGCGAGATTGCGATAAGAAAAAGCTAAGGAAGCTCGACAGATAGCCAGCTATCGATGAGGTATCGAGGAGGTGTCAAGTCAGCTTTTCAAAACAGTTTTTCGAGGAGAGAAAAACACAGATATGAATGCAATCAAGCATGCAACTCAACCAATGATCCAATCAACATATTAAGCTCTCAAAAACATCTCTCAACAATGATTTTAAGCACATGGATCCCAAAAACACACGTATACACTAAACAAGTCTAACCAATTTTATATTTCAAAAATAAGTTAAGACAGTTTAGTGAGCATACATTAACACATGTAAAACCTTGTGATGGCCAAATCACATTGTACCTGCACATGTATCAAGAGTAGTAAAGAATATTGCATGTTGTGTGTGAGAAAAAACATCGCAAGATTACAAATGTGTCAACATGTTATGACAATTTGAGATATGAGTAAATCATTTTAACTCATACACAATCATAACTGTTTGATGGGGACTATCACCTTCGAGGTACATCCTATAACTCCCACATCTCCTCGAATACACGCTTGCAATCATATTTAAAATCATTTTTGATCTTTTTGCTTTTGATTTTTCTTTGCATATTTTCTTTTTAAGCAAATCATGCATGGGCATATAAGAGATAGAAAAGAAATACCCAATTATGTTAAGCATTTGACATTCCAATTTTGCTATGCCGAAACACTCAAATGTCATTCCTGATTAGCGGCCAACAGTGGTGAGATGGTTATTTATGCCTTTCTTTTAGGATTTTCTAATCCTTCCCGTCAAAAAGAGTGATACGAGTGTTAAGTACAAGAGATAACTTAATCTTACTCATCACAAACAAGAGCCACAAAGCTCACTTACTTAGTTGTGCATAGAGATGCTCATCTAAGCTACAAGAGATACAAAGTTTAGAAAACTTTGTTTCAATGGCCATCCAAGGTACACAAGTACCAATGTACACATAACACACACTGTTTTTGTATTTTTTTGATTTTTTCCTTTTGATTTTTATTTTGAAAACAAAAAAAAAACTAAATAAAAACTAAACAACCAAACAAAAACAGACAAACAACATGAAAGTATGAAAGAAAGATGCAAATGCATGAAGGCATGATAGAAAGGTGCAGATGCATGAAAGCATGATTTCAAAAGCAGATAAGAAATCAAGCAAAGAGAGTCCTACTTTAGATAGAAAGAATTAAAGCAGAGGACAAACAGAAAAGACAATTAAGTCTTAAGCTCCTTTATCACCCACACAGCATAAGTCTTTGGCCGTGAAGATGAAAAGGCACGTGTCCTAGTATGACTACTAAAAGACATAGAGGAATTAGAATTCCCCTGAAATTGAGTTAAAAAGCTCAAAACTTTTAATAACTCATCAAGAATAGGTACAGAACCTTTAGACAAAGGATGAGACCTATTGCACACTCGCTTGTGAGGAAACAATTTGAAACAATTAGGACGAGTGTGTCCAGAAACACCACAATGGTGACAAACATGAGCAGTTTTGGAACTACTCGACACTCTAGAAGGAGGTCTAACCTTAGATGTTGACAGAGACCTCAATTTAGGACAATTTGGCCTAATATGACCAATAATATGACAATGATGACAAATGGGGACAAATTCCGAATTTTTATTCAACCTAGGAGGAGTTTTAGACATAGGTTTAGAAACTTCAGCGTTAACATCAGATTGTTTACCTTTGTCTATCCTAACAATATTAGCCTTCAACTCTTCATTATTCCTTTTAAATGGAGGAATATAAAAATCATTTTCTTTTGAGTTAGGCTCAACAACAAGTTTGGCACTAGTTAATTTTTCAACTTCAGTTTTAAATTCAACTAGTTGCTCTTCCAAACTCTTAATTTTGTCCACCTGAGATGAAATTTGATTTTTAAAATTCTCATTCAAATTATTAGCTTCATCCAATTTTGCAATCAAATCATCTCTTTCAAGTTTGACCTTTTTAAATTTAGCTTTTAATTTTGTAGAACATTCAAGAGATTTCATACAAAAATTATAAAGCTTGCAATAGGCATCTTGAATATCATCAGCATCATTCAACATAAAATCATGCAAATCAAAACAATCAAGAGTTTCCATGACAATAGGGGTCAATGGATCACACAGCAAAGATTAAAACCTAATCAGAGTGTGCTTGCTCTGTTACCACTTGATAGGCCATAAACAGATTGACTCCTTGTGATTGAAGTTAATTAATTAATTAGTCAAGTTATTAATTAATCAATTTATCATGCAAAGCGCGTGGTAGCACAAAAAAATCACCATAAACTAATTATGCAGCGGAAAATAAATTAACACGGTGATTTGTTTATGAATGGGGAAAACCTAAAGGCAAAAATCCTACCGGGTGATTTTCAGGTCACCACTCTCGAAACTCCACTATTATCACAACAAACGGTTACAAGTAAAGGAATTCCAAGTACCTTACCAACCTACAGTTGAACCCTTACCCCAATACCCAATTGGAATTGTTCTGTAGTGACAGTTCCCCCTTTTGATGCACGGCTCCCAAGTACGTGACTAACCAATGCGCGGATCCTAGTACGCGACTTCAATCACCAACTAAGAAGGTTGTTGGCTGCAAAGTTCTTCAATTCATCCCAACGATGAAGATCAATAAGATGCTTGGTCACAAAACCCTACGGTGCAAATACACAGCAACTTCTTCAAGAGAAAGAGATGAACTAGGGCAGGAACTTTGTCTCCGGTCACAATTTGCTTGAACAAGGTTTGCTCAATGCTTGTGCAACTTGTGAACTCTTTGACGGCCTTTAAAATAATCCTTTTATATGTTTAGAGTTAGGAGAAAAGAAGGCTCAAACACATAATCACGGATCCCAAGAAAAACATATCAGATTGCTGTTTTCTTAAACCTTGACAGATAGAAGGTGTTGGGCATCTGTCGAGATAGTTGTCGAGCACACGGGCAAAAACAGCTTCTTAAACCTCGACACATGCTAGCTGTCGAGATTTAATGTTTTTGCACTTTCAGCTTGTTTTCTTGAACAGACTTGAAGGATTCAACACTTGATCTTGAAACATGGTTTCTTGAAGTATTTAAACAAATTCTAAATCTACCCAAATACAAGTAAAGTGCGTTTTGTTAAAGGATAAGCCAATTACATAAAATAGTGACATATGTTCCTAACAAGTGAACCACATATGTCCTAGCAATGATAACTTTCATGACATTGATGATTTATGATCATAATAATTTTGTTTGAACTTTGAAGTTCTACTTTGTATTTTAGAGATAATTTCTTTGTCTTTTTCTAAGCCACAGTGTGTAACTTGGAGTTTGAAGTTCTATTTTGTTTTTTAGAAATAAGTTTTATGTATTTTTGTAAGAAACAATGTTTAACTTGGAGGCTTGTTTATGCATTTTTACTTTGTACTTTTATGGATTGATTGAGTAATTCATATTTATGTTTACTAAGGATTTGACATTTCTTATTTGTCTTGTGAAAGTTATGATATAAAAAATATTTGAAAGATAGATCTCAAAATGAATTAGACTATTTTAGTTAATTTTTCTATTTTTATTTATTTAATAATTATATATATTTGAAATAATTATTAAATTAATTATGATGTCATCACGTTTTGACCTTGGTTCAACCTCGGTTCGACCTCAAAAACCTTGAACCTCTCCCTTTTACGATTCAATGAACTATCCGGGTTTCAAAACCATGCTCAATTCATGGATGTCACAGTGGTTTAGCAAGTGTGTGATGGGTTTTGAGTCAGGTGTGGCTGGGTTTTTGGGGGGTTTGTGATTTGATTTGGGTGGTGGGGGTTTTGATTTGTAGGGGTTGTGGCCCCCTATGGGTGGCGGTGATGGTGGTTTTGGATGGTTATTTTGTTTTGGGTTTGGTGGGTTGCAATTTGGAGGTATTGTGATAGTTGGGTGTTGCTATTATGGGTGGCGGCGGCTGTGGTTGTGGTTTTGTGATGGTTTTCGTGGCTATCGCAGTGGTTGTTATGGTTGGTTGTGGCTGCGGTGATGGTGGTTGTGCCTGTTGTTTCTTGTGTTGGATATATTATTTTATTATATTGTTTATATTATTTTAATGTGTTAAATGTTAAAATAAAACTATTGATATTGGGTGTTTTGTAAAGTGAGGTGGTAAAATAGATAAAATCGGTTTTTGAGGAGCTAAAAGCTAAAATTTTTAACTCCATTGATGTGAATGCTCTTAATTGATACAGATCAATTATGTTATACCTCAACTTAAATTTCAATACATTTCAATCCTTTTGGCCATTTAGAGCAATTGTACTCAATTCAGTTGGTAAACAAATTTTACCCTATACATAAAATAAAGATGTTTGTGATTAAGTATGGGAACAAGCTTAATTTAAGATTCGTCCAATGAGTGTGTCTTGACAATTAGGGTTTGAGTCTATTTGTTTGGGAAGACGGAAAAGTGAGAGGATAGAAAGTAGTGGGAGGATAGAAAAGTAGGAGGATTGAAAATATTTAGTTTCCATCATAAGTGTTTCGTTGGAGGGATGGAAAAGTAGAGAGATAAAAAAAACTCTTTTGTTTGGTTAAAATGAAAAATGAGAGGATAGAAATAGATTTGGTAGAAATTTACTATTATTTCCCTATTAAATAAAACAAAAAGTAACACATTATATTTTTATCAAAAATTTGTGTATGAATGAATAGTTCATTAAAAAAAAAGGCACAAGAAGTTCAAGAACCACAACTATTTCTTTAAAAAAAAAAAAAAAAAACTAAACTAAACTAAACTGATGTGAAAAGAAACAAATGAAAATGAAAATAATAATAATAATAATAATAATAATAATAATAAGATAACTTCTTGAACATGATTGGGTGAAGAACAAAGAGGAAAAGACAAAGTAATGTAAAGTGGCTGGGTAATGGGTGAAGAGTGAAGAGCGAGGAAAAAATAGTCAAAATTTTGTACAAAATGAAGAGCATAATTTTGTCCAAAAATGCCTAGCCTCATTTTCACTCTCATTTTCTCCCCAATTTAGGAGATGAAATTTTGGTAGGCCCGGAGAGAGAATAGCAGGACCCCACCAATTTTCCCTCCCCCTTCCCCTTCCCCTTCAAACTAATAAACACCCTTCTCGTTCATTTTCTCTCCCATATTCTTCTTTCTTTTTCCCATACTCCCTAAATCACTCCAACCAAGCATAGCATTAGATCTCCCTTTAGGTGGTCTCAGCCAAAACGAGGAGAGTCTAGCACCAATTAAAGGTCACTTGGTTCCTCCCTTAAAGAACCATGAAATGACCATGGAGTTCCCTTTCCTGCGTGCTAGAAGGCATGAGATTAGGTCTGAACCATCTAAACATAAGGAAGACCCCTAGCAGAGATGAGCATGCATGCTAGCCTAACCTTGGACAGGGATCAAGACGCTATTCCTTATGGTTAGGCGTGACTTGATTAAGGGAATAACACGAGAATAGCTGTTTGAAGGGGATTATGGAAACAAGGGATATGTGCATAGGGAAAACCATTATTGGATATGGGCCATAACGTACGATAACTTGTGTCATGTGATAGGAGCTCCTGGCTGGCACCGAATAAGCTATATGAAAGAATGGTTTTTATGCCAAGTCCTTAAGAAGTGTACTAGTATTTTTGGCTTTATTCACCTTGTTTTCTCTCTTCCCTCGTGGAAGCTGAAGCTCCCACAAAATCATAATTTGATACGTGAACTCCATGTGTAGGCAGAGTATTGGGTTTTACTTTACACCTAAACACCGCTGTCAAGCTGTTTGAGAAAATGGCTATTCAATGGGCCATAGTCTCTACCGTCACCTAAAGAGAAAAATTGCAGTAATTGGCTTTCATTCTTTTAGCCCAGCAACAAAAGCAATACATTTTTTTAATTTTTTTTACTGAAAAGCAATACTTTTTTATAATTTTTTTTTTTTTACTTACATATGAGTATGACATGTCTTTTTTTCTTGATTTGATATTTGAAATTCAATACTAATATATTAGATTACTGAATTTAATTGATTCATTGTTGTTTTAGATATTAGTTATTGGTTATTATAATTTAGATATTAGTAGTTCATATCATAATCTTCCTTATTATATAAAATACTGTTAAAAATGTTTATTATTTGGTTTATAAACAATAATATGATTGTGTATAAAATTATGTGAGGAAAACTTAAGTGTGTATTATATATATAAATTTTTGGTAACTTAAAAATACTCCAGTTTTGAAAATTTTCATTTCAATGGACATACCAAAATAGCCATTAGAAAATTATCGAAAACTTTGATTTTAACCACATTCCAGGCTACCGCCCAATACTAATGGGATGGGTTTGTGATTGGAACTAAAGGTTATTGGCTATTTTTTCAATGGTTAATGAGGTTTTAAAAATACAAAAGATCAATATCATATTCTTGATTAAGGATTTTTGTTGTTGTTTTAATTGATATTTTAATGTTGTATTAGTATGATATTTTTAATGTATTTTCTGAGATTTTAATTCATAAAACCAAGATCTCAACCAATATATTTTCAAATTTTCTTCCGTTGCTATTAAACCATCTATTTCCAATAGCAATCTACGATGATTAGTGCGATTTAACGGTGCAATATGGATGGAAGTACTACATTGGAAACATATATAAGGTAAAAATATTTAAATGAAAGAAAAAAAAAATGAAACTATAGGGATGAAAAATGAAAATAGGCCAAAATTAGCAAGTGAATTTGTAATTTAGTCAAAAAATAAAAAATAGCTTAACTATATTTTTTTTCCATATTTCTTTCAATACAAATAAAAAGAACAAAGTAGAAACAGACGTAACTTAAAAAAAAAAAAAAAAAATCTATAGTGATGAAAGTGGATATAATTTGTAATTTAGCCGAAAAACAATTAAATGCACTTTTCAAATATTTTTATGTACTTCTTTTAACACAAATAAAAAAGAAAATTTTTTTTTTTTAAAATAAAAGTTGAATAAAACATAAATAATTAAGTTTATAGTTTGATAATTAATTTTAATATTCTATTAATCCAATAATGTTACAAAAGATGAAAAGAAAACGTGTACACTTATTATGTGTGAAACGTTAAATAAAGTTAAATGATCTAACTGAAACAATTAGATACAGAGTTTAAAAATAAAATATAACATGTTAGGTAAAGAAAAAAAAAGTCAATAATTAGGAAGAAGAAATAGATTGAATATATATATATAAATATATATATATTTATAAACTACTCATATTAACAGTAGATCTAACACTAAAAATAATATGAGAGAATCAAGAATGGAGCCAATAGGGGGCCAAGCCCACTTGACCTTAAGGAAAAAAAAAAAAAAAACTAGGTATATATATTCCCTACAATTTTATATTTGGCCATCTCCCCTACAATTTTACATTAATTTTATTTTAAGAGCATTTGCATCTGTTGTTGCAAAATGGTATAAAACTCAAAATTTACCTAATTAACCCCAAAATTTACTAAGATTAGTCTATGTATCATCGTGCAAAAATACATTTGTGCAATGATATTTACACAATTATTGTAGTTATGCAAATGAATAATTTAGTAATTCTTTAGATTGACTGAAGTGGTTTTGGTTAAGGAAAAGAGAGATATGATTTGAGATAATAAAAAATTGATAAGAAAATAGATTTTAATGGAATGTAGTGTAAAATAAAAAATCAAACTTGGGATGTTTTAAAAAGTGAGTATGTAAAATAAAAAAATAAAAAGGTTCTTATGCTAAAATAGATAGAAATTTTGCACTAGCTGATACAAATGCTCTAATATAGTAAAAAATAATAGCATTTTGTCATTTGTGTCTTTGTTCTTGTCTTTTGTTAATAGTTTTATATATATATATATAAATATAAATATATATATATATATTTATATATTTTGCTTTTACTCCTGCCCGTCCGCCCGTAACTTGAAAGCCTAGCCTCATCATGCAGAGAATTACATATCTTTTTTTTTTGCTGACCGAGTATTACATATCAAGTTTATCTTATTTTCATAAATAAATAACAAAGTTTATGTTATTTATTTCTATCTTTTTTTTTGAGAAGATTATTTTATTTCGATCCCTTTTTTTGTTAAGAAAGATTGTATTTCTATCTAGAGTAAAAGAAAAAGAACACATATTTTATTCCTATGATATCTTTTTCTTTTTTTTTTTTCTTTTTTTTTAAGATTCCGATGGGTTTTTTTATGATGTTTGATACAAGATATGATAAGACGTACCTTCTTGCCCAGACGAACCCATCAGACACCTTCGTCCATCTTGCCACGTCATGGACGAAGGAAGGCAAGCCATTAAATGAAGGATTCAGTACCTCGAGCAGTTACAAAACCAGTTGTGAAACCGTTGGCGGTTCATCAAGGCCTACATTACTAAGCCCAAAGGCGTTACAAAAAGGCACTAAAGCCACAATAAAGGCCACAACGACTAGAAGCAATGAAGCCATATATAAACACTCCTTAAAATCAAATAAGGTACACACTCTAATATGCATATACATCGTAGCTCGGATATCTTAAGTTCTCATATTATCTAAAAGCTTCTATACGCTAACTTGACCATCGGAGACTCTGTGGTAGACACCATATCGGTGACCACCCAAAGAGGATTCTTCTCATAATAGTTGCAGGTACAGGGAAAAGGTTGCTGACTTGTCTGGATAAACCTACTCGACTGACGATTATCGCATCATCAGTTTGGCGCCATCTGTGGGAACGACATTTTCGTACTTAGGTTCGAGAGCGTAGTTCCATTCAACTCACAAGTCCAAATGGAGTCCAACACTCCATAAGATTTTGCAGCATTAACTTTGCAAATCCAGACACTCATAGCTAGCGTGGAGGAGCTTACCAGACAGAACTAGGAGATGAGGCTGCGGTTGCAGCAAGAGGACAACCGTTCTGGGACCAACCGGGACGACGATGGAGACAACTAAAGAAGGAATGACCGTCGACGACCAGCTACTCTAGAATGAGCGAGCTCGGACCTTCTCCGAGAAATGAGAAAGGAGATGGACGATCTGAGGAGTGCAATCAAGGAAAAAACAGACCGAAGCCTGGATAGGATGGTCAGGAAGACAGATTCGCCCTTTACCAATGCCTGATGCCTTCAAAGTTTCGTCTACCACAGCTCGAGCCATTCGATGGGCCGAAGGACCCTTTGGATCACCTCAACACCTTCAAGACAACTCTGGGTCTTCAGTAGCCCCTTGACGAGATACTGTGCCATTCTTTCCCCACCACTCTCAAAGGAGTGGCGAGGGAATGGTTCACTAAGTTACCAACGTCGTCCATCAACAACTTCAAGCAGTTAGGCAATTCCTTCTTACACCACTTCGTTGGTGGACAACGCCCGAAAAGGCTGGCAGACCACCTGCTTACCATTAGACAAGGAGAAAAAGAGACCTTGAGGTCATACGTGAAGCGTTTCACTCGAGAAACTTTAGAGGTGGACGAAGCGAATGACAAAGTACAGTTAACGACCTTTAAAGCTGGATTGGAGTCTAGGGAGTTCGTGGTCTCACTCACGAAGAGTCCCCCTCAGACGATGGCAGAAATGCTCCTAAAGGCGCAGAAGTACATGAATGCCGAGGATGCCCCAGCAGCAATAGAAGATGTAGAGAAACTCAATGAGAGGGAAAGAAAGGAAGACGACCAGAGAGGATGAAAAAGGGAGTGGACAAATCGTTAGAATATTGACGGGAACAAAAGGAAAGATGACAAAATCCCTCAGATAGTAAAATTCACTCTTTTAGTTATGCCCGTTGATAAAATTTTGGCGTAGACTAAAGATGAGCACTACCTCAAATGGCCAAGGCCATTACACTCATCACCCAATGTGCATGACAAGAAGAAATATTGCTGTTTCCACAAGGATCACGGCCACTACTTAGAAGAATGCAGAGACCTGAAGGAGTAGATAGAGGAACTCATACGAAAAGGGAAGCTGCAGAAATTTGTAAAGAAGGGAGATTCCAGCAGATCTAGGGATAATAACAAGGACAAAGAAGATCAGGTGTAGGCGAAGTAAAAGGAGATCAGGTGCTAGCTAGGGAATGCTACCAAGCAGTGTTAGTTGTGAAGGAAAACCATATGTGGATGATCAAGGAGAAAGAGGAAGAGAAGGTGGAAGCCCTGGAGACTGTAGAACTGGCAGACGGGGAGCCAACGAAGACTACAAGGGTAGGGACGAACCTGAGCACAGAGATGAGAAAGAAACTAATTCAATTCCTCAAGAAGAACCTAGACATTTTCTCATGGAGCCACGAGGATATGCCAGGCATTTCCACAGAGATCATTCAGCACAGGCTAAATGTAGATCCCGAGAAAAAGCCTGTCTAGTAGAGACGATGAGTCTTTGCTCCAGAACGAAACCAGGCAATCATGGACGAAGACAACAAATTGCTCGCAGTGGACTTCATTTGCGAGGTCTATTACTTGGACTGGTTGGCCAACGTCGTCCTGATAATGAAGGCGAATGGAAAGTGGAGGATGTGCGTAGATTTCACGGACCTTAACAAGGCCTGCCCAAAAGACAGCTTTCCCTTGCCAATGATAGATCAGCTGGTGGATTCCATAGCCGGACATAAACTCCTGACGTTTATGGACGCATTCTTGGGGTACAACCAAATAAAAATGACAGAAGAAGACCAGGAGAAAACCGCCTTCATTACAAGCCAAGGGCTATACTACTACAAGGTAGTGCCCTTCGGATTGAAAAACGCAGGAGCGACCTATCAGAGGTTAGTAAACAGGATGTTCAGCAAACAAATCAGAAGGAACATGGAAGTATATGTCGATGACATGCTCGTCAAGAGCAAGGAAGAGTTTGCTCACCTGAACGACCTCCAAGAGACATTTTCTACTCTCAGGCAGTATCAAATGAAGTTAAACCCCAGCAAGTGCACCTTTGGAGTAGTTTCAGGGAAGTTCTTAGGGTTCATGGTGTCCTAGAGGGGGATAGAAGCAAACACAGAGAAAGTGCCAGCCATACTAGAGATGGCATCGCCCAAGACTATGAAGGAAGTCCAGAAGCTCACAGGAAGGATAGCAGTACTCAACAGGTTCATCTCTAAAACAACGGACAAATGCCTGCCCTTCTTCAAGAAGCTGAAGCAGGCCTTCACCTTGACGGACAAATGTGAAAAAGCTTTCCAGGAGCTTAAGCACTACCTGAGCAATCCACCCCTCCTGAGCTCATCCAAAGAGGGAGAAAACCTGTATTTATACTTAGCAGTGTCAGCTATAGCTGTGAGCGCAGCCTTAATTCGAGAGGAGGATGGAACGCAACTCCCAGTCTACTACATCAATCAAGCCTTCTAAGAAGCTGAAGCAAAATACCCACGGATCAAGAAGATTGCATTCGCCTTTATTGTAGCTTCACGCAAGCTGCGCCCCTACTTCCAGGCAAATCCTATCTTGGTGATGACGGACTAACCCATAAAGAAGTTTATGAACAAACCCGAGGCTGCAGGAAGGATGATCTAGTGGGCGATCGAACTTAGCTAGTTCGACATTGAGTACCACCCTAGGACAACTATCAAGACACAAGCACTAGCAAACTTTATCGCCGAATTCACGGTCCCGGACGAGGAAGGGGCATCAGACGAGGCAGAGAGATGGACGATCCAGATTAATGGTTCGTTAGCCCGGAAGAGGGGCGGAATAAGGGTCGTGGTCATCACCCCAGAAGGAGAGACGCTTAAGTACGGAGTTCAGCTGATGGTCCCAGCCACCAACAATGAAGTTGAATACGAAGGAATACTGACAGGACTAAGGGTCGGAAAGGTGCTGGAAGCCAAAAACTTGCTCCTCTAGAGCAATTCAAAACTGGTTATGGGGCAAATAAAGGGAGAGTATGAAGCAAAGGAAGAAAGAATGCAAAAATACCTGAGGCTGACAAAGTATTTGGTACATGAGTTTGATCGGGTAGAATTCACACAGGTCCCCAGAAGCCAGAACATGGAGGTAGACAAGCTAGCGAAGCAAGCATTGTCAGAAACAGGACCAATGAGTACAGACTTAAAGATGGAAGTCCAGAAATGTCCCAGCATTGAAGAGGTCCTCACCTTCGCAATCCAAAGTGAAAGCAGCTGGATGACCCCAATCCTGGCCTTCCTTCAAGATGGACGGCTTCCACAAGATGCTGAGGAGGCCAGGAAAGTCAGGAAGAGGATAGCTATGTTCGCTATCCTGAACGATGCCTTGTACAAAAGAGGTTTCTCTATGCCCTACCTAAAGTGCATTGATGAGGATGAAGCCGAATACATTCTAGAAGAGATCCATGAAGGAATATGTGGAGACCATGCAGGTCCAAGATCCCTGGTAAGCATTATCAGAGCAGGTTACTTCTAGCCTACTTTGCAAAAGGATGCAAGGGAGTTTGTCAAGAGATGTGACAAATGCCAAAGGTTTGGAAATGTTCAACGCATCCCAGCAGAGAGACTGACACCAATAGCCTCCTCATGGCCATTTGCCCAATAGGGAATTGACATCGTCGGTTTATTACCCCCAAGGTAAGAGACAGGTAATATTTTTACTGGTCGTTATTGATTATCTCACAAAGTGGGTTGAAGCAGAAGCACTATCAACTATCAGGAAGGCAAAGATCCAGAACTTCGTGTGGAAGAACATAGTCTGCAGATTCGAGATACCACGGACGATCATATTTGACAACGGGTGACAGTTTGGCAGTCAAGGCTTCAGGGACTTTTGCTTAAGGTTGGGGATCAAGAACCAATTCTCATCCCCAGGTCACCCTCAAGCCAATGGTCAAACGGAAGTGACGAACTGGAGAGTGCTAAAGATCATCAAGGCTCTGTTGGAAGATGCAAAAAGGGCTTGGCCGGAGGAATTACCCAATGTCCTGTGGGCATACAGGACTACAGCAAGAACCCTGATAGGAGAAACCCCCTTCAGACTTACCTATGGCACCGAGGCAGTAATTCAAGTAGAAGTGGGAATCACCAGTATGAGACGAGAAATCTTCCATGAAGGCAGTAATGATGATTAGCTGAGAGTCAACCTAGATTGCTTGGACGAAGTCAAAGACGGAGCATCCCGTAAAATGATGAAGTACCAGCAGAAGATGGCTGAGTACTACAACAAGAAAGTGAAGCTCAAACGACTCAACATAAGAGACCTCGTCTAGCACAAAGTCACACCTGCTATTAAGGATCCGACCCAAAGGAAGCTTGGCCCAACCTGGGAGGGACCCTACAAAGTCACCCATTATTCTAGGCAAGGCAACTATCACCTGGAAACGTTGGACGGGAAGAAACTACCACGACCATGGAATATTAAGCATTTGAAGAGGTACCACCAATAAATGTAATTGACGATTGTATTCGTGTTTGAAACAAAGCAATAAAAGAACTATTCAACCAACATTCCAACGTACTGTGTGCAAATCTAGAAGCCTAAAAACAAAAAGAATTTTTGGCTAAGTAATAAGATTCCACCTAGACGGATGTAAATTGCTGACGAAGCCAAGTGACAATCCCTTAAATGGGTGTAAGTCACCTAAAAATTTGCTAAGTAATAAGATTCCGCTTAGATGGATGTAAATTACTGACGAAGCCAAGTGACAATCCCTTAAATGGGTGTAAGTCACCTAAAAATTGGCTAACTAATAAGATTCCGCCTAGACGGATGTAAATTACTGACGAAGTCAAGTGACAATCCCTTAAATGGGTATAAGTCACCTAAAAGTGACTTACATACGAAGTCAAGTGACAATCCCATAAATGGGTACAAGTCACCTATAAGTGGCTAAGTAACAAAATTCCGTCTAGATGGATGTAAGTTACTAATAAAGCCTAATCAGCCAAACTCCTAATCTAAGAGTCAACAGGCAAAGATGCAGGCAAAAAGCATGAATCACATACGGACAGAAAGTGTTAAGCATAACGAAGAAAAAACCAACGAAAACAGGAAAGTAGGGAGGTAAACATAAATATATTATGTCTGAATTAAAAACCCAAAAACACGGGGTAAGGAATATTGTTTTGGCATAAAAAAAAATAAAAAATAAAAATAAAACATAGATATCAGGCATAAACGGGTTCAAACACCAGCCTCTCCACCATTAGCTTCAGTAGGCTCTGGAGCATTTCCTTCGGGAGCGACAACAGCAGCTTGAGCAACCTGGGCGGCCTCGTCCGTAGCCATTTCTTTGTCCACAGCCTTGAAGTCCAAGCTCTCCAGGTCCACGCCAACAGGATGCTTGACGAGATATCGCCGCAAGAGCTTGAAGCCCTTGTAGTACCAGCTGAAGAGCACGGTATTGTACTCGTCAGTCTACTGGAAGGCCTCGACGAACTTAACTGCAATGGTCTTCACCCTTTCCTTTGCAACCTGGAGTTGCTCGTCCTTTTCTAGGGTCAGCTGCCTCTTTGCCCTCAGGTCAACAGATAAGACCCTCACCTTTTCCCTGGCAGTATTGACCTCGTCCATGGCCACAATAAGATCTTTCCTCAACTTCGAGAGCTCAGCCTCTAGACCCTTCACCTTGGACTCCACAGACGAAGCCTTAGCCTCCTGGCTCAAGTACTCCGAGGTGATATGAATGGTCTTCCCCAAAACCTAAAAGGAAGATCCAACTTTTAGGACCATGTAAAAAGAGAGAAAATGAAATGCAAATTGCATAAGTGTATTACCTGGACGAGCTTGTGGATGTGACGACCCATTATCTCGTTGGAGGGCACTCTAGAGAGGGCCTTGAGCTTGTCAACAGTGAAGGCATCCTGCACCCTTGACAGTGCAAGGCTAGCATCGTCCGACGACCGCGAGGAAGCCTTCTCCTTCCCCTTATCCGCCACGCGCGGCTTCTTCGTCCACAGGGTAATTTCCTCCACCGACGTAGCCAGAAAAGCCGTCCTCGTCGTCTCAGGGACGGAGGTAGCAAGGGTGGCAGGAGTCCCCTTCTCCACAACTCGCACCACCCTCTTCCTGAAGCTAAAAAGAGGCCCGTTCTTCTTCGCCCTCATCTTGGCGTACATCTCTTGGTTAAATTTCATCATCATTTCTGCGGAAAAAAAAGCACTTAGTAAAAAAAAAAAAAAAGGAGAAAGAGAAGAGAGCAACGAAGCAAATGGACACTTACTCAAAACGTACACGGATGGCTTTGGACCAAGACAATGACGAGCCAAGGTTCGTGGGTCAACCAGGTCGTCAAAATCGTCGATTGTCTTCATGTACTCTACAGTTGCCTCTACGCGACTCCTGTACCTGCTCTTGAGTTTTAGATGCTTTTTAACTACACAGACACAATAGACAGGAAAGTTAGCAACAATAAAAAATATAAAGGAAAAGAACAAAGAAGGAAAAAGGACTTGCAGAAAGACGACGCACCTAGACTCGGGCCTCTTCAACAACGGAGCAACCTAGGGACGTCACCCCAAACTTCATCAAAAAAAGCCTCCCAATCATCCCCAGACACAAAGAAGAACTGGGATTTCCAGTATCTAAAGGACGACGACAGATCAGTGACGATCCTAGCCTTCCGGACCCAGGGCACAAGCTCATAGTACCCATACTCTTTGGACTCCTTTAAACGATATAGGTAAGTGAACTTGTCCTCCCTGATCATGTCTCCTTCGGTGGCAACTAGCCATATCTCCATACAGCTGATCACTATCTTCCATGAGTTTGGCATAAGTTGCCCAGGAGCAATGTTGAAATGACTCAAAAGTTCTATAATGAATGGGTGGACGGGGAACCTAAGCCCGCACTAGAAAGCAGCTTCATAGAAGCACACCTCCCCGAGTGAAAAATGGCAGGCTTGTTCCTCTTTATGAGGACGATGAATCCTAACCCTCTCAAGAAATTGAAACCTATCCCTAAACCTAGAGAGGGTCTCGGCGTCCAGGCCACACTCCTCCCCGAGGGCAGAAAAAGCCCTGACCTCCCTTAGGCCAGAGGCCGTAGTGTCTTCCTCCACCTCAATGGGGTCGTTGCTAGACGACAACCTCGTCTCAAGCTCACTGGATCTCACCTTTGACATCACTCTCCGCTCACCTACTAATTCCTCAAACCAATCAACAGATTGACAAAGTAAGGGAAACAGATTAGCCAACACTACACTTAAGCTACTACTCCCAAACACAAAACCTTCAACTAAAGGGCAAAAGGTGTAAGAAACTCATAGAGAAGCCCCTAAATGCGCAAAGAGAAATGAAACAGAGGGGAAAAGTATCCTAACTTCAGAGCTACCAACCATGAAACCTAAGAAACGAAAAAAGAGGGGCAAAGTCCTAAAAATCCAAAACAGGAAAGAAAAAAAATCAGAAACCCTTACAAATTACTTACGCTATGAAGAGTAAAGAAGGTGAAAAGAAGCCGTACCTTAAAAAAGTAACCCCAGAAAGGAAAAACGCAGGGAGAATAGCTCGGAGAAGAAGAAGCACAGAACAGTAATGGCAAAAAAAAGAGAAAGTGAAGAAGAAAGAGAAAAACCCAAGAGACACACGAGTGGGGCATTAACTCCACCAGTCAAAATGTGCCAGATGGCCACGATGTGTAAAGCGTTGCCACTACACTTTAAATGCGGAACGGAACCCCACGAGTCATGTCTGAGCAAGAAACCTTTCACTTTTTGGTGGTCGTCATGACACGCAAGGACGACCACAGAACCTGGGGGGGCAACTGATAGGACCAATGAACCTTCTTGCCTAGACGAACCCATTAGACACCTTCGTCCATCTTGCCACGTCATGGAAGAAGGAAGGCAAGCCATTAAATAAAGGATTCAGTACCTCGAGCAGTTACAAAACCAGTTGTCAAACCGTTGGAGGCTCATCAAGGCCTACATTACTAAGCCCAGAGGCGTTACAAAAAGGCACTAAAGCCACAATAAAAGCCACAACAGCTAGAATCAAAGAAGCCATATATAAACACTCCTCAAAATCAAATAAGGTACACACTCTAATATACAGATACGTCGTAGCTCGGATATCTTAAGTTCTCATATTATCTAAAAGCTTTTATATGTTGACTTGACCATCGGAGACTTTGTGGCAAGCACCACACTAGTGACCACCCAAAGAGAATTCTTCTCATAATAGTTGCAGGTACAGGGACGAGGTTGTTGACCTGTCTGGGCGAACCTACTCGACTGACGATTATCGCATCATCAAGATAGAATTCTATTCTAACCTAATCTAAGTGTATATGTGTGTGAAGCTCCCTTCTGGAGATTTGAATCTCGGCCCTTACCCCCCACACCCCACAAGCACTTATATTTGTAGAGTGACCATCGCACCAAGGGTGTGTGGTGGTCCAATGGGTTAATGAGTGTGAGTCCAGTCTTTTTTTTTTTTTTTTTTTTTTTTACGAACAAAGTGCGAGTCCAGTCATAAGTTTTTCTTTATGCCTAACAAATTGACGATTCATGTTTTTAGGTCCGTGACAAATAGATGACTCTCAGCTTCCCTCATCGCCTTAATGATAATGTTTTATACTTTTATCATCACATAAGTAATTGCATTCACTATCACTGTTTTTTGTAATTTATTTCGAATATTTTTCATTTTTTTAGAAGAATATTTTTCATTTTTTACTTATAAAATAATTAATTTCTACTTATTCACGGTCACAGTATAATTAATTGTTACTTTATTTATGACTTTCTAGTTTTAAACGTTGCTAATGACAAAGTCAGAGAAATGCTACATTTGCAACATTTCATAACTCTTTCATAATAAATCATAGGTGATAAATTGTTATTAGC
Source organism: Notholithocarpus densiflorus (assembly GCA_030021035.2). Taxonomy (NCBI): domain Eukaryota; kingdom Viridiplantae; phylum Streptophyta; class Magnoliopsida; order Fagales; family Fagaceae; genus Notholithocarpus; species Notholithocarpus densiflorus. The sequence goes on along the minus strand of JARYZH020011361.1, from coordinate 2,142,862 downwards.
TCTAATTTAAATTCACGATTTAAATTACTTTTTTATTCATCTATAACAACTAATAACAACCTACTACTTAGAATTTATTGTGAAATATTATAAAAATGTTGTGGACATAACATTTCCCTTATAAAATTATCCTACATGATGACGCCTAAAGTTTTACTATTCAACAAATTCTAACATAGTAACACATGTCTTCAATCATCAAAAGGATTGAAGAACAATAGCCAATTACTTGAGCAAAAGGCCACACAACTCCACCTTTTATGCCAGTAAACATGGGACTTTGAATGTTGGGAAAATACACAATACTCTCATTTAGTTTATTGTAAATTGCGGAAATTTTTAAAGTTTATGAGTGTCACACTTTTCTTGTGATATTTTTTTATGTGTAATCAATTAAATATTTGTGAAAAAGAAAGATTATTTTCATATAAAAAGAAAGATTACTTTCACTTGAAATCTCTCGGCTCTAATCACTAACCAGTGACCTACTCGAAAGTTCAATTAACTTGGAAGCAGCAATAACTTTTCAAGAAAAAAAAGAGAAGAAACATTTTTATTCTAATCGTGAAATAGCTCTATAGTTAAAGGGGATTCCAACTTCCAAGGGTGGGCCATCTCCACTGGATTTGGGTTCAGGTTCAGGCCATGTCAGAAAAGAGTCAACTAAGCAAATCACTATTATACAGAGCATATTTCCAAACCCCCACTTAGGCCTGGGTCAAGCTCAGGCCCTCGAGAATTTCTGGAAGGGCCCATCTACGGGGTAAAGCTCTACAAAACATGGTCCAAAGTTTGTCTTTGCGCTAAAGGACGCCCAAATTTAATGGGTAAAAACAGATTTCAAAAAGAGAATAAATTGGGTTTTGGCATAAAATGTGTGTTTTACACCTGCTAATCCTAAGAAGCCACATCAGCAAAGTACTTTAGATTGAATACACTTCACTACACAAAACTATAATCTCAATTAAAACCCAAAACCTTTCAAACACAACACGTTCAGTCCTCCTCCTCCTCATCCCACCGAAGCTCCACCCCTCATCAACAACACTAACAGCAACAACACTTGGACATCAGCAACACACACTAAAATAGAATAGCTAATTTGCAGAAAACTCCATGAGATGAGACAAAACCCATGGAATCCCAGTATAGGCATTGTAGCAAAAAAAAAAAAAAAAAAAAAAAAATCAACAATCCCGTCATACAAGATTTTGTAATAAGAAAAAAAAAAGACGAAGATACACTATTAGTCCCTTAAGTTTACCTAATAAGTACTTTTAGTTCCTCAAGTTTGAAATGAGCACTATTGGTCCTTCAAGTTTAAAAAATGAACTCAATTAGTCATTCTATTAATAACTGTTAGTCTTAGTGCCTACATGGCTAACGGCGTTATGATGTGACAAATTTTAAGTGAGATGACATCCAATTTAATTTAAAAAAATTGAGATCTAAAATCTGACTCATTAAAAAACCATTAATCCATTAAAACCCAACCTAATTTGGGTGACACATTTAGAAATAGGTATTCCCAAATTCAAATGACATTAGACATTATCCAAATCTGAAACGAGAGAGATATCTCTAACAACGTTGTCGTCCACCGCTCGACTGCTGCCTCCTATCTTGAGACATATCCAATTGACACGCAAAGCCACTGGTGCCACAGATCTCTACATTAAAAAACATTTCATTTTCTTGAGCTTTATGAGTTAGCCATTAGCCTACTAGTGCTAGCTTCATTCATGGACTATATAAAACTCATTGGAGTAAATTACTTGCTCTCCTAGATTGTTCTTTTCATCATCTAAACCCAAAAGTAATGTCGTAGTGGTTACCATTCATCATTCTCTCAGAACCACCCCAAAAAAAGTTTCGAATCTTTCGATTTTAAAAATAAAAGTGATATGCAGCTAAGTTGTTTGTTGCACCCAGGGGTTGTGCGTATCAGAGAGATGGGTCGAGATGGAGGAGGATGGCGGTGAGAGCAGTGGACAACGACGTTTTTAGGGATTTCCTTCTCTAGTTTCAGATCTGTGCAATGTCATTTGAAATTGGGACATTTCTAAAATGGTCACCCGATTAGGTTGGGTTCTTCAATTCTTCTAAATACTTTTTCTAATGTCAAATTTTGAATCTTGATTTTTTAATATTAAATTTGATGCCACATAACTTAAAATTTGACACATCATAGTTTTGTTAGCCATGTAGGCAATAAGACTAACGGATGTTAACAGATAGACTAATTGTGCTTATTTTTTAAACTTGAAGGACTAATAAAGCTCCATTCAAACTTGAGGGACTAATTATGCTTTGTAGGTAAACTTTAGGGACCAATAGTATAGTTTTACCCCCAAAAAAAAGTCAATTGATTGGTCCCTTATTTGGTCCAAGTTCAAATCAAAACCTAGAATCAGTTTAGGGGTTGATAAAAAACCATCAAAATACCGAAATCCAACAAAACCCATAGTGATTGACATCCAAAAAAAGCCAAATCCATCAATATTTCAAAATTAAAATTGAGGAAAACTACCAGATCATGAGAGAACAAACCTTGAGATTGTGAACCTAGACTTCCAACATCTTTTTCAAGCTCCAGCAACAACTCCGACGACGACTGTGGCAGGTTGGAGCTCTAGTGGGATGAGGAGGAGGAGGAAATTTTTTGCTTAGGTTTGCCATTAGGAGAGAGCCTTTAAACTGAACGTGTTGTATTTGAAAGGATTTTGGGTTTTAATTGAGTTATAATTTTGTGTAGTGAGATGTATTGAATTTAAAGTATTTTGCTGATGTGGCATCTCAAGATTGTCTAGCGTAAAACACACATTTTACGCCAGCTTCGGACCCAATTTATTCTCAAAGACTAATGACTAATGACGTCATTCTACATGCCACACGTGACAACACTTAAAGACCAGAATGACACTCGTGTTACATACTCAAACGGTGTCATTTCTCTAATAGCCATTGAAGTCTCATAGAGTTAGTTACAAACTGACCGTAACAAATGTGGGAAAATTATGGAATCTGTTGGAGTTTGTTACAAAGGTTTAATTATGATGTAATGCTTGTATTAGTGATCTGGTGTGAGTGAGTTGTAGTATATAATCAGAGTTGTACACAGAAAGTAATTAATCAAGAAGTATTATTCAGCATCATAGAGAAAATCTCCCTCTCTCTCTCCTTCATAGATTTTCTTTTTGATTCTACAGTGCTATTTGTTGCTTTGCTTTAATCTTGATCTTTTCCAAGATCACAGATCTCTTCAAGTGGATTTGGGGAGAATTCAAACAAGCACTTGAAAATCCTTTATAGAAGGACTCTACACTTCCAAGTTATGTATTATGTAAAAGTAAAACCTAATCAGCGAGATTTCCCACCTACCACATAAAAAAATGAAAGGGAAAGAAAGACAGGTTTTTTTTTTTTTTTTTCTTTTAATTAATTTTTTTTTTAATACAAGATAGAAATTTTACTCTACTTAATCTAAGTGTATACGTGTGTGAAACTCCCTCTTGGAGACTTAAACCCCGGTCTTTGCCCTCACACCCCACAAACACTTATACTTGTGAAGTGACCACCGCACTAACAGTGCGCGGTGGTAAAAGACAGGTTTTTAACTGTACATACATTGGTAATAGTCCTATCAACATATTCAACCCTCTCAACCTCAAATTTTGACGCCTAAGAACCTAAACTTTTGAAATCCTCCATCTTCAAAATATAATTGCTCACCTATGTGTTCCTCATTAATCCTAACATTTATCATATTAAAAAGACTTGAAGCACTTTTAGTGGATCATTTATAAATCTTAACCAGTTAAAGAATTTTAAGGGTAAAACTATACAATTCCTCCTAGGATGATTTCAAATTATATAACCTAATCATTTTTCTATATATATATACATATAACCTAATCATTTTAAACATTCATGATGTCAAATTAATGCTCATAACCAATAATTTCTTTGATATTTTTTTTTTTTGGGTAAAACTTTTCCCTTTTGACGATCATTATAACTAAGCTCATGGACCTCTTCATGACATCCTTTAACTGCTGTGTATGAATACTTTAGTGTTAATGATATTTAATGTAATACAACAAATATGTGCATTATATTACATATCATGCATGGTACTTTGTTTGCTGAACATTAGTGGATTAATTTTGGGATTAATTTCTTAATTATGCTATTATGATTCTCCAACTTCTAATCCCTATAGGGTACTTTTTGAATATTATTCAAGCACTTTTCAGAGTACTTGTGCTTGTTGGAAATGAAAAAAGTATGTTATAACTTATAAGACAATTTTATAAGATCTCTCTCTCAAAATATGTGTAGATCTCACCTGTTGTGTGAGAGTGCCTCATGAGATACCCTCTTGTTGAAAACATGCTAATCACATGCACATAAAATCATATTTTCATTTTAAGTACCCAACCAGTCACCCAAATTAACCAAAACCTTTTAATTAGTTTCTTCTACAACTCAATTATAGAAAATTGCAATTCATGACATGCCATATATATAGGATTCCAAATTGTCAATTTGATTTGTGACGTCTTACATTTTTCTTAAGGTCATGCAAGTACATGTAAACAATATATGATTCAACCACTAGGATGAGATTTTTTTGTATCCTTTATCCCATGCAATGGTCAACCCCTTGCTGCAGGCTGTTAACAATTCTATAATAAGACTTATGGTATATCCTAACTGTATGGTAAATCCACCCAGCCAATTGCCAAAGTGATACGAGCTGTATTGGGGATGGAGAGATTTATGGGGTTCCCAAAGGTTCCAAGGAGGTGAGGCTGAGTCAACACCAATTATTTACCAAGTGTTAGGCCTTGGAAACAAACCAGTGAGATCACCTTAGGCTGTGGCCTTGAAGCATGCATGTTTAAGCTTGAAGCAGTTTCGTAAGATGTGGATGGGGTTCTTGAAAATCCTCAATGAAAACACTGTAGGATGGAAAGGACGTGACTAGGGAAAAAACTGAATGGGTTATAAGACAGTTATGATTGCATTTCTAGAGGAAGAAGATAAATTTTTTAGGCGTAACCTTTCTGCACCATGTTCAATTCCATGAAATGGTAGGGTCGGTGTTAGAGAAGTCTTGAAAATAAATTTTAGGCCTTGAAGATGGTACACATACCTGTTGATAAGGTCCAACATTGGTGATCCTCTTGTTGGTGGTATTTGGGCAGAGAGAAGGCTAGAATAAGGTCTATGAAGTGGGGGGTTAGTGATAGGGGAGCATGTATTGTTGGAGTACGTGTGTTTCAAACAGTTAAACTGTGCTTGTGTCCCACATTGGTTAGAGATGAGTTTTCATGTGTGTTTATAAATCATAGCACAACTTAAACGATAGCCTGAAAGATAATGGGCTAAGGGTTAGAGTTGGGCTTTGATTGGATTTAGGCTTGTCTCTATCTCTCTTGGGCTGTACACTTTTTCCTTTCTTTTCCCTTTTAGCCCAATTTAGTTCAGCCCGTTGGGCATTAACTAAGCAGCCCATTGAGGGCATTTAAAGTGCTGCCTGTTGGGCATGCACAGTGATCGTTGCAGCCCATAAGTCCCCTCATTAGTTGGCTTATAAAACCCCTTATTCCCCTTTTGTTCCTCTCCCCTTTGTTTTGCTCTATTTTTCTGCTCATCTCCATTGAAAATTTCAGCATCAATTTTTAGTTTTAAGGAAAGGCAAATTAAGGTTGTTCTTAGTTCTTCTTGCTTGAGTGTGTGATCAACTTGAAGAAATCACTATAGTCTAATCTTGGCGGGTTATTTGGCCAAGAGAGCCATTCACACCGAGTTCTACTCCAGGTGGTACAAATCAACCTTAGTTCTTCTTGCTTGAGTGTGTGATCAACTTCAAGAAATCACTATAGTCTAATCTTGGCGGGTTATTCGGCCAAGAGAGCCATTCACACCGAGTTCTACTCCGGGTGGTACAAATCAACCTTTAAAGACAACGCATTTTGCGTGATTCTATAGTTTGTGAGATTTTTCTAACTCTATCTATCTACTTTTTGGCATTGCTAATTTTTTAGGGTTTGTATTGTTGAATCAAAACTTGTTTATTTAGCCTTATTTTCCTACATGTATATCTACTATTGTCTTGTTTTGTCCACATCCTTATATATAAAAAATGTAATATATCTAGAACTAATTTGATGAAATACCTCTAATTGAAATGGGTGGAACAAGAGAAGCAAAAGTTGCATCAACATAGCAAACTAACAACACCAAACATCAAAACAAAACATGCAACAAATTTGGTAACAACTCTGCAGCAACACAGAAAACTACGCAAAACAGCGACTACACCACTCCAGATACAACATCTTAATCTTTAAAAACAGTTAAAAAAAAATCCTCAATTAGCACAAAGAACCCTATTCTGACAGTTTCCAAGTTTGTTTATTCTTTGGATGAATAAATAATAGGTATACATGTAGTTTACCCTTTCATAATTTATAGACAAATGTCAATAAATAGAATTTTTAGCTAAAATCAAAACCATTGCATGTGAATGTATCACCAAAAAACATGACATACTTAAACAACTCTGAAAATCAAGTACAATTTAAGTAAAACATAACCCTTTTGCATATTATGTTATCAAGAGATTTCATATGCTTGATACAGTGAAATCAAAACATTATTACAGCAATACAACAATGAAGACAGCTACGCAGGGGTGAATCAACCATTGTTGCTATGGCTGATTGACTAAAGAGTAAGTATTTTGTATGATTTGGCATTTTAACATCCTTTAAGACGTCAACTTTGACGCTTGTAGCCTAACAAATACAAAAATAGCAATATAAAGTATAAACAAAAGGTGATTATGTATGAACCAAAAGAAAGGATTTATTATATGTGAAAGGGAGAAGTGTAGACTTACAAACTATCTTTGAAAGCAGCTAAGCTTTATGGCTCAGACACCTATCATAATGAACAAACTTAGCAATGTAAAAATTAAGGTTTATCTCACAACAATGTTACAATGCAATCCTAGGACAAGATGCACATTGATTCACCAAAAATAGCTCCTAATATTTTTCAAGTATTACTTCCTGGTACTGACATTATATCTATTGAATGACTGACTAGTTTCAAGCTAGTTGTTACATCCAAAACCTTTTTAGTTAGAAGCCACAGTATGAGAAAGAGGAAAAAAAAGAAAAGAATTTGAAACTTTAAAATAATGATTTGGACCATTTCTTTCCATTACAAAAGAATCTCTAATTTGGATTTCAAAGCGCCCCCCCACCCCCCCCGGCGGGGCTCCCCCACTAAAAAAAAAGAAAAAATCCAATTCCATCATATTACTATTAGTCAAACACCCAAATCCTCTCCACATAGTATATTTATCAAATAACTTAGGAAACAAAAGTAATATTTTGAATTAAAAGGATTTTCATATTCAAATACTAAGACAAACAAACAGAGAAAGGAATAAAGATCCCAAAAAAAAAAACTCAGAATACTTTTAAAAACCCAACTCCCAAATCAAAAGCAGCCAAAATGTGATAAACCTAGATAACAAAACACAAAATAACAACCCAGATAACCATAATTGCAAAATGCCATAACCAGACACAAAATCTCCCAAATTTTACAATAAAAGAAAAGTGAAAACCAAAAACATTACGATGAAGCACCAGAAATACAAATTTGAGAGTCTCATACATATGAAGGCATTCAAAATATGTATGAGGAAGGCATAAAGAACAAGTCATGCGCACCACAATTGTCTCCCTCTTCACTCTCATCACTTGAATTATTCATTGTGTTGGAACAAAACGATAAAAGAAAAAGAAAAAAATTTATTGTAAGTCTAAACCTTTGGTAATACCGTAAATATAATAAATAATGCAATGGCTTAGAGAATATACCTGTAATTTCCCAAAAATTGTGAGCGCACTTTGGTTCTCCATCTCTTGAATTACCTTTGCAAAAGCTCCAATAACTCGGGATCACCGAGTTTGTGGATTTTGTAGTGTTCCCCTTGAATCCTATTCCAAAAATGAACAGAGGGAATATGCTTGACTTTCCAAAACTCAGGGCCCTCAGCTAGCTGCATACTAAGCACGAATTCAATTGGCATTTCATAAAATTGCAGTTTTTTTAGGCTTTTTAAATGTTGGATGCCAGTGGGCACCTTCTTAAGCTGTGGAGAAGGTCCAATTTCAAGAATTTCAAGAAGAGGCAAGGCATCTTCGTCTATTATCAACATATTCAATCCTCCCAAATTTCGAAGCCCTAGAAACTTGAGTTTTTGGAAGCCTCCTCCCTCAATATGTAATCGCTCACCTCCGTATCCATCATAAAGCAAAAGATCCATCAAATTAGATAAAGCTTGAAGGACCTTTAATGGATCATCCATTAATCTTGACCAGTCTAAACCAATTCTAACTATACTCTTGAGTTTAGGAATCCATTCTGGCAACTTTTCTATTCGCCCAGATAGGATGAGAGTTTGTAGGCATGGCGGAGGTGAAGACATTGATTGTAACTCAAGAACTTCTTCTTCAACTGTTGCACTAATTTTCAAAGAAGGTGGCTCATTTTCTCTAATGCAGTGCACAAAGCCGTCCCATTTTCTCTGTTTAGTTTACATATTTGCAACTTTCTCAATTGGCCCAAACTGCCCAATTCTTCAATAAGGGCATCGTTGTTGGCTTCAATTTTAAAAAGCTTTTGTAAGGATTGTAAACACGCAATGCCACTTTGTATCTTTATCGCTCGTCGAAAATCAATATTGTCTTCAATATCGTGGCTTTCAAAGTATGCCGCAAGATATCATAGCTTCTGTAGCCCATTGATCTCCACCGGTAGCTCAGACACAAGGGAACGCTTCAAATCCAAAGTCTCTAGGTTGTGGAGTTTACCTATTGACTTTGGAAGTATATGTACTTTTGTGTCTCTTAGGCTTAAGTATCTCAGAAGGAATAGATTACCCACTTCTTTAGGAATGTAATCTATAGGAGCACCTTCACAATCCATTACTTTCATTAGTTTGTAGTTTGCAAAAAATGTACTAAAAAAAGAATTAGGCATTTGTCTACCCCAAAAATAAGAATAGAACAAGTTTGGAAACTAGTAATACTCTCTAAAGGAGTATTTACATTGCTCAGAATTGAGAGGCGTCGAGCGATTCTCTTACAATTTGAGAAGTTTTGCACTAAGACCGAATGAAAATTCAATTCCTTTGACCTTGAAAGAATGACCTCACGAATCATATCATGAACTCAACAACTTCTAGTTTTACCAACAAAATCCTTTCGTGTCAATTGAACCAAGCTTCTATTAATAAGCTGGTTCAAGTAGTCTTGTGCAACTTCTTCCAATGTTGTTCCTTGCCTTTCTTTTACAAAGCCCTCAGCTATCCAAAGTTGAATTAGTCTTGAACAATTAATTGAGTGATCCTCTGGAAACATGCCAAAATATAGAAAACATGCTTTGAGGTTGTAAGGTAGATCATGATAACTAAGAGAGAGAATTTTGGGGATACTTCTTAGATGTGAATTACTTTCTAACTCTGAACTAAGACTATCATGTAATTTCCGCCACTCAGAGACAACCTTGTCTTTGATTGACAAAAAACCGCCTATTGCAACAATTGCTAGGGGCAAACCTCCACATCTCTCAACTATGCCACAAGACAACTCAACAAAATCAGAAGGACATTTTCCTCCTTCACATTGGAACACCTTTATGTAAAATAGTTCCAAGGCTATTTCAAAAGGTAGAGGGGGCAGCTTATACACACAATAATTTGGAGATTCATTTCTAGAAGGAGCAACATCCTCATTTCGACTTGTAATTACAATTCTATTGCCTTTTTCATTCTCTGGGAAAGCAAATTTTATATGTCCCCAAAATTCTACATCCCATAAATCATCAAAAACTACTAAATACCTAAGTTCACGTAAATATTTACTTAATTCCTACATTAGTGATGTCTCTTTCATTGTGTCAATTTCACAAGGTGCAAACTCCTTCCTTGCCTTATAGAGCTGCTTTATCGTGTCCCTTAATAGGCTTTCCATCTTGTGTGATTGAGATACATTAATCCAAGCATGGCAATCAAAATGTGTTGCTACCTTCTCATTGCCGAATACTTTCTTGACAAGAGTGGTCTTGCCAAGGCCACCAATGCCAACAACCGAAAACACCCTGCGTTTTGATGGTCCTTCTACCAACCACTTCATCAATTTGGCTCTAGGAGACTCAATTCCCACAATCTCTGCTTCCTTAATGAAAAGGGATGCCACTCGAGGGTCATGCCATGTAACACTTCTAGTGTTGCTGGATCTTCCCTGCTTTATTGCACTAAAGCCATATCTTTCGCCGCTCTTTCTTATGTCCTCGAGTTTCTTGTTGATACCTTGAATATTAGAGGCTATCACATGCTGTGGTTTTAGGTTTATGGTAAAGTGAAAAACCTTCTGGAGGAAATGAAAGTATTACCTTCGCTCATGAGATTTTTTTGCAAAATGAAGTATGTATTTATCAATGGCATCTTCTATGTGATAAGCTTTTTCCCTTACCAGTTTCACCCATGTTTTTGTAACATTGTTCATATCTTCTTTCTCAGCCCTTGCATCTGCATCCTTGAGGAATGATCGAATGAACTCTAATTCACCTCTGATGCTTTTAACTTCGTCATGGATACCCTTCAACAATTTTGCATTTTGGACTAACAACGGGACCAAATTCTCTATAACTAGGCTAACAGCACTTTCTGCCATTTCTCCTCCCTTCTTAAGTCAATAGCCAAGATACACTGAAAATAGACAAACTCAGTGCCAGTAATAGAAATATAGTCACATTTAGATGAGACCAAAAAAAACTTGTCATTGTTTCTCAATTTTACCTCATGAACTGTAAGGTGAAGGTGAAGTTGGAACTACTCCACGTCGATCTCCCACAAGCCCCTCAAGTAAAGAATAGTTGCCTCAAGCCTGCAACCTACGTTTATAACAATAAGTGAACAAGAAACACAAACACATGAAAGTGTATCTCTGATTAACTCTATGCTCCAAACTGAAAGCCATATTCTATTCTCTAGAAAAAGAAATATATATATATTTACATATTAACACATTAAACAGCAGCAAACTAGGAGAACTTAGAATTAGAATTATGTGAAAGTAAAATTACCATTTTGGTTCCTACATTTTGAGGTCACTTTTAATTTGGTCATTTCTTTCTTCCGACACTAAGTTAGTCCTTGTCATCATCTCAAAGACTAAAAAGGCCTACATGTTAAATAGATTACACAGTTGGCATACTTGAAGTATACTAAAATAATAATAATAATTTTAATAGACATTAAAAAAATAGTCACTTTGGATGAAAAAAATGTTAATTTAAAAAAAAAAAAAATGAACCTAGATTTGGGAATCTCCACAAACACAGATCATCACCAAATGATTTTTCAAAAGTTTCACCAACACAAGCTCAAATTAATCTCCACAAATCCAAATCAAAATTCAGTCAGTTCTTCAATCTCTTGCCTTTACGCACTACTGTGGCTCACTAGATCCTTAACCCATCGTGAGCTCCACTTCACATACCCGTTTGCTTCTATTGCATACATGATTCACACACTCATTCTCAATTTCTTTGATTTTCTTTTGTATTCTTGCACTTTCTTAGCTAACATACACAATACTCAGAAATAAAGCAATCTCAAAAACTGAGAACAGTAAATATTTTTGTTTTAGAAGTTGACTTGTAATTTGTTTTGGGTGTATTTTGTGCTTTCTTGCCAAGAAAATGAACGAAAAATTGCATAGGAAGCTTTTCTTTTAATTCTTTTTTTCTTTTCTTTTTTCAAATTTGAGAAATTAAGAGTATGTTTGGTACCACAAAAAGCTATTTTATCTATTTCTTAGATTTTCTTTTGTATTCTTGCACTTTCTTAGCTAACAAACACAATACTTAGCAACAAAGCAATCCCAGAAACTGAGAACAGTAACTATTTTTGTTTTAGAAGTTGAACTGTAGTTTGTTTTGGGTGTATTTTGTGCTTGCTTGCCAAGAAAATGAAAGAAAAATTCCATAGGAAGCTTTTCTTTTAATTCTTCTTTTCTTTCTTCAAATTTGAGAAATTAAGAGTATGTTGGTATCACAAAAAGCTACTTAATCTATTTTACCACTTCACTTTACAAAACACCCAACATCAATAGTTTTATTTTAGCATTCAACACAATAAAATAATATACACAATACAATAAAATAGTATATCTACTACAATAAATAACAACCACCAACACCAACACAATAAAATGATTTATCTTTTAACAAAATATTTTTTCATTTTTTTTTTTTTTACCACCTTCGCTACAATGCACAGTCATCTTTGGCTGTGCACTGTAACTCAACAACAAAATAAAATGCCTTTTGCTCCACTGATGCGTTAGCCTTTTGTTCCACTTTTGTTATATTTAGTTGCTAAATTTAGCATTTTACCTATTTGCCTCCACCGATACTAATGCTCTTAATTATCTGTGTAAAGTTGTGATTTACAAGTGTGTTTTTGTTGGCTTTAATTATATGTCAAATTTGATTGTATTTTGTTCAATCATTGCCCTGTATGTTTATGAGATTTAATGTAAGGGTTGAGTATGAGAGTTTTGTGAAATATTGTGAAGATAGTGAAGTTAGCGACTTGCTCGCGATTGGCATGCGAGCGAACAACCCGCAAAAGGCCACGTGAGAAGCACATGCTTGGAAGCTGAATAGAATTATGTCAAGCTGGTTTTCATGAGTCACTTCACGAGTTGGCCAACTTGTGAGTGACCTGCGAAATTCTTTGCCTGGATGATTTCAAAGTGTGTTTTCCTCATTTTTTACAAACACTATATAAGCCCACATTACCCACGAAATTGTAAGGATACTTTTTAGAGAGAAAACCCTAGTAATACATTTGAGAGTTAGAGATTGTAAACTCACAATCATCTACACAATTTCTCTTAGTTTTCCTCTACTCCTACCTCTTCAATTACAAATCCTTGAGTGGTTTTTAGCCCAAAAATTTACCTTATCCAATCTAAGTGTTGAGAGAAGTTTTGGTGCGTGAGATAAGCATTGGAAGAAGCCATTGATTGGCAGATGCAATTTGGAGCTGATTGTGGAATCCGGATAACTAGTGAAGACATGGCTCGATAAAGTTCGTTTGGTAGCTGGAACTTAGAGGGTTCAAGTACATTGGGTAGATTAGGCTTGGAGGGTCTTTTTGATATCTTTATACTCCAACTTTATTCCCTAGTTGATCGATTCGGCTTGGAGGGCCGCGAAAAGGTTTTTCGCAGAGTACTTCGGTTTTCTCTTCGATAACACGTCTCGGTGTTATCTTGTGTTTGCATCTCTATTCCCTTACTCTTTATGCTTTACATTTATTGTTTATTGTATTTACATATTCTATATAGTAGTTCCGGCCTTATTGCGTTACATTTACTCTTATTCTGCACCTAGTTAAGTAAAGTAAAAGCAATCTAGCCATTTCTTTGAAATTGAGGGTCTAAACAAGCAATAGTGTTTTACACTATTTGAGTTTTCAATTGGTATTAGAGTGGGTTCACATATTTAGATTTGATTATCTTTGTGTGATCCTAGACCGTATTTGAGATGGATCGATCTTAATCCCTTAACACACCTCCCTTCTTCGACGGGAACAATTATGTGTTTTGGAAAGTACGTATGCATGCTTTCTTATGTGCTATAGATGAGAGTGTGTGGGACTCCGTCAAAATTGGATGGGCTAGGCCTGGCAAACCCAAGGCCGAGTGGTATAAGGCCGCCGTTGCTTTGGCCAATGTTAATAGTAAAGCCATTAATGCTACTTTTTGTGGTGTGTCTACTGATGAATTTCACAGGATATCTCATGTGAAGACCACCCAAGAAGCATGAAAGATCCTTAAGACTACCTATGAGGGTACCGAGAAGGTCAAGGACACAAAGCTACAAATTCTCACTACTCGATTCGAAGAAGTGAAGATAAGTGAGGATGAGTCATTTGACTCATTTTATGGTAGACACAATGAGATTGTCAACGCCAAGCTTAATCTCGGAGAGAAGGTAGAGGACACCAAAATTGTGAGGATGGTCTAAAGGTCTCTACCTGAAAGCTTCTGGGCCAAAGTTACCACCATTAAGGAGAGCAAAGACTTGGATGCCATTAACATTCAAGAGCTTGTTAGCTCACTTTAAACTTATGAGCTTTGGCTGCCATCTCATAAAAGTAGCAAGTCTCTTGCTCTCAAGACCATAAATGAGAGAGCCAATGAGTCTTCAGATGAGGATGATATCAAGAACGAGGTGGCTTACCTTGCAAAGAATTTCCAAAAATTTCTGAAGAAGAAGAATAATGGGAACTCTTTTGGCAAGAGGAAATCTTCATCCTTCAAGAATGACAAGAAAATTTTCAAGAAGAAGGATGTCAAAGAGTCATCACCATCTCAAGGAATCATTTGTTATGAATGCAACGAACATGGTCATATGAAGAGAGAGTGCCCAAACTATTTGAAAGAGAAGGGCAAGGTGTTAATTACCACCCTTAGTGATTCCAAAAGCTCTAGTTCAGATTTGGAAGATAGCTATGATGGTGATGGAAATTATTCTAACTTTATGGCAATTACCTCAGTGGACTCAAAAGAAGAATTAGAAGAGTTGAATGAGGAACTTGGTGAGCACAACGATGTTAAAGACATTGAAGCTATTGATGATGAGGAAGAATACCTTAATGAAGGTGATAAGAAGCTTAAAGTTGTTTATGATGAATTGCTTAAAGATTGTGGCAAGTGTGCCAAAGTAGCAAAGAGTGCGATTAAGAAGATGAAGAGAATCGAGGAAGACCACAAATCCACTCTTGTGCAACTTAGAGATGCTAAGTGTGAAGTTGAGAATTTGAAAGAGGAATTGTTGAATTCTTATTCCAAAATCAAATTTCTTGAACTAGAAGTGATTCAAGCAATGAAAAGGTTGAGCGTATCATAACCAAGAAGCTTGACAACGTCCTAACATCTCAAAATTCCTTTTTGGACAAGATTGGATTGGGTTGCACCGGTAGAGGAAGTTCAAGTGTAGAACCAAAGAGGGAGATGAAGTTTGTGTTGGTAAAGGTTGTTGAGAAGCTAGAAGTTGAGAGACCAAATCTTGAGAACAAGGCCATTGAGGCAAAATCTAAGGCAAAAGGGAAGTCATTGCATAAGAATCAAAGAGGACCTCAAGTGAAGCATTTTTGCCATTGTTGTGGCATTCATGGTCACACTAGATTCAAACTTCATGCTTTCAAAAGAGCCGATCTTGAAAGCACTAAAGGAATTGAAAAAGAGAAGCCAAGAGGAAAGCAAGCCAAGGAAGACAATGATGGACAACTCATTGGGGACGTTTTGGAGATGCTTAACAGCATTTCAACTTTCCTAGCTAGCTTCACCCCAAGGTTTAAGCGTTATGTTGCACGTACCCTTCCTATTAAGGATCCCACTCAAAACACTCGTGCGGTATGGGTGAAGAAGGGTACTAATGCATGATCACTCTACCATGTCCATGCATTAATATTTCCAAAGTTTTAGGGACATAGTTTCATGCATGCTCTCATGTGCATCTTCTTTTGGTTGTCATGCTAACCCTCTAGCATGTTTATTTTAATTGCCTTTTAGTTAAAAGCGTGTTTGTTGTTGATCTTACTTTATTGCTTTTGTTTTGTGTGAGTAAAAAATTCAAAAAAACACACAAAAAGTATAAAATCCAAAAAGTTTGATTGCTTGTATTGTATCCTATCACATGTTGAGTTTGGCCTAGTACCTTCATACTAATGACATAGTGTATTTATGAGCTTAGCTTGTTATGTCTGTACATATTGAATGTGAGTGAAATCTAGAAATCTATGTTTGATTGTTGTAAATAGATCTTCAAGCTTGTCATGGATGTCTAGCCAATAGTCTTGTTTGATCTTGATACTTGAGTAGACTTTGTCTTATATATCTCCTCACATTTAATTTTCTGTGAAAAAGCTGTTCAAACGTCAATCTCTAAAAAGAGAAAGAGTTGAAAAAGCCTTGTTTCGAAAACTAGTTTGACTAGGAAAATGTGGAGCAAAATGTATTTATTTGTATGATGCCAAAACCAAAGGCTTATTCTTCAATGAAATATAAAAAATTTCATGGCATAAATGCTCAAAATTTGAGTTGTGTTGATAAAAAAAAAAAAAAAATTTAAAAAAAGTATGAAAAATGGAAGTCAAATGAAAAGCTTTCAATCAATGTAAACACTTTGGTGAGGAATCATATACGTTCATTTCTATTAGTGAGATGGGTCTCTTGACTTTGAGTTATTTGTGTATTACTTGATTGAATTGACCATTAAAAGTTTTGAGTGTTTTATTTGTTTTTGAAAGTGATTTTTGTCACTCTTGTTTTGAAAGTTTTTCTCAAAAAGCAAAAAATTTTATGTTGAAAAACTTTGTGTTTGGCGATTTCGTGACTCCTTTCGTGAGTGGATGCAGTCCCATCCAAGTCGCGAAATGAAATGGGAAAATTTAGTCCCTTTGAAAAATCAGGTAGAGAGTTTTGCGACTCATCTGCAAGTGGTTCGTGACTCAAGCCTGACCTACAAAATGAAAATGAGGAAATTTCAATTTCTTCACAAATTCAGACAGAGAGTTTCGCGACTCAGATCTAACCTGCAAAAGTCTACCCAATGCATTTGCACATTTCGCGAGTAACTTGCAAGTGGCTTGTGTGTCACTGACTAGTGAAATTAGCAAAAAGTCAGTTTTAAATGGCTTAAATTGACAGTTTTTCAAATTTTTGTTTTTTAGCTCTTCGTGAGTCCCTCACCCAAAACTCAAAATTTCTTCAAAAACTCAACCAAACTTCTTTGGATTTCACTTCTAAGACTACTATAAGGTATTATTTTAACACATTAACTCTTTCAATTCCTTAGATTTAGTTCTAGAATGCTTAAAACCTTGGGTTGGATTTACTTTGATTAGAGGTTGGGAAAATTTAGTTTTTGTCAAATTTTTCTATTTTGATGATTGGCCTTAGTCCCATTTGTGTTGTTGATGATTATGTTGGCCCCTTGTGGAAATTTGAACTTGTATTAAGGCATATTTTCACATTTTCATGCATTTTCCATCATCTAGTGTTATTTTGTACGCATTAGGTGTTTGATAAAATATCCCTAAGACATTTTTTTACTTGTTTGGACTCCGATGAGTACCAAACTTTGGGGTTTACCATGTTTACTTATTTGTAACATGTTTTGATCATTGTTTGTGTTTTACACACTTTGCCCCTTTGTGCTTGTTCATGCCATGATCATGCATTGCACACACACCATGGTGCACACAACCTATCACATTTGACATGTCATGCATTTATCTCATGATTTTAGTCTATTTAGACCATCTTGCATCTATAACATGTCTTTGTGTTTTTTTTTATGCTCTTTAATCAATCTTATGCTTTTTTTTTTGGAGTGTTTATGCTTCATTTTTGTACTAACTTGCATTTAGTCAAGTTTGTTGCCATTTCGTATATGGTTTATGTTTGTTTCTTCTTTGTAGATGTCTCCAAGAAAGAAAACAGTTGCAAAGAAGTCTTCTAAGCATCTTCGATTTGAC
Organism: Notholithocarpus densiflorus; assembly: GCA_030021035.2. Classification (NCBI taxonomy): domain Eukaryota; kingdom Viridiplantae; phylum Streptophyta; class Magnoliopsida; order Fagales; family Fagaceae; genus Notholithocarpus; species Notholithocarpus densiflorus. Next base: position 2,125,215 of record JARYZH020011361.1, on the reverse strand, counting down.
AACAAACTTTTTAGAAGTAGTGATGCTTTTGAGGCTTATACAGATTTCTTCAGCTCGGTTGTGATCATTGTGGAAAGGGAAGTGAACCTTGACTCACTCTCTCAGACATTCATTCTAGAGGTGTTCAAGGATCAAACTTGGACTAAGCTCCTCAATGGGTCAACAAAAGTTTGGGATCCTATTATTCAGGAGTTCTTCTCGAATGCTATTGTGGAAGGTGAACATCTCAATTGCTAGGTAAGGGGGAGACAATTCTACGTCACTCTTGAGTTAATCCAAGATCTCTTAGAAGTCCGCCCAGTCATTCCTAATTCCACTCTACCATATGATGGAAGAAGAACTAAAATCACATCTGCTATTGAAGTGCTTGGAGGAAAGGAGAAGAAACAGTTAATGCACACAGTTGATTTCTCTCCTGCAATGAAAGCCTTGGCGTATATAATGATCTTCAACCTTTATCCAGTGAAGAATTTGACTACTCTACCTCAACCAAGGACTCTATTTCTTCATGACTTGTACACGGGAAAGGAGATTGACATATGTGCTCATATTTACCATCTCTTTGCCAAGTGTATCCGAAAGAAGTCGACTCAGATGACCTTTCCATTTCCAGGAGTGATCATGTCTATTCTATAACGTGAGAAGGTCAATCTTCCGCATGATTGGACTACTATAAGAAGGGAAGATCCTTTATCTGCTCAAACCATGACGAGGAGCAAAGCTTGCCTTCTAGGTATCAAAGGGGAAGCAGAAGGAGAAGGAGCAAAAGGAGAGGACACTGCTGTTAAAGGTAATATTGATGAAGAGATTGATAACTTTACTCTTGGTCTGGATGACATGCAAGCTTCACCTTCATAGGCTCAGCCTTAGGGATAGCCACAGGCTCAACCTTAGGCACCAGCTCAGGCTCCTAACTGCCTCGATCTGCTTCTTGACAAATTGGATCACCTTCAAAGATCTTAGGAAGTTTTGCAAAGGACATTGAATGAGCATTGTGCCTACTCTAGAAGTTAGTTCACCTACCTCTAAGAGCAAATAATCTCTCTTTCTTCTCAAATCCAAGATATGGGAAGCTTAAACTAGCAACTTTGACCATTTGGTAAAAAAAGGGGAGTAGTGTTAGCTTGAGGAGGAGAACAGTTTGGGGGGGAGTAGTATATTTCAGTTTGTAATTTTTATTTACCTTGTTTTTTATAAGCTTTTAGTACTTTAATTTAAAAACTCTATTTACTTTTGTACTGGTTTTTATAACCTTTATGATGCATTTAGTTTATCTATTGCCTTCTTGCTTTAGTTTCTTAACAGTTTCAATTCAACAAATTAAGCGGGTTGGGTGGGTTGGCAAATTTAATTGACTAAATTAAATTATTTTAATTAAATTGGATAATTTTTGGCTCCATCAAATAAAAAAAAAAACATCTCAGAATATGAAATTAGACTTATACATAGAGTAAGAATAATAACAAAATCTTAGAAAGAGTAGATGAAGTTTATTAGGGAAGAGAAATGTGAAAATGAAAAAAATAAAATGAAAGTGAGATGAGAGAAATAAAGTGAATGTGTATGTAAGGTAGAGTTTGCGACATGACAAATTATATATATATATATATGTGTGTGTGTGTGTGTATGTATATGTAGTCAAACGGGTTAGAAATGTCTAAACCTAACTAAATTATCTATCTAACTTGCCCAACCCAACCTACCTCACTTATTGGATTTGCATGGGTTGGTTCGGGTGGTTCAGATTGGGTAGGTTGGCGAGTCAAACGGTTTTTTTGCACAACCCTACTCCTTACCATCATCCTCATCCACAAAATCCTCTCTGTCACACCACCATTGTTGAACCAACCATCAACCTATGTATGCGCCACCAGAAACCCACTTTCAATGTAAGCTTCGATGTGTGTTTACATAGGAAGTGGAGACTAGCTCATCATGACCTATGTTGTGGGGTTATATCTCCTGTATAGGTTTTGGTTGTGTTTAAAAATACAATGTCTATGTGTTTAGTGGGCTTGTTTTACTTTTGCAGCATGTGCTTGTACCTGTTGTATACAAACATGTATTTGACATCTAAAAAAAAAATTATTGATTTGGGGAAAAAATGGTTCATCACGTAGTTAATAGGCTCAAGAAATGCTTACTTAATTTTGTGTTGTTTTGAAATTGTTAGGGTCTTATATATGTATGTTGACAAACACATGATAAAACGCACCTTATATGTATTTAAGATCATCAACAAGTGGTATGCTTTGAAGACTAAAGACTACTCAAGAAAAGCTGCCAAAAACAAGACTTCAATACTTCTTGATGCTTTTTGATCTATCGAAAATAAATGAGTTGGCCCAACTTGGAATTCGTGCACTAGGATTCCAAAATGTACAAAAACAATATTATGGCCATCATCATACGCACAGAGAGACTCACTCATACCTGGAGCTACAGTGACATTCTATGCACCTAGGGTTTTGAAGAATATTGTAAAAGGCTACATCAATCAAGCGATTGATGTGGTGTTAGTCATAGATTGTAGGTTCGTGTAAAGGATAAGTCTTAGAGCACTAGCAAAAGGTGTCTCAAATGCTAAAATTTTAGCATTTGGCACACCAAATACAAAAAACAAAAAACAAGATTTATGAGATGTCTCAAATGCTAAAAAATTTAGCATTTTGAGTGAAATTGCTACATTCCCATTCTATTAGTAGAACGACATCGTAGCCAATTTGTTTCTTTTTATTTTTTCTCTCTCTCCTCCCACGCCTCTCCCATTTCTAACCTTATTTTTTATTCTCTCTTTCTCTCTTCAAGTTCAGATACCTAGCCGACCAACCCTTTCTCCCCCCTCTCCCTCTTCATTTTCTCCTCTTTTCTTAGCAATCTTTCTTCACCTCCTCAATCTGCGCCATCCTCTCTCTTCTCTATCCTCCTCTTTTCTTAGCCCTCTCTCTTATCAAATTAGCGTCACCCTCTCTCTTTGCCTCCTCAGATTAGCACCAACCTCTCTCTTCTTTCTCTCATTTCCTTCATCTTCTCCTCTCTTCTCAGCCCTTTCTATCCTCCCCAAATTGGTTGCATTGTCCTCCTCACCAACGCTAGGGGTTCTTTAGGTATTTGGGTCATATTGGCAATAGTGGTTTGGTGTTTTTCTATGTGGTGCTATAGGTTTGGTGGATTTATGAAGATTTTGGTGAATTCTGGTTAGTTTTTTGTGTGATTTTAGTTGGTCGGTGAATTTTGGGATGCGACGGCGGTTTGGTGTTTTTTTGGAGTTGTGTCACGGTGGCGATTTTTGTAGGATTTGGTGTTTTGGGTTGGGTCACAGTGGCGGTGCTGATGGTGAATGAGGTTCTGGTTCAAAGGAGAGAGAATTTTTGGTTTTTAGAGAGAGACATGGTTAAATGATTTTTTTTATTGGATTTTTTTATATTATTTTAATGTGTAATAATGCTAAAATAGAAGATGTCATGTAGAGTGTACTATTGAATGGTATGGAAATAAAATAAAGTAGGTATTTATAGTGTTAAATTGGCATTTGGCATAGCACAATTGATGCCAATGCTCTTCTACAAGAAGCAGTCCAATTGGAGATTGAAGCTAAGTTTCCTTATAAATTAATAGGTTCTACTATAGGTAAGTGTTTCGGAATATGGTAAGAGCTCTTGTACTTGTAAGCTCTATTCTTATTAGTGGATTCTTTGGGAATGGTGACCTAAAACTCACCCAATGAGGTTTTGCTTGTGAGGGTTTTTCCATTGTGTCAAACGTATTTTCTCTTGCACTTAAATGAGCTTGGTGATTTGATTATACCTTAATTGGATTTGCATGTAATTTGGACTAATTAATCAACTTGGGTGATTGGTTTATTAATTTAGGGTCAATTTTTTACCCAACAAAGCTAACCAAACATTTTTTCAACTTTGAAAAACATGATAATTTTTTTTTCCCTAAAAAACAAGCTTTTGAAAACAAAAAACAAAGATGGTTACCAAACATGTTCTAATTTTTTTGTTTTTGTTTTCGTTCAAATACGGACATGGTATTTTTTTTAATGTCAATTAAAATTATTTATTATTATTTTAGTAGTCAAGTAAATTTCAAGTGTGCCGGGTGTGAAATTTGTTTGACATGTAGGCGTTTTCTGTCACTAAGAAGACGACAAGGACTAACTTGACAATAAGTTAAAAATAACTTGACCAAATTGATTGTTGGGAAAAAGTAGAGACCAAATTGAAAATGACCCAAAATGTAGACACCAAAATAATAATTTCTCTTTATTTGAATTTAGTATCTAACTTTGCCCATTACAAGTGATGCTATCATAAGGTGCCCACTAAATTGTTTAGTGGGGAAACTCCAATCCTTAACCTTTCAATTTGAGAATTGGGTTTCCCATCCATTGTGGGTGGGGGTGCCCACTAAATTTAGTGGGCACTAATCAAGTGGAGCCCACTAAATTGAGTAAGGAAGTGTTTTGAATGTAACAATTAATGATACAATAAGCTGAAGGATGTAAGAAAAATTCTATGTCATGGTGTTTTTGATAATTTTTAAATCAGATTACTATAAGAAATTATGTAATTCCGTCTCAAGTTATTTGCAAAAAAATCGATAAAAACTAGTAACAAAATAGGCACATTTCACAGGCTAAGAACAAATCAAACAGAATAACTCATTTCGGGGTAATCTCAATAAAAGGCATCAAAACAAAATAGTACCTGCTCTTGAAATTGCACTTATGTGGTTTAAAATAGCACCCTTTTTTTTTCTCTTATGTAGAAAAAGCAACAACTTCAACCTGATCATGAATGTATGTTAATTATTCTCCACATAACTCCACATAAAGAAATACATGTCTATGCTAATCTTGGAAAAGAGCATGAGATCTTACATTTCAAAATGTATTTTGCTTTACAAGTAATCGCATCCATGGCTAAAGATAATGAAGAGAGATTGTGCCATGGCTTTGGGGAGAAGGAATAGCAATCTGTAATTTCTCCTTCAGTTGCTCTGTAAAAATAGTAATATATAAACAATGTCCTTCCTACAGTAGTGGAAGACAAAAAATGGTCCTACTTTTTTTTTTTTAACTCTCTAAAGTTACCCATACCGTTCATTTTGTATTCTCCTGTGTCTCTCAATTATTTTTTCCTTGAGAAAGTGTGTGAAACCTTTCATCTTTCAATCATTGTGGAATATTCAACACTGTGCCAATGTTAGTGGGAACGCTTTCACAAAACTAAGCGTGCGTTTGGATAAGAATGAAAAATTAAAATTATTTCACAGCTTATTTTTGCTACTATTCATGGCCCCACTGCACTTTTTGGCACTATTTATAGACCCACTATACTATTTCAACTAACTTTTACCTTTATTTACAGTACTTTCAGCAATAATTTTTCAATTTCAGCAAAATAAACGGTATCTAAACACACCCTAACTACTAGCTAAGAGTTTAACGTACTAATATGAATTCTACCAATGAGTATCTACTTAATTGCTATAGACTTTTGAAACTATGTTCTCCACCTCCTAAATTAATCATAACCAATATTACATTAGTAGATTTAATAAAGTTTTTTTTTTTTTTTTTCCTTCTGAAAATTACATAAAGTTGTTCTTTTTACCGTGTCAGATGGTGTTTTTATTATTATTTATTAATGGAAACAAATAAATTATGATTTGATGAAAATTCTGCTTGATTTCTATTATGGTCTTTCAAAATGTTTTCCCCAACTAACTGTAATCATATGCCCTCCCGAAAAGAATGAACCTCCTACTTTGCAGTAGGCACAGTTGAATATTTTGATTATATTAAGAATACACGTATGAGTAAAGTTTCATATTAAATAAGTATGACAAAAGGAGCAATTAATATAATATTGTTAGGTCTAAACTCAATAGACTTAAGTCTTTTGAGTTAGGTGATGTCCCTATATGTTGCATTAACTACTTAGTGGCTCTTCAAGGTGTTATCTCCAGCCAAGGTGGCGAGGTGTTCAAAACTTTATTTATTTAATTGTAGCATTAACGAATGAAACGATAATAGATTTTATTTATTCAAGATCAAGTTGTGAATGGCAAAAAGAAAGGTGAGACATTCTTCTAACCAAACAATAGCCTCCTCATTCTCTTTTGTGGCACTAGCAAAAGCTACACTAACAAATGATTACATTATGAAAACATTTTCTAATCAAGCCAATATCTTCAAGTGTCTACGTAACTTCCAAAGGCAAAATCTAGTCGAATTCAGCAAATCCACCAATTCATTGAACGTGCTTTCCACAATAACGTTAAATTTCTTTTGACTTTGTGGCACTAGCAAGAGTTAGAGTTACTCAATTACATCGTAAAGGAACACTTACAAATGATACAGAATGAAAACATTTTCTAGTCCTGCCAATATCTTCAAATATCCAAGCAACTTTTGAAGGCAAAACCTAGTCGAATTCAGCAAATCCACCAATTCATTGAACGTGCTTTCCACAATAATGTTAAAGAAATAGTTTGCCTGACAGAACAAAAGAGCTTTCCTCATAGCAATAGCCTTGGGAATCTTCCTCCCTCGCCAAACAACAAAGCTGATGAACTGCCTGTGGGATCCCAAAGCCCACGACAACTCAAATTAAGAACTCTCCTTTTGAAGAGGGGGGTTGGGTACCAACCCCAATATCTATTGAGAAGTCCTTGTTTTTGTTCAAGTGCTTGTCTTTTGCAGAAAGTATCAGAACTGAGCTTTGTGGCTCGCCTCATTTTTTCCAAACAAGAACGTTGGAAAATGCTAAGTACGAGTTACTACTAGTTTTACTACATAATACTTAAAAATTAATGTAATAATAAATGTAATTGATAAAATTTAACCGACCGTATAAATGAATATTTGAATTGTTTATTTGTGATTAGCAATAGCAACATATTAGTTTGTAAGTTTTAGTAAAACTTGTAATATCTAAGCATTTTTTTTAATTGAGAGAACGTTTTTCGTTAGGATTATTATTCTCACAAATAAAACTTTCCCAAAGTCCTTAAGGAAGACTTGGTGGGGCCCATAACTTCCGTATGATCTGCTAATTCCATTTCAAAATCATTATATACAGTCGAAACAATAACGGGATTTTCCACAGCATTTGAATATATGACTAGTGGATACTGGATAGTGCATAGCAAAAGTATTACTTATAATATTACATCAAGGTACATATATATAATATATTGTTCTTCTCAACAAAAGAAAAAGTACATATATTGTCCAATACGGAATGTAAGCTTCGAAGAAATCCTACTTCAATTAGAAATAGGTGATCATGGCATACCAAGTTTTAGTATTCCATTTTCCTCAACAAACAAAAAAACAAGTTATAGTATTCCAATTTTGTCTTTGCATTAGGAATAATGAGGCGGCTGGTCTTTTTTTTCTTTTTCTTTTTTTTTTTTTTTGATGGGAGGCGGCTGGTCTTTTTATATATAAAGTCTGCGTGTGTTTAAATTGTGAATCATAAGAGAGAAACAAACCGTGAGAGAGAGCAAGCCGCGTGAAAAGAGAAAAATAGTGCACTGTAAGAAAAAAAAAAAAAAAAAAAAGTCATTTTTTCTTTTGTTGTTTAGGACACATGCAAGTGAGTAGGACTAGGAGGGTTCTTTGGGTTTAGAGTGGAAGATCTTATTGCCTTCTTATACTAACCTTTTTTTTTTTTTGTGGTGAGATTAAATTTGTTCTAGAGAGGTATTATTGTGCGTTTTCTCAATTTATTGTAAACTCAAGTTTTGGATTTAACTTGAGTATTGTAATCTCAATTTTATTATAGTAAATTGATCATATTTGCCTCATGATTTTTCCCTCTGCTGAAGGGTTTTCTTTTCCAACTAATTCAGTGTGCTCTTGTGTGATTATTTTTTGGGTGTTTGTATAAATTTTATTATCTCGGCAGCTTAGAATTATATTAAACTTAATTCACACATAGATTGTATTTATCCCAACCAGTGGTATCAATAATCAATTTTTGTTTCTACTTCCAAGCATTCTCATTGGTTTAATGTAAAACCCATAAAAATGCAAAATGTATCAATGCCCCATATCCGGTGAGACATTTTGCATAAATTTTTACAACTTGCTACAATGATTATGTATATTTACACAACCAATTAACCATTGTAGTATTGTGTAAAAGTTTTTATTATTTTTTATTCTCTTTCATGTAGCATTAAAGTAAGAATATTTTAATATGATGTATTCCAAAATAAATAAATAAAAATGAGCTGTAAGGTTGTTGTAAAAGTGGTTATATATATATTGTTGCATAAGTGGACAAGAATGCTCTAAAAGTGATCCACAATTAACCTTGAATTGAAATCATATTCTTATTCATTTAACTAATAAACTTAACTTAACCACCGTGCACCCTTGGTGCGGTGGTCACTCTATAAGTATAAATACTTGTGGAGTGTGGGAGGCAAGGGTCGGGGTTCAAGTCTCTAAGAGGGAGCTTTACACACATATACACTTAGATTAAACTAGAATAAAAATTTTATCGTGTATCAAAAAAAATAAAAAAATAAACTTGACTTAATTCCACATAACTTAATTGACGGGATTCAAACTGGAACTTTTCAAAGTCAAATATCTTGATTAATTAAGGTATTTTTATAACTATTTAATTGAATATCATGAGTCACAGCATGAGGTGGAATGGGTCCCGTACTTGTAGTTTTTCTTTTTCTTTCATTTAATTTCTCTATCAATTGCACTAATATATTTAGTCTTCGGATAGGGTCAAGAAGAAAGAGAGAGAGAGAGAGAGAAAGAAAGGGTCTCGGTCCCCCTTTCTTCTTCTTCTTCTTACTTTTTTTTTTTTTTCTCCTTGTGGAAGAGGAAGAAATGGTCTCGGTCTTGGCCTTGGTCAATAGGCATCTTCTTCTTCTTCTTTTTTTGTGAGGTTTAGATCTAAGATTTTATTCTTTAGATTTGATAATTTATAAAGTGTCACATCATTTAAAATATCAAATGACATTACTTTAAATACCCTTTAAGATTTGTAATATTTGTTACATGGTACATTTGTGTGTGGCTTGAATTGCCACTTTAACCATTGTGGGTCATGCTATCTAAGTGAATATAGTTTGTATTACAAAAAAAATAAATAAAAAATAAAAAAATAAAAAAAATAAAAAAAACCTGCATGGCAATTTCATTAGAATTCCTCTTAACCTAGCAGCTGTATGTACTAAAAGATAAAGACAGGTTTTGAGTGAGAGAAATATAGGGTGTCTTTGGGGTTTGCGTGTTTTGAGAGTGTTCTCATGCTACTGTTGTAATCTCCCTATTTTATAGTGAAACTTTATCCCTATTGCCGTTTGTCAATGTAGGCACATTGTCAAATCACATAAATTCTTTGTGTTGATCCTCTATCTTTTAAAGATCTGTTGGTACAACAAGGTTTGGTGAATACTTTCTACAAGAAAAATAACAAAATGGAGAAGATGACAGACGGCGAATGGATAGATTTTAATGCGAAGGCAATGACTACAATCTTGTTATGCCTAAAAGACGAGGTTTCATATTATGTAATGGATGAGAAATTGATTGTGGGGTATAAGGTTGAGATTGGAGAGCCAATACATGTCCAAGCGCCTTACAAATGAACTGAATCTTAAGCTGAAACTAGCTAGACAATGGTACAAAAGGTTGATTCCTTTTGATTCAGATTGTTTATTGAAAGATCACTTAGTGTATAATACACTAGTGAATGTTTAGACCCCTAATTACAAAATTACCAAAGCAAGCTTATATTCAAACAATTGATGTGCGGAATGATGAATATAAGCAATACCCAAATAAGCAAACTACTCTAAGCCATAATTTAATCACAACACAGGAGTAATTAAAAGCAAAGAGTAAGGGATAGAGAGAAGCAAACACAAAGATAACACCGAGACGTGTTATCGAAGAGGAAACCAAATAATTCGGCAAAAAACCTCTCCGCCGCCCTCCAAGTGGTAAAATGATCCACTAGAAAATCAGTTGGGATACATGAATAGCAATAGACCCTCCAAGCCTAATCTACCCGATGTACCTAAGCCCTCCAAGTTTCTTGCTCCAATAGGGTTATGCCTAACTTTGTCTTCTCTAGCTTACTGGATCCTGCAATTAGCCCATTGCATCAACCAAAATGAATTGGTTCTCTCTTGAACTGCTTCCTAAACACCAAGAACCTTCTCACTGCTATGAATATGGTGAGGTAAGGATTTGGCTTAAGATCCTCTCAAGGGTATGACAATGGAGAGGGTGAGAGTAGAGGAATTTGGAGAATCAAATGAATAAGATTGTGGATGAATCAATCTTGTTGTTCTCTAGGGTTTATCTCTCAAAATTCTCTTTGGAAGCTCTCTACATTTCGTGGGTATAAGGATATTTATAGTAGGGTATGAGAAGGAATGTGAAAAGTCATTTTTCAGTAAAACAGGGTGCACTGGCCAGTCACTCGCGACTGGGATGAGTCGCGAGTTCCAGTTACCAGATAACAGAATGGCCAGACTATACTTTTTGTCCTGTAGTGATCCATCTGTCCTGACCCTTCAACTTCCTGCATGCTCCACACGTGTGACACATTCTGGCGAGTCACCACTCACGAGTCAGTCGTGAGGTCCAGTCGCAAGATGCCTCTTGATGCACACACTTGATTAATTCTTCACACTCTCTCACACACAACCCTTACATTATTCCCACCTAAATACAGGGTTTCTAAATGCTGAATTACAAGAAAATTTGGCACGGAATAAAGCCAACATATAGTTGAATAAATTCAACTTTACAATCTCCCTCTTTGGCTATTCCATGACAAAACCCTAAAACATACTCTAGACTTAAAAATGTGAGTTGGGAACAGTTGCCAAAACTCACTCACACCTAATTCTAGATTTTTGAAGCTCTTAAACCATACGAACAAGTTTCCTGAAAACAATGTCACAAAATGCACTAATTAAGTTCATTGTAAACGGAAATCTTATAATGCATATGGAGCAAGAACAATACGATCAAGCAAGTATGAATATGACAATGAAGCATAGCTTGACCATCCACAAACAATCACTATAAATAGTGACTACAATGAACATTCACACGATGAATGAACATCCGAACATGCAAACTAATAAGCTCAATGCAAAGTATCATTTGCATGTCCAACACTCAACCGATGCAAGAACACTAAAGCAATTTCATCAAGGATACAAGATCCAACAAGGGCATAAGAGTACTAAAGAAAATGCAAAACATTAACTAAAAGTACTAAGCTACATAAGCAAAGGTACAAATTAAAGTATAGTTTAAATAGCTAAAACATCCAAGTATCCATAACACAAAATATCCAAGCATTTTAAAACCAAAGTACTAAAACCATAGAGTACTAAAATAAGTGCTCTGAAAAACCATAAAAACTATGAAAACCATAAGTGCTATGAAAACTATAAAATGTTCTCCCCCTCAAGATAAGCTCCCCTTCAAGAGCTACCCCAATACTACTCCCCTTTTTTGACCGGAATGGCCAAAGGGCTAAGGCTGGTGAGTGAAGCTATCAAACTTGGCTGCCAATAAGTTAATTTGATCTTGGATAGTTGCAAGGCTATTGGAGTGTTCAGTTTCCACATCTCTTAGACCATCAATCCTCTTAAGTATGATTTGAAAGGCACTGGGAGGAACTGATGAAGACGATGATGCTCCACTCCTACCTCAACCACCACCTCGTCTTGGAGGAGGTTGTTGTCCTTCCGCTTTAGTCTCAATATCAACAGGAGGTGCTTCTTCAGGCTCTTCAGCTTGTTCATCTCTAGGAAGTCGAACCCTACTTCTTAGGATTGTTTGAGAGTTAATGGAAGACGGTGTAGTCATTAGGCTTATGTCCTGTGGAGTCTCCACACCATTTTCATGAAGAATCCTCATTATCAAACTTGTGAGAACAAGCTTCGCCCTTGTGGTTGTCTTTGTAGCCTCGGCAATGATAGAGTACAAGTGTGCACCAAAATCAATGTAGATTCTCTCATAAAGCTCCATGAGGAATATGGCTCTAGCATTGTTGATGGTGGACAACTTCCTCACCGGATACAAGTTGAACATCATGATGCAAGCGAGGTATCTCAAATCTGGAGGAAAGGAGGTTGTGTTAAGGCATCTTCCTTCCCTATAGTCACCAAGGCGGAGTTGCACCGATTCTAGAGAGACCATTCTGTCCTTGAATGGAATGAACCCTTCATGATCTAATTCTCCAAGACTAAGCAGAGCATCAATGACATCCATGTCAAGAGTGAATGCATGACCTCTAACCCAGCATTCTATGTGATTGTCTTTGAGTGATGCATTTACATAGAACTCTCTTATCAAAGTTTCACAAACTCTGGGGAGATCACCAAGGAGTTTTTCCCAACCCCGTCCTTCAAAACAGCTAGGGATGAAGGAATTCTTGAGGTCAGCAAGATTCACAAATCTCTCCTAAATGATTGGAGCTGTTTCGAATTGATGGGAATATCGCTCAGTGTTAAGGAGAGCAAAACAAGCTATTGTCAAAGCGTTTTCTCTTGGCACCATGCTGAGCAGTATTTTTTCGTGGATCCATCTACAAAACACAGTAGCAAATACCACAAAAATAGAGCACAATAGCCGGTAACAAACTTGATTAGTAACAAGTTAATACCAAAACAAAAACTACAAATTAAACCCTAAAAACTGAAATTTAAAGAGCAATTCAAAAAAAATGACATGTGAATATGCTAAACATCAAAGCTTGACATAATCATGGCATTAGTCACACAACATGTCAAAGATTGTGTGTGTGTGCATCATATGAAAAAGTGTGCATATGAGGCATGAAAACATGTAAGGGGCAAAGTGTGAAAGCACATAATCATTTGATGTTTCAGAGCAGGGAAACATGATCATTTCCAAAAAATTTGTACTCAATGGAGTCCAAAAATACACACAAAAACATCTAAATAAATATTTTATCAACAACATGATATGCACAACACAACACAAAACATAGTATAATGCATGAGCATGTAGTATAAACATGTAAAACAAGCATTATACCATCAATCTCAACAAAACCCATACAACAATTTCATCACAAACAAGAAAACCCATGTTCATCAACCGTATTTCAATATTTCAACACAAGCAACAAATCCATGAAAAATAAGGCTATAAACTTGAAATAGAGTGAAAAGAAATGAAAACCCATACCTTTTCAAGGATTTTGAGTGAAGATTGAAGATGAAAATAGAGGTTTTTGGAGTGAAAATGGCAGTTTTGAGAGAGGGGGAGGTAGAGAAGACAAAGAGAAAGGCACGTGATGCGAGGGAAACTGAAAAGTTCTTGAAAAACTATCTAAGTTTTAACCCTATTTGTGCAAAACACGCGATTTTCACGACTCAACTGACTCACGAGTGAGTCGCCAAAATCCCTTGAACAAGATTTTGAAAAATTTCTCTAAGTCTTTTTCGTGACTGGGACTTCCACTCACCAGTGAGTTGCAAACACCACTGGATGGACTCGTGACTCGTGAGTGAGTCGCCAAAATGAGTCGCCAAAAAGTCAAAAACCCTAATTTTTGAAAAAATTTCTAAGTGTTTTTCGCGACTTGAAGTCTTACTCGCCAGAGAGTCGCCGACCATTCTGGGTAAACTCACGACTGAGCCTTGAAAACTCACGACTCACGAGTGAGTTGCCAAAAGGTAGAGTTGAAAAATTTATGGATTTTTTTGAAATTTTTCAAAAAAAAAACAGTTTCCAAAAACAACTAAAATACTCAAAAATCTTTTTGGGTTTAATCAACATATGCTTGAGTATGTACATCACATTTAATCAAGTACAATCACACAAATGAATAAGGCATTCATTTAACATAGACATGTGTGATGTGGGTGGGTATCAAATGTGAGATAGTCCTTAGTCTAACGTGAAGCTTCAATGATCAATTCAACCAAGTCATACACAATTAGCACTAAGTAAAGTGATCAATCTCAATTATAGAAATAGGCATATATGACCTCCCACAAAAACTTGATTACATAGAGATAGAAGCTTTTCATTTAGCTTCTTACAATTCATAACATTTGATCATTTTAGATCTTTACATCTCTTCTTGAGATCGATGTCTGAAATTTTTTATATTTCAATTTGATGAGTAAGCCTTTGGCTTTTAGGCACCATACATTTCAATACATGTCGTTTTCCCTTTTTCCTAATCGAATATTAGTATGTGCGATGGCTTTTTCAGCTCAATATCTCTTTTCGATATTTGAGATTGGTTGAGCTCTTAAGCAAAAAAAATGAGTGGGAAGAGATATAGGCACAAGTCTATGCATGTATCAAGATCAACAAAACTATTGACTAATCATTCATGACAAGTTTGAAGATCTATTTACAACAATCATATAGATGTCAAGATGTTTCCCACAAAGATACAAGTACATAGAGAACAAGCTAAGCTCATTAATGCACAAAGCCATTAGTACGGAGGTACCAGGCTAAACATGAGTGTGACAATACACAATAATGCCGATCAAACTTTTTGGATTTTATACTTTTTATGTGTTTTTGGATTTTTGACACAAAGCAAGTAAAGAATGATAAAAAAAAAAAAAACAACTAACAACCAAAGCTTTTAAACAACAAAAAAAATAAAAACATGCTAGAATGTAAAATGAGCAAACAACCTGTTGGAAAATCTAGTTTTGTATCTCATACAAAACACACAGCAGAAGCAACAAACATGGATCTATTTCATTCATGATTGATAACATGCACTATGTAAATTTCAGAATTTAAGAACAAGATAGCGTACCTTGGTGTGATGAAATCCAAAACAAAAGATTAGAAGTACTTGGGAACACTTTTAATCTTCACTCCAATTCCACTTTACGCTCAAGAAGTGTGGTCTCTCAATCAGTTTCCAAGGGAGAATAATCGAGTGGCTTCACTCATATATACACACCATTTCACAATGATGTCTCTCTTTTAAAAAATTATGTATGTTTCTCCCTTTATAACTAACTGATTATCTAACTGGGCTGGTCTATTGGGCCTTTCCAATTGGGCTTTAGTGTGTGGCTTGAAGTGGGACCAAAAGGGATAAATAAGACACTAGCTCCAATGGGCCTTGGGCTTTTCTGTCAACTCTTGACAAGTCCAAAGTTACTATTAATTATATTTAATACCACTATATAAATATAATTGTACTCTAGGCTTTATTAATAAATTATATCCCAAAACTTTATTATACATGCAACCCCTTCATAAAATATTCGTAGTAATACAAGTCATGATTGTAGACTGCCACTTTGAAGATTACTAAATCTTAATCCTTGAGTGCTCAGTTTAATACTTTAAGTTATTCATCATATATTTATGAAATCCAATTTCATAAATATATACTTTAGTAACTCCTTACTAAAGTGGTTAGGCCTAACACTCTGAATAACCAAACCCATTAAACTTATCTTAAGAGAATATTTTATATCTCCGTTAAGAGATTATGAATTCTATCTTGAGAATATATGTTCCATCGACTTTAAATGTGGCTGCCCAACATACTGAGGTTTTGATCGTGACTTTAGATCTCACTCATGATATATCAAAGCAACCTACACCTTATGATCAGGCCCATTATTCTCTCAGGATTAAGAGTTCATGCAAATAGAAGTCGTGAGATTTATTATTCATTTGACAGTCGTTAGGAGAATAATAAATCTCACAACGATCCAGTTCAATATGTCTTAACTCTTAAAACATATCAGCGTACCAACTAGAAGTCTCCAATTCCATGATCAAGAAAAATCATCTTAGTTGTTATGTTATAGTCTTCGCAAATGAAATGCCTAATTTCATCACCGACTACGAACTATAATTCTGAGTTTACAAAGAACTTATGATTTATATCTTTCATGACTTTTCACATAAATCACATACTATGCATCTCATGGACTATATGATAATGTCCAAATATTCATGTTATCATTATTTTAGATAATAATATAAAAAAAAACTTTATTAATTACAACATTAAGTCATATATAATGTCATACATAGCATCATATAATAGGATTTAAGGGCACACATCCTAACACAACCAACAATGTCACATTATATCGAAAGAATTAATGCATGGACATGTTATAATGCTTATGCATGAGTACCATTCTTCACCTACATGGCACGTGTGTTTGGGGTGATATCCTTTGAGGATTGGGTACTTGAGCCATGATTCTCAAACCTTAGGGAGAAGTTGGCCAAACATAAGGTGATGGTGTCAATCATCTTCATCACGTCACTCATAACGGGTTCTTCTTCTCGCCTTTTTGATTGCTTGGGTTTGCCATTGCCTTTTCCTTATTTTCTTGGCTTTTGAAGATCCGCATTCTTCAATGCTTGAAGCTTGTGGCAATTTGGCCTAGTGTGCCCTCGGATTCCACAATGATGGCAATAGTGTTGAGTTTGAGGACCTCTTTGTGCCTTAGGAAGAGACTTTCCTTTTGCCTTGGGCTTAGCCGCAATTGGATTTGGAGACTTTGTCAAAACCTTTTGAATCACCACATTTGGCTTCTTTTCAACTTTTATATTTTCAACAAAAGTGGTTGTTACCAATGGTTCTTTAGCCTTGACAAACTTCATTTCCTTAGACACATTAGAGCTTGCTACTTTCTTCGGTATACCCTAAGCCACTTCTATCTAAAGAGAGCTTTTGATAGGCAAGCACTTCATCAAGTTTTTTGGAAGCAACATGCTCCACTTTGGCATTTGCTTAAATAACCTCAAGCTCAAGAAACTTTATCCTAGAATAGGCATTCGTTAGCTCTTCGTTTAACCCTTCAACTTCACACTTGGTCTCTTTGTACCACACGAGGATGCTTTTATAATCCTGCTCAGCTTTCTTCATCTTTCTAATGGCTGGCTTAGCCACTCTTGCATATTCTCCTCTCTTTTCAAGAAGTGCGTTGTAGGATTCTTGCAATCTACTTGTTCCTTCATAGACGCATTCTTCTTCATCATTGTCGGATTTATCTCCAACACCCATGGATTCCACTTCGGTATGTTCACCAAGCTCTTCCACTAGATTGCTTAAATCTTCCGAAGAGTCTGTGGGAGCAATGGTCATGAAAGCGAAGTAGTTTCCTTCCCTATCATAGCATTCTTCAGAATCGGAGTTTGAGCTATCCGAATCACTAAGGGTTGTAGCAAAGACTTTGCCCTTTGCCTTCAAATAGGTGGGGCATTCTTTCTTCACATGACCATGCCAGTTGCACTCATAACAAGTGACTGCTTGAGAAGGAGAAGAGTCTTTGGAATCCTTCTTTTTGAAGTCCTTCTTGTCTTTCTTGAAATTGGAGAATTTTCCTTTCTCAAAGCACTTCCCATCCTTTTTGAATTTCAAGAACTTGCAAAATTTCTTTGCAAGGTATGCCACCTCTTTTTCAACCTCATCCTCATCCAAGGAATCTTGAGCTTCAATTCTCTCATTGAGTGTCTTAAGAGCAAGGGATTTGCTCTTCCTTTGAGATGGTAGAGACAACTCATATGTTTGAAGAGAACCAATAAGTTCTTGGACCTTTATCTCGCACGGAAGCTCTCTGGAAATGAGCGTGGGATCTTTGTTACTACTTTGGAGTCTTCTGTCTTCTCGCCTAAGTTCAATTTGCAGATTACCACTTCATTCAAATTTCCATAGAATGAGTTGAATGGTTCATCTTCGCTTATCTTCAATTCTTCAAACCGAGTGGTAAGCATTTGAAGCTTGGTATCCTTCACCTTCTTGGTGCCTTCGTATGTAGTCTCCAAAATTTGCCATGCCTCCTTGGCAATTAACACATGAGAAATCCTGTGAAATTCATCCGATGAGACACCACAAAATATAGCATTAAGAGCTTTACTAATAGCATTAGCCGCTGCGAGAGCTGCCTTATCCCAAGTAGATTTGGCAGCCTCCGACCTTGTCTAACCGTTTTCAACAACATCCCACACACTCTCATCAATGGAGCACAAAAATGAACGCATACGCACTTTCCAAAATGTGTAATTACTCCCATCAAAGAAGGCAGGTGCACTGAGGGATTGAGACCTATCCATCTTAGGAGTCAAGGATCACACTAAGGATATAGAAATCTATCAAAGTGTACCCACTCTGATACCAATTAAAATATCACTTTGTGTATAAAATACTAGTGAATGTTTAGACCCCTAATTACAAAATTACCAAAGCAAGCTTATATTCAAACAATTGATGTGCGGAATGATGAATATAAGCAATACCCAAATAAGCAAACTACTTTAAGCCATAATTTTATCACAGCACAGCAGTAATTAAAAGCAAAGAGTAAGGGATAGAGAAAAGTAAACACAAAGATAACACCGAGACGTTTTATCGAAGAAGAAACTGAAGAACTCAGCGAAAAACCTCTCTGCCGCCCTCTAAGCGGTAAAACGATCCACTAGAAAATCAGTTGAGATACATGAATAGTAGTAGACCCTCCAAGCCTAATCAATCCGATGCACCTAAGCCCTCCAAGCTTCTTGCTCCAACAGGGTTACGCCTAACCTTGTCTTTTTTAGCTTACCTGATCCCACAATTAGCCCATTGCATCAACCAAAATGAATTGGTTCTCTCTTGAACTGCTTCCCAAACACCAAGAACCTTCTCACTGCTATGAATATGGTGAGGTAAGGATTTGGCTTAAGATCCTCTCAAAGGTATGACAATGGAGAGGGTGAGAGTAAAGGAATTTGGAGAATCAAATGTATAAGATTGTGGATGAATCAATCTTGTTGTTCTCTAGGGTTTATCTCTCAAAATTCTCTTTGGAAGCTCTCTACATTTCAGGGGTATAAGGGTATTTATAATAGGGAATGAGAAGGAATGTGAAAAGTCATTTTTCAACAAAACAGGGTGCACTGACGAGTCACTTGCGACTGGGATGAGTCGCGAGTTCTAGTCGCGAGTTCTAGTCGCCAGATAACAGAATGACCATACTATACTTTTTGTCCTGTAGTGATCCAGTTGTCCTGACCCTTCAACTTCCTACATGCTCCACACGTGTGACACATTCTAGTGAGTCACCACTCGCGAGTCAGTCGCGAGGTCCAATCGCGAGATGCCTCTTGATGCACACACTTGATCAATTCTTCACACTCTCTCACACACAACCCTTACATTATTCCCACCTAAATACAGGGTTTCTAAATACTGAATTACAAGCAATTTTGGCAGGGAATAAATTCAACTTTACATTTATAACCATTGTTCTGAGTATGATTGTTGCATGTATGTTAGAATGATTGATGAATATGGGTGCAAGGGAGTACGCCTTGGCCAAGTGGACCGTGGCAGAGAAAAATGGAGTCGCCACTTAGATTAGGTCTAGGAATCATATTGGACCTTTTGGGCCAATCACTTACATGCATGGGTCTGCATACCAAATTATGAGTTCAGAGTTTAGGTATGTCTTGGGAAGGTGTTAGGCACCCAAGACCGCCCGGCCTATGGGCCAACCTCCATTATGTGCTCCTAGGTCATATTTAGATAAAGAAGTTATTAAAAGAGCCCTAGTCCTTAACCTAAACATACATCATGCACTTAAATAAAATAAAATACACAATATGTTAAAGATCACATCACAATATAAAAGGAAACAAATAAAACACAGTCAAACGAAATAAATTAAACATGGAAAGTTGACAATTAAATAAAACACACAAGGAAAAAATATTAAATAATCCAAATATGGCAAAGACTCAAACAAACATGGAAAATAAATAAACACAACATATTAACCTAAATAGAGTCAAACAGAATCAAAGAACATATGAAAAATAATTAAATAAATAAAAACAAGATTTTTGCCTTAATCTGGGTTTGGGACGCATACTTGACTATACGTACGCATGGTTGAACCATGCGCACGCATACTCGATGATGCGTATGCATCCTTTAGCATAGATTTGAAAAATCACAATTTTTATAGATTTAATCCAACAAATATATAAACATAGAAATCAAACAAGCATGTTAGAAACCCTAAAAACTAAACTAACATAAAACAAATAGCACAAAGCATCTATATAAACAGATAAACATGAAACAAATCAATAAGTATAATAAACTACATAAAATAAATAAACATGTTAAACTTTACATAAAATTAAAATAATAAAACGAGAACAACAGAAAAGATTATAAACAACCTAAAATTAGATTAACACATATTAAACGAATTAAAAACAATAAACAAATCAAAAATAACAAAGAAAGAATTGCATCACATGTGAATCCTATTAAACAAAGAAAGAATTCATGGGAAGAACACTCACCTTACTTAAGATTATGAGTTTGAGATTATTTAGCCGACCCCTCAGTGCCTACAACACAAAAGATCAGATTGAGAGAACAAGAATAATTGAATAACACAATAGTTTTTAGGATAATCACAACTCAAGAACAAATTTATAATTGAAAAGGTTTTAGAAAATGAATTGGGAATGTAGACACTCAATTTTGCACCCATAATTTAATCTTGGAAGATGGCTAGATTGACCATTCATATACCCAAAATTTAGAGTTGCATCACATGCATTAATTCATTCATTGCATATCATAAAAATTATCTTGAGATTCTAACGGCCATGACGGTATGTCCGATTTCCAAATTGGGCCGTCGGATTGAAAGATATCACATGATCAAGTTTGCACGGTCTGCATGCATTTTGTTTGGGTGGAACTGACCCCGCATGATTAATTTAAATTAATTTTGATTGGCTAGACAATTAAAATTAATTAAATAATTTTGTGATTGGTCGTTAGTTAGTGTTAAAAATAGACTTGCTTGCACGAGAATAAAGTGGATAATCAGATAACAAAGAAATTATGGATAATCAAGCTTTTTTGGAATATTTATCTACAAGATAATTATCACTTTAATGACCTAAATATCCAGAAAAAGTGATTAATTTTTAAAATACGGATTAAAAATGCGTCTAAGTACAAATCCTGGCTAAAAAATCCTCAAAAAAGGAGTTCAAATTGGACCAAAACTCAAACGCAGACTTGGCACCCAAGAGGGCCATTCGACACTTCCCAAGTGCCAATTCGCCCAAATTTGTGGCTCGGCCCAGGGACTCCCTGATTGAGATAAGGCCTATCTTTTACAATTTTTTAGAGATAAGGATGCGTTCCAATTCGTATCTGATCTTATTGAAGCATCCCAACCTCTATAAATAGAGGAAACAAATTAGAATTAGGGGGGCTCTTCTCTTCTAACTTTTCAATTCCCCTTACGTTAAAGACATTCTGGAGGCTTTTTCTTTAGAACTTCTTTTTTGTAAGTAAAGTATTTTAGGCTTCAAAGAGGTGAATAAATTTCTTTGAATCCTAAAATATTCTTTCATTAAAAGAGCATGCTCATGCAAGAGATATTATGTTTTTCTTCCTTCTTTTCTTCTTTCATTAATTTTTGTTATTGTTTGATGCATGATTATGTTTAGCATGTGTTTATTATGTTTTGTTCTTGATATATGATTACCATGCAAAAATACATTGCTAGAATTTTCTTTAACATGTGCTTAGGTGATTGTTTATTGTAATTATTTTTCTTAAGTTTCAAAATCTGCAATGACTAACAAAGTTCTTTTATGAATTCAAAAAACTGATCTGTATTTTCATATCTGATTTCAAAACACAAAATTGATCTGTATTTTCAAATTTGATTTTTTTCAAAACACAAAAACTGATCTGTATTTTTAGATTTGATTTTTTTTAACACAAAACTGATCGGTATTTTCAGATCTAATTTTTTAACACAAAAACTTATTTGTATTTTCAGATCTAATTTCAAAACATAAAACTGATCTGTATTTTCAGATCTGATTTTTTTCAAAACACAAAAACTGATCTGTATTTTCAGATCTGATTTCAAAACACAAAATTGATCTGTATTTTCATATCTGATTTTTTTCAAAACACAAAAACTGATCTGTATTTTTAGATTTGATTTTTTTTAACACAAAACTTATCGATATTTTCAGATCTAATTTTTTAACACAAAAACTTATTTGTATTTTCAGATCTAATTTCAAAACATAAAACTGATCTGTATTTTCATATCTGATTGTTTTCAAAACACAAAAACTTATTTGTATTTTTAGATCTGGTTTTTTAACACAAAACTGATCTGTATTTTCAGATCTGATTTTTTTAACACAAAACTGATCTATATTTTCAAATCTGATTTTTTTTAAACACAAAATTGACCTGTATTTTCATTAAATACAGATATGATTTTTTTCAAAACACAAAACTGATCTATATTTTCATTAAATATAGATCTAATTCTTTAAAAAAAAAATCAAAACTGATATGTATTTTCATTAAATACAGATCTGTTTCTAGAAAAGTTTTCTTTGTTACAAAATTGCAGATTTTGAAATTTAAAAGAAGAAATTGAAAGTTAGGTTGAAGTTTTTTTAATATGTGATGCATGCATAATAAATTTATCTCATGAATGTGGATCCTCTTTAAAAAAGTCTTTTTAATTTTTTATTCATAAAAACAGATTTGATTTTTCTTGATAAAATCATTTTTTTTTAACTTTACACAAAAACAGATCTAATCATTTTTAACAAAAATCTTATTCTTTCTTTTACATAAAAACAGATCTAATTTTCTTTACAAATCAATTGTTTTTTATTCACAAAACAGATCTGAATTTTCTTGAAAAAGAGGACACATCCATAAGGCAAATTTATTTGAATTAATTTTGGTCAAGTTTCTGTCATGTGTGTTCAACATATCATTCAACATCATGCAAAAAAAGGTATATTGGTAGAAGTCCAGACTCTGTCTGGGCAAAATAGGTACCTAACACCTTCCCATTCCATAACCTAGCCCCCAAGCTTAGGATTTTTGGATAGGTAAATTAGTGTTTTGTCTTTTTAATTTTGGTAGATTGTAACTAGGACCAAAGCGTTGTATTCTTTTGCATAGATTGTAATTAGGACCCAAAGCCTTGTAAGGTTTAATTTACCAAAATTGTACTTGTCTTTATTCAATCAATGACATTCAAAATATTTTGAACATATAATTTGTATTTATTTTTCTTATTTTTTTGGTATAAAAAATAAGTGGCGACTCCACACCACTACCCAAAAGAGAGGTGCCCTTACAAGCACCCGAATCTCTTTTTTGAGAGCACCCCTCAAGAAGTGCGGTCTCTCATAGGGAAAATAGTTTCTACCTTAGAACTAACTAAAGAGAGGTTTTTAATTTGTAAAAAACATTCTAAGGTGCTGCCCTAGGGTTTTGAAAAGAGAAAATAAGGTTTTAGAGAAGATGGAGGCTAAAAAATAACTCTCTCTAGCTAGGGTTTTGATTGAAGATATAAGATGAGTATTTATAAGTTAAAATTAGGGTTTTCGGAGCTTTTTATGTTTAAATTGAAGCCTAGGATGTCTACTTTCCAATGAAATAAATCTCACTCAAAATTTCTTTGTGGATAAAAGGTTATGATCAAAATAGTGAGCAAAGGTCATTTTTTAGTATCGATTTCAAAGTGATTTGAGCACTTTTGAGTTGTGATTACTTCCAAACTATTGTGAACTATTTAATTACCCTTGGTTGACATATGTCAAGCTCATCATTGGAGCCGGGGACCAAAATTTATTAACGGGTACAAAATGTGGTGTCTACAATGATGGTTCTTATATTTTTATCTACCATATGTGAATGATATGTTGTTTGCTTCTAAGAGCATGTGTAAGGTTGATAGGCTAAAGTTTTTTCTACGCAAGGAGTTTGATATGAAAGACTTGGATACTACTAAGAAAATTTTGAGTTTGGAGATTCCTAGGGATAGGGAGGCAAGAAAGTTGTGGATGTCTTGGAAGAAGTACTGTAGTACTATCAATTGACTCAATTGATAAAAATATTTTATTGTCAATAAATAGTCTAGAATAAAATTTACACATTTTTTACTAACTAAATTTGGTCATTTATAGTTTCAAAAAATAAATTGGTTAAAGATGAATTTATCGTGAAGAACCAACAAATCCAAGTTCGGCTTCTTTCGAAAACCAATTCTACGTTATTGGTTTGTGGAAAGGAAATAGTGTCTTTTTTCATTACCAAGTGTTTTCAGGGTTTGATGTGGGAGTAATGATTTTTGAAAGTTGAGATTTAGGTTTATGATATGAAATTTTCTTGAAATCCTGTTCTCTAGGCCATGGAAAATTCAAAGTTGTTGAAAAAAAGTGTGGAGAGAAAAAAAGTGACTTATCTATGGTGATGATGGTGTTTGATTTTTGTTCCATTAGGAAAAGTGTGGAGAGAAAAAAGTTTCTATGTTCAATAAAGGTTGTATTCAGTAAATATTTGGGGTTGCTAGATATTTTACATGTTTGTTGAAATTCTTGAATGAGTTTAGGGAAGGGAAGCTCCTTCATAGAACTATAGAGGCATTTCAATCAAATGTGAACTAATCAGAAGAAGAATCTCTTGTGATTAGTTAATGTGTCATGTGCCTCAACATGTATAGATTTTTAAAACAATCGATACAGATAGAAAATAATTGGTTTCCATTAACATTAATTTGGGAGCTTGTTCTCTTGTATATATATTATTGCAGAGATTACAATTTGATTTGAATATATAGATAACATTTGATTTGAGTTTTAGATTATATTATTTTATCAAACTTTATCTGATAAGGAATGACTTGGTTGATTGTTATCTACTAAGAATGCTAGAACTATTATTATTTTATCAAACTTGCTTGCTTGCTTGTTTCTCTCAACTGGAGCCATAATCTCTTAAAAAAAGAAAAAAAAGTAAAAAACTGGAGCTATAAGACAAAACAAAAATATGTGACAGCGAAACAATAAAACTTTTGATGACCTATGCATAACAAGGACTAAGGAAGAAGATGAAAAGTTGAGGCCAGAGAAAAAATAAACCAAAAACAAAGGCAGCTGAAAAGAGTCGAGAGAAAAAAGGTGTCGGGGGCTTTTTTTTCGTTGCCAATATGATATTTGGGAAGCCAAGACCGAGACTCGATTTTGGGCTTGGAATATGGCCCAAAGGCTATTGGTGAAGTGTGAAAAGTCCATTTTTGCTCAAAGTTTGGGTTGCATCCAATAAAGATTATAATAAGGCCCCAAAAATACCTCTTGCAAAGATAATCTAACACAAAGGATGGCCCACTACAATAAGTGCTTAAATAATAGTCTAGCGGTAAACACGAGAAACGTCCAGCGATAGATGTCTGGAAAATTAATAAATGTATTTGCATAGTAAAAATTATGCATTTCCTCCATAGTCGGTTAATATAAAAGTTGGCCCATTATAATAAGTGCACAAGAGGAAAATGGTCCAGCAGTGAGTATGACAGACCTCCAACGTTAACGTCTGATTAGTCAATAAATGTGTTTACATGATAAAAATCATATATTTTCCTCATTATTATTAAGTCAACATGAGGAAAAATTTCTATAGGAGACATTATGGCCTTTATTATAATAGCAATAAATAAGGATTAAAAGCTTCATAATTACAAGTAAAAGATGAAAAATTAGGATGGAATGAAGGGAGAGAAAGAGTGTCCATCTATTGTAGCAAATGTTTGAATAAGATCTTTACATGCCATATCATGCCCATAATGATGAATATATGTGTATAGTAAGTGATGGGAATAACTTTATAGAAAGTATGAGTGAATATATGGAAATATGAAAGAGAGATGAAGTGGTGTTTAGCCCATTTCGGGTATGGTGTAAAGAGGGGTTGTTTATGACTATTTTAAGGCGCTGAGATTTTCTGAGGAGATGGAATGGGATGTTTATGGGTAAGCATACATGGGTATTTATGGATCAAAAGCTGATGTATGAACTAAATGATTGATTTATAAGCTGAAAATAGCATGATGGGTGAGAAATTTTATGAGGAGATCTTGTCCCTTTGATGAGTTGATGGTAGTTCCTTTTATAGTGAAGCTTAAGGGATTTATTAGCAAAATTTAGAAGGGACTAGGTCAGACAACAACAAAATCTCATAATATCTCCTATGAGATTTGGCCAAAAATGGTTAGACTTGCTTTTAGAATGTTTTGCTTATTTGGGTAATGCAGCTGGAGGCTGAGATGCTCCTAATCTAGGCATTAAATGTTGGGATTTAGAGATTAATTTCATCCAATAGGATTGGAGCAAGTATGAGGACTAGAGATCTTCCTTGCTGTAACTAGGATCAGAGCTCAAGAGGCTTGGTTGACATTCCAAGCTAGGTGTCAACCATTGATGCCTCTGCTGGACACCACCTTATGCCATCCAAACCACTTTCCCCTAATTTTCCCCATTTTGGGATTCATGAACTTGGTTCATGAATCTTTTACATACGTTTTTAGTAATAAAATAAACTATTTAGTTGAGGATTTCATGAGCTTGGAGGTCTTGTTATGGCTTACCTAAGTTGTGACCAAAACTTGGAAAAGAAGGGTATTTATTGCCAATTAGCTTTTAGGTGTTAGCCCAGACTCTGGTACTGTTCACGTCAGAGTTGGTAGTGGCAGAGAGGCTTATAGGACAGGTGGCCAGCTCCAAATTTGGTTTGGGATTTTGGTTGCTTCTTGAGGTGCTCTCCAGCAGAAGGCAGAACTGAAGGGAGTTTTCCAGTTGGGTCAGTTTGCATACATGGGTTGTTTTGGATGAGACTTCATGTTGGGCTTAGTCATGAGGGCTGAGTACTTTGGTGAGTCTCTGACTTGGTGGTTCTCTCCATTTGGGCCTATCCTTTTGTTTTCTCATTGGGAGCCCTACAAAATGGACAAAGCTACCATATATTGCCATGGATTTTTATTCCACATGAGCTTTAGTTGTTAGTAAAAATGAAATGTATTCATGAGCTTTAATAAATATTTATGATAGATTTTGGGTATTAATTTCCATGGGCTTTAAATATCAATTTGTATAGTTTTTCATAATTTTTTCCATGGATTATTTTGTAAATGATATTTTCTTTGGGACTTTTAAATAGTAACCTTAATTGTTTCTTGTGAATAATATTTACCATGGGTTTTAATAGAGGCAATATCCATGGGTTTCAAATAAAATATGGTAACAACACTATAATGGAATAATGTGATATTCTCATGAGTTTTTTTTATAGATAATCATAATGGGCTTGTAGGATAAATAATTATCATGAGTTTTGGAAATAAATATTATGAATGTTGTGATATAAGATAAATAGTGATCATGGGTTCTTATTATGTAAATTCCATGAGTTTATAATATAGTATGAAATAAATAAATGTCATAGGTCTAAAATAAATAATCATAACTTTCCATGGCCTTTTATATTAGTAACACAAATTCATAATTCTCCATGGGCCTGATATATGTTTGCAATGAGTTTTGAGAATAGATAATTGTTATAGATTTCATTAGTTTGTAATATTATAGTAATAGATTTAAGAACTTAAAGCATTGTTCATCATTAGACTCTAAGTGAAATAATTATGATATGGTATTTTGCCAAGTATTAATAACCTTGGACTTCTGATAAAATAGTGTCAAGTAGTTAGCTTGGGTTTTTAATAGTGCCAACGTAAATTGGGCTTTTGATAGTGCTGATATGAATTAGACTTTTAATATTATCAATGAGAATTGGGCTTTTGATGTTGCCAATGTGAATTGGGCTTTTGATGTTGCCAATATGAATTGGGCTTTTGTTGTTACCAATGTAAATTGGGCTTTTGATGTTGCTAATGAGAATTGGGTTTTGATAAATAAATTGCCATGGGTTTAAACCATGGGTTTTGATTATGGATTTGAATTCCATTGATAAAATTGCTTTGCCATGGACTTGAATCTTGGGCTTTTGAAATATTGCCAAACATAACTAGTCTTGGGCTTTAAAAAGAATGGGATGTGTGCATTGGGCTTAGCTAGATAATGATAATGAAATTGGATAAGATATGAGTTTTTTGGGCTTTTGTGATGGTTTATATCGTGGCCTAATTTAGATAATGAGATATGAAATATTTGTGGGCCAATGTAATGAGAAATATTCATGGAGGCCCAAAATAATTTATGGCTGATATTTTGGTAAATTTTTTATTTTTGGTGAATAAATAAATGTGATTAAATAGGATTGGGGCACGTGGCATGAGTGAAAAAATTGTACCTTAACAAAAGGTTAATCATGTGAGGTAGAACTAAAGGAGCTACATGAGATTTAACTCAACTACATTAATGTTAACGTCAAAATGGCACATTATCTCACTTAATAAAAGAAGCCAGATGCCACGTTTTTATTAGTGGAGTATGGAGTAGAGCACAATCTGTGAGACAGAAGATTTGGACTCTTGTTGAATAGGGTGAAGAATTGATAGAATTCAATTCTGAAAATTGATTTGGTTTGAAAATGTTTCTTCAACATTGCTTGATGAAATTTTTCTTTATATATGTAAATAATAAGTTAGGGTTATTCTCCTATACACCCAAGTAATAATAACATATTTTTGTGCACAGAACCACACTTATTAGACATAATAATAACGAAGTTTATCAATCAGGGGAGGAGTTTCACAGGACGATCAATTCTACTATCCAAACTCTTATTGTACCTAATGGCAATGGGCAAGTCGAATCCTCGACATAAGGAATACTGGAGACCTTTCTAAGACCCGTTTAAAAAATTAGCTCTCTTAAACATTTATGCGTTGTTTGTAGGGGTGAAGAATTGATAGATTTTAATTCTAAAAATAGACTCGGTTTGTAAGTGGCCTCTTCAACATCGCGTGATGAATCTTTTTTTATCCTATCATTCAAAAAAACATATATTCAAATAACAAGTTAAGGTCATTCTTTTATTCGTAAGTGACAATAGCATTCTTTCTTTCTTTCTCAGCTGCTTTCGAAGGCTCTTCGCGCACACCATACCTGACCCGATTCGTTTACATTCGGATTCGATGCTTTTCATATCTCTCATCTGGTAACCAAACCAAACCCTTCGATTATCTCACAAACAAAAACCCTAAACGGCTCAACCTTCGATCGCTCCGCCATGGGAGACTTCAACGATGCCTTCATGCGCAACCCGCAAAACGCCGCCGTTCAGGGCTGCACCAAAGTCCAGAACCGCGCCAACGTTCAGCAGCTCAAACTGATTGGGCAGAGTCACCCCACTGGTCTAACAGCAAACTTGCTGAAGCTCTTTGAGCCTCAGTTGCCTTTGGAATTTAAATCGCCTCTAGAGAAAAGAAAATGCCCTCCATTAACAGGGATGGCGCAATTCGTGACTAAGTTTGCGGAGCCTGGAGATGCGGAATATTCTCCACCTGTTGTTTTGGGTGAAACTTCTACACAAAGAAGGGCTAGAGTACACGCGTTAAGACTGGAGATGGGTGCAGCAAAGGCTGCTGAGGAGCTACAGAAATATAATCCATAAGAAGACCCAAATGTTTCTGGAGATCCATATAAGACATTGTTCGTGGCTAGACTTAGTTATGAGACAACTGAAAGCAGAATCAAAAGGGAGTTTGAATCTTATGGTCCAATCAAGCGAGTAGGTATTTTGAGCATTCCCTGCGGGTAGACATGGCAAAACAGGTTAGAATTTTCTGATTCGACCCGTTTGACTCGCAACCCGATTGACCCGTTTAAAAATGACCCGTTTTGACCCGCGACCCGTTTGACTCAACCCGACCGGCCCGTTTTGCCATGTCTACCAACGTTGAGTAGATTGAGATTGAGGTATAATTCTTATAAAATATTTACTTATTCTTCTTTACTTAATATGTTATGTACTCCATTATAGTTTGTCATTATTTACTTGCCACCTTCATTTTCTCTTCCTACTTTAAACAAATCAAAGATTATACTAAGATTAGCTTCTAGAAAGCTGGAACAAGAGTTGCACCAAATTTGGGTATCAAGTGTTTAGTGGTAATTGGTAACAGTATTACCAGTGAGAATCTAATCACAGTTAAGGAACTCATAAACAATTGACAGATTGCATTTATTTCAAAAAAAAAAAAAAAAAAAAAAAAAAACTTGTTTGAAAAATACGGGTCAACTCGACCCGACTTGTGACCTGACCCGACTCGACTTGTGACCCGTTTGACCCGCAACCCGATTGACCTATTTAAAAATGACCCGTGACTCGTTTTGACCCACAACCCGATTGACCTAACTCGAACCCGACCCGACCCGCCCATTTTGCCATGTCTACCTGCGGGGGTTCGGTAAGAGGTTCAGTTCTGTGGTAGCTTTATCCTTTCTATTTATCTTATTTAAAAAAAAAAGATTATTTTCTGAGAAGTTTTTTTTTTTCCCAAGGTTTTAAAATGTATTTACAATCTTACCATTTGTTTTTTAAAAGGAAAAATTGTATTTTACTAAGCTTTAAATTGTATTTTATATTTTTTCAAGCTTACTCCTATTAGACCCCTAATCAAGCCTGTTAATATAATTTCCACTTAATCAACTGGTCCGCTTTCAGCCTATTTGATTGAAATAATGAATCATAGTCGAAAAGTTCTACTCTATCAGTAATTGTAGTGAATATTCTATTCGGCATTTATTTCAAGTCTGAAAGGGAGAACATTCAAACGTTCTTTGATTTAATATACGATTCTTGGAGCGTGTGTGAGTTGGTAATAAGAGCACTGGTATCACCGCCAATTTTCTGGAAATGGCTAATGGGTTTGTTCCATTAATCCTTTCATCTCTCTTGATATAGTTGGGTTTAGAGATCTTTTTGGGACTTGGATGTGTCTAGGAATTACTTAAGTTACTACATATTGAGTAATATCCCTGGTAAGGAGGTGATTATTGCATTTAGTGAATGTATTTTTCATTCCACAATTTCCTACCAACCCAATTCCAAAGATGGTGGTTCATCCTGCACAGCAAAGTTGAAAATTTTAAGTTGATCAGAGCAGTGATGCATTATGCCTTTTGGCTTTATTTTCAATCCTTAAGAGGTGACTGACAACTTCTGTTCTTTATCCTGCACTGGGTAAAACATGTCCGGAGTATTAGCATCTCTCTCCTTTGCTTGAATTTTTAGCACGTGTATTTCCTGTAGCTAAAACTTTTATTGTTCGCTTTAAAGGCTGTCAAAAACATAGCAGTAGTTGAGAAGATTTCCTAGTATTTCTTATACTATCTATATATAAGTGACAATAGCATATTTTTGGGCACATAATCACTCTTGTTTGACATAAAATAACAAAGTTTATCAATTAGTGGAGGAGTTTCCTTCACAAGATGATCGATTCTACTATCGAAAGTCTTATTATACCTTGATAGGCCAAGAATGTATTGACCCCTTGTGATAAATTAACCAATTGATTTAGCTAAGTTAATTAATTAATTCAACTAACATGCAAAATGCGTGGTAGCACAAACAAATCACCAATTAACTAATATGCAGCAGAAATTAAATTGACACGGTGATTTGTTTACGAATGGGGAAAACCTATATGGCAAAAACCTCACTGGATGATTTTAAGGTCACCACTCCCGAGAATCCACTATTATCAAAACAAGTGGTTACAAGTAAAGGAATCCTAATACCTTATACCAACCTACAGTTGAACCCTTACCCCAATACCCAATTGGACTTGTTCTGTAGTGACAATCTCTCATCTTCAATGCATGGCTCCCAGTACGTGACTAACCAATTGATGCGCAAATCCCAGTACGCGACTTAATCACCAACTTGAGAAAGATGTTGGCTGCAAAGTTCTTCAGTTCATCATACGATGAAGATTAAGAAGTTCCTTGGTCACAAAACCCTAAGGTGTACAAACACAGCAGCTTCTTCAATAGAAAGATGAACTAGGGCAAATTCTGTATTCGGTCACAATTTGCATGAATACAACTTTGCTTCACACTTATGCAACCTTTTACGGCCCTTAAAATAATCCTTATATATGTTTAGGGTTGTGAGAAAAAAAAGCCTAAACATATACACATGGATTGGATGAAAAATAGTTCTGAAAAACTGAATTCCATAAATCTCGACAGATAGGGTATCTATCGAGCTAGCTGTCGAGCTTTGGGCTTCAGCAACTTTTTAAACCTCGATAGATGCTAGCTGTTGAGCTAACTATCGAGCTTTAAAATCCAGTACTTCTTCACTTGTTTCTTGGACAGATTTGCATGGTTTTAATACTTGATCTTGAAACCTTGTTTTTTGAAGTATTAAACACATCCTAGATCTACCAAATTACAAGTAAAGTGCGTTTTGTTAAAGGATTAGCCAATTCTAAAATAACATATGTTCCTAACATCAAATTGTTAGGATTAGTGCCTTTAAATCCTATTGTATAATGCTATGTATAATATTTATGTATGACATTATGTATGACATTATGTATGACTTAATATTGTGTTTAATAAAGTTGTTTTATTATTATCTGAAATAATAGTAACATAAGTATTCGGACATTATCATATAGTCCATGAGATGCATAGTATGTGATTTATGTGAAAAAGTCACAGAAGATGTAAATCACAAGTTCTTTATAAACTCAGAATTATAGTTCGTAGTCGGTGATGAAATTGGGCATTTCATCTGCGAAGACTATAACATATTAACTAAGATGATTTGTCTCGATCATGGAAGTGGAGACTTCTAGTTGATGTGTTGATATGTTTTAAGAGTTAAGACATATTGAACTGGACCGCTGTGAGATTTATTATTCTTCTAAAGACTGTCAAATGAATAATAAATCTCACGACTTATATTTGCATGAACTCTTAATCCTAAGAGAATAATGGACCTGATCATGAAGTGTAGGTTGTTTTGATATATCAAGAGTGAGATCTAAAGTAACAGTCAAAACCTCAGTATGTTGGGTAGCCACATTTAGTGTTGATGGAACATATATTCTTAAGATGGAATTCATAGTCTCTTGACGGAGATACAAAATATTCCATTGAGATAAGTTTAATGGGTTTGTTATTTAGAGAGTTAGGCCTAACCACTTTGGTAAGAAATTACTAAAGTATATATATTTATGGGATTTGATTTCATAAATATATAATGAATAATTTAAAAGGATTAAACCGGGTACTCAAGGATTAAGATGTAGTAATTTACAAAGTGGCAGTCTACATTTATGACTTTGTATTACTACGAATATTTTATGAAGGGGTTGCATGTATAATAAAGTTTTGAGATATAATTTATAGATAAGGCGTAGAGTGCAACTATATTTATATAGTGGTATTAAATATAGTTAATGATAACTTTGGACTTGTCAAGAGTTAACAGAAAAACCCAAGACCCATTGGAGCTAGTGTCTTATTGGTCCCTTTTGGTCCCACTCCAAGCCACATACTAAAGTCCAATTGGAAAGACCCAAAAGGCTAGCCCAATTAGATAATCAATTATAAGGAGAGAAATATGCAGAATTTTGGAACTAACAACTTACATGAAATGGTGTATGTGAGTGTTGGACACTTTTGAATTCTCTCTTGAACATTTCATATAACTGATTGAGAGACCACACATCTTGGGCGTTAGTGGAATTGGAGTGAAGATTAAAAGTATTCCCAAGTGCTTACAATCTTTGTTTTAAAATTCACCACACCAAGGTACACTCTCTTATTCTTGTATTCTGAAATTTACATAGTGCATGTTATCAATTGCGAATGAAGTAGATCCGTTAATTTTCCGTTGCGTACATGCATATTTCCATCAAAAATCACATATGTCCTAACAATCTCCCCCTTTGGCAATCCGTGACAAAACAATAACAAACAAATGAACATATGAGAGAAGTCATAAATCACTCAACTCATATTCACTTGTTGAATACAATAAAATCTATCCTAAGACAAACTCTTGAAAAACTTTGTAACAAGAGAGTTTATGGCAAGTAGATTTTGACAACCTGTATTTCTAAAACACTTTAAACAAAACTCGTCAAGGCATCTTAGTGTGAAACAGAAATATAAGATTGCATACATTATATAAGAAACATGTATATAAAGAAGTAAAATAAACAACACATGGAAAGATAGGTGAAACGTGATAACATGAATGCTATCAATAAGTACAATGAATGCTATCACTAAGTGGTCACAAGACAAATGTACAAGAGATATAATGTATCTAAAATAAAAGGAAAAGAAAAGATCCAAAAATCCTTACTACATCCCTTATATACACATTCCCCCTATCACAAAATCTCCTATGCTAACCCTCTCCCTATAAGTATGACTACTCTCATCTCAAAACTACTTCCCCTTTTTGTCACGAATGATAAAGGGTAAGTACATCAAGTAGACATCTCATCATTACTGGGCGAGCTAGCACCATCATCCTCATCAGCATCCTTACTACTGGAACCATCGTCACTCTCATCTTCAGAGGTTGGTGGAGATGGGGAGGAAGTAACAGTGAAACCACCCATGACAGCCTGTCGTCGTACAATACGACCGACACGGGTGTTCACTTGACACAACTCATCACTGAGAGTGTTAAGGCGAGCATCCATGCGCACAAGTTGTGCCATGATGGCCTCAAGTGTCACTCCACCTGTAGAAGACGAAGGAGTGGAGGTGGATGAAATGGTAAAAGTTGGAGGAGCTGCCGTCTCTGTTTGGGTTGCCTCGGTCTAAGCTGTGCCGCACTTTGTCTAACAGTAGTAGCGTCTATGGCACCCATCACGGAAAAATGAGGAGACTTAGGATAGGAGATGGAAAAATGAGGAAATTAAGGAGAAGTTCTTGAGTCTGATTTGTGGGTTTTGGGGAGCTTTCACGTATGCGTATTGGTTTAAGGAAGGTCGGAATCGGGATCGCAATTAAGTTGCTGAATGATAATTAGTTTTTTTTTAAATTAAAAAAAAATGGTTATATGGATAACTGTGAGGGCTGAAAACAAATTGGAGGAAGCTAATGTAGAGAATGGCATTTAGGGGAAGGAGAAGGGTAGAGAAGAGAGAGGAGGGGGAGAAATAGTTATTGGGATTGATTTTCAGAGTTGGGTTTTGGGGGAAGGAGAAGCGTAGAGAAGATTTTCAGAGTTGTGAGGATATCAGGTTTGATTTTCAAAATTGTGGAAAAATTTTCGGGTTTTAGCTTTTTTTTTTTTTTTTTTTGTTAGAAATAGTTTTTTTTTTTTAATAATGCTAATGTGTAAAAATGTGAGAGCTCTAAAAAAAAGTCAAATATTGATCAGAGACTTCGAGCCTGTTTGGATAAGGGTATTTTTGGATCATATCACTCAGTTTCCATAACTAAGTTCTCAAAACACGTGGGTCCCACAAAAAAAATTCTTGTTTGGTATGGTTTTCAACCCTTATTTCCATCACTTAAAACTCAAAAATTTGAGTTAGAGTGATGGAAATAGGAAACAAGAAATAGGTGTTTTCAAAAACTAAGATAGGAAACTTAGTGGCACCAACATAAATATTCAGACTCTGTGGGGCCCATAACTTGTGTGTTGTCATGTCAATTCAAAGCCTGTTTGATATTACCGTTGCAAATTCAAGGCGAAGACCATCCATTGTAAAAGATGCCACAGCTAACAACAAAGATGTTAAAGTCCATACAATCTAGAAGAACAAAATAAATGTAATCCTTGAAAACCCAATTTGCAATCCAAACCTCCCAGTAGCCACAACCATGCCATTGTCAAACCCAATCACATTTGACCTACCAGTACACCCTGACCCCAGAAGAATTTCCAAAACACAATTACCAGATTCAGCAATCCACACATCCACTCATATACATGGTTTTGCTAATTGTTAATGTCAATTTCAAAAATTCAATTCAATTCAATTTAAAGACCCAGAATTGGATTTAATAGGTGATATAGAAACACAAAATCCTATAACTAATTCAAGCAAATAATTTTGATAAAAAAAAAAAAGACAACAAACAAAAACTCAAAATGTAGCTTCAGTAACCAATTAAGAGATTAGATTTTGACATATGAGGTCTGGATCGTTTGCCTATTTGCTACGCCCAGTGGATTTATGTATGTAAGAGATAGGATCCTTTAGATTACAAGTTCACCAAGTGAAAAAAACCAAAAAAAATCTCTCAAAAATTGACAAAAGCAAGAGATGAAAAAACAGATCGAAACAGAGCAGGGGAGACAAAGAGACGGGGCAAAGAGCGTTAGAGAAAAATACCTGCTTTGTTGTGGGCGTGCGTCGATGTGGGCTGCGTCGATGTGGGAGGCGAGAGGCGAGAGGCAAAACACAGTGACTCTTTCAGTGGGAGAAGTAAAGAAGAAGATGGGCTTCCACGGTGACTCAATGGGAGAAGTAAAGCAGAAGAATATTTTTTGTTAATGAGATGTGGGTAGCAACAATAGGCAACACTAGGTAGTGTCAGTGGTGGGGTCCACGGTTTTGGGGAAAAGTTGTAGAGATATGTAACTGAGAACTGAGTCCAAACATGTGTTTTGCAATTTTTGAGTGAAGGTGAGGTTTGAGTAGGGAGTTATGAGTTTTGAGTTTGAGTTATGGGTTTTGAAAACTGAGTTATGAAAACTGAGTTATCTCTAAACCAAACGGGCTCTTCAATTTATAGTATTCTAGCATTACTCCCGTGCGTTGCACGGTTTTGGTTATAAACTTTTTGAATAATTTTATTGAAAAATAAAAAATTAATAATCACTTAAGTCCAGATTATATAAATTGTATATAAAGTATTGTTCTTTGGATTCAAACAATCATGCAATATATTATATGAAAAAAGTTCCTAAATTTAATAATTAAAAACCTAAGGAAACTTAACCAGAGGTTTTTCATTTGCCAGAATATTTGTAGTACATCTAAAATGTGTTATGCACTTGAAGAGTATAGACTGCATGGTATTTTGTTTTTCAAACCTTTAAAGAGTTATGTTTTGATACACTAATGACCTCTTTTATCTAAACGGGATCTCCTTAAGAATGAGTGGAGAGTCATGAAAATTCAATATTAAAGGAGTCTTAAGGGATAAAAAGGAAATAGTTGCCTGATCATATTAAGATGTGAATTCCTTTTCATGATGTAGATTTACTATTACTTGCTAATAGCAATCTTGTGAAGGAATATGTTGTTGATATTTATAACATGATATTTTAAAAATATATATTTTCATGAATACTATTTAAATGTGTTGTGGGTGATAAATATAGGTATGGATATCGATATTTGTAAAACCAAAATAAAAATTAATTACATTGAAATTTAATATAATAATAAAAAAGTTACATGCTCATAATATTAGGAAATTTCTTTCGCACACATATAATATCATTAACAACAAAAATAAAATTGAGAAATAGTGACATAAAATTTTACTACTCAAGAAAATTAATTTAATCTAATAATGCAAGTATAAATGTAACACAAATACAAATGGAACCCTTTTTGTAGGAGAGAATTAAAAATTTGATCATTCTTAAATAATATTTATAGACGTTTATATAATAGATTTCATGGATTTAAAATTGCATTTATAACTCATAAGCAAAACCTTTATTAAAAAAAACAAAAACAAAAACAAAGAAGAGAAATATATACTTGTAATAGTTTGGATGGTAGGTTTGATAAAGACTTCTACTATGGATTTCACAAACATCAAATTGCCTAAGTAATAAGAAAAAAAAAAAAAAAAAAAAAAGGAGAGTTAGATATATAAACAACATAGAACTTGTATAGAGAATGAGAATTATTGATAATGGGGAGAGAAAAAAGAAGAAGAAGTTGTGCCTACAATATATAAAAATACACTAAAAAACAGAATATGTGTGTGTGTGTGTGTGTGTGTGTATATATATATATAGAGAGAGAGAGAGAGAGAGAGAGAATTTCTAACTGTGAGGAAGTTAGATTTCTAATCATTCTAGAAATTATAAGAAAAGAAGAATTAACTTAGGATGTATGTTTATCCAAAAAAAGTCATATGGTCATTGAACATAATGTAAAAAAAAAAAAAAAAAAAAAGACATTTTTTTAAAGTTATAATCAACTTAGAAGTTTAAAGTTATCTGAAAAAGAAGAAGTTAAACTCAACATAACTTTATCCAAAAAAGTGATAAAGTCATAAAGGAAAAGTTGATAATAACAAAATTATATCTATAAATTTTTGCAAATGTAGTATGTTGTTTTTAAAAATAAAAAAAATAAAAACAAAAAAAAAACTAAGGATTAGATGAAAAATTTGGATTGTAATTAAATTAAGACAAAATTTGGATTGTAATCAAAGTAAGATTTTTATCAACTTAGAAATTATAGGAGAAGAAAAATTATATCTATTTTTTCTTAAAATCTAAAAAAATTTCTGCAATTTGGTGAAGCTACTTGGCGCAACTACGACTTCTAAGCCCAACTTTTATTATATAGTATATGATATGATATTGATTAGTGTTAAAAATGAGTATTATTTGTGTGAGGGTGAAATAATCCGAGCAGGAGTGTTGAGCTGTGGGCCACGCCTGAGTACCTATAGGAACCCGAGGATGGTCAAGAGGTTTAGTAAGTATCGAGGTTAATAGGCCGAGGAGAAGGAAAAATGATAGCGAGTTGGTGCTACCTCCCGAGGAGCCAAGCTTCCTCGGGAAGGTATTATGGAAGGTTGGAACCTGAATGCCTGGAAGACATTGTGCAAGGAGTAATCATACTTCTGAAGATAATTTTCAAGGAAAGGAGCCAACAGTAACCTAGGAAATATCTGAGAAGAAGGCTGCTACCACCATATTAAATATTTTGCACCTAACCAACTGGCCGCATTTACGTGGAAATGACCCTTGAGTATGGATATCTCAGTTCACAGCTACTCACTAAGCTTCCAGGAGGTTTTTAATGGGACAAGCATCCAAAAGATCCCCTACGTGATCAACAAGTGGAAGGCTGGGATTGAAAAGAATAGAACTATATAAGGAAAAGGCCCCCGTGAGAAATGGGGCATGGAATTTGAGAGAAAAAGAGAAAAAAAAAAGTGAACGCCTTGTATTGAGATAAACTTGTATGAATATAAATACTTCATCATCGGACTTGACCGAGAAGTGTTATTTTCTTCAAATTTTGTTTTCTTATCTTCTTGGCATGAATCCAATCTATTGTGGCTCATACTTGATTTGCTGAGTCTTTTACTTATAAAACTCACTCTCTAACAAATATATTGTGTTGGGCTTGTTGGGCCATCATCAATTTTTAGTGGGCTGAAGGTCAAATCTCAGTCCTTACAATTTTATTTTTATTTCAATATAAATAAATTAGAATTGTGATTAGAACATAATTGAAAACTTTGACTTTAACCACATTCTAGGCTACCACCTGATTAATGGGGTGGATTTGTGATTGGACCTGAAGGTTATTGGCAAAATTTTCAATTGTTAATAAAAGTTTTTAAAATCCAAGAGATCGATATCATCTTCTTGATTAAGGATTTTAGTTGTTGTTGTAATTGATATTTTAATATTGTATTAGTTTGATATTTTTAGTATATTTTCTGAGATTTTAACTTATGAAACCAAGATTTCGACTCCACTAGATTTGGGTTGAGGCCTGGCATGTCAGCAGTGGCGGCGCCACGTTCAGCCCAGGGTGTTCCCAGGAACACCCTGACCTAAAGAAAAAAAAATTATGTATAATAATTTAAATTTTTTTATTTGTTTACCCTTTAAAAAAAAATTAGGAACACCCTCAAATAAATAAATAAAATTATTTGTTCTACTTTCAAGCAAAAAAAAAAAAAAATTGTAACAGAGCAAGCCCACAAAAAAGCCCAACATCAATCCTAAACAACAGATGGTAAAGCAAACCCAATCTAAAGAAAAAAAAAAAACAACCTAACAGATGGTAAACAAGTAAAGCAAACCCACGGATTCTCAAAAAAAAAAAAAAAACCAAAACCCAATATATGCCGCGCGTCCGCCGATTCATCAAATGGTAAAGCTAAAGCAAAAACTGAAATCTCAAATCTCTAAATCAGAAACCTAACCTAAAGACAAAAACCTCATCAGTCAACAGAGCAACGCCATCGCTGCAACACAACAGCCAATAGAGCTCTAGTCTAGAGTGCATCGCATCGAGCATCGCCGCATTGAAGATTGGTCCGATCGGATCCCTGCTCGACGTGTTGCCCGACGGCGCCGCCCCTCAGGCTTCCCTGCTCCCTCAAGGTATTTCATCTTTATTCTTTACACTTCTCTCTCTTTTTCTCTCTTACACGATTGGGTAAATGGGTTTGGGGGTTTGCTCACTCACTTTGCTCCTTTTGCTATGGAGTCTCTGAGACTCTCTGTCTCTGTCTCTCTCTCTCTCTCTCTTTATCTGAAGTCTGAAGACCAAAAAATGAAAATGAATTAATGAAATGACTCTCTCTCTCTCTCTCTCTCTCTCTCTCTCTCTCTCTCTCTCTTTCTTTATATGATTCTCTCTTTTACTCTTTAATGTTTGAACTGTAATTGGTTAGCTTTACTTTAGTCTTTATAACTTTATTAATATTTGCCCTGCTGTTTTGGCTTTATCCGTTGGTGTTGGTGTTGGTGAGTTATTGAGTTTGTCTTTTAGTATTGTGATTTGTGAATATCTGATTAGCTCTTGTGATTGGGGTCATGGGGCTTGTCTGTTGAGTGGGGGGTGGATGGGGGCATGGGGCTGAGTGGGATATTTGAGAATTGAGGGAAGCAAAGACATCCAGAGCAGAGGCAGTAACTTACCAATAAAAGAAAAAATTAAATAATGGGGTGTGTGCTAATAGTTAGTAAAGAAAAATAATGAAGCAACTAATAAACAATAATTAATAATTTAATTAAGCAATACATTATAAAAGACAAACAAATTAAATTATGTTAGGCTAAACAACAATTAATAATTTTATAATTAATGAAACAACAATATAACAAATTATAGTTTATAAAAGACAAACAAATTAATGAAACAACTAAATAACAATAATTAATAATTTTATTAATATTTCAAATGAACTTATAGTTTATTATTTATTTTTTTGCTAGAATTATGGACAAATATTTGATAAGAAAACTACGTACCCAAGATTCATCTCCTGTGCAAGATTCATCTTCATCTTCTAAGCAAATTCGTATTGATTTTAAAGAACACCCTGAGAAAAATTTCTGGAGCCGCCACTGCATGTTAGAAAAGTATAAATTAAATAGGTAATGGAAGTGTTAAATCTTTCCTAGGAAATACAATTCAAATTTGGCCAGCAATATTGTAGGTCAACGTTTAGTTCAATTTACATAAGCAATATCCTCATAAAAAATAAAAAAAATAAAAAAGAAGAAGAAGAAGAAGAAGAAGAAGAAGAGAATTTACATAAGCCAATCACATTATTATAAGCATATGATATGATATAAAAACCAATGAAACGATTCTCCCATCAAAAATGCAAACTGACATAATATCCCTCACCGAAAGTATAGACAAATACGGAGGCTAAGTGGGACTTCAAAAGCAAAGCAAAGTTGAAAGGCTAAAGCATCTTTGCGCTTGGGGCAATGACGCAGCTAGTGAGGTTCTAACCGAGGCGCGTCTATTGCTGGTTGAAAACTATTTCCAAACCCCCTCTTAGGGCTGGGTCAAGCCCAGGCCTTCGAGAATTTCTGGAAGGGCTACCAATTGGGTAAAGCCCTACAATATTTAGTTCAAACTTTGCCTCTGAGGTATCGTTGGTCCAAACTTGGTAATTTATCAAAATAATTAGCGGACCTTAAATTACATGTACTGCTTTTAATTTAAGAGGTGCGAATAATCTTCTCAAACAAAAAAATAAATAAAAGGTGTGAATAACATATATTTTTGGAATTAATGAAATATATAAAATAAGTGCTGTGAAAGTAACCTCTATATTCAAATTTGGTCATGTTCTTCTTTTAATTATAAAATAGGGTAAACTACATATTTAGTTCCTATTTTTTACACCATATTATTTTAATTTAATTTTGGTCCTTAACCTCTAATGTTAATTTGGCCCCTAACCTCTCTAAAAAAAAAACCTATTAATGTCATGTTAATTTAGTCTCTATTGTTATATCTTGGATGAAAATTAATGACATGACAGACAACCAAAATAAAATTTTAGAGCACATTTGGTAGACTGTAATAGACACTGTAATGTAATAGATATTCTTATGGCATAATTATTCAGTTGTTTGGTTATGTTTTTATTACAATAAATAGTTATTCCTTATGAATAATTATTCTTCAAAATGAGGAATAACTATTCCTTATCAAAAGTACTGAATATCTATTCCTTCACCTTATGTAATAACTTTTTAAAAAAATTTCTTAAAAAAACCATTAGTTGCCACATTTTCAAAAGGAAAGAAAATAAATTTTCATTATTGTTAATTATTAGCTCTATTTTGAACACCCTAAAATAAGTGTATTTTAGGAAATTTGACTTTAAAATGATTTAATTACACATTCTTTTTATACTCTATTAAATTGTAGATGCATATTCAGAATTCTATTTCTAAATGGTCACCAAACTAATGAATAGTAATATTTATTACATTCCAACTTAATGTATTCCTTGTAATACTTATTCATATTCCCATGTAATAACCATTACAGTGTACCAAACATGCCCTTAGTGTATTATCACATCAACGAAAACTAATTTTTTATTTTAGCCATTAGACACGTCATCAATTTTGATAGGCAAAAAAAAACGTGTTAACCCCTTGTGATGAATTAATTGATTAATTAGCCAAGATTATTAATTAATCAAATTAACATGCAAACGCGTGGTAGCACAAACAAATCACCAATTAAACTAAGTATGCAGCAGAAAATAAATTGACACGGTGATTTGTTTACGAATGGGGAAAACCTACACGGCAAAAATCCCACCGGGTGATTTTAAAGTCACAACTCCCGAGAATCCACTATTATCACAACAAGCGGTTACAAGTAAAGGAATCCCAGTACCTTATACCAACCTACAGTTGAACCCTTACCTCAATACCCAATTGGACTTGTTCTGTAGTGATAATCTCTCCTTTCAATGCACGGCTCCCAGTACGTGACTAACCAATTGCGCAGATCCTAGTACGCGACTTCAATCACCAACTAGAAAAGGTTGTTGGCTGCAAAGTTCTTCAGTTCATCCAAACGATGAAGATCAAGAAAATGCTTGGTTACAAAACCCAACGGTGTACAAACACAACAACTTCTTCACAAAAGAGATGAACTAGGGCAAATTCTATCTCCGGTCACAATTTGCTTGAACAAACTTTGCTCAACATTTGTGCCACTTGTGTCACCTTTGATGACCCTTAAAATAATCCTTTTATATGTCTAGGGTTGTGAAAAAAGAAAGCCCAAACACATAATCACGGATTAAAGTCAAAACAGAAATGAAATTATGTTTTTCATAAACCTCGACAGATACCCTATCTGTCAAGCTGCTGTCGAGCCACGGGGCTAAACAGCTCTTCAAGCTCGATAGATGGCTAGCTGTCGAGCTTTAATGACAGGCACTTTTCAGCTTGAATCTTGGACAGACTTGCATGGCTTCAAAACTTGATCTTGAAATAAAGTTTCTTGAAGTATTAAACACATTCTAGATCTACCCAAATACAAGTAAAGTGCGTTTTATCAAAGGATAAGTCAATTACATAAAATAGTAACATATGTTCCTAATAAGTGAATCACATATGTTCTAACAATCTCCCTCTTTGGCAATCCATGACAAAACCACAACAAACAAATGAACATATGAGAGAAGTCATAAATCACTCAACTCATATTCACTTGTTGATTACAATAAAATCTATTCTAACACAAACTTTTGAAAAACTTTGTAAGAAGAGAATCTATGGCAAGAAAGACTTTGACAACCTGTATTTCTGAAACACTTTAAACAAAACTCATCAAGGCATCTTTGTGTGTAACAGAATAATAGATTGCATACAAGATATAAGAAACATGTGTATAAAGAAAGAAAAAAAACAACACATGCAAGGATAGGTGAAAAAAACATACATCAACATATAAAGAAAACAAGTATAATGTATATCAATAATGGTCACAAGACCTAAGGTACAAGAATAAATGTATCTGAAGTAGAGAAAAGAAAAAGATACAAGTAATCCTCACTACATCCCTTAATATGCACTCTCCCCTTAACAAAAATCTCACCCTCCCCCTAAGTATGACTACTCTCATAACCAAAAC
This sequence comes from Notholithocarpus densiflorus, assembly GCA_030021035.2. Classification (NCBI taxonomy): domain Eukaryota; kingdom Viridiplantae; phylum Streptophyta; class Magnoliopsida; order Fagales; family Fagaceae; genus Notholithocarpus; species Notholithocarpus densiflorus. The sequence goes on along the minus strand of JARYZH020011361.1, from coordinate 2,081,025 downwards.
TACTCGCTCTTTTTGTCACGAGTGACAAAGGGTAAGAGTGTCAAGTAGACATCTCGTCATCACTGGTTAAGCTAGCATCGCCATCATCCTCATCATCAGAAGTAGTAGCATCATCATCAACAGCATCACTCTCATCCGCAGGGGCCGTAGGAGTGGAGGACATGGAATAACCACCCATCTCAGCCTAGCGTCGAGCAATGCAACCAACACGGGTGTTCACCTAACACAACTCATCACTGAGAGTGTCGAGGCGAGCATCCATGCGCTGAAGCTACGCCATGATGTCCTCGAGTGTCACTCCGCTCGTAGAAGAGGAGGGAGCAGATGTGAATGGAGCAGAAGGAGTGGGAGGAGCTATCGTACCTGATCGCTTAGATCGAAACTGCGCCTCGCTCCGTTTAACGGTAGCATAGTCAATGGCACACATAACGGGAAAGTGGTTGGAAGAGGGAAAAGGAACAGAAAAATGGCATAAAATTCGTGTGATAGCCGAAGGGAAAATGAGCTTATCACGGGTAGCCATATCCCTATACACATCTATAATAGAAAGAATAAAATGTGTAGGAAAATTTATAGTGAGGTGCTCTAACAAAGAAAGCAAAAATCGAGCACGAGGCTCTGTGATAGAGTTATAGTGAGAGAGTGGGTGCAAAACAAAGGTCATCACAATGTTCATGAATCTAGGACCTTTAGCAAAGGTCTTACATGGTGTAAACTGATGATCACCCCAATTAGAAGGGCGCTCACAAAAAGCGGAAATCATCTCGTCTTTGGACACAATCCTCAGACACTCACAACCGAGGTAGTCAGGATGCTTTACCCTCGGGACACGGAGCACATCGGATACTAACTCCGGTGTGACAACAATGCGCGTAGCTCGAACGCAAGTATGAAAGAGAGGTACTAAAGAATCAATTCCATGCATGTTGGAATAAAACTCTTGGATCAACACTGAAGGACATGTGATCGGGACGTCACACAGTGACTTCCAACCCCGACTGTGAATGACATCGGGTAGGTCAGTGTCGGCGAAGTCTGCCAAAATGACTCGGCGTTCCGAATCAACACCTCGTCGAGAAAAGTTCTCTGAGAAGTCCTTTCGGGAATCCTCATCACGGAATCGAATAGAAGAAGGGGTAGGATCAGAAGACAAAGTCCTAGAACGCAGAGGGTTCTGGGATGGAGCAGACTTACGTTTTGGTGCCATTGACGCACTAACGTAAACTAGAGAGTGAGGGGGAAGAAAGAAAACACTCAGAAAAGTCCCAAACAGTTCAAATATATAGAAATATACTGAATGTAAGGTACGTATGCATGAAAATGCATGAGCAAGTGACATGCAACAATAATATCATCATGGGCTCAGCCCAATCCAAACCTACCAGCACACAATCAGTTTAACATATATAACACACATCTAAATGCATGAAAATATAGTTATAATGCATGTGTGATGCAATGCATGAGGTTCAAAGATCATTTAAACAAAAACCCATCCCAATAGTTCAACAAACACTTAACAATTTTGAAAAACCCCAAAATTTTTCAAAACCCCCAAAACCTAGGTTTCAAAAACATGAAATGCATGTAAATGAGAGAAAAAGAGATCATACCAAGTGATTTGAAGCAAGGAAAGGCTGAAAATCACGTGGGTTGAAGATTTTGAGAGAGAAAAGAGTGTTTGGGAGGTGAATAGATGCGGATAGATCGAGAGAGATCGAGAAAATGAAGTCCAGATTGCACAGAACCTATATATAGAACCTCAGTAATTCTCGATAGATAGAGGTGTCGAGAGGTGTCGAGAGGTATCGAGATAAGTGTCAAGCCAAGTGTCGAGGAAAAAAGGCGTCGACAGATGAAGCTGTCGAGGGATAATTCAACAAAAGCTAAAAAGAAGCTCAATCGATCCACCAGCTGTCGAGAAGCTATCGAGGGTCCAGTAACTTTCTTGATCGATCCACTAGCTGTTGAGACAACTATTGAGATTGCGATAAGAAACAGCTTAAGATCTCGACAGATAGCCAAGTGTCGAGAAGGTGTCAAGGAGGTGTTGAGATTGCTTAAAAACAGCTTTTCAATAAGGGAAAAACACAGATATGAATGCAATCAAGCATGCAACTCAAACAATGATCCAAATACCTTTTTGAACTCCTCAAAAACATCTCTCAACTATAAAAATGTTAAGCACATCAATCCCAAAACACACACACACTAAACAAGTCTAACCAATTTTATATTTAAAAAACAAGTCAAGACAGTTTAGTGAGCATACATTAACACATGTAAACCTTGTGATGGCTAAATCACATTGTACCTGCACATGTATCAAGAGTAGCAATGAATATTGTGTGTTGTGTGTGAAAAATATCGCAAGATTGCATAAGTGTCAACTAGTTATGACGATTTGAGAGATGAGAAAATCGCTTTAACTCACACACAATCATAACTGTTTGATGGGGACTATCACTTTTGAGGTACATCCTATAACTCCTACATCTCCTAGAAGACACGCTTGCAATCATATTTAAAGCATTTTGATCTTTTTGCTTTTTATTTTTCTTTGCATATTTTCTTTTGAGCAAACCATGCATGGGCATATAAGAGATAGAAAAGAAATACCCAATTATGTTAAGCATTTAACATTCCAATTTTGCTATACCGAAGCACACAAATGTCATTGACATTTCACTTTTGCTATGCCAAAGCATACAGATGTCATTTCATGATTGGCGGGTAATAGTGGTGAGATGATTATTTATGTCTTTCTCTTAGGATTTTTTAGTCCTTCCCGTCAAAAAGAGTGATACGAGTGTTAAGTACAAGAGATTACTTAATCTTACTCATCACAAACACGAGCCACAAAACTCACTTGCTTAGCTGTGTATAGAGATGGTCGTCCAAGGTACACAAGTACCAATGTACACAAAACACACACTGTTTTTGTATTTTTTTCTGATTTTTCAAAATTTTTTTTTATATGAAAAACAAAATAAATAAAACTGAAACAACAAACAAAAACATGTTAAGCACAACAAAATATAAAACTAGACTGACTCAAAAAGTAAAGCAAAATACACAAGTAATGCAAACAAAAACAAGAAGAGGAGAGAGAAAAAGTGACAGAATCACTTGGAGCCCTTTTCCTTCCATACCTTGGAAGAACCTTTCTGTCTAGCAAACCCTTGAACCGGCGATGAGGGGGAAGAATTGAAACCGTTCAAGTTTGAGAGGAACATGAGGGCTTTGAAAAGATCTCCAAGGGGAGCAAGAGAGGATTGAAGCTAATTCTGGCTTCCAGATGCTATCATGCCGTTGCTCTGTTGAGTGGCTAACCACTTATAGCAATTTGGTCGAGTATGATCGTCAACTCCACGGTGATGACAAAAATGCTGTTTCTTCTGTTTAGGCTTTTGAGAGTTAGCCTTCTTAGCCCTAGGGTTTTTAGCTTCTTTCTTCTCAAGCTTAGGGGGTGCTCCTAAGATATATTTACCCTTGTCTAAGTTCTCACTAGCTAATTCATTTTTAACAACATTGTTCTCAATTTCAACATTATTACTAGGAAGAACAAAAATAGTAATACTAGTAGAAGCAATATTAGAAGAAGAGAGACCATACCCTAAACCAGTTCGATCGGAAGTAGATTTCTAAAGATTTAGCATCTCATCAAGATTTGCACTTGAAGTCCTCTCCAACTGGGCTCTAACTTGAAACAGCTCCGCTTCAAGCTTCTTAGTTTTCTCAGCTAAGAAGTTATTTTCAAACCTCAGTGCTCCAATAGTTTGATTGGCTTCATTAAACTTTGTGGAAAGCTCTTCACAATCAAGTTCCACATCACTGAGCTTCTTGGTGGCCAGCCTATAAAGTTTCTCATGCTTCTTAGAAAGCTTGTATAGTTTCTCAAAGGCCATATGGATATCATCTTGATCATCCATCTTCTCATACTTGGACTCCACCAATTCTTCTTCTTCATCCACATCTTCAACAATCCCTTCAGTAGGATTGACAGTGGCAGTGAAGGCATTCAAGATTACGTCATCCTCATTGTCGGAATCATCCTCAAGTTCAGTGTCACTCAACGCTGTAGCAAATGCCTTGCTCTTTCCAATAGTCTTGAGATATGTGGGGCACTTTTGTTTCATGTGACCGAAACCTTGACACCTAAAGCACTTTGGTCCTGCGGGAACAGTGTACTGACCGCAATCCCTAGCATCCTTCTTCCCTTTGTCTTTGCTCTTGAACTGAGAAGAACTGGATTGCTTATGGTTCTTGTCGAAGCCCTTCCCATTGGCATTCTTCATGAACTTCATGAATTGCCTAGTGATGTAGGACTTCATCTTAGAATCTTCATCCTTAGAAGACTCATCAGTATCACTGCTCTTGGCTTTCAATGTCATGCTCTTGCTCTTACCCGACTTACCAATCCTCGTTAACCCTAGCTCGTAGGTCTGCAGATTACCAACCAGCTTTGTTAAAGGGATCTTGTCAATATCCTTTGACTCTTCGATCGCCGTAATCTTGGCATGGAATCTCTCGAGTAGAGATCTGAGCACCTTTCTCACAATCTTGGGTTCAGGAATGATTTCCCCAAGATTGAAAGCTGAGTTCACTATGTCCTTGAGCTTGGCATAGAACTCATCAAACAACTCATCCTCCTCCATCTTAATCTCTTTGAAGCTTGTAGTGAGCTTCTGAACCTTCGAATCCTTGACAGCCTTAGTTCCTTCATAGGTTGTCTAGAGGATGGTTCATGCTTCTTTCGCAGTTTCAGTGGAGGATATCTTCTTGAACTCCTCATTAGTGATTGCATTGAATAAGGCATTCAATGCCCTACTGTTGAAATTTGCCGCCTTGATCTTAGCATCATCCCAATCGGCCAGTGCTTCTGTAGGATTGGTCCAGCCTATCTTCACAACTTGCCACACTTTCTTATCTAAAGACTATAAGAAAACTCTCATGCGTACTTTCCAGTATGCATAGTTAGTGCCATCAAATAAAGAAGGTATAATTAAAGACTTTCCTCTATCCATGACAAACAGGGGTCAATGGATCAACACAACAAAAATTAAAACCTAATCAAAGTGTGCCTGCTCTGATACCACTTGATAGGCAAAAAAAAAAAAACGTATTAACCTTTTGTGATGAATTAATTGATTTATTAGCCAAGATTATTAATTAATCAAATTAACATGCAAACGCGTGGTAGCACAAGCAAATCACCAATTAAACTAAGTATGCAGCGGAAAATAAATTGACACGGTGATTTATTTATGAATGGGGAAAACCTACATGGCAAAAACTCCACCGGGTGATTTTAAGGTCACCACTCTCGAGAATCCACTATTATCACAACAAGTGGTTACAAGTAAAGGAATCTCAGTACCTTATACCAACCTACAGTTGAACCCTTACCCCAATACCCAATTGGACTTGTTCTGTAGTGATAATCTCTTCTTTCAATGCACGGCTCGCAGTACGTGACTAACCAATTGCGCGGATCCCAGTATGTAACTTTAATCACCAACTAGATAAGGTTGTTGGCTGCAAAGTTCTTCAGTTCATCCAAACGATGAAGATCAAGAAGATACTTGGTTACAAAATCCAACGATGTACAAACACAGCAACTTCTTCACAAAAGAGATGAACTAGGGCAAATTCTGTCTCTGGTCACAATTTGCTTGAACAAACTTTGCTCAACACTTGTGCAAGTTGTGTCACCTTTGACGGCCCTTAAAATAATCATTTTATATGTCTAGGGTTGTGAGAAAAGAAAACCCAAACACATAATCATGGATTAGAGTCCAAACAGAACTGAAATTATGTTTTTCATAAATCTCGACAAATACCCTATCTGTCGAGCCACGGGGCTGAATAGCTCTTCAAGCTCGATAAATGGCTAGCTGTCGAGCTTTAATGACAAGCACTTTTCAGCTTGAATCTTGGACAGGCTTGCATGGCTTCAACACTTAATCTTGAAACAAAGTTTCTTGAAGTATTAAACACATCCTAGATCTACCCAAATACAAGTAAAGTACATTTTGTCAAAGGATAAACCAATTACATAAAATAGTAATATATGTTCCTAACAAGTGAATCACATATGTCCTAACAATCTCCCCTTTTGGCAATCCGTGACAAAACCACAATAAACAAATGAACATATGAGAGAAGTCATAAATTACTCAACTCGTATTCACTTATTGAATACAATAAAATCTATCCTAACACAAACTCTTGAAAAACTTTGTAAGAAGAGAGTCTTTGGCAAGAAAGACTTTGACAATCTATATTTTTGAAACACTTTAAACAAAACTCATCAAGGCATCTTTGTGTGTAACAGAAATAATAGATTGCATACAAGATATAAGAAACATGTGTATAAAGAAAGAAAAGAAACAACACATGCAAGGATAGGTGAAAGAAACATACATCAATGGGGGGCGCAAGCCTCCACCTAGGTCCATCCCTATCATACTATGAACATAATATGATTGTGAATTGGTGATCAGATAAGTATGCCCCTTATTTATACCTAATTTTTTTTTAATCCCTTTAGATAAAAAAAGGAATTTTGATTAAATTGATAGATGAAAGGTCAAAGTATCAATCAAAACTTCTTGGCTTCCTTTTGGAAACATTGTTGTTGGGACTTTGGAGTGCTCATCACTTGGAAACTAGGTGCCAATCGAATCTTGATGAAGTGTCAATTGGTAATTTGACATTGTGCAAATTGACATTTGCACCTGAATGTTTTGTTTGTTGTTGTTGTTTTTTTTTTTTTTTTTTTTTTTGGGCTTTTTTATTTTCAAGTTTGATTAATTATATATATAAATATATAAAGATGAGTTAGGTTCAAGTTACACTTAGTGTAACACACCCAATATTTTTTAATTGGATATGAATTTTGATAAATCCACTACTGGATTACATTATCTTTGTATATTCTTCATTCTTACAAAATTTAAAGATGATAAAAAATCAATAGCCATGTCATCAATCAATTGTTTAAATTCAAATTTTTGTAGTTTAAAATAATGTATAAAAGATGAGTTTTTGGATCAATTGATAAATTACATCCGATTGGCATGAAAATTGGCGTGCATGTTAAGAATATATAGAACATGTAATTCAACGGTTAGATTTTCAAATATGAATTCAATAACAAGTTATAGAACATGCTTAGAGTTACACCAAATGTAACTTGAATTCAAATTATAAAAGATTAAGTTAAAAGCTTTTCTAATCAAATTTGACTTCCATTTTTTTGGGGCTACAATCCAAGTCGGACTAATCTCTTTGGTAGAGTATTCTTTTGTATTATTTATTTATTTAAAAAATGGATATTTATTAGGATAATCATATTTTTATATCTTATTTTGTAGGAAAAACTCTGTGATAAGCAAACACAGTGTTCAATGAGTGTGGACAATTTTAACATTATCGATCTACAAGCCCATGAGATTAATTTTAATGATCCTAGTATGATCTCCTGTGATTTTTTTTGAGAAGAAACAACTGATTAAATAGATCTCTGTTAGGACATATGTGGAACTTGTTAGAGACATATGTCATTTAGAATTGGCTAATTCTTTGACAAAACACACTTTACTTGTAATTGGGTAGATCTAGGATGTGTTTAATACTTCAAGAAACAAAAGTTCAAGCCTAGTATTAAAGCCATGCAAATCTGTTTAAGAAACAAGTGAAGAAGTGTTGTTCATTAAAACTTGACAGATAGCTCGACAGATGTATCTATCGAGGTCTCGACAGAAGCTCAACAGAAATATCTATCGAAATCTACGAAATCAAAATTTCTAGATTTGATTTTCGGCCCATATTGACATATATGTGTAGGGTTTCTTTTCTCACAACCATAAACATATATAAGACTTATTTTAAAGGCCGTCACACATGAGAATACAAGGAGAACACATGCAAAAGTGACCGAGTGCCTTATTCTCTCTAAAAGAAGCTACTGCGTCTTTACACCTTAGGGTTTTGTAACCAAGTGCTTCTTGATCTTCATTGTTGATGAAGTGAAGAACTTTGCAGCCAACAACATCTTAAAGTTGGTGAGTTAGTCACGTACTGAGAGCTGTGCATCTTTGGTTAGTCACGTACTGAGATCCGTGCAAAAATGGTGGCGTTCATATATGAAGAGTTCAAGAATTCTGAAGCAGTAGAAGATTTCTACTTTAAGTTCATTTACGGGGATTGTGGAGTCTAGGGACAAAGGTTTTTACTAGATCTAAAACTTCTCTTTACTATAGTGAATTACTTTTCGGGAAGGTTTTCTCCCAAGTTTTTTACTGTGATACTAGTTTGTTTCATTGGTTTTCCTAGGTCATCATATATTGTCTTATTTACTTTTCCGCTGTGCATGATATTGATGTTAGTTTGTTTTAACAAGATTTGTTCATAATAAATCTAATTAGCAACTTAGGTTTAAAACTTGTTAATTTTATCAACCGGAATCTAAATTTTCCAACAATCTCCTCTGATTAAAGGTCAATGAGTTGTTATTTTTATTTTTTACCAACCAATAATATTTCATATTAGCCTTAAAAATAATATCATGAATTTTAACTCATTATAAGACAATATTTAGACCAATAAAGACTAGTAATTTCAATTTCCAACATTTTTATGTGTTTGTTGTCATTGAAAATTTCACATTAGTCCATTCCTTTTTTTTTTTTTTTTTTTTTTTTCTCAAATAAACTAAAATCAATAACTCTTGCGGCAAAATATTGGTCGATCGTCTAAACATCATATGATGTATTTTTGCCAGATGGAAAACTATAAGAATATTTTAGGTGAAACCTGATCATTAAAAGTTGGGTAAATTTGCAAATTACACCTCTAAAATTTGGGGGTGTTTGGATTTTACACCCTAAAGTTTTAGAATTTGAAATTTACCCCCTAAAATTTGAGGGTGTTTGGATTTTACCCCTTAAAGTTTAGAGGTATTTGGATTTTACACCTCAAATTCTAAAACTTTAGGGTGTAAAATCTAAACATTCTCAAACTTTAGAGAGTAAAATCCAAACACCCTAAGATTTAGGAGGTAACATAAAAAAATTTGAAACGTTAGGATGTAAAATCCAAACACCCCCAAACTTTAAGGGTAAAATCCATATTCTGAAATTTCATGGTGTAAAATCTAAACAGTCCCAAATTTTTAGAGTATAATTTGCAATTTGCCCTTCAAAGTATAAGAAAGTGAAAATGCTATTTCAATTAAAATTTTATTATCAAAAGTTTGAAGAAATTAAAAAAAAAATTGTTAATTTTTAATTCTAACTTTTGATTAGAGATTTCTAGCATAAGCTTTTAGTTTAGATAAGAATTTCAATCTTAGAAAATATAGGGCCTGTTTGATTAAAGATTTCTAGTATCGTTGTTTAAGTGTTGTGGAAATACGTATGGATTAAAAAATGTGATGGAAATACATGTTTCAGTGTTTAAATACTGAAAACTATTGTTTAAAATCTAATACCACACAACCCCATACTTTTTCTATTCAATGTAACTTATAGTGTGTTTGGATGGAATATTAGGCGAGGGGAATAGCTTGAAAGGGGGATATGTTAGATTTTTGTGGAAGGGGGAAGAAGGGTTTCAAGAACTTGGAGGGGTAAGATAGCATCCCAAAATCTTTATTTTTAATTTCTCATAATTGGGGGAATTTGTAGAGGAGAGGTTCCACTTTTATATATATAAATATAAAATAAATAAAATATATATAACATAAAACATACCTATCGTATAATAAATAAACATTAAAATAGGTTTTTTTTTTGGTTTAAATTTGTATTTTTATTTGAATCTAACAAGTTATTAGACTTCTTTTTAACACAAAATTATTGGCTTACTTAATTTAGTCTAATTTATCCATAAGGTTTCTCTCTCTCTCTCTCTTTCTCTCTCCCCTACAAAATTTGGACCACACACATACACTTCAATTTCATATTTTCAAATTTCTTTTCTACATTATGAATTAGGTATTAACTGAAAATTTAATTAATATTTTTTTGTCATTATTGTTATAAGTTTAAGAAACTAGAATGTCGAGAAGAATTTTTTTTTTAATTATTAAAATAAAAGAATAAGAAGAGATAATAAATGTTGATGATGAAGAAGAAAATTCCAGTGAAGAAATAAGTTTGTAAAATGATGAATATGATGATAGCATTGACTTAGATGTAGTTGATTTGACAATATGATGAAAGAAACATTATTATTTTGGGTTATTCGTAATATATTATAACTTTTGAGTTTAATCAATTTGAATGTGTATGTTTTAAACACGTGCTAGTTTGATTTATTTAGCTAGCATGTTAAATAATATTACATAAGTGATGAATAAATTAGTTATTAATTAAATATATTCAAAATTTATGATGAATATACCCTTTATATATGTATATATATATATATATATAAATTTTATTAAGTGTTTGTATCTTATGATACACGATACAGAAAAATAAAAAATCGATTTATGTTTTGACAACTGTAACTGTGTTTAAACAAACTCAATATATATATATATATAGAGAGAGAGAGAGAGAGAGAGAGAGAGAGAGAGAGAGAGAGAGCCAAAACTAAGAAAATCCAAAATTCTAAATTGGAGTCTAATTTTACGTTATATATCTCATTTAATTTTTAAATTTGTGTATCAATTGAATTATTGGGTGCAAAAATCAAAGAGTTTAGATCCAATTAGATTCTAAATTATATGTGTGTATATATATATATATATATAATTGTGATTATTTATTAATATACAATGTATATTTATACTTGTGTGTACTTATGTATATGCACAGAATTATAAATTAGTATAAATAAAGATAAAAAACAACAATATTTAAGATTGAGAATTAAAAAAACAATTTCCAATTTCAACCATTGAATAAAAAAAAAAAAAATGAGTGTAATAAAAAAATTAGAATTGTAAATAACAAAGTGTAAACCAGGTTTGTCATTTTCTAAACCATCATTATCACTTTCAATAAGTCCACCCGGCATTATTGTATTCGTCAAATGCCCAAACTGCAGCAAAAATCACCGGACAAAAGCCCTTTTCCTCACCCTCATCCAGGGCACTTCCCTCTCCATCCGATCGCTAAACTAAACACAAAACACACACACTCCCTCTCTCCCTCTCGAGTCTCAACCTCTCAGATCCCAAACTCTACACTTGCCCCCAATTCTTCTGTCTCACTCTCTCTTAATCTTACAGCTCCAATCCCCTGCTTCGATGGCCACTGTACTCGACTCCCTCAGCGTCCCACGCGCTGCTTCTGCTCTCTCTCTCCCTACTCGCTCTCACATCGCACCAGCTGTCTCCTCTTCCCTTTCTTCCTTCTCCGCACGTATATCATTTCCTCTCTTCAAAGGCCTCAAAGTCGGACCCACTTTCACCGCTCGCTCTCTTGGCCCCCTCACCGTCACCTCGCGACGTGCCACGAGCGCCGGACCCGTCGTGTGCGAGGTTCAGGACACCGCTGTTGAAGGTCAGGACTCAGGACTCAAGATCGATATTATCGTTTTTTTTTTTTAATTTTTTTTTCAAATAGTAATAAAGACTTTTAATTGTCTCTCCTTTCCCTTATTGTATTATTATAATATATTTTGTTTGTGGAATTACTGTTAGAGATTGATTATAGAGCTGTATTTTTCTGGAAAGTAAGAAAAAGGATCTCACTTTTTAAGTACAGTACAAAAATTAATAAAAGGTGGTGCCTACTTTGGAGAGGTTGATGGTTGGCAGTCCTTAATTTTGTTTGTGGAATTACTGTTGGAGATTGAATATAGAGCTGATTTTTTGGAAAGGTGGTGCCTACTTTGGGAGAGGTGGTTGGTTGGCAGTCTTATCGTTTTTTTAGATTTTTTTTTACTTGTTTCTTGGAGCGGTTGATTCTCGGACTCGAACTCGAACTCGAACTCGGACCTTAAAAAAAAAAAAATATATATATATATATATATATTTATATATATTGGAAAGTTACACATGCACCGCTAACTAGGTGGATTTTGAACCCACAAGAGGTGTAGTTTACCTTGTGGTTGGTTGAGTGTATTTATTTTATCAGATATTTGTAGTGTTTCTTTTAGGTTGTGATTTGTATGGTGGTGCACTAGAGTGGTGGTGTGTTAGGAGTTAGGACTTGAACTTGAGATGTCAGTTACTTCAACTTCCCTAAGTTTAGCGTTGGCTTGTATAAGGTTTTATGTCATGGCATGTCGGAAAAATAGCTCTTGTACTTCTTGTTCAGAAAATTATGTTTAACTGAAAGAACTTATTATTATTATTAGGCTAAAATGTGATCCTCTCCTGAATTCATTTCAATTCTCTAACTTTCAAGTTTATTCAATTAAGATATCTCCATCAAATTTCTTTAAATGTTGTGGTTAATTGTCCAAATTTTTAATTTTTTTCTTCAAATTTTTTAAATTAAAAAAAAATCCAATTAATGATTGAAAAATATGTTTCATTAATTTTTTTTTAATTTAAAAAATTTGAAGAAAAAAATTAAAAATTTGACCTGAAACTTTAATGGAAGTTAAATGGAAAGGCCTGAATTGAATAAACTTGAAACTTAGAGGACTGAAATGAACAAATGCAAAGTTAGAGGATTGAAATGACTTCTGGTGAAACTTAGAGGGTATGTTTTGCATTTTAGTCTTATTATTATTATATTGGATAAATAAGTATAACTGAAGATGAAAAACTAATGATTAAAACAATCACCAAATCTAAGAACTTGAACTTAAACAACTAAGGAAACATAACTAGAAATGTGGAATTGTAGCTTTGGAGAATCTTTCCTATACTTTCACTTTTTAGTACCACATAAGATACTTTTCAATTTTGATTGGTTGAGGAATATTGGGAATCTTTGTTGTCTTCTCTTTTAGAATTCATCTGTTTTTTTTTTTTTTTTTTTTTTTTTCCTCTCGTAATTTTAGCTCTTAATTTGTTGTGTTTGCTCTTGTGTTCTTACCATGTACTCAGGCTTTGTCCTTTTTCATTTCAATAAAACTGATTACTTTTATGAAAAAAAGACTATCATTTATATTCTAAATTATCTTTTCTCCATTTTATGAGTTTTTTCAAATTTAAAATTCCTTTCTTTCTATTAGTCATAAAAAATAAAAAAATAAAAAATAAAACCTTTACTACTATCTCTAACTTTTTTTATTTCCTAAGTGTACTTTTTTTTCATGCATTCCTTGCATTGTAACAGATAGTTGGAAAAATGATAATTCAAGGTGTCAGTCTTGAGTACTTCCCAAAATATGGAGATGAATTTACTAATAAAACTGCACAATATACTGTGTTATTTCTGTCTCACACTCCCTAGACCTGTGCTTTATTTAAAGCCCCTTGTAGATGAAACTATTATTTGATTTTGAAAAGAAGGCACAGCTGTACCATGTGCTCTGGAACTTTGAGAATTTTAGCAAATTATAATAAATACTTTATGTAGATGGTAAGATGTTTTGCAGTAGTTCCCATTGTTTCATTTACTACGAATACCCTCGTCATTAAAAAATTGTAACCATGACAAAGGATACAGATTTCATAATATGAAAGAAGTCATGGTTGGTGGAAGAGGGGGGTTGTTAATGCTTCTATTTTTTTAAATGTATTTGTTTTAAGCATGTTTCCACAATCTCCAATCGATTCTATTTTCAATCTGAGGTTTGGCTAAATTTGATGATTCAAGGTTGGCTGTACACAGATTACAGGCCTGGGAAATTGATCATTTGAACATTATGTAATTGGTATAGTGAGGCCTGGTAACAGACTGGGTCTTTTGGTGAATACTTTATTGACTAAACAAATTCAATTAGGGGACAACAGCTCATCGTCGAATTCTTACTTTGGATAATCTCATGATTAGGGGTCTCTCTTTTGCAAATTGGTGTTGTATGTGCCGTTGCAATGGGAAATCTGTGGACCATCTCCTTCTTCATTGTCCTGTAGCACATTCTTTATGGGTGCATATGCTTCAGGTTTTTGGTATTCAATGGGTCATGCCAGGCTCTATGGCGGGTTTGTTATTTTGTTGGAGATAGTTTGTTATTTTGTTGGAGAATGAAGACACTGGCTTGGGAACCATAATTCATATATTTGGAATAGGGCTGTTCATGGGTCAATCTGGGTTGGGTTTGGACTCAACCCGGACTCGACCCACTCAGGTTGGGTGGAAGAAGATTAGACCCACAACTGACTGCTGATCACCAAGGGTTGAGTTGGACGGATTCTAGAAAACAATCAGTCAGTTTGGTTGAAATTGATGAAGGGCGGCCGTGGGTGGAGGAGAGCAAATCTTGGCCGAGTCTGAGCGGAGGAGAACGAAACATTGTGGATCTGAGTGAAGGAGAGTGAAATTTTGCTAAATCTGAGTTTAAACATTGCCGGATCTAAGGCAAAGTCACCCAATCTAAGAGAATTTGAGAAAAATTTCGCCAGATCTGAGCCAAAAGTCACCGGATCTAAGTAGATCTGAGAAAAATAAAACCGAATCTAAGTGGAGGAGGGCTGATTGTCGCCGGATCTGAGCGGAGGAGGGCTAATCTGAATTGGTGGTTGGTCGGGTTGGGTGGCTCGGGTTTTAGAGGAGAAAACCTGCCACTCGACCCGCTAGACTTGGGTTTTGAAGGCTGAGACCCGCCGCCGACGACCAAAGTCATTGGATTGGGCAACGAACGAGTAAGTTTGGGCGGGTTTGTCGGTTTGATCAGGTGTCCAGGTTGCTTGGACACCCCTAATTTGGAATTTGGTTCCAGGTTGTTTGATGTGAATTGTTTGGATGGAACTGAATTGTCGCTCCTTTGAGAATACTGAGAAATCGTTGGTTGAGTTTAAAAATTTGTGCCAGCGTGGACTTTTTGATTGGTCTCACTGTTGGGTTTTCATGGATAGTTCTTCTCTTATAGTGTTCCTTTCTTCTTTTAGAATAGTCTCTTGATTTCTTTTTTCTGTCTTTTATTATTATTTTATCTATGTTCATCGTGAACACCCTGTATTTCCATAGGTGGTGCAATTGTTTCTCTTTGCCTGAATGTTTAGATCATTGTAATCTTTGTATACTTCCCAGTACTAGGGTTTGCCCTTTCTTTTAATTAAAAAAAAAAAAAAAATTATTGAAAAGGTTGTACTTAGTGCACAAAGCTCCCACTTCTGTGGGGTTTGTGAGAGGACTGCAAGGTGATTGGTAGGCAGCCTTACTAGATTGGTTGCCTGCATCAAGTAAAACTTAATTAAAAATATTTCTTACTTTATGGATGCAATGGCTGAGTATATGCTACAATATGTTGTACAAGGAATTCAATCTACATTTTCTATCTTCTCTGGTTGCTTTTACATATGGGACAGGGTGTATCAATAAGGTTATTTAGAAAAATAGTATTTGGATTTTGATATGGTTGATGTGTGAATAACTTTGGAACCCTATTTTTGGAAATAGTGAAAATTTTGCTTCTCTGTTGGTGTTGGCTGTTTTAAACTGTGTATGTTATTCTTTTATATTTTTGTTTAGTTCTTGTAGTTAGGATCTATTTTTGGTCAGTGTCTCTTTTGTCAGTTTGAGGAAACTTTTAATAAAATTAAACAGTGTATTCTTTGGAAAATTGCAGTTCCTGCTATTACAGATGCAAATTGGCAGTCACTTGTTCTTGAATCTGAATCCCCTGTTCTGGTTGAATTTTGGGCCCCATGGTGCGGGCCATGCCGTATGATCCATCCTGTTATTGATGAACTGGCAAAGCAATATGCTGGAAAGATCAAATGCTACAAAGTTAATACTGATGAGAGCCCTTCAATTGCAACCCGTTATGGGATTAGAAGCATCCCAACTGTCATAATCTTCAAGAACGGTGAGAAAAAAGACACAGTTATAGGTGCCGTTCCCAAATCCACCTTGACTACCAGCATAGAGAAATTCTTGTAGACGTGGTAAATAAAGAACACCTTTACAGTAATAAGCTATTTCTGGTGCTCGTTTCTTTTCTTTTTAGTTTCTGATGTCCTAAGTTAGGACAACTGCTCCCATAATAAAATGATATTCCTCCTGTACAGTTATCAGATGCAGCTATATGTTTAGTCATCCTTAGAAAATGTACTGATTGATATACTTATTATATGAATGTCTATTTTACAATGTCTTCTGTATGTGATTAAATATGGGCATTATTGGCTTATGTTTCTTTGTATTATTATTGAAGACCATTATAAGTGGCTGTGTGAGTCTGTGGCTGTATGTAATTGTATACATTGAATTGGTAGATATTAGGTCTAGGAAAGCTATACCCTTTCTTGGCGTTTCAGCTAAGAGCAAGTGTAGGTCTAGGGAGATCATTGGATAAACTGTCCTTCGGTCACTATTTTGCTAAGGGAGAGGTTAGGTTAGAAGTCACCAAGAAAGAGATGTGAGTAGTAATGAATACCGTCAGATGACTTAGAAAAACCAAGAAATATTTCTGGTGAGAAACGAGAACATATGACTACTGTCGATCCAAATGCCAAAGGCTCTTTTCTACTTTTCTTGAGTTTTTAGATTCTTCATTTAGTAGTCCTCCGTGTCTCTGGGTACATTTACCCTGTATTTGAGCCATCTACCTCTTGGCCCTTTTCTTAATATTGCCGTATTCTGGTAGAACGGGAATAAAAAAGGTACAAAAACAGTGTGGAGAGATGATCACAAGAGCGGGGTCAGACGATTAATCAAATGACTTGTATGATGATAGTTTAGGAAGTGAATCAATAGTTATTTCTCAATCAATGGTGATTTCTCATATACAGACGATACTCTTATTTTTTATGACACTCAACCTTCATTATTTAAAAGACTCTGAACCAGTTATATGTGAAGGTCAATTCAATAGAAGTAAGCTTGACAAATTCTCCACCATGAAAGGAACTTTGGATGGGCTCAGTAGTCCATCTTGGAAAATTTTCAGTTAGAATCCACCATTGATCAAGTCTCCAAATCCTCTAAATCAGGCCCTAGTATAGCCTCTATACTTCCCTCAGATTCAATACATTTTTCTTCTATAAATTCCTACGGACTAAGCACTGGTTAAATGCTCCCACAACAAACACAATCCACAATTGTGTTCACGCATCAAGGTGCTGGTTTTATGGAAAAGAATCAACCTTATCGTCCATCATTGGTCTGTTATTTACTAATGCAAATAGAGGTGTTAAAATGGAAGTTAATGACTTTTATGGTGAGGGCAATATTGGTTGCATTGAATAAAAAGCTTTTTTTAGATGGTATAGCTTAAGCAAAGAGCGATCTTCTTCTTCTTCTTTTTTTTTTTTTTTTTTTTTTTTTTTTTTTTTTTCTTCTAAACTCAAGAGGGATAGCTATAATATTGTGGGAAAAGTATAAACAAAAACTCACAAAGTAGTCATTCAATATTGGGAGGACGTGCGAAGTATTATGACTCATTACTTTATACTACCTAATTACAAGCTACGAGCTCGCTTGCAATTTCCACAGGTGGTGCAAGGAGATCTTCTATTGAGGAGTACACCAACAAGTTCTATTGCTTGGCTATGAGATTGGGCTTCCCATGGAATGAAGATGTGAAGATTTCTATCCATTGCCAAGTCTTAATCTTAATATTTAATTTCTTTGAGTTTGGCTGCAACAAGGCTTAATACTATGGCGGATGCAATTCAAGTTGCCTATCAAATGTGTTGGGTTAAAGAATTGACCCTGGTGAATTAACCAATAACCCAAATTGATTGATTAATTCAATTACATGCAATAATCAATTAAGGAACAACGATATTGTATCAACTAAGGGTTCGTTTGGATTGAACTTATTTTTGCTGAAACTGAAAACTAAAAACTGAAAACATTGTAGCAAAATAATTTTTAAATGTGTGAATAGTGTCGTGGGACCCATTTTTAATATTTTTAAATGCGTGAACAGTGCTGCTACAGTGCGTGAACAGTGATTTTTGTCTCCTGCACAGTAAATTTATGTGATTTTACTGTTCATGCGCTGAAAGGAAAAAAAAAAAAAAAAAAAAAAAAACCCAAAACGTAGACGCACAAAACGCACAATCCAAACGGGTACTAAGTATAGCATAAAATAAATTAACAAAACGATACGGTCATGATGGGGAAACCCTCATAGGCAAAACCCCATGGGGTGATTACATAAGTAGCCTTGATAGATAGGTTGCTATCGAGACTTCTGTCGAGACAGCAATTGCAACACTAATTTGAGCAGTTATTGAGCTTGCTTTGATTGTCTTTAATCTATACCACTTGAACTTTATTGAATAATCTAGGCTAAGACTCAAATACATCAAAAATGTGTTTTTACTTGGATATGCCAATGTTAGGCTTGTCTACGGGTTGGGTCGGGTTGGTTTTGGACTGAACCAAGACTCGACCCATTGGCGTTGGGTGGAAGACAAAGGGACCTAAAACTAACTGCTGACATCAATTGGTTGAGTTGGTTTTGCGTTTGGTTGGTGGTGAAGATTGCCGAAATCTGCAAAGATTTGCTGGATTCTACAAAAATTCTCCAAAATTTTCTGGGATTTGGTTAAATCTCCCTGAAACAAAGCTTGATCTTGTTAGATTTGACTGGATTTTTTTATATAGCATTGGTCTAGTCAGGTCGGGTGGCTTGGGTTTTCGAGAAGAAAACCCGCCACTCGACTCGTCGGCGTCGGTTCTTTAAGGTGGATACCTGCCGTTAACCGACCGGAGCTTTGATTCGGCTGAAGTCATGTTGCCGTTGGACGGTTTGGTTGGGTTTTCGGGTGGTGGTTGGCTCTGGAGACACACCTAGCCAACATATATGACCCTAACAAAATGGAATAGGAGACTAAAAAGAAAGTCTTAATGAGAGCAAAAATGGCAAACAATACTTGAAGTGAGAAAAAAGTTGTGGGATTTAGGCTTTGTTTGTTGTTATTGTTGTTAAACAAAATGCTAATTAAGAGAAGTTTGTTGATAAGTCTCAAAATAATTTGACCCCAAATAAGATGTTTGTTTTAGTACATGTTCATCATAAGGAAGTAGTAGTTCTAATTATAGAATAACTATCATACTTGTCAAGGATTTTCTAGTTTTTTCTCTCTTTTCTTTTTTGGTTGTTGGTGGGAAAAGAAGCAAAATGTTAGGACTACAGCTTTTGCCACAACATTTTCCACAAATTGCTCACGTGGGTGGATTAAAAATGGTGGGTTTACAACTCCACCACTCATGACTTGTCACGTGAACAAGTTGTGGCAAAAGTTATGGTCTTAGCATTACTCAAAAAAGAAAGATTGTGATGGAGGAATGAGAATTATAAAGGATAATGTGATAGGTGAAGAGAGGGAATTTTTTGAAATTGTGAGGCCTGATGTTGTTGGGTATTTTTATGGGTTTTTTGTAGGGTTCATAAAGGATTTTTTTTTTCCTTGCCAGTTTTCCATAAATAGAAACCCTCACCTCACTATATGGGGCGGCCTTCACAGTCTAACAAATTCCCCTTGTAGACACTCGATTTTGCACCCATAATTTAATCTTGGAAGATGACTAGAGTGACCATTCATGTACCCAAAATTTAGAGTTGCATTACATGCATTAATTCATTTATTGCATATTATAAAAATGATCTTGAGGTTCTAACGATTGCGACGGTATGTCCGATTTCTAAATTGGACTGTTGGCTTGAAAGATATCACATGATCAAGTTTGCATGGTCTGCATGCATTTTGTTTGGGTGGAACCGACCAGACATGATTAATTTAAATTAATTTTGATTGGTTAATCAATTAAAATTAATTTAAATAATTTTGTGATTGGTTATTAGTTAGTGTCAAAAATACTAAAATAGACTTGTTTGCATGAGAATAAAGTGGATAAACAGATAACAAAGAAGTTGTGGATAATCAAGCCTTTTTAGAATATTTATCTACAAGATAATTATCACTTTAAAGACCTAAATATCCAGAAAAGGGGATTAATTTTTAAATTACAGATTAAAAATGCATCTAAGTGCAATTCCTGGCTCAAAAATCCTCAAAAAAGAAGTCCAAATTGGACCAAAATTCAAACACGAGCTCGACACTCTTGGAGTGCTGATCAGCACATGAACAGTGTCAATCGGCACTTCCCAAGTGCCAATTGGCACAAAATCGTGGCTTGGCCCAAGGACTACTGGATTGAGATAAACCTTACCCTTTTCCTTTTTTAGAGATAAGGACGCGTCTCAATTTGTATCTAGTCATTCAGCTAATTTTTCATAGCATTCCAACCTCTATAAATAGGGGATGCCTCTCAAAATTCAAAATTCATCACACTTTCTGACCCCCTCTTTCTGGCTCTTCTCTTTTGAATTTTCAATTCCCCTTACGTTAAAGACGTTCTAGAGGCTTTTGCTTTAGGAACTTCTTTTTTGTAAGAAAAGTATTTTAGGCTTCAAAGAGGTGAACAAACTTCTTTGAATTCTAAAATATCTTTCATTAGAAGAGCACGCTCATGCAAGAGGTATTCAATAATTTTTCTTCTTTCTTTTCTTTCTCCAATAATTTTTATTGTTTGATGCATGATTGTGTTTGACATGATTTATTACGTTTTGTTCTTAGTATATAATTATCATGCTTTGCTAGAATTTTCTTTAACATGTTCTTAGATGATTGTTTATTGCAATCCTTTTTTCTTAAGTTTCAAAATTTGCTCATGACTATCAAAGATTACTTTTTACAAAAACTGATATGTATTTTTCAAATCTAATTTTTTTAATTCAAAAACTGATCTGTATTTTTTAGATATGATTTTTTAAACATAAAATTGATCTGTATTTTCATTAAATCCAGATATGATTTTTTTCAAATTCAAAACTGATCTGTATTTTCATTAAATACAGATCTAATTTTTTTCAAAATTCAAAACTGATTTGTATTTTTATTAAATACAGATTTGATTTTTTTAAACTCACAAAACTGATTTGTATTTTCATTAAATACAGAGTCGATTTTTTCAAGACTTAAAACTGATCTATATTTTCATTAAATACAAATCTGATTTTTGTTACAAAATTGCAAATTTGGAAATTTAAAAGAATTTATTAAAAATTAGGTTGAAGTCTTTTCTTAATATGTGATGCATGCACAATGAATTTATCTCATGAATGTGAATCCTCTTTCAGAAGTTTTTTTATTTGTTTACACAAAACAGATCTAATTTTTTATACAAACTTTTTTTTTTTTTTTTTTTAAACTTTTCAAAACAGATCTAATTCTTTTAACAAAATCCTTTTTTTTTCTTTTACAAAAGATAGATATGATTTTAACAAATTAATTTTTTTTTTTAACTTTACACAAAAACATATCTGATTTTTTTTTAACAAAATCTTTCTTTTTATCCTTTATAAATCTATTTTTTTTTAACAAACAAATTTTTTTTAATTTTTAAAACAGATATGAATTTTCTTTTAAAAGAAGACATATTCATGAGGCAAATTTATTTAGATTAATTCTTGTCAAGTGTTTGTCATGTGAATTCAACATCTCATCCAACATCATGCAAAAAAGGGTATATTGGTCATTAGAGTCTAGAAGACCAAACTCTGTCTGGGTAGTATGGGTGCCTAACACCTTCTCATTCTATAACCTAGCCCCCGAGCTTAGGATTTTTGGATAAGTAGATTAGTGTCTTGTTTTTTTAATTTTGGTAGATTGTAACTAGGACCAAAGTTTTGTATTCTTTTGCATAGATTGTAACTAGGACCCAAAGTCTTGTAAGGTTTAATTTACCAAAATTGTACTCTTCTTTATTCAATCAATGACATTCAAAGTATTTTGAATATGTATTTTGTATTTAGTTTTTTTTTTTTTTTTGGTATAAAAAATAAGTAGCGACTTCACACCACTACCCAAAAGAGAGGTGCCCTTAAAAGCACCCAAATCTCTTTTTGAGAGTACCCCTTCCTTTTCAAAAGAGGCACAGTCTCTCACACCGCCCCCCCCCCCCCCCCAACATGGTTAGGTAGAGAACAACAGTGCCTACCTCATCACTCTCTTTCTAACATTTTCCTCCCTTAACACCTAAAATCTCTTTGACAACCTCAATTTTATCTACAATGCTAAAATCTGAATCCATTTGTTATGATATCAATAGTGTTCAAATAAAGAGTACAACGAAAGCACCATAGGAATACCTAAATTGGATTTTCAATTTTGTGCTACGTATTCATCTAATTTGTTTTTGTTTACTTAAGTGAGTATTGGGTTCAAAATTTGATGAGATTATCCATAGCTTTGATCTACAATCCCTATAAACCTCCAAAATCTCTCTCTCATACCTGTTGATCTCTTAAGGTTTTTTTTTTTTTTTTTTTTTTTTTTTTTTTTTTTTTTTTTCTTGTGCTTATCTACAAAGTTTATCCATCTTCCCATTAACACAAAAACCTAATATTTCTCCCTTTCTTACATCTTTTAAGTGCCAAAGGTCTCTAAAACACTAAATTTCTACTCCATACACGTTACTATTACTAATAGAATAAGAAATAGTCCTCCAAAACCCAAAATACGATTCAAGTCATTTACAATAAGAAGACGTAGACTTAGGGACAAAGCCAAAACTTGAAGTTAGAGAAGGCGACTCTGTTGCTAGCTACGTGTCTTTCTTTTTCCTTTTTTTTTTTTTTTTTTTTTTTTGTTTTTTGTTTTTTTTTTTGAGTCTTTAATGTGTGCATTTGCTGCTAGGTAAATACAAAATTATTTTGTTTAAAATTTTTTAAAGGGCGAATTTTTTTTTTCTTTTTTTGAGTAAAATTGGTTAATTGTGCTTATTTATTTATTTATTTATTTTATAGTTTTGTTATTGGTATTTTTGTTGTTGAGCTAATTTTGTTGGGCTTGTATATTTTTCTTTGAATTTTAAATATATAATTTTTTATGGCCTATAAAATAAGGAAAATGCTAGAATTACAAATTGGTGATATACTAATATGGTCGGTGGTTATTGATAAGTAAAAAAATGATGTAAGTGGTGGACCCAAATGCGAACCCATAAGAATGTGTATCTCAATAGTTTGTAAAAATGTTATAGATAAGTTTGAGAATTGTTTTGCAATTAAAACCAAAATGCTAACAATTTTATTAGTTAGCATTGTTTCAAAACTATTTAGAAAACAAAACATCTCAAGTTTCTTAGACATGATTTCACTATTGCAACTCGAGTCTCAGGGACTTGAGTTTTATGTACTGGCAGTGTTGAGGTGGAAAATTTTTCCCTGTGGAACTCGAGTTCCATAAAGAAATAATGAAGAAGGATGAGAGATCAACAACGAAGGTGGCAAATCAACAAAGAAGAAGAAGGCAAATCAACAAAGAAGGCAACAAACCAGAGAGGTTAAACAAAAACAACGAAGCAACAAACTAGTTAGATAATAAAAAATAAATAAATAAATAAATAAAAAAAACGAAGCAAGAGATCAAAAACAGAAACTATGCCTTTCTCAGACCTCCCTAACCCAAATCCCCGTGAACCCAAATCTCCCTAACCCAAAACCTTCGGTTCTGATCTTCCTAACCCAAACCCTTTGGCTTGGACTGAACCCCAACGACGGCGGTGGTGAAGGCTCTAGTTGAGGGAAGTTGGCTTGAATTGAGACTAGGTGGCGAAGGCTCTAGTTGGCGGTAGCGAAGGTTTCGTTTTCCTCATTTTTTATTTATTTATTTATTTATTTATTTTTATTTTTATTTTTTACCCTTCTTCTTCTTTGTATTGGATGAATTGGATTTGTGCAAATGTTTTCTTCTTCCTCAAGCAAAGGTTTTGTTTTCCTGTAAATTTTTTTTTTTGGTGTAGAGCAAGAACTCAAGTCTCTAATACCCGAACTCCACATGGATTCTATTAGCACATGGAACTTGAGTCTTTAAGACTCAATTTGCTACAGTGAACTTGAGTCTAAGAGACTCGAGATGTTAGTATCCTAACTAGTTTGGAAACGATGCTAACTAATGAAATTATTAGCATTTTGGTGTTTGAATGCTCCAAAATGTATGAAAACACAAAAGCTATTTAGACCCCCAAATTAAAATTACGGCTCGATTGATTTTAGTCTAACTTAATACTAAGTGCAGAATAGAGTAAATGCGAGCGGATAAACAAATAAGCTACTCTAACCCATAAACATTATAACTCAACAATAAAATGAAAGGTAAAAGAGTAGGGAAGAAGAATGCAAACACAAGATAACACGCCGATATGTTATCGAAGAAGAAACCGAAGAACTCGGCGAAAAACCTCTCCGCCGCCCTCCAAGCGGTAATCGATCCACTAGACAATCAGTTGGGATACATGGGTTAGCAAGAGACCCTCCAAGCCTAATCTACCCAATGTACCTAAGCCCTCCAAGCTCCTACTCCAACAAAGTTCTCGGAACCGTATCTTGTCTAGCTCTCCAGATCCCGCAACAAGCTCCATGTTGCATTTGCCATCCTTGGCTTCTTCCAATGCTTCCCAGCAGCACCAAAACCTCACTGAACACTCTGAAAGGGTGTGGTAAGTATTTGGGCTATCAACCTCTCAATGATATGGAAATGGAGAAGTAGGAGTTGAGGAAAATCCACAAGCAATTGTGTTGAGGATTATGGGTATAACAATCTCTAACTCTCAAGGTTTGTGGCTAGGGTTTTTTCTCTGAAGCACTCCTTAACTTTTGTGGGTAATGTGGGTATATATAGTGTGGGTACAGAAAGTGTGTATCAGATAACACAGTCTGGCAAAACAGAATGTTTCGCGAGTGTCTCGTAGGAAGACTTACCCGCGAGCTACTTGCGAAAACAGCTGTCTCCATCTGTCCTGACTCTTCGCATTCCAGTCATGTGCAGGGCACATGCATCATTTCCTAGGATGCTTAGTTGCGAGCTACCCGCGAGAACTCTTCGGTCTTCAATTGCTTGACACACTCTCTCTCTATCTCACAACTCTTACAATTAAATTCCACAATAAATACAGGGTACAAAAGATTGAATAAAATTATAATCAAATTTGGCACGGAATTAAAGCCAACAAAACACATAGTTGTAAATTACAAATTTACAGTGTTAAATTGAAAAAATCCATAAGCTTGTAGCTGTAACATTACTTTTAAAAGATTCAATGATTGTTAAGGGGAGCAAAGTTTAATTTTATAGAAAAAATTACTAAAATTAATACATATAATTGTGTGTGTGTATATATATATATATATATTATAAAAGGAGAAAGGTGGCATTGTCCTTCAAAATTCAATGTATGGTTCTATCTCTATGCAGAATAAACTACTTCAATTTGACGTATTTCATCTTTCTTTCTTGTTTTTTTTATTTTATTTATTTATTTTTTTTTATAGAAAACTAATATTAATAACATTTGACAAATTCCATACATTGCGTGAGTTACATGCTAGTACTAGTAATGCAGTGGAACATTACTATTTGAAAATGCTGATGGGATCCAGGAGATAAGATATGGACAAATCGCTGTTGGCCGTTAAACAAGTTCTGAGATATAAGTATTGCCAATTTGCCATAATAATAATTGGGACAGTGAGACAAAGCGGGGATGCCAAAGTTCTTGTTTGTATACTAGCTGCGTTGATTTGTAATTTTATTTACTTTTTGGTTTAAAGCATTGACATTTGAGATGCTGATGCCTCAGCCTTACCCTCTGCCTGTGTCTCCGCCTGCACATGTGTATCTGATTTTTTACTTTTTATATTCAAAAGAGAGAGATTTATTAATCTCGGTGGCCTACATTGTTGACCTGATTTATTGTGATGAACTTTCATGTTTGAATTTTTTGCACATATTGTTGTTGTGTGTTACAAATATCGCCAACAGCCTTTTGCTCCTTTGTTTGCTAGTTGCTACCTGTAGTTCGAAATCTGAGTTGTGTTCCTATCCGGGATATATCCGTAATAGGGTCATCAACACAAAATACCATCTCAAAGAGGCAAATACAGCAGCACCAATGGCAAATACCATCTCTGACGCTAGCTTTGCTAAACAAATAAGCAAGAAAAGCAGGGTAGAACCAGTATATTTACTTAGGGCCAAACTCTACTGTCAAAACATAATTCACACATATAATATACGCTAGCCTCATCACACATGCTTTGCGCATGCGACGAGGGTTTTTTTTTTGGGGGGGGATTATTGTTATAATTTCTCATAATTTCAATTTGAGATTTACACTTATTTTTCCACAAAAATTGCATGTTTAGAACCACTAATATGGCCAAAGTATTAGAAGGCTAACTCTAAAAAACAACACCAAAATAGTATTGAAATTTGTTTAGTTATTATTATTATTATTATTAATTTTTTGATGTGATATGGGCCATTTTTTTATTATTATAAAAAACTGAACGGTGGTTTTTTAATTTAATTTTTTTATTTTTATAGAAGGTGGAATGGTTTTTTTAGGAGAAGGTGGGGATTGTGGAGAGTTTTTATTTTTTTTTCACTTTTTTTGTTATTAATTTTTGTCGATTTACGGTTTTAACCATATTTTTTATTTTTTTGGAATAAGGATAAGTTAATTAAATTAAAAGTATTTTTGTAAGTCAAAAAAGGTAATAACTAACTTTCTAAATTATCTTAATATATAGATATACATTTGTACACATACATATTTATGCATGTATAAGGTTGTGTGAGATAAAGTGTGTAGTAAAAACCAACGTTAAAAATACCGTTTTGAACATCATTATAGTTTGTTTATTGAAATAAAATATTTCTATA
This sequence comes from Notholithocarpus densiflorus, assembly GCA_030021035.2. Taxonomy (NCBI): domain Eukaryota; kingdom Viridiplantae; phylum Streptophyta; class Magnoliopsida; order Fagales; family Fagaceae; genus Notholithocarpus; species Notholithocarpus densiflorus. The sequence continues at coordinate 2,054,258 of JARYZH020011361.1, read as the reverse complement.
CTCATAAATATCAGTTTACTTTTTGAAGATATATATATATATATATATTCTAGGTCAAACACATATTTTAATTGTCATGAATCTTAAAATTATAAGTCCCTATTTCACCTAATATTCCAATCTCATATCCAATATTAATGGTTATTATTATAATAAATTTATAACCATAACAACTTTTTTAGAATACAATAACAATAATATTTATTTAAAAAAAAAAGTAAGTAACACGTGGAGGGGCTGAAGATGACACAAAGGCAGCAAGCTTTTAACTCTCCTTTTAAATTACAATGCTAGTCACGTGGAGTGGTTCACAAAATTAAAAATTGGGGCACAAAAGTCAAAATACCAAAGCTAGAGGGTAAAAGAAAGAGGACGGGCAACAGTAAAAGTTAAAAAGAAGGAGAGGACAAAATGTAGAATAAAAGAAGAAGGGGCATGCTGTTGAGGCTACCGATGAAGTGGGTGACTTGCGATGGTGGCTTTCTTCAGGTAACACTTTCTAAAAGTTGAAAATGTTAAAGTTGTATGCATTTATCAATACCAGCCGAAATGCACCAAAACAGGCCGGAGTGAACTGAAATTTGGTTCAAGGTGGAGCAAGAGGGTGATTCGTACTTGTTTAAGGTCTGGTACGAAATTTTTCAGCCGTTCCGGTCGAAATGGAATGGTATTAATAATAATGATAAAAATCACCTGTTAAATTAACTACTCATTCTTTTCATTAGTATTCAACGTGTGACTTTTCACTCATTAACCAACCATACTATGTACTCACACATTCACATGAATATTTTAATTCTTTTTTTCTTTTTCTTTTCTTTTAAAAATTTTTATTGTCTTCTTCTCTCATTGTATCACATGGAAAATTCAGTCTAATTCTTTTAGAGGTATTGGCATTAGCAATTTCAAATAGTCTCAACATCTCGTGCGTGTTTCGTTCCAAACAGCTCAAGATGTAGAAGTGAATGGTTTTATCCACTAGTATTTTTTTTTTTTTTGAGAGAATTTCAGTCTATGACATCCACTCCTAATGATAGTTCTTTATTATCAGACCAAGACATTAATAAGTTTTTAGTATAGGTGGAGGATTGAACCCCAGATCTCTTATACGACCTCAGAAATTTTACCAATTAAACTAACGAAAATCCACATCCACCATTAAATTAAATTAGCATTTCCATAATAATAATTAGAACAGAGAGGTAAAGATATAAAAGAGATTTTTTTTTTCAAGCATTGACATTTGAGATGCCTTAACCTCAGCCTCCGCCTTTGCTGGTGGATCAACAATAAAGATATAAACCTATTTATAGTTATGGCATAATATTGTTGACCCGAGTAATTATTCTGATGAACTTGAATAATATACTCAATTACATGTTTGAATTTTTTGCACATACTGTGTATCCGTATTACCATTATCGTCAAGAGCTTGTCGCTCCTCTTTTTGCTAGTTGCTACCTAAAGTTCGAAATCCAAGCTGGTTCCTTTATGAGATATCCGTAATATGGCCATCACCACAATATATATATTTATATATATATATATATATTTATATAAATATATATATTTATATTTATATCAATTCAAATAGGCAAATACAGTAGCACTATTGGCTACAGATTTCATTTCTTTCAAGTTGAACAACAAGCATCTTTCTTTTAAGCTTCTGACGCTTTGCTAGACAAATAAGCAAGGTAAAAGGGGTAAGAACCAACATTTTCAACTTAGGGCCAAACTCTACTATCAATAAATAATTCACACACATAATACATACATGATACATTTGTACATATAGACGTGTTTGCATGTGTTCGTTTTGAAAAGTAAAAGCTCTTAAATCCGGCTAGTTTGGTAACAGATTTCAAGTATTATTGTTCAAAATGATGTGAAAAATTGTAATTTGAAAAGTGTTGTGAAAACACGTTAAAGTACTCATAATGCAAAAATGTGTTTAGTGTTAAATTATCGATTGTCCCAAAACTTCCCCTTAGTAAGTGGGGGTTCAACAAGTGTGAATTTAACATTTTAAATGGAAGGTAAAGTGAAGACAGGGATCGAACTTAAGATCTCCTGTTTTGATACTATGTTAAATTACCGATTGTCTCAAAAGTTTAAGCTGTTATAAAATGTTGAGTTTAATCACTTAACCATAATTCTAATATTTAGTACCATATTTCTAGTAACATATTTTTAAAAAGTAAAAAAACATAATTGTGTGACTAGTATGTGTAGATGTTTTTTAGAAAAAATGTAACTTTTCTAACATTAACAGTAAAATTTATTTATTTATTTATTCTCTTTCTTTGCGCTTCGTCCCATCTCTCTCATCCGCAAGGCCAAGCTTGAACAATTCACTGAATCAATGCAAACCCAACTGAGTCAAAGCCAAATTGCTATTTTTTTTTTAGTTTAGGCAAAAATTGTATTAATGAATCAAAGAATAAAGAAGCAAAAGAAAAGAAAGAAGGAAGCCCATTCTCCAGACAAGGAAGAAGCAAAAGAAAAAAAAATTACAAGGAGAAAACTGGTCATCTAAACCTAGGAAAAAAGAAAATAAGAGAAGACCCAAAAACAAAAACCCATCAACTAGGATATTATAAAAAATAAAAATAAAAAGAAGAAGAAAGAAGAAGAAGATAGTGTGCAAGAGAGAGAGAGAAAAAAGTAAAAAAATAAAGAGAAGAAAAAGAGAGAGTGGCAGCGTGCAAGAGAAAGAGGAAAGGAAAAAGAAAGAAAGAAGAAGAAGAAGAAGAAGAGGAAAAAAAGAACAAGAACAAAGAATAATAGTGTGCAAGAGAGAGAAAAAGAAAAAAGAAAAGTCTGGAGAGAGAGAAAATTGGTTGGGTATTGTCAAATCCGTGGTTCCCATGTTTTTAAAAATATTAACGATTGTGCCATTGAGTAATGTTGTTTGATACTTGAAAATTGATACGAAGAGTTTTCTAAATTCAGTGTTTAAACACCTTAAAATGAGTAACGTAATTCAAACACTCCTAAAAAAAAAATGCTACCAAACGTGTTTTTTCTTTGGAATAACAGTTTTCAGTGTTTAAACATTGAAAACTATTGAGAAATGATATATCCACAACATTTTTACAACATTTTTACAACAAATCTTAAATGGCAGGTTGTTACTGGTTGTTATTGTTGGGGCAAATAAGTAATTTTAGTGTTAAGTTCAAATTTGAACCAATAACAATTAACCACCTATGATTTGTTGTAAAAATATTGTGGACGTAGCATCTCTCAAAACTATTATTTGGAATCAAGAACCAATTGAGCTTAAAAAAAATGTCCCTCACCTAGTAATAAATAGTGACTAAAACCCCATCTGGGAGTACACTACAAACTCAGAGTCATTCTAGCTATATTCCTAGGTCTCGATTACATACTTCTTAATTTGTTGCATAATTAGTCTGCATCAATACATGGAAACGAACTTTGTACCAAAAAGGCTTAACAAATTTATTTTTGGTATTGGTTCTAGCCGCTGCCACATACTTAGAGCATTGGCATTGGGTCTTGGTATATGTTAGGGAATTTTTGCATCAAAGCACAAAACAAGCTCATTACCCGGTTTTCTAATTGTAAAATTTTTTACAATAGTGCTACAATACTGTCTTACTTATATGACAATATTGTAGTAACTAGTATAATATTAATTTTTTTTTTCTCTCTGCTCCTCACACTCTCTGTCTCTTTGTCTTCCATTCTCCCTTTGATCTCACTTCCCTATTCTTTGATTCTCTCTCTCTCTCTCTCTCTCTCTCTCTCAGTGCTGGGTTTTTTCTAGCATGGGTCTGGCATGGGTGTGGTTGGTTGCAATTGGCTTGTGGTTGGTTGAGATCGGCGTGGGTTTGCTTGGTCCGACTTGGGTACTGGGTATGCTTGGTTGGGTTTGCTTGGTTTGGCATGTGGTTTGCTTGGTTGCAATCGGGATGGCGTGGGTGTGCTTGGTCTGACGTGGGTAGTGGGTTGGTTGAGATCAATTGGGCCTCCAAGTTGACAAAACAAAGAAGCAAAGATCGGTTTGATCTCCACCGATTTGCTGTGTTTCGATGGTGGATGGCTGCTGCGGCAGTGGGTTTGATGAGTGTGGGTGTGTGTGTTGTGGAGATCGGCATGGGTGGTGGCAGAGGTGGGTGGGTTTTGATTGGGTGAGCCATGCAATGGTGGAGATCGCTACTCATAGTTTGGTCCTTTTGAAGTACACTGAACCTGAGAAGACTGGAACCAATCAAGGCATTCCAAGCCACACAGACAAGCACTTTACTACCATAATTCACCAAAATCGTGTGAAGGGTTCGGAGATAAAAACAAAGGATGGTGAATGAATTGGGTTTGATTACACCCCTTCATCCTTTTTATTCTTGGCATCTGATGCACTCCAGGTGAGTAATAACTAATACCATATGTCAAAAGCAGATTAATGGTTATTATTCATACAAAACTTCTTTAGATATTCCTATTCCTAATCTCTTTTTTACTTAAAAATTTGATTATATATATACATATATATAAATATATATATATATATATATATATTAATAGCCAAAGCTTATAAAAAATCTAATTAGATTTTAATTGGATTCTCAATTTTGCACCACGTGTCCCATTTAATTTTTAATTTTGTGCTAAGTGAATAAAAACAAGGCTTGGAATGTCCCTAAATCTGGCACCGTCATTGTCACTGAGGACCCTAATAGAGTTCACTAATGAAGAGTACTAATAAGGATAATTTTTGACTGATCGGTATGAGGGTGCCCAAAAGGGATGACCGACCCCCGAAAGGGATGACTGACCCCAAAAGGGATGAGCAACCTCGAAAGGGATGATTGACTCTAAAAGGGATGACTGTTGATATCGTATTTTGTTAGCCCTCGATTCGCGTGCCGGACCCCGAAAAATTCGAAAATATTATTTTCTCTCCATAGGGCCGTGAGAACATCCAGAATGACGTGGTGCAACCCGTTTGGACATCGGAGCACCCAAAGTACCTTTTTCAGCCAAAATGACCAAAATGCCCCTAATCAACCCTAGGTTTGACCGAAGGTCAAACAAGGTCAAAACTCTCATGAAACAACATTTTTCATAGTGTTACATCAAACCCGAGCTTCTTGGAGACTTTTGACAACTTTAACCTGAAGTTGATCCCGGGTGGACCCAAAAACCCTAATTTTGATCCGTTTATCAAAACGGGTTGGAACCAACGCCATTGCAAAGATTATCAAATTCTCACTCCAACGACTGTTCATGGGTCAAAATCAGAGTTAGAACGGCCTAGATATCACGAAAACCGAAATGACTCACCGATCAATGCACCATGAACTTTCGAGAGCCGTAACTTTTGATCCAACCGTTGGATTTTCAAGATCCATACCTTTTCAGAAACAGGAAGTCAAGATCTTTGCTGCCTCGTAATGCGTGTCGGAGCTATAATAGCCCAGGCACCCTTTAGACCAAGGAAGAACACATTTTTTTGATTTTTTGCTCTCTGCCTGGGTCCTTTATACATTTTTTCTCTCTTCGAAACACCAAAAAACACACAAAAACACCCCAAAAAAACACATCAAAGTTGCTTGATTCTTCTCTCTTCACCAAAAACGCAAGGTATTGTTCTTATACCCAATCTTCCCTTCCTTGGTCCTACACTTTGGATTTGGGGTTTAGGGGTGTGGATGTAGCTTTTCTAGCTATCATCCACACCCCTAACCTTCTAAATATTTTTCTAGCATTTATCTTGTTATTTTTGCTTGCATAACATGTTCTATTGCTTTCCTTGGCATGTTTCTTGTTTTATTTGTGTTTCTAGTTTAAATCTCTTAGTTGTTATGTCTTGTGCCATGTTTTATTCTTAGATCTACATCCTTACATGCTTATATGTTTAGATCTACATACTTAGGGTTCTATGCCACACTTTCCTTTGTTTCGTTCCTTTTTTTGCTTTATGTTAATGTTAGGGTTACATGCTCACATGCTTGTATGATGTCGTTGGCTATGCCTTGCTTGGATCTATGTGTTTATGTGCTTTTTGTCATGTGTTATGCTTAGATCCGCATTTGTACATGTCTATATGCTTGGATCCATGTTCTACCATGTCTATAGGCTAAGCTTTCACATGTTCACACACGTGTAGCCATACCTATTCCTAGACCTATGTTTTCACATGCCTATATGTCTCGATCTATGTTTCGACATGCTTGTGTGCTTGGATCTATGCTCTACATGCTTTATGCTAGTTTTCCATATGTTTGTGCGCTCTATGCCATGTTCGTGTGCCTAGACCTAGACCTTGTTTGTCATGCCATGTGCTATTGTAGCCTTTTGTCGCTTTATCTTTCTTTCTTGTGCTTTGGCCTAATGGTTCGGACCTGATCTAGACCCTATGGTCTTTGTCATTGTCCATACACCTTGGCCCACATCAAAGGGTTTGGATCACCCCTATTTGCATGTCTATGCTTGCTTGCTTCTATGCTTTATGCTTGTGTTAGCCTCTCTTGTTCTAGGCTTTGCCACGCTTGACACCCTTAGGGGGTTTGTGGTTGTGTGTTTACGTCTGATGCCCATGAGGCCTTGTTTGGATGTAACCATTTGGGATGCATCACCATGATGCCGGTTTCTTCATGCATACCTTTCCCCTTTTCCGCTTCGTGCGATGATATGCTTACCATGCTTGTTTGTGCCACCCGTTGGCTTTCTTTGCATCTTTACACGCTTGCTTACATCTACATGCATGAGTCTTACTTGCTAGTGTGTCGTCCATGCTTCAACACAATGAAGTCATGGACATCCGATCCAAACCTACACTTGTCCCTCGCGGACACCATCTTTTGTTTGCTTTCTTGTTTGTTTGCCCTTTTGCTTGTTTGCTTGCTTTCTTGTTCTTTGCTTGCCATGTCTATCATGCTTATCTGCTTTATGCCTCTTTCATACACTCTTTGCACCTTTTCCTTCCATTGCTTGTCTGCTGGTTTCTTGTCTTTGCCTTTGTATGTACACACATGGAGCGAGGACGCTTGGAGCTAGGGCACGGTCTCTAAGGTGCAAACAAAAAGGGCGCGAGTGCGAGCATGTAGATGTGAGCTGAGTGGCTGCAGTCAGTATGTTTAGGAGTTTAGTTTCTCCCTTTTGGTCATGTACTCTTTTAAAACCCCTTCCTTCCTCCTCCCTTTCTCCCCTAGATGGTTTGTATTAGGTATATCATGCCGTGTACCATTAGTCCTCATCTCTAGAGTATGGCAACCTCTATTTACTTTCCTACACTTAAATTTTGGGTCATGCTCTAGGGATGTAGGCATTTGCTTTCTTGCCCTGTGTGCTTGCATTGTGCATAATGTATGTATACATATACCTATTCCCCCCTTCCGGTGTGATCATCACAGTCCGTATTACCTAAGGCAAAGTGATGCTTAATTTTCGCTACGAAAATAAGGTGATGTGTCGCCAGATTTTTGCAATGGAAATCTGGCACCCAACTCGAATTCCTTAGGAAAGCATAGATTGGGACAACACCTATTCAAAAGCCAAACCTTAAAGCCCCCATGTATGCAAAGCCCCGAAAGCCAACGCCAAAATCATGTTTTTACTGCTAATCTCCAAAAATTGAGGTTTTATCAAAACAAAAGACTGTCCTTGGACATGCGTTGTGGGGTGCCTAATACCTTCCCCACACATAACCAAACTTCTGAACCTAAGAATCAAGATTTTTTGTCATTCACATTAGATTAGGAAAAGTGCCCTTTTTTTTAACCTAGAATCGGTAATAAAATCAACTAGAAACAGGTGACCAATCACACGTTAGAAATACCCAATGATTGGTGACGACTCCACTCACCTTTTGTAATCTCTTAAAATTTGGCCCAGATTCCTACCATAACGCGAAAGGTAGACCTACCTTCCTCCATCGAGAAAGAGAGAGCATCCGAAGCTCTGCACAAACCACACCATCACTATCGGGAGGGGCCCTCCAATGGGGCCGCGCGCGCTGGAGCTGTCGCCATTACGGGTGGTCGAACGCGGGCCCACGATGACGGCAGCGGTTTTTCCGCTGCTCCGTTTCCATTGAGGCCGAGCATCGACGATGACCAATCCTAAAAGGAAAGGGATGACCAATTCCAAAAGGGATGATCGACCCATGGGCCAACAAATCAGGCAATCCCCGATCCTAACGACCTGTCCCCCTAGGGTTTTCATGGGGCTTACGTGGGGCCCACTCACATATCCTTACATGGAAATTACTTGCACATCACGACCAAAGACCCTACCACGCAATTAGATCTCTTATATATGGAAAAGTGATCCTGAGTATCTTGGGATCCTTCTCTCTACAAGGAAATTCCCTTGTATCAAGGGATTCGAGTCAGCTCTCTACCACTATATAAACCACAAACCTTACCCTTCTTGGGGTACGTGAATCCTCTTTAACTCTTGCACTCTTGAGTTCTTGGCGAGTCTTTTATTACTGACTTAACCTTCGAAGGGACTTTGGCCAATACCCCACCGGTGCCCTTTGATTGGTTCTTCTCTTTTATTTTTTGGTACATCCATTGGCACGTGTGTAGACGATTAACTCACTGACGATTTTTGTGTATCATCAAGTACAAAGGAAGCACCATTGAAATACAAGGTATTAGCAAGCAATTTATGGCTGGTACAGCGGTTTCAGTGTTGGGCGGGACTGGAAAATTCAAGTTTGCTGGGGGCTATGCTACTTTTAAAGAAGAGCACTTGGACATTCCTAACCGATACACTATTATCCGGTGCGACGTTACTCTGCAACATTAGTAGTCGAGAATGTTGACAGTCCCACAGAAATAACAAATGGACCAGTCACCAGTTAATGTTGGCCATTAAACAATTTCTGAGAAATAAGCATTGTCATAATAATATTTGGGAGCCAAGAGGCGACGCCAAAGTACTTTTTTTTTTTGGGTACTAGCTACCTTGATTTCTAATTTTATTCTTATTTTATTTATTTTTAAATGTGCACAATCTAAGTTCACATATCTCTTCTTCATCACAAAAAAATGAAAAAAAAAAAGAAAAAAAAAAGAAAAAAAAGAGAAAAAATAGTTGTCATGGTCAGTATTATGTTATCAATCTCCATAGGTGCACATGGCTCATGTAAAATATGATAAAAAGTTGAATCACTTACAAGATAACTAAATATACAAAACTTAAAAAATAAAATATAACAGATAACATATTAGATAAATAAAAATAAGTAAATAAATAATATGAATTTTACTACTATATACTCAATGGTAATAATAGATCTAGTAGTAGAAATATTCGTACTTGAGAATCGCACCTCAAGATGTCGAATAATTTTGACAAAATTTTCATTTACAATATAGTATTTTAAATATAATTTTAGTATACAACGAAAATGGTTCTATAAAGAATTAAAATTTTCTAACTATGACTATTCTATAAATAATTTAAATATATTTCTTTAAATCTATATAACACACTTCAGTGTCAATCAAAACTTTCACATTATCTCTTGCAAATGACAAAATCGATACTCCTTGCTAAAAGTTGATACATTTTACCTCTAGTGCTAAAATTCGATTAAAAAGCAACCCTAGTTATAAAAGCGGTCAAGAGATCACTTGCCTTGAAAGAGAACTCAGAAAATTTATTGTAATTTTCTTTACACTAAGAAATTAAGAACATCTAACATTCCATATTATTTCTGTTAAGTCTAGGCTCTTCCTATTTATCAAAAAAAAGAAGAAGTTTAGGCTCTTCCAAATACCAGTCCAATTGACATATTTTATTTATTTATTTATTTATTTTTGGTACAAAGTGTCACAAAACCAAGAAGGTAACAATGAAAAATGTAAAAAAAAAAAAAAAAAAAAAAAACCTTTTTTAAAAAAAAAAGTATAAATTCATGTGATCCGTTGGTCAACTCGACCCATAGTTTCAGTGGGTCAGGTATAGGTTCACTGGCTTTTAATTCACGGATAAAAATCCCTATCGCTATCCCTATCCATATTTTTCCATTAGATTTAAACCAGTTAATAGTTCTGAATCTAATTTAATTAGGTCTAGATAATATGAACAGAAAAACAAGTAAACAAAGACAGAACCTTGAATTCTATTTGTTAGGTTCTAAAAGTTTAGAACAACTGATAAACTGTAAACATAAACTTATCTAGATATAGATTTCTAAGTCTATAGGTATGATTAGACAATGATCAAGGTGTTGCAAGTCAAAATACAAGAATAAGGAAGCTGCAAGTTTAGGAAATTCAAAATATGCCGGGTTCGACTGATTGAGATTATGGTTCGACCGATTGAGATGTATTTCTGCAGAATTAATTAAAGCTCATCAACCTATTAAGCCCATTAAGTGATTAGGATTTCAGATCTAATTCTCCTAAATTGGGGTCACGTGAGTAAGTATTATAAGAGGTAGTATTAGATTTAGAGTTGAATCTATTATAAACACTTCCTTTTTATTTAGTGAATTTGTTGCTTTGTAGATTGTTTAGGTTAAATCTTCCCCAAATTTTTTAGCTTAAAACTAGATTGTTTAGATTTTTTTTAGGTGATATGATTGATATTTGTTTAATTGAACTAAGTAACAACTTTGCTTTAAATTAGGTTAAACGATTTGTGTTTTCAGGGGTCTAAATAACTAACACTATTGCATTTCGTTTCTTTAATAGAAAAAAAAAAAAAGAAAAAAAAAAGAAAAAAAAAAAGAAAAGAAGATCCGGTCAGAGATTTGGTTCCCATTGAGGACATATTTTTCATAGGGTTCTCATTTTAATAAAAGATTGTCCCTGATGGTTGTATAAGAGATCTAAGGTTCAATCCCCACCTACACCAAAAACTGATTGGTGTCTTGGTCTGATGATAAAGAACTATCATCAGAAGCGGACGCCATAAGTTAAAACTCTCTCCAAAAAAAAAAAAAAAAAAAGATTGTCTCTCACCTAGTTATAAATAGAGACCAAAACCCACCCATAATTAAGGAGTACAAATTCTAGCTATTCCTAGTCCTAGATTCCGTACTTCTTGGTTGCCAAATCAGCCAGCATCCACCCATGGCAACAAGCTTTGTACCGAAAATGCTTACAAATTTATTCTTGGTGCTGGTCCTAGCCACAGCCACATTTTTAGCCAAAGCTTCTGACCTTAAAGAAACCAAGCTATCAATGTACTTGCAAGACATCTCAGATGTAGGCAACCCCAATGTCACAGTGATCCCAGTTGCAGGAATTGCTGGCAAGGCTTGGACAGTCACCCAATTCGGCACCATATTTGTCACTGATGACTATATCACTGAAACCGCAGATCCAAAGTCGCCCGGAGTTGGCCGTGCCCAAGGCATGTACGTGACAGCGGGGTTGGATGGGTTGAATTCACATGTTATGATATCAATTGTGTTCACAAATAAAGAGTACAACGGAAGCACCATACAAATTCAAGGTATTAGCCAGCAATTTGTGCCTGGTACGGAGGTTGCAGTGGTGGCTGGGACTGGGAAATTCCGGTTTGCTAGGGGGTATGCTAGTTTTGAGACATATTTCCTAGACATTCCTACCCAATACTCGGTTATCCGGTTCAATGTCACCGTGCAGCATCACTAGTTGAAAATGTTTATGGGGGTCAACAGAGATAAAGATATGGACTAGTTGCTGTTGGCCATTAAACAAAGTCTAAGAAATAAGCATACATTTATCATAATTGGCACAGAAAGGCAAAGCAGGACGACAAAGTCCTAGTTTGTTGGAGTTGCCTTGGTTAGTAATTTTATTCTTCTTCTTTTATTTTTGTTTTTAATATTTTTTTTTTTCAAGTATTGACATTTGAGATGCTCTTACGGTCTCACCCTCAAACTTATCCTAAAAAATATAATAATAAGAGAGATTTATTAAAAACCGTTTTTTGTTCCGATTTCCTTGTGCTAAACCAATAACTTTTCACAAGCATGACTTGAAACTTGTGTACGTAACTTTGAGGCTGAATGTAAATGGTATCAAAGCCAATGCGCACAGACAAGAGTTGGTGGAGCCAATAATGAGAATTTTCTCTTGGAAATCCAGTACAAAATTGATCCCACATGGTTGAGACAAGACTTTGGGTTTAAAATTTCATAGGCAAATTACATGTTTAGCTCAAATTTAAGTTATATACTTATGGTTTGACATTTGACATTTTACCTACTTAAGTTTTGCTCCGTTAAGTTTCTGTAACTCACCTCTCTACTTTTTGTTAAAAGCACATTTTAATACAAAAAAATGACACAAAACAGATTAAAAAGTTAGAGTTTGAAGAAATATTTTCACACTATATCAAGTTGCTCATAAATTATACGCAAATTTGCAACAGAAAATGTTATAAAAAATGAAAATTGAGGATTTAATTTTACTTTTTATTTTTTTTAAAAGGACCTTACTTGACAATACCCTTCAGTGCAACGTTAGTAGACATTGTATTCTACACCATCATTTTGATAACAAGAAACGAATTGAAATCACAAACCCAACACACAAAATAACAATAAAGTCACAAAATTTCAGACCAAACAATAAGAAACAATTTTGAAAATATAAAATTAAAAAAGACACACTTGATCTGTTCATTAGTCGCGACCTCATATTCATCCGAATATTTCAGGTGAGCAAAAGAGAGTTGTGGGACTGGAACAAGATCAAGCTCTTTCTTAACCTCTTCAAAGAGTTGTGGGACAGTGTGGCCTCACATTGTTTTAGTAATTGTACATTTTTTGAAAAAACCAAAATACATTGTATGATCTTTTGTGTTTTGTGTTATATCTTCAGTAGAGTTTATGTTTTTTCTCTCTCTCTCTCTCTCTCAAAAACCCAGCCAAGATTCATGCTCTATTTTTTTTTTTTTGGCTAATACTGGAAGTTTGCTTCATTTTGATGGTTTTTTCACAAAAAGCTTTCACAATTAGAACTTTGTTTGAGAGAAGTTTTGATATTAATTTGTACGGAGTATTTGTTTGAATTTTTTTATGCAATATTCATCCATTTTTTGCAATTTTTAACACCTAGCTTTTTAATCTATTTTATGTCATATTTTTGAATTAAAATATTTTTTTAATGACAAATGCAGAGGTGAGTTGTAAAAGCCTAACGGAATAGAGCTCAGGTGGGTAAAGTGTCAAATATCAAACTATAAATAGGTAACTTAAATTCAAGCCAAACCACAAGTTAGTAAGTTGTAATTTATCCAAATTTCACTTACAAAAGGTCCTGTCAGTGGAGTTTATGTTCTCTCTCTCTCTCTCAAAAACCCAGCCAAGATTCATGCTCTATTTTTTTTTTTTTCTTTTGGCTAATACTGGAAGTTTGCTTCATTTTGATGGGTTTTTTCACAAAAAGCTTTCACAATTAGAACTTTGTTTGAGAGAAGTTTTGATATTAATTTGAATTTTTTTATGCAATATTCATCCATCTTCTGCAATTTTTAAACCCTAGCTTTTTTATTATTATCTATTTTATGTTATATTTTTGAATTAAATTTTTTTTTTTAACGGCAAATGCAGAGGTGAGTTATAAAAACCTAATGGAATAGAGCTTGGGTGGGTAAAGTGTCAAATATTAAACTACAAATAAGTAACTTAAATTCGGGTCAAGCCACAAGTAGGTAAGTTGTAATTTATCCAAATTTCACTTATAAAAGGCCCGTGACACTCTTATCAAGACAAGCAATTATTAACCGACATACTAACTAGGAATTTTTGCCCACACCCACAATGCCAAATTTTGAATTCACATTTTATGATGTCAATGGTTTTCAAATAAAGAGTACAACGGAAGCACCATAGAAATAAAATGTATTAAGCAAGCAATTTGTGCCTGGTACAGAGGTTTCAGTACTAGAAGGGATTAAGAAAATTCCGGTTTTCTAGGGCTATATATGCATATTTTCTTGGATATGCCTAGCCAATAATTGTTACCGGTGCAACGTAAATGTGCAACATTACCAGTTGAAAAAGCTAATGGGATCAGGATCACGGAGATAAGATATGGACCAGTCGCTTTGGCCATTAAACAAGGTCTGAGAAAAAAGCATTGCCATAATAATAATTAGAACAGAGAGGCAAAGCAGGGACGCCAAAGTCCTTGTTTGTATTAGCTGCCATGTTTTATAAATATTATTTTTCTTTTTCAAGCATTTACATTTGAGATGCCTCCGCCTTTGCTGGTGGACCAACAATAAAAATATAAAAGAGATTTATTAACCTCGGTGTGTCCTTTTTATATTTATGGCATAATATTGTTGACCTGATGAGTTATATTGTGATGAATTCGAATAAACTACTTGATTTCATGTTTGAATTTTTTGCACATACTGTGTATGTATTACCATTATCGATCGCCAAGAGCTTGTCGCTCCCTAGGTTGCACCAACACACCATTTTTGGCAAAGTACTGGTGTCCGACACGTGTCAGACACTGATACCGTTAAGACTTGTCGGACTCCGGTGTTTGAGCGGTGTCTTTTTTTTTTCTTTTTTTTTTTCTTTTGGCTTCTCCAACACAGCTCCGACACAATGGACACGCCAGCAGTGAAAAAAAACAAAACAAAGCAAAACAAAAAATCACAGATTTTGACAGATGGACAAATCATTACCGTTGATTTTGTGATATACCCTAAAACAAAAAAGCTTGAGTCTGAGAAGTCATTACCGTGAAAGTTGAAACACACAGACCAACCCTCCTTCTGGCCTCAGCCCGCTGTCCTCTGTCCCTCGCTGGTGCTAGATCGGGCCGATCGACAAGTCGGCGAGCTCCATAGATAGTCGTTGTTAACATCGTGCCCTCTGTCCCTTCCGATCTCTCTCTCTCTCTTTCAGCATGGACAGGTTCGACCTTCTCTTCTCTCTCTCTCTCTGTTTTTTTCTTTTTTTTCTTTCAGATATGCTTTGGGTCAATGGGTGTACTGTTAGTGTTACCGTATTACTTATAACTTTCTTTCTCACGCGTTTTTTTTTTTTTTTAATCCCACTCTCACTGTGTTATACTGTGCATATATATATATATATATATATATATATAAATTTTTTTGTTTGTTTCTTTACTCAGGCTTTTGCCTTATAAATTATAATGTTTATTATGAATTTAGTGATTTTTGTTTTTGTGTGTCCTGCTATAGTTTTATTTATTTATTAAAGTTAAATATTAATTGTAGGTGATTTTCCTAAAATGAATACTGAAAGCGAAAAATCAACTGAGTCAATTGCTCCTCTATGGAAATATGTTACTAAGTTAGAAAAAGCAAGTGGTGGTGGTGGGAATGTTACTTTTAGATGTAACTATTGTGAAAAAACTTTCAAGGGGTCTTATTCAAGGGTGAAGGCACGCATGTTAAAACTGCCTAATTTTGGAATACAAGCATTTGTTAAGGTTGGAGATGAGTATCAGAATGAAATGCAAAAATTAGAAGATGCGTATGAGGAATCTTTGCGTAGACCGAAGAAGCCTAAGCTAGTGTCTTTATGAATTGATTCTACTAGTAGTCCTAATTTGGGTCCTAGTGAGAGTAGTACAACTACAAGTCAACCATTTTTTCAGAAAAAAAAAGGGGGTTGGCGATTCTCCTTTGGAGAAAGCTTTTAACAATCAATGTCGAGAGCAATTAGATTCTCTTATTGCTAGGACATTTTATTCTGCTGGTTTACCCTTTCACTTTGCTAAGAACCCGTATTGGATTGAGATGATCAAATTTGCAGCTAAAAATAATTTAGTGGGCTATGTTCCTCCAGGTTACAATAAATTAAGAACAACTCTGTTGCATAAAGAGAGGGCACCTATTGAGAAGTTGTTGAAGTCAATTAAAGAAACTTGGAAAGAAAAGGGTTTAAGCGTAGTAAGTGATGGGTGGACAGATATTCAAAAAAGGCTACTTATCAATTTTATGGCTACATCAAAGAAAGGGCCACTTTTTATCAAATCCACTGATGGTACCAAAGAGTACAAAGAAAAGCACTTCATTTCTGACTTGTTTCTAAAGGTCATTGGTGAGGTTGGGCATCAACATGTTGTCCAAATTATTACTGATAATGCATCTGTTATGAAGGCTGCAGGATCTATTGTTGAAGCTGAATATCCTCATATATTTTGGTCACCTTGTGTTGTGCATACCCTCAATTTGGCCTTAAGGAATATATGTGCACCTAAGAACTCTTTGCAGAATGAGGTTCCATATAATGAATGTAAATGGATTGCACAAGTTGCAGATGAGGCAACTTTCATTCGTATTTTCATCACAAATCATTCTATGAGATTAGCAATTTTTAATTCACATTCCTCTTTGAAGTTACTTGCTGTTGCTAAAACACGATTTGCTTCAATAATCATCATGCTTAAAAGATTATTTCAAGTAAAACAGCATCTTCGAAATATGGTCATTAGTGAGGAATGTATGTCATATAGAGAAGATGATGTAGGAAAAGCTCAAACTGTGAGGGATTATGTTTTGAATGATTTGTGGTGGGACAAGGTTGCATATATTCTGAGATTCACAGGACCTATTTATGAGATGCTTCAAGTGGCTGACACGGATGCACCTATTCTCCATCAGGTGTATGAAATGTGGGATTCCATGATAGAAAATGTGAAGAAAGAAATATACCAGCATTAAGGCAAGGAAGACTATGAGGAGTCTCCATTCTATGAGGCGGTACACAGTATACTCATTGAACGGTGGACTAAAAATTGCACACCACTTCATTGCCTAGCCCACTCCTTGAATCCAAAGTAATTTTTCTATCTCTTTAATCTTTTCTTTTATATTCTTTAGGCATTTTTAAACAAATAAACTAAACTCATTAGTTGTACTTATTTATTTGCTTTTAACTAGGTATTATACTAATCAATGGATTGAGGAAGTCCGAGGCCATGTTGCGCCACATAAGGATGCTGAAATTTCTGGGGAGAGAAACAAGTGCCTCAAAAGATTCTTTCATGATCTTGATGATAGGAAGAATGTTGCTGTGGAGTTTGGTTTGTTTTCAGGAATTATGGCCTATGATGATGATTACATGGATGATAGGTGGACCTTCGATCCAATGCTTTGGTGGTCATATTATGGGTCCAAGTTACCAATGCTTCAAACTTTAGCTCTAAAGCTTCTTGGACAACCTTGCTCATCATCATGTGCTAAGAGGAATTTGAGTACATATGGCTTCATCCATTGTATGAGGAGGAATAGAATTACTCCTAAACGTGCTGAAGATTTAGTGTTTGTTCATTCTAATCTTCGACTTCTTTCAAGGAGGAGGGAAGAGTACACTAAAGGAAACTCTAAGAAGTGGGACATTGGTGGAGATACTTGGGATGAACCATTTGGAGGACCTGGGTTGCTTGAGATTGCTCATCTCACACTAGATGAGCCAGAGATGGAGATAAGTCTTGTTGAGAATGATGACTATGTTGATGACGATGATGTTGTTGTTGTGTGATAATCTTGAAAGTTTAAAACTTGTTCTCCTTTTATGTTTTTAGTTTGATGTTGAACTTGTTGTTCTATGGTAATCTTGAAAGTTTAAAGCTTGTTTTCCTTTTATGTTTTTAGTTTGATGTTGAATGTAGCCTATTTAAACTTTTGGTTTGTACTCTAAACATTTTATGTGTATTATTGTACTATTTTGGGTGTTAGTTTACTTATTTGTAGTTCTTACATAATTTAAATTCTAGACATAAACGTATTTTATGTCTAAAAATATTAAAAAATATGCCTAAATATAAATTTTAATTATTTATTTAATTGCCGTACCCACGCCATGTCGTACCCCCGTATCCGTACTCATGTCGTATCCGTACCCGTGTCCGTGTTGGTGCAACTTAGGTCGCTCCTCTTTTTGCTAGCTGCTACCTAAAGTTCGAAATCAAGGTTGAATTCCTTTATGGGATATCCGTAGATTCCGTACGTAATATGGTCATCACCACAATATATAAATTCAAATAGGCAAATACAGCAGCACACCATTGGATATACAGCATGGATGACTTGGCTAGAATTGGCAGCTGTAGCAGCGAGCCTTTTATTTTGTTTGCTCTTCCACCACCTGTAGTGGATTAGCTTTATACCCTTGATAAGGAAGGGATCTTTTGTAATAGACTTATTTAATTTTTATGCAAGTTATCCTCGTTCACCAAAAAGAGAAAAAAGAAAAATAAGCTCCTTTCTTTTAAGCCTCTGCTTTGCTAAACAAACTAGCAAGGTAAACAGGAATCAAAATCTTCCGTCCTACTGTCTCTATCTCACTCCTTGCTTCACAAATTAAAATATATCACTTGTCCACTCATTCCACTGAGAAAATTATTAGATACTATTTGTTTAACAAAAAAATGTCCCTATAATGGTAATAAATAGTGACCAAAGCCCCAACTAAGGAGTACAAACTCAGACAGTCATTCTAGCTATATTCTCTTCCCAGATTACATGCTTCTTTGTTGCCTGTTTACCCAGCATCCATCATCCATGGCAACAAACTTAGTACCAAAAGACTAACAAATTTATTCTTGGTGTAGGGACATGGGATCGGTGACCAGTATTGGCCCATTGTTGTTAGGATGGACTCAGCCTAGTAGCAATATTATAGAGACATAGGATCAGTGCTCGGTAATGGCCCATTGTCATTAGACTCGGCTCGGCCTAGTATCAATAAGTGGGTTGAGGATAACCGAAGGGGTAACAGCCAATACTCGAATCGGTCCTCGAACGCTGTTAGTGCCTTAGGGGAATTCGCTGCTGAGCATCATTCAGCGTCAAATGCGAGTTTCAAGAGAATCTTTAGAATGAACCAATTTACTAGGGATTCTGAACAGAAGTAGGGACCACATGAGAAAACATGGAAGGGTAATCATTTGGGTCCCCACTAAGGGGAGATTATAAAAGGAAAGGGAGATAGAAGAGTGGGGTGGGTTGGCAAAAATTGGGGTGTGAAAAACAGGAGTGAAGGTGAGAGGAAAAAATACTAGGGAAGGGAGGGAATTAAGCACGAGAGGTTTAAGGGTTATACAGTTGGGCTGTCCAAGTAGCATTTGAAGCTTGCCATAGTAAGAGTTCAGTTATACCTACTAACAAATAAATTGGGAGCCCAATCCCTGCACATGAAGTACCAGTGGGTTTGGGTACCACACTTGGTATTGGTTCTAGCCACTGCCACATACTTAGCCAAAGCTACCGAACTTGAAAAAACCCCAACAATATCCTTGTACTTTCATGACACCCCAGAAAAGTGCAACTCCAATGTCAAGGTGATCCCAGTTGCACATATTGCTGGTAAGGCTTGGAATGTCCCCAAATCTGACAGTCATTGTCACTGAGTACCCTATCACCATTACCCCAGGTTAGAACTTAGCCGAAGTTGGCCGTGCCAAAGGCATGTACATAACAGTGGGGTCGAAGGGGTTGGATTCACGAGTGTCAATAACAATAGAGTTCACAAATGAAAGGTACAAAGGAAGCACCATAGAAATACAAGGTATTAGCAAGCAATTTATGCCTGATACAAAGGTTTCAGTGGTGGGCGGGACTGGGAAATTTAGGTTTGCTAGGGGCTATGCTACTTTTAAAGAAGAGCACTTGGACACTCCAAACCGATACACTATTATCCGGTATGACGTAACAGAAACAACATATGGATATCATAAATGAAAGTAAAACTATATGTATATATCATCGAGACAATGGGCATGTATAATTTTTATTCATTTTTAATATAAAAATGGGAAAATACCATTTTGGTCCTTACATTTTGAGGTCACAGTTAATTTGATCCTTATATTTTAGTAGCAGTCAATTTAATCCTTATTATTTTCAATTTGAAATCAATTTGGTCCCTACTGTGAACTTACTAATGAAAAATGCTTATGTGGCTAATGGATTGCTCAGTTGGCACAATTTACGCCTATGTGACTTTTAATTGATATTTTTAAAAGCCCCGTTATGATCTAAAAAAAAAAAAATTAGAAGCAGAAAATAAAATCCATATTAGAGAAAAAAACAAAACAAAAAAAATTGAAAATGAAGAGTTCTAAAAAATTTCCCAGTTTTTCTTGCACTTTCTTAGTAGCCAAACATAGTAACCAAAATATTATTTGAGGAGTTTAACCCAGAAAAATCCAAACCAATAATCTGTTAAGGACTTTAACCAAACCTAGACTAAATCCCTTAACCATAAAAGAAAAAAAATTCCAAAACACCTTTAACAAAAACCAAGATTCAAAACTGACGAGAGAACCTAAACTAGTACCCCAGCCATCATTGTCGAACCAAATCTTTTTTTCTCAAATCTGCAAATTTTTATATTTCACAAACTCAAAACACAAGAAAGAAAGATCTAGAATACAGTTACACAAATAAATAGTATCCCAGAAAAAAATAGATCAGCACTGAGTTGCTCCTCAAGTTGTGTCTGAGATCAAGCTACTAAGGTTGTGCTTGAAAATGACGTTGATTTCTTTAGGATCATCATCACCAGACTGATCTCAGGGGCTCGAGCTTTTATTAAAAATCTATCTAGCCACCTCCTACGTTTCCTTCATTATGTCAAACGTTGATGACACAAATTCTAAAGTTAATTATACTTTGCCAAGCCAATCTCTAAATAGTTCTAGGAATAAACCATAAAAAATTCACTCCTAATTCTCCAATGTTTCATTTTGTTAAAATCATTTTATTTTTCCTTTTAAAAATCATTCCATTTTTTTAATGCTCTAACGTGGATTTTTAATATGTGGATGTGATTTTAAAAATAACAATTAAAATATTTTTTTATTATTTTAGTAGCCGCGTAGGCATAAAGTGTGCTAACTATGCAATCCGTTAACCACGTAAGCATTTTCCGTTAGTGAGTTAATAGCAAGGAGCAAATTGACTTCAAGTAGGAGTGTCAATATTCGACCCAACCCGTGAACACGACACGAACCTGACACGGATTTTTGCGGGTTAAGGTTGTGTTTTAATGGATTTGGGTCATAAACGTGTTAACCCGAAAGCGACACGATAAGAAACGTGTCATAAGTGGGTCAACCCGCAATAGACACGTTTGACACGCCAATTTATTTGTGTCAACCCGAAATGACCCACTTAACGCAATCTGTTTAACTCATATGACAAATAAATATTTATTTTATTTTAGATTTGTCAAATACCTTTTATATCTAACATATATTTTAAATTGCCAAAGGCCTTGTAGCTGAATTGGCACATTTCCATGCATAAAGTGCTTGGAGATTTAGGGGGGAAATGGTTCAAGCTGCGGGGTTAGCAGCATATTGTAATTATCTCTAAAAAAAAACATATATTTTAAATTTAAAAAAGAAAAGTGAGTAATTACAAAAACTTATGTAGGGACTGGGTCTGAGCACTTCTACTGTTGGAAAAGTGGATTCAGGCCCAACTAGCCCTAAACAATAAATTTGTAGAGGATGGGTTTAAGAGCTAGGCCTTAGTAAGGATAGCAACGAATAAACATGGTTATGGGTAAACTAAATAGCAAGAAAACGGGCCTTAAGTGTTAGAATCTATCCTGGACGTTGGTTCGAGGAGTTTTCTTGTTCTTATTATTTCCTCAGTGCTTGGATACAGAGGTTACAAAGATGATACAGGTTGCTACAGTGTTTTCTACTTCCAATCTCCGATCCTTTCTCTAGAGGACCTCTTTACATTTTATACCCTCTTTAGGTTGATCTTGGCCCTCCATTTGTTGATCGTGCAGGTCACTACTTGAGTGCTTGTCCCATCAGCCGCCGTCCCAAACCTTCTGTGAGTTGCAGCAACCAAAGCGGCACTATTCAGGGGTCATTTCCTTATTAATGCGGCTAGAACGTTAGTTGTGGGCATTTAATGTAGAGGTGACAGTTTCTCCATAAATTGCTCTCTTAGGCTCCCATGGCTGACCCACGGTGTCTGTCCTCTTTCTTAGGACGCTCTACGAAACCGCCCTTGATAGCACGCTGCCCTTCCCTTCTATGATCTCGGTTTGCCGAGGACATGATTGTCCTCGACGATGCTTCTTAGTAGTTAGGACTTTCTCCGTTCATCCTCGGGCATTTCTTCTTCCTCGGCGTGAGCCTTGGGCCTAGTATAAAGTTTGGCCGGGGTAGCCAGATTTATTGACCCCACAATAGCCCCTCAAAATCCTGTTGTCCGGCTCCTCGGACGGAGAGGAGGGTTTTGATGTCCTCGGACCTTTCATCATGGCTAGTCAAGTCCTGTCCTCCGTCGGCGCTAGAGTCTTTTCACCTGCCCAAGGCACGCTCCTGGCGCTTCGGTACACGAGGCGCGCCGTCATTAATGCCTTTATGAAGCGACGCGGATCTAATGGTTGAGGATTTCCTTGGAAATTGGGCAGAACTTATTTCGCTTGTAATTCCTCTTTTGAATTTCGTGCGAATTAAGTTCCCCTAGATTTCGCCTGCTATATATAAGGCACCTTGGGGGAATCGTTCTTTCATGTTTTCGAACCCCTGAGTTCTGCAGGAACTCTAAGTTCTCAACCCTTCTGGGACTAAGAATGCCGCCTAGATCCTGGCTGCCGCAGCTGAGGCGAAGGAAGCAGAGGCCAAAGATTTTCCTACCTTTCAACCGGGCAAGAAAGAAAACCCTCCTCCTTCAGCCAGGAGCCGTAGCAGGCGTAGATTGCATCAGACTTTTGATGCGGCAAGGTTTGGATCTCGCCCTGATGGTGGGACATTTTACAATTAGGAGAAAAAGGAGGCCAGCTTTGTCATTGCAAGCAGCTGACGAGACTTCTGGAGGACGATTTTTTAGGAGTACAGATATTAGCTTCTGGATAAGAGTACGCTTTAGAGTGGCCTTAGCAGATGGGAACCAATTCAGGCACTTCCACCTCTTCCTCTTTCTCATCACCGGTACCGTCCATACTGGCTCGATTGCTGCTAGAACAAGACTGTGAATCTGCCATTCCCATGGACTTTCTCCCCTTTTATTTTTTATAGCTAGCTTTAAAACAAGCCTGCCTCAGCCTCTCTTTCTATAGTTAGCTTTGAAACAAGTCTGCCTAAGTTGTTCGGTATATGATGTACTTTTCCTTTATTTAATAAAAAGGACTGCAATTTTTTCTTTACGAAATTTCATTTTCCTACAATTTTATTTATTGTTATATTATTATTTATTTATTATTTTTTTGTTATTATTATTATTTTTGATTGAGACTTAGAACTGATGCTGTTGATGGTAACAAAAGGTTGTCATCCTGACTTTAACAAAGCCTGTAGTAGCACCCGGCTGCTAATTTTAAATAGTTTGACTATGTAGGAACAATTAAGAACACAACTATGTGCTTTCTATCGCAAACTGTGTGACCGACAGAGAATGTTGGATTTAATGTAGGTGATCCGAGGAGGCGGACTCCTTTAGATTCTGCTCATCACTCAGATAGATACTTGAAGTAATTAATCTCTTCAAGGACTGTGGTCTGAGGACCATGCAAGACTTCGGCTCAGTCTAGTACTTAGATTTTTCTTGAAGTAGCTAGTTTCCCCATAGGTTTGAGTCCCTTACAAGGGACATAATTGGAAATTGAAACTTTACAAACCTTAGATCTCTAAACCCTACAAACCTTAAATCTCTAAACCTTCTTATAAATATCTTTTTTTTTTTAATTTATTTTAGCCGTACTACTCACTCTACTATCTTATAGTCTCATGCCCAATTCTCAAACTCAATGTCTCAAACCGGTTGTTGCTCTCTCTCTCTCTCTCTCTCTCTCTCTCTCTCTGTGGATGATAATCGTAATCATAGTCAGGATTAATCTGCTGTTTACTCCAATTCTTTTAATATTGATACTTAGCATTTAGCGAGTTCTAAGGATATTATATTTTTGTTAAACTATGTTATTTTGAATTTGGGTTGAAGTGTATGCACTTCTTTTAGAGTGTAAATAACTTATTTCTAGATGAATGTTATATTTTTGTTGAACTATATTATTTTAAATGTAGGTTGAAGACTTGAAGTGTATGCACTACTCTTGAGATGTAAAAAAAAATTATTTCTAGATGGATGTCATATTAAATATTATGCAGGTTGAAATGGGTTGTGTTACATTCGTGTCAACCCAACATGACTCGTTTATTAAGCGTGTCAAATGGGTTGGGTCAGGTCAACCCGCCTTATTAACAGGTCGGGTTAGGGTTGAACCAATGGTGTTAGAGTACCACTAGTTTGGTTAACCACTTTTATTGTGGGGACATTTTTTTCTTCAAGGAAACTCATGTGTACTCCTAGGCAATTTTTGCTTGTCCCACATTGGAAAGATCTCTTTCCTCTTTCTACCTTATAAGGGATGAACCAATGGTGTTAGAGTACCACTAGTTTGGTTTTTATTGTGGGGACATTTTTTGCTTCAAGGAAACTCATGTGTACTTCTAGACAATTTTTGCTTGTCCCACATTGGAAAGATCTCTTTCCTCTTTCTACCTTATAAGGGATGAACCAATGGTGTTAGAGTACCACTAGTTTGGTTAACCAAACTAGTGGTACTCTTTCTAATTGGCTCATCCCTTATAAGCTAAAAAGGGGAAGGCCATCTTTCCAATGTGGGACAAGCAAAAATTGCCTAGGAGTACATGAATTTCCTTGAAGCAAAAAATGCACCTACAGATTGTAACCCCAAAATGTAAGGACCAAAATATGATGTTTTCACCTATAAAAAATTGAAGTCCTTAAAATTTTAACTTTGTATGAAAATTTTTTATTGAGCTTTATAACAATTTTTTTTTTTTTTTTTGTGAAAGAATGATTTCAATTTTTTTATTGATGTGGACAACTTTATAACATTTTACAAAGTTTTTATTGATGTGGCCAAAAAATGTTGATGAGCTTTATAACATTTTACAAAGTTTTTTATTGAGCTTTACAAAGTTTTTTTTTTTTTTTTTTTTTTTTTTTAAGTTGGAACCTTAGTATTAGAACTTAGAAAATCTAACACATTTTTCCTTTTTAAAGAAAAGAACTCATAAAATTTTAGGGATGGCGAAAGCTAAGAATATAAATTTTCAAGGAAATTACACTTTAGCTCCCTAATACCTCCTTTTACACTTACTCCGCTAAACTATGAAAATGCACACTTAGCCCCCCTAAATTATAACATTTTTTACACTTATCCTCCTAAACAATGAGAATGCAAATTTTACCTCCTTAAACTATACCACATATTACACTTATCCCCCCTAAACTATGAGCATACACACTTACTTCTCTAAACAATTATCCATGGAATGTTGTACAAAGTGTTACATAGGTAATAATTTAGGAGAGTAAGTGTGCATTCTCATAGTTTAAGGAGAAAGTGTTACAAGGGTAATAATTTAGGAGATGCTAAGTATGCATTTCTATAATTTATGGGAAGTAAGTGTAAAATGGAATATAGTTTAAGAGGTAAAGTGTAATTTCCCTTAAACTTTCCTAAAGGAAAAATGTATTTTGCAAAATTTTAGAGGAAGTCATGCCCCTTGTATCCATAAAGTGGCTTCATACTTGGGTGGGAGCTAAGAGTTGGGAAAGTTAATAAAAAATTATTTGTTAACCTATGCTAGAATATGTTATTATTAGCCCATTGGGTTTGGGTCCATTGTACTATTTTATTTATCATACACTCATATTACTTATACAACATCATAGTATCTATACTATTGATATCAAGATTCTCTGTTTGAGTTTTGTCATTTTGCCTACTAAAATATCCTCACACAAATTTTCAAACTCTCTAAAATACCCCTATCTTTTAGTTGAATAATTTTAAATTTTTAAAAACATAAACAGATTAAAAGAGTAAGATAGGGGTATTTACTATCTTTTAGTTGAATTATTTGTCATACACTCATATTACTTATACAACATCATAGCATCTATACTATTAATATCAGGATTCCTTGTTTGGGTTTCATCATTTTAGTTGAATAATTTTAAATTTTTAAAAACACAAACGGGTTAAAAGAGTAATTTACTATTTTTAAAAGACTTCCTAAATTTTAGGCTTTTAAACTTTTATCAAGATTCTAAAACTTAAGACACTATCTCTGTCTCACTTTTAAAGATTATTTCACTAAATTCAAAATAAAAAATAGCCTTATTACATGTGCAAAACGCGTGTGATGAGTTTAGTGTCTATTAGGGATGGCAATTTTGCCCCGCTCCGCTTTGACCCGCCCCGTGCGGGTTTTCCCTGCCCCGCAAAGGTGGTGGGGCGGGGATGGGGCAATATTTTGTCCCCGCACCCCAGGGCGGGGCGGGGATGGGTTTAGTATTTTTATCCCCAACCCGCCCCGCCCCGCCCCCACCCCGCACTAATAAGGACTATAATTGTAAATTTAGTAAACCCTAAATCACTAATATTTAAAGTGAAACAAAAGAGTACAAGATATGAGATAAAATATTTTTTATTCTAAAACCCTATTGCTATTGCCACCTCTGACCCATCCCTCTTCTCTGTAGTCCATACGTGTTTTCAAGGTTCATCTCATTCACGTTACGTAGTGCCTCCAAACTTCCAGTAGGCAGGTTTGTTTCATGTTTTTTGAACATTTTTTTGCACATTGTTTCATATATTTGAATATAGTAGGCAGTAGGTTTGTTGATATATTCGGCCCCACATTGTTTCGTGTTTTTGCACATTGTTTCATTTTGTATTCGGCCCCACATTGTTTCATGTTTTTTGCACATTGTTTCATTATGTATTTTGCACAGGAGGGGAGAGATCTTCTATTCGGTTATATTCCAAAAACATTAAAATAATTGCAAAATTGAATGTTCAAAATTTGTTATAAGACAATGTTTATTTTTTTATGTTTATTTTGTTAAAGAACTAGTCAATTACCATTGATGATTCTGTTCATGCAAAGACAATGTTTATTTTGTTATAAGAAATTTTGAATTATGTTGTTACGTATTAGACTATTTAAATACTCGGTTTATTTAAATGCTTGGATTTTAAAACATTTTGTTTTGTTGTGATTTATATTATTGTACTTAAAAAACTTATATATATATATATATATATATATATATAAAATTGTATTAGGGGCGGGGCGGGGCAGGTTCCTGCGGGGCCCCAAGGGGCGGGGATGGGGCAAGGTAGTTTTCCCCGCACCCCGGGGCGGGGCGGGGACGGGGAAAGGCAACAACCATGCGGGGCGGGGACGAAGATCCCATCCTCCGGCCCCGCCCCGCCCCATTGCCATCCCTAGTGTCTATACAAAGGCTCTCTCTTTTAAGGTTTTATACAAGAACTAGTATACATAGTTTCAGTTTCTCTCTCTCTCTCCATCTCTTTTCTCTTATTTTTATCAACAACTGGGACCAAAAAAAAGGTCCCTCGCCTAGTTAATAAACTCTCGGACCCTACATGCCATCTCTGTGGGAATCTAGCTGAAGATGCCATGCATGCTTTATGGGAATGTGAAGCTGTAAAGTCGGTGTGGATGGATTTTGGGTGGGTTAACAGGTTTGAAGCTGCACAGGGGACGTTCTCTGAGCTATGTGACCGAATTATGACTCAACCTCGGGTTCCTGAGATTTTCGCCACCACAGCATGGTTCATTTGGTCGTATTGAAATAAAACAAGGTTGAACGAGTCTACCCAACCTCTAGACAGAATTCCTGAAGCTGTCCATAGCTTCCTTTCAGGTTTCCAAAGAATTAAGGTCCTGCCAAGGAGTACCGCTCCAAGCAGAAAAAAGAGATGGACAGCGCCTACTGTGGGTGAGTTTAAAACAAATTTTGATGGAGCAATGCTTGAAGAGAATGATAATGCAGGAATTGGGATTATTGTTTGGAACTCCCGTGGTGAGGTAATGGTGGCTCTTTCCGAAAAAATTCCTAAACCTTCGTCGGTGGAAATCTTGAAGATGTTAGCTACGAGGCAAGCTGTCAAATTTGTTTAGGAAATAGGTTTGCATTACTCTATTTTTGATGGCGACTCTCTTGTTGGTATCAAAGCTTTGCAAAGAGGAAATATGTTATCATCCTCTTTTGGTCACTTATGGCCGTTTGGATGGAGGGGGGAAGGAGGGGAAGTGGAGGGGAGTAGAGTAAAGTTAGCTAAAAATAAGTTAATTTTAGGCTAAATCTACTCTACTCTACTTACTCCCCTTCAATCCAAACGGACCAATTTCTAATACTTCATCTTTTGTTAGCTCCTTAAGGAGTTTCTCTTTCTCTCATACTTTGAGGCAAGGAAATGTGGTTGCACATGCCTTAACTTAGAGAGCAAGAATTTTTTTTTTCTTTTGTTGGTCTGGATGGAGTTTGTTCCACCAGATATAGACAATATAGTTTATGCTGATTTTCCAGCACATAATTACTACAATGGATGACTTGTTTCTCAAAAAAAAAGAAAAAAGAAAAAAGAAAAAAAAACTTTCACTTGTATGAAAAGTATTATTGCTACTTATTTTTTCTTTGTAAAGTTAAATATCTTATATAATTATTTTGACTTTCACTTGTATAGAATTTTTATTAATGCCATTAGTATCATTACTTCCAATAACAAAATGCTAAAATTGATGTAATTTACTCACACAATTTTCTTAAGAATTTATTAGGGAATATGTTAAATAAGAACATATTATATCAATCTTCTTATTAATTACTAATTGATTTTGTTTGTGCATGTCAACCTAATTATAAAATGCATATTGATGTAATTTGCAAGATTACTTCAATCATGTCTTTTTTATTTCTTTAACTTATTTAATCATTTGTACATATTTAGAAAGTTTAAACTAGTTTGTTTGGCACTTTAATTAGAATTGCTGTTTAAATAGCTTAGAAAAAAAAAAAAAAAAATTAAGCATGTATTTGAGATTTGACAGTTTAATTACAAGGGGGAAAAAAGTGCTCTCCCAATTCGAATCTTGAAATAGTCAACATAACCAACATGTCCTTTAATTAGAATTGCTGTTTAAATAGCTTAGAAAATTTTTTTATAAAAAAATTAAACATGTATTTGACACTTTAATTACTAGGAAAAAAAAGTGCTCTCCCAATTCGAATTTTGACAGCATAATCACCATGTCCTATAAAATGTGTTAACTATAGTATTACAACACCATATCTTACGAGTACAAACTTCTGTCACATGCCCAGTAGATATTTCATATTTGAGCTCTAAAGTAAGCCAATTAGATCCAACACGGTATTTAGCTCTCACTATTTTGATACAAAAACTATCCTTGTCGGATAGAATCCACCAAGCAAGCTCGGCAATCATTGTTTCATTGAAGTTTTCAAAGGATCAAAACCCCAAAATTCTTGGTTGTTGAATCATTAGTTCTCTCATTTTTGTAATAGTTGTAATTAATAATTGAAAATAGAAAATTGATTTTATGGTTAGAAAATGGAAAAATGAGTAGTAATTAGAACTTTAAAGTTTAAACGCCATCCTTATTATGTAAAAAGAACATGTTGTATATCATATAATGAGCAAGTCTTTTTTTTTTTTTTTTTTTTTTGAGAATCAAGTCAATACTTTTATTGATCAATGAATGCTATCATGGATTACAAGCTGTTGCACATCACTTAGGATGTCATTCGACCAAACATGGGGACAAGGAATATTTTTAGCAGCCTTAGCCAGTTTATTTGCTATGGCATTCCCTTGTCTCTTTACGTGAATAAAAGTAGCTGATACAAAGTTCAAAGCCAAAGCTTTAACATCCTCCAGAATATGACCAAATGAGCTGTAGCAAGGAGTGCCCGAGTTGATAGCAGTTGTGATAGTTTCAGAATCCCCTTCAAAAACCATGTCTGCAAGTCTAAGCTGAAGGGCGTACCGTACAGCTTTTCTACATGCGATGGCCTCGACCTCCTCCACTGTTCCAGGTAGTGCCGTTCTGTCTGAGAGAGCCCTATAGACCCTTCCATCAGCATCTCTGACTACTACTCCAACTTCCGCCTGCCAAATTTCTTTGAACAGAGCACCATCATAATTGACTTTATGCTGTGAAGTCTGGGGGGGGGGGGGTACCAACGTGTTGCACTTGTGGGCCTGAACTTGGGTATGTGAGGCTCTTGTGCTAATCGGTATTCGAGTAATCTCTCTCGCATGTCCTGGTACAGCAGCTGAAACGGAAGGGAAGATGCTTGCATTCTTGTGGCATTTCTTTTGTTCCATATACTCCAGGCAACAAAAGCGAACCATTCAGCCAGGTTTGGTTCTTTTGAATTTGTGATTCCAATCCACAGATCTCTAAAGTCCACGAAGCGCATGGAGAGCTGGTTTATAAGGATTTCTTCTTCCCACCAGACCTCCTTGAGTACTTGGCAGCCCCACAAGGCATGAACAGAGTCCTCAACTTCCTTATTGCACCATTCGCATAGTGCATTCCTTGTGACATTCCTAGCCAGCAGATTCTTTTTGGTGGGGAGTGATTCACGACAAGCTTTCCATAGGAAGTGCTTGATTTTATTTGGAACACTCAAGGACCAAATTCTTCTCCAACAACTCGTTTGGGCCGAAGCATCAGATGGGCTAGGAGTGGAAAAATCCTGCATAGACGTCAACATTTTGTATGCACCCTTAGTCGAGTATCTCCCTGACTTGGTGCCAGCCCAAATGAGAAGATCAGGGGCTCGGGTTGAGCTTAGTGGGATTCCCAGAATTTGTTGGGCTTCATGGGGAAAGAATTCTTGTGTTACTCGTTCTTTAATCCACCTTGGGCCATCCTCATCAATAAGAGCACATACCTTTGCATTCATAGGGAGGTTTTTTTGGGGAGAGATGATATGTTTTGTTGACATATCAGGCAGCCACTTATCACCCCTAATCTACACTTAAGTACCATCCCCAATCCACCAATATGCTCCTTGCTTGACCACCTCCCTAGCCTTGAGAATGCTTTGCCAAGCGTATGACCCATTGGATTTTACCCCACTCTCAAGAACCGAGCACGTAGGGAAGAACCTTGCTTTGAAGACTTTGTAGAACATGGAATCGGTATTATGAATTAATCTCCAAATCTGTTTACCTAGGAGAGCTAGATTAAAATTTTCCAATTCCCTAAATCCCAAACCACCATGTAATTTTGGTAAGCAAAGTTTTTTCCAAGCTATCCAATGGATTTTTCTTGCCTCACCCGAATACCCCCACCAAAATTTTCTAGTCAATGCTTCAATGTCCTTGCACAAATTTTTGGGGAGTTTGAAACACCCCATAGTGAAGGTCGGCATTGCTTGGATGACTGCTTTGATTAAGATCTCCCGGCCTACTTGTGATAGGAGTTTTTCTTTCCAAACTTGGATTTTGTGCCACACTCTCTCTCTAATATAGCTGAAGGTTTCCTTCTTTGCTCTCCCTACAAAGGATGGCATACCCAAATATTTTTCATATTGAGTCACCACCTCTACCCCCACCAAGTCCTTCACCCTATTCTTGATGACTTCTTGTGTATTTGTGCTGAAGAATAATTGTGTTTTGCCACGGTTGATTTTTAGACTTGACGCTTCTTCATACATTGTGAGGATATTCATCACCGTTTGGCAATCTGTATCATTGGCTCTACAGAAGAGCAAGCTATCATGCGCAAAGAATAAGTGGGTGATTTTTGGCCCTTCTTTGCAAAGAGACACTCCATGTAATTCTCCATTGTCAGCTGCCTGTTGTATTAAAGAATGTAGACCTTCTGCACATAAAAGAAATAAGTAAGGTGATAGAGGGTCTCCTTGACGGAGACCCCTACTTGGGTGAAAAAATCTATGAGGTTCTCCATTAATCATGATAGAGAAAGAGACCGAACGAAAGCAGCAACCCACTAGATTCCTCCATTTACCATCAAAACCCAATCTCTCCATTATTTTATCCAAGAAATCCCATTCAACCCTATCATATGCTTTACTCATGTCAAGTTTTAGAGCCATGAACCCCGTTTTGCCTTTTCTTTTATTTTTTAGGTGGTGGAGTGTTTCAAAGGCAACAACAATGTTATCAGTAATGAGACGATCTGACATGAAAGCACTTTGAGTCTCGGAGACAAGTTTAGGGAGGATTTTTTTTGAGTCGGTTGGCTATGGTTTTTGAGATTATTTTGTATATGACATTGCATAGGCTTATGGGACGGTAATCTTTTAGGTTTGTTGGTGATTTTGTTTTGGGGATGAGGGTAATGAAAGTATGGTTTAGGTTTGGAGGCATTATTCCCGAATTTAAGACAGATAAGGTTGCTTTTGTAACATCAGACCCAACAGTATTCCAATAAGATTTGTAAAAGATTGGGGGCATACCATCGGGGCCAGGAGTTGTCATAGGTTTCATTTGCTTGAGTGCTTGCTCCACCTCCATGGCTGTGAAAGGCCGGGTTAGATCGGCATTCATCTGTGATGTCACTTTGGGTTCAATCCCTTGAAGGATTGGATCAAACCCGGCTGGGTTGACTGATTGGAAGATAGATTGGAAATATTGCACAAAGGCCTCCCCGATCTTCTGTTCATCCTTAACAACTTCCCCACTGTCAAGGGTCAGTTTGGAGATGAAATTTCTTCGATTTCTCTGGTTTGCACGACTGTGGAAATAGGCTGTGTTTAGATCCCCCGCTTTCAGCTAATTCACCCTTGATCTTTGCTGCCATAGACATTCTTCCTTGACCATCAAATCATGCACCTCAGCCCTCAAACTTCTCACCTAAAAATGGTTGGATCCGTTCATGGAGTTTGCTTCTGCCTGCTTTAGCAATTTTTTCTTTTGTTGCAGCATGCGACGGATGTTGCCGAATGAATGTTTACTCCAAGACTGAAGGGATAATCGGCATGCCTCTAAATTTTTTGCCACTCTGCCAATCGGATTTTCAATTGCATGGTCCTCCCATGAGTTTTTTATCACCGTTTCACACCCTTCATCCCTCATCCAGACCGCTTCAAACCTAAAAGGTTTCCTTTTCCTGTAAAACTGGGCATTTTCATCGTCAGTACAAATCCATAATGGGCTATGATCCGAGAGCGAACCAGAGATGTAATGAACTTTGGTTGATGGGAACATTTGAATCCATGGGTTGGTTGCTACTCCTCTGTCCAATCTAATCCAAGTCACTGTACCATCAAACTGGTTGTTGCACCATGTGAACGGAGAGCCAACAAAACCCAAGTCCTGGAATCCACAGAAGTCAAGAGCTTCTCTAAAGTCAATCATTTGTCTCTCCCGACACATTGCACCACCCAGTTTCTCTTATGCTCTGACAATCTCATTGAAGTCCCCCGCACAAAACCAAGGGAGATCCATTTTGAGGCTTAAATGTTTTAGTAGTGCCCAGGAGTGTTCCCGGTTGGCCGTTACAGGGTTTTCGTAGAATCCCGTAAACTGCCAGGCGTCATCCACTCCTGGGTTCACCACTGCATCAATGTAAGTTGGGGTTGCATCCATCACGTGTAGATTGATGTCTCTGCTCAAAAACAGTACGAGGCCACCACCTGTATTGAGTCTAGAGACTATGTGGACATTGTCTAGCTGCAGTTTTACCTTTAAATTCTTCACGTAGTTGTCTTTTGATTTTGTTTCCATGAGAAAAACAATTGTGGGAGCGTATTTTTTCACCATCTTGGTGAGTTCCTGAACTGCACATGGTCATCCCAAACCACGGCAGTTCCAGCTTATGGTGTTCATTGGTGTCGGCGGGGCTGCTTGGCAGCCACCACTGTTGGGTAAGCTTCTGGGGATTCCTTATAGGGCATTGAGATTTTTTTTGTGGGATGGCTACCTTCTTCAGACTCATCACTTCTTTTGTGTTTTCTCTCAATCATGAGCACGTCACTTGGGCTGCTTTGTTTGTCACGTGGAATTCTGGCCCACGTTGTTTTGGTTGGCAAAGGATTGGGTTGGCTTTGTGTGTTATTGGTGGGCTGATGAGTGGTGCACGGCCCAATGTGGTAGGGGTGTGTTGGGGTTGGCTTTGTGTGGTGATGGTGGGCTGATGAGTGGTGCACGGCCCAATAGTGGTAGGAGTGTGTTGGGTTAGAACTTTGGGCTTTAAGTCCAGATTGGTCTCGGATTCAGTGTGTGTGGGGTTTAAGACTTTCTCTCTGTCATCAATGTTGGCATTTATGCTGGATTTTTTAACGGTTGCTTCCTCAGTGCCAGAAATGCAGCCGTTAGGGGCATTGAATGTGTGATTCTCTTGCCAATCAGCACTGGATTGATGAGCAATTATGACCTCATTTATTGTCATGGTAGTGACAGTTGTTGGGATTGTCGCCGGGGTTGGTGGAAGATCACGTGGCTGGGATGTTGGTGGTTGGGTGTTTGGGACGGTGGGTGTTTGTGGTGGAGGTTTTTGTTATTTGGGTGTCTCGGTCTGGTTCCAGGTACAGTAATGGAGGTTTTTCTGGTAGTGAGGTCTATCTCTGCTCTCATCCAATCCCCAAAATTCTGGTCTGACTTTTTCAGTGAACCTTTGCTTCTCAGCCAGCGTTCACAATTTCTATCATCATGGGAGACCAATCCGCACCAGTAACAGAAGTTTGGGAGGCGCTCGTATTTCAAAATTGTGCACCCAATGACAGACCCCTCGAACCATACCTTGCGTACCCTGTTCAAAGGTTTAGTAATATCAATTCGAACTCGAACTCGTAAATAGTTTCCCTTACCTCCTTCGCTTTCTGAATCGATCATGAGTAATGGTGTGCCCAATGAGCTTCCAATGGCATCCCGAGTTTCTTGGTTTAAACATTGGACTGGTAGTTCATGGATTTGGATCTAGAATGATGTAAACTGGAAGGCGAGTGATGATATGGGCACATTTGCAGTCACTTTCTCAAAGACCACAAGGTGTTTGTCGTATGTCCAAGACTCATGTTCAAGTACCCTGTCTAAATCACATTCATCTTCAAAGTTAAAAAACAGGATGTTGTTGCCTATATCTTTAATTTGAACATCCTTTTTCGATCTCCAAAGTGGCCTGAATGTACGAGCCACTGATTCCACATTGACGACTCGTTTTGTCAAGAATTTTGCAGCAAGAGTAAAGGAGTCAGGCTCCGCTTTGGGCATGCTATTCCAGTTTCTTCTTAGTCTAATAGAGAGAGTTTTTTCCATAATCCTTTAAGGGATTCCATGTTGGTAAGTTGTACAGGTAGTGAGGTGTGTAATGATTGTGTTTTGGATGGTGATTTGGGACGCCCTACTAGTGACAGGACACTAGAGGGAAACGGGATACCTGTACGGGGACAAGGACAGAAAAGCTCCACTGGGGTTAAAGGAATAGATTCGTCCTAGAACCTTAGAGAGCGACTATCAATACCTACCCCTAATGGCCATAATGAGCAAGACTTAGGTACAATACTTATGTGCTGTTTCTTCGGTTCCCCTTTTAAGATTCTGCCATGTGGCTTTTTTCTCATGGATGGAAGTGTATTTTTTAAGTTAATTAGCCACATGGCAGAATCTTAAAAGAGGGACCTAAGAAACAATACCTAAGGTACTGTACATAAATTTTGTCCTCATATAATTCCTGCTTCAATTGAGTAGTGAATATAACATTTTGGGATATCATTTGTATGGTGTCCTGCACCATTTAATACCTTGATTTAGTCTACTAATTACTTATAGATTAAGTTAATTAAGAGTTAAGTCCTGAAGAAAATTAAGTGCATTTAAAAAAAAAAAAAAAAGTTACCACCATGTATCTTTGGCATGATGGTCACTTTACAAGTATAGGTGCTTGTGGAGTGTGTGGGGCAAGAGTTAAGGTTCAAGTCCCGTCACTAACCATATGTGTTCATAAAATCTATGAATAATATTGATTTCACATAAATTCCATCTCTTTTCTCTTATTTATATCAACAACTGGGACCAAAAAAAAAGTCCCTCACCTAGTTAATAAATAGTGACCAAAACCCCAACTAAGAGAGTCATCCTAGCTATAATCCTAGTCCTAGATTACATACCTCTTTGTTGCCTAATTACCCAGTATCCATCCATGGCAACAAACTTAGTACCAAAAAGACTTACAAATTTATTCTTGGTATTGGTTCTAGCCAATATCACATATTTAGCCAAAGCTACCGAACCTAAAAAAACCACGCTATCCTTGTACTTTCATGACACCCCAGACCGGTGTGACTCCAATGTCAAGGTGATCCCAGTTACACGTATTGCTGGCAAGGCTTGGAATGTCCCCAAAACTGGCACTGTCATTGTCACCGAGGACCTTATCACCAAAACCTCAGGTCAGAACTCAGCTGAAGTTGGCCGTGCCAAAGGCATGTACGTGACAGCAGGGTCGAATGGGTTGGATTCACAAGTTTCAATATCAATAGAGTTCACAGATGAAGAGTACAAAGGAAGCACCATAGAGATACAAGGTATTAGCAACCAATTCATGCCTGGTGCAGAGGTTTCAGTGGTGGGCGGCACTGGGAAATTCCGGTTTGCTAGGGGCTACGCTACTTTTGCAACACATCACTTGGACATTCCTAACCGATATGCTATTATTCGGTGCGACATCACAGTGCAACTACATTGTTATTGAAAATGTTGATGGGTTACGGAGATCAGATATGGACGGGTTGTTCTTGGCCAATAAACAAGGTCTGAGAAATAGGATTACCATAATAATAACTGTCCCATTGTTTAAGAAAATGTATTATGTTTGGTATAACTTGGCACATTCTCCTTTAATAGTTAAATTGACTTTTGAGTGGAGTTTATAATATGTCATGTTACAATCATATATTCTATTTGCTTGGTGTTTTTTTCTAAAATAAATAAAATGTCATTATCTGTAATTTTATTTTTGTATAAGGTTATTTGTACTGGTTGCCTTGGTTTTGTATTTTTTGTTGATGTTATTTATTTTTCGTTTTTAAGTTTTAAGCATTGACATTTGGGGTGCCTTAGCCTTAGCCTTAACCTTAGCGTCAGCCTTTGACCGTGTATCTATCAACGATAAAATTTAAATAAAAAAAAATTGCAATTTTTATTTCATAATTTTGATATGACAAATTATAAATAATTATTTACCACTTTCACATAGATTTACCATTTTTGTTCTGCCATTAATGGTCACCCACGTCAGGATTGTGTCCACAAATTTTCTCAAAAAATATAAGAGAGATTTATTAATCTTGGTAGCCTATTTATATTTATGGCATAATATTGTTAACCTGGATTATTGTGATCAACTTTTTTTTTTTTTCTTTTTTTTGAGAATGATTATTGTGATCAACTTAAATAAACAACTCGATTTCATGTTTGAATTTTGAGAATTACTATTTTTATCCCAAACACAGTTGGATATGGCCATCTATAGACGTTGACCATCCAAGTTTATCTCAGGATTTGAAATTAATGAAACCTTGCTAATGGTAATCCTACCCTATTTTGGGTTTTTATTTAAAGTAATGCTAGAAATATAAACTTTTTTATAAAAAAATTTATAAAATGTTGATGTGGTGAATGGTTATTGATAAATGAAAAAGTGATATTCATTGTGAGCCTAGGTGAAAACCAATAAGAAGTTAGTTACATCAACAATTTGTAAGATGTAAAATTTTATAAACTGTTGATGTGGTCAACTTCTTATTAGTTTTCATCTAGGCCCACCATTAACATTACTTTTTCATTTACCAATAACCACTCACCACATCAACAGTTTATAAATTGTCAAAAAATTTGTATATCTAGCATTACTCTTTTATTTTTATTTTTTCATATCAATATTTTCCCTAATTTTTGTTAAGATTTATGCAATAAAAAATAAAATGGTAAGATTATGCCACATCATGAATCCACTAACAAAAACTTAACAAAATAATATTTTCCATAAAGAGTTCAAAATTATTCACGGTAAAACCAAAAAGGCAAAATTTGCTCCTCTCTTTCTCCCTCCCTAGCAATCTTCGGTGAGAATACATGGAAAACTCAGACCACCAAAACAAATCCATTGCCGGCTGCCATCTCTAATCAAACAATACCACCAAACCCCATCAACTCCAACCAAGCTAACTCCATAAACGGAATCTAAATTTACCATAATTAATCACATGGACAACTTGAACATCAAAATTGAAACTTTCATTATGTAATATATGAATACCCAACTTACAAGACGATAAAAAAAAAAATTTGAATAAACTTGTTGCAGTGGGCATTTCAATCAAAAACTTATTAAAATGGTCCTCCACATGTTATTCAAACGAGGGCCACTCTTGGTGAGTCACTTGGCACGTGTTAATGCCACTCTAAGCAATTGCAAAGGTACAGTTGGTAGAGTCTCAAATCTCTACCGTAGAGATTTGAGTTGAATCTCTAATTCGCTTCTTATTGGAAATAGGGAAGGAAAATTTGAAAAAAAAAAAATGCTAAAAGTTACAAATTACTGCAACTCTGCTTTCATTTTCTTTTGGAAAGAAAATGGTAGAGGTGAAGACACATTTGACTTAACGATCGGTGTTTGGAGTTGGTCATTGATAATGGATCCTATTGCCAAAGATCAGTAGTGGAAAGGGAAAAAGGGGAATTTTTGAATTTTACCATGAATGATTTGAACTTTTTATGGGAAATATTAAAAATTTTTTATTGTCTCTGTTAGTGGATTCATGACATGGCATAATCTTAGTCTTTTATTTTAAGTGGATGGTGAGGATTTAAAAAATTCTACACAGTAGAATACCCTAGCTAGTAACTAGACATGGCAAAATGGGTCAGAATTTTTTGACCCGACCTGACCCGACTCGAAAAATAACCGACCCGAACCCGATTTTTTTGACCCGAAGCAAAAAGGGTTGACCCATGACCCGACCCGTGTTTTTTGCGGGTCAACTCGACCCGCGACCCGACCCGAACCCGAACCCGAACCCGAACCATTTTTTTAAAACTTTTTTTTTGGGTAAAAAAAAAAGGAAAATTAAGACAATATTGGTTTAATTGTTTATTGTGAACTTTAAGGAAACAATTGATACATTTACATAACTATATGCAAATTAATTGAAAGATAAATGCATGTGGTTGAGCATTCTGTAATGAGTAAAGATTTTTAAATATCAAATAGCAAAGTACATGCCAAGATAATCTGTAGAGTTAAAAACATAGATTTAAAATTGTAAACATGTGTGAGAAACATTCACAAGTATGAAAATAATGAAGCCAAAGTATCAAATTAGCATAAATTATGAATGCTTAGACATATTTTTTAACAATTTATGTCTAAAATAAATGGCTTTTCAAAATAAATTATGATATTTCCTAGAGTATGTGTTGCTTAACAATGATATGATATTCATAAAAAAGACCATGTGTAAATAAGTAAGCAATCAAACTTTAATGTATATCTCAAATTGAAATAAAGTGTCAACCACAATTGATAATAGATTATAAAATTAATTTTCAAGATTGCAAATTTCTTATATGTTTTTATTCTTTATCAAATGAGTTATCCAATAAGTCATTTGTAATTTTGTTTTATGTTTTGGAATGTTGATATTGTGTAGAAATAAAACTTGTGTATTTGTTTTACTTATCTTTGTATTATTTTGTTTTAGATAGCAATGTTAGAATTTGTATAATTTTAAAATTATTGAATAAGTATTAATAAGTTTAACTGAGTTCATTCTTGATATAAGTGGTGAATTCAAAATAATGAATTTTACATTAAGTAATTTGTTGCATAACTTTCCAAATAGCAAATACATGTTGTTTTCTTAAAAAAAAAAAAAAAAAAAAATCATGTGAAAAATACGGGTCAACCCGACCCGACCCGCAACCCGATTGACCCGAACCCAATTTTAACCCGCTCAAAATGATCCCTTTTTGACCCGTGACCCGTTTGACCCACAACCCGATTGACCCAACCTGCCCGTTTTGCCATGTCTACTAGTAACTCTAGAATATCTTAATACAAAGTTAATACTTATGAGAGACCTTCAATTGCAACCAGTTATGGGATTAGAACTTCAAAACTTGAAAGCATCCCAACTATCATAATCTTCAAGAATGTTGAGGAAAAAATAAAATAAAATTTATAGGTGTTGTTCCCAAATTTACTTAGACTACTAGCATGGAGAAATTCTTTTAGAGGTGGCAAGTAAAGACTAAGAGTCTATTTAGGAACAGCTTATCTAGCTTTTTGCTGAAAGTGTGCTGAAGTATATTTGTATATTGTACCTTGAAAAAATTTGAAAAAGTGAGAAAAGGCAGGAAAAAGTGAGGTTTTAAAAAGTTGTCCATAAAAGCTAAAAGTTTAAAGCTGATGTCAAACTCACCCTAAAGACTAAAGAACGCCTTTATTGGAATAAGTTGTTTCTTATGCTTGTTTCTTTTCTTTTAGCTTCTGATGTCCCAAGTTTGGATACATTGCTCCCATAAGAGCATTCACATCAAACAACTTAAGAATTTTAACTTTTGACAACTCAAAACACTACTTTATCTATTTTGACAACTCACTTTACAATTCATCCAACATAAAAGGTTCTATTTTTCACATCACACCTAAAAACTATTCATTTTTTTATCCATTTCTCTCATTCTCTCTCTCTCTCTCTCTCTCTCTCACACACACACACACACAACCCACCATTCATCATCTCCATAAACCCACAATCAACAACCACCCAATCACCACCACCGCCAAGCTTTCATAAAACCCAAACAATCACTACCCACCATCACAGCCGCCACAGCCCAATCTTAACCCACCCACCCCAGCCCGATCTCTACCCCAACCACCCCATGTAGGGAAAACACATGGAAAATACAGTTTTGTATCTCATACCAAAACACACAGCAGAATATAAACGGATCTACTTCATTCATGTGAGATAACATGCAACATCTGAATTTTAGAAACAAAGAACAAGAAGGCATACCTTGATGCAATGAAATTCAAAACAAAATGAAAATTGAACTTGGGAAGACTTTCAATCATCACTCTAATTCAACAATGTGCCCAAGATGTGTGGTCTCTCAATTAGTTCTATACGTACTTGTTTAAGAGAATAATCAAGTGTCTTGAGTAAACTTTGAATCTTTCTCTTTTTAATCATACGTATATTTCTGTACTTGGCAATTACTTTATTTAATAACTCTTATTAAATAAATAACTGATTATTTAATTGGGTTAGCCTTTTGGGCTAGCCCAATTGGGCTTTAGTGTGTGGCTTGGAGTGTGACCAAAAGGGACAAATAAAACTCTAACTCTAATGGGCTTTGGACTTATCTGTCAATTCTTGGCAAGCCCAAAGTTACCATTAATTATATTTAATACCCTATATAAATATAATTGCACTCTAGACCTTATTAATAAATTATATCCCAAAACTTTAATAAACATTTAACCCCTTCATGAAAATATTCGTAGTAATACAAAGTCATAATATATAACTATCACTTTGAAGATTACTACATTTTGATCCTTGAATACCCGGTTTAATCCTTTAAGTTATTCATATATATTTTATGAATCTAATTTCATAAAATATAAATTTTAGTAACTCTTTACTAAAGTGGTTAGACCTAACACTCTGAATAACCAAACTCATTAAACTTATCTCAAGAGAATGTTTTATATCTCTATAGAGACTATGAATTCCATCCTGAGAATATATGTTCCTTCAACATTATGTGTGGTTGCCCAACATACTGTGGTTTTAATCTTATGTCTAGATTTCACTCTTGATATATTAAAGTAACCTACGTTTCATGATCGGGTTCACTATTCCCTCAGGATTAAGAGTTTATGTAAATGAAAGTCATAAGATTTATTATTTATTTAACAGTCATTAATAGAATAATAAATCTCACAGCAGTCCAGTTCAATATGTCTTATACACTTAAAACATATTAACATATCAACTAGAATGCTTCACTTTCATGATCAAGACAAATCATCTTAATCGACATGTTATAGTCTTCGCAGATGAAATGTCCAATTTCATCACCGACTATGAACTAAGATTTTGAGTTTACAAAGAACTTATGATTTATATCTTCTGTGACTAAATCACATAAATCACATACTACACATTTCAAGAACTATATGATAATGTCCAAATATTCATGCTATCATTATTTTAGATAATAATAAAACAAGTTTATTACATAGAACATAATGTCATACATAGCATACAATAGGATTTTATGGCACTAATCCTTACACCCCAACCTCGATCTCTACCCACCTAGCCCAACCCAATCTCAACCCCAGCCACCCTATCCTTAACCCACCCCAACCAGATCTCAACCCACCCACCCCACCTCGATCTCAACCCACCCACCCCGACCACCACCCACCATAGCCACCACTTGAGAGAGAGAATGAGAGAACATATAAAGTGAGAAGGAAGAAGAAGAGACACGAATGAGAGAATGATATTAAGTGAGAGACATGGATGAGAGAGAGAGAAGAGAAACTAATTTAATAAAGTGGGAAGGAAAGAGAAAATAGTTTTTTATTGGTAGAAACTTACTACAGTAGGTTGCTAGTAGTAGCAACTGTAGCAAGTTGCCTAAATAAAAGGTTTGACAACATTGATGAAGAGAGTTTTTTTTTGGTGATTTTGTTGCTAAAATAAGTTTTTAGCAATTTTCACACCTTTGGTGTGAATGCTCTAATAAAGTGATATTGCTCCTGTGTAGTTATCAGATGCAGCTGTATGTTCAGACTTCAGTTATACTTAGAACATGTACTTACCGATACTTGTTATTCAAATGTCTATCTTACAATTTTCTTCTCGTATGTGATTATATTATTTGGACAGTATTGGCTTATGTTTCTTTGTATAATTATTGAAGACCTTTATGAGTGGCAGTGTGAGTAAGTGCGTGTATGTAATTATTGTTAGGATTAGTGCCCTTAAATCCTATTGTACGATGCTATGTATGATATTATGTATGACATTATGTATAACCTGATGTATGACTTAATATTGTAATTAATAAAGTTATTTTATTATAATATGAAATAATGGTAAAATGAATATTCGGACATTATCATATAGTTCATGAGATGCATAGTATGTGATTTATGTAAAAAGTCACAGAAGATATAAATCACAAGTTCTTTGTAAACTCAAAATTTAGTTTGTAGTCGGTGATGAAATTGGGCGTTTCATCTGCGAAGACTATAACATATCAACTAAGATGATTTATCTTGATCATGGAAGTGGTGACTTCTAGTTGATATGTTGATATGTTTTAAGAGTTAAGACATATTGAACTGGACCGCTGTGAGATTTATTATTCTCTTAACGACTGTCAAATGAATAATAAATTTCACGACTTCTATTCACATGAACTCTTAATCCTGAGAGAATAATGAACCTGATCATGAAGTGTAAGTTGCTTTGATATATCAGGAATGAGATCTAAAGATACGGTCAAAACCTCAGTATGTTGGGCAGCCACATTTAGTGTTGATGGAACATATATTCTCAAGATGAAATTCATAGTCTCTTAACGGAGATATAAAATATTCCTTTGAGATAAGTTTAATAGGTTCAGTTATTCAGAGAGTTAGGTCTAACCACTTTGGTAAGAAATTACTAAAGTATATATTTATGAAATTGGATTTCATAAATATATGGTGAATAACTTAAAAGGATTAAACCGGGTACTCAAAGATTAAGATGTAGTAATTCACAAAGTGGAAGTCTTCATTCATGACTTTGTGTTATTACGAATATTTTATGAAAGGATTGCATGTATAATAAAGTCTTGGAATATAATTTATTAATAAGGCCTAGAGTGCAATTATATTTATATAGTAGTATTAAATATAATTAATGGTAACTTTGGACTTGTCAAGAGTTGACAGAAAAGCCCAAGGCCCATTGGAGCTAGTGTCTTATTTGTTCCCTTTTGGTCCCACTCCAAGCCACACACTAAAGCCCAATTGGAAAGGCCCAAAAAGCTAACCCAATTAGATAATCAGTTATTAGGAGAGAAACATACAGAATTTTGATGAATCAATGAAGTGGTTTTGTATGTGAGTGTTAGACACTCTAATTCTCTAGAACATAAACACATAATTGATTGAGAGACCACACATCTTGGGCATCAAGTGGAATTGGAGTGAAGATTAAAAGTATTCCCAAGTGCTTTCATCTTTGATTTTGAAATTCACCATACCAAAGTACACTCTTTTGTTTTTAAATTATAAAATTTGCATAGTACATGTTATCAATTGCGAATGAAATAGATCCGTTAATTTTCCGCTCCGTATGTTTTGTATGCGATACAAACATGTGATTTTCCATCAATTATCTACACACTTAGTTGGGAGATGTTGGGTCTAGGGAAGTCACAAATTTTCTCAGCCTTTTGGCTAAGATCAAATGTAGGTCCAATGAAGCCCTAAAGCAAGCTAAAGAGAGATTCATCGTTGAAGGGATCATTAGATAAACCGCAATTGTTGTCTGAGTTTGGTTGGCAAATGCAAAATCTAAATTACACTTAAGCTATACACGTGGGTCTATAGCTGTGTTTTTTTAGCCGCGTCAAACGCGGCTATAGATATGCTATAGCCCCATTTGTTATAAATGCAGCTAAAATTATGAACCTATAGCCGCGTTTTTTAAAACGCAGCTATAGGACAGTTCTGTAGCCACGTTTTTAGTGTATGCAGCTGCGTTTTATCGAGTAGGGCCTATGGCCACGTTTAATAAACGCGACTATAGGTCCAGCCTAATTTGGCCTTTCTTTCCTTAAAAAGAAGTCCTGCAACCGCGTTTTACAGCTTGAAACCCTTAAATTAAAA
Organism: Notholithocarpus densiflorus; assembly: GCA_030021035.2. Taxonomy (NCBI): domain Eukaryota; kingdom Viridiplantae; phylum Streptophyta; class Magnoliopsida; order Fagales; family Fagaceae; genus Notholithocarpus; species Notholithocarpus densiflorus. Next base: position 2,009,559 of record JARYZH020011361.1, on the reverse strand, counting down.
AAAAAAAAAAAAAAAAAAAAAAACCATCAGACCCTCAGATTTCTCTCTCTCTAACCCGGTCTCTCACCTTCTCTCTCACTCTCTCCCACCCCTCACCCTCTCTTCGATCTAAACAAGGCACAGCCTCCTAGCGCTGTCGTGAAGCCCAGCCGCCACCACCACAATGGTGCATCCTTTCTCTCTCTAAAACTCAGTCCCGATGGAGCTCAAGACTTGGAGCTGCAATCCCTTGATCCGTTGAGCACTGGTTCTCCTAAGTCCGTTGACACATGCGATTCAGATAAATGTGTGGATTTCGGCGGGGATGGCGAGGTCTTGGTGTCTCTGCTGTCTCTAGGTGAATAATTTTTCAAGCTTTTGGCTTTTGCATGTGGTTTTGGAATCTGGGTTTTTGTTGAATTTTGAATTTTTTTTTTATTTTTTTATTTTTTTATTTTTTTTGGGTTTTGGGTTTGATTGCGCCTTTTTTCTAATTTCAGGCGGAGCTGCTGTGGATGCAGAGAAATCTAAAGCGGCCGGGGTGGAGGCTCTTCGGGCAAAGAAGCGCCTTACCAAGCTGACAAAATCCAGCCAGAAAGTCACTTGGGGAAAGCTTCTTTCCCAGTGTTCTCAGGTGGGTTTTATGTTTAATTTGGTTCTGAAATCTTGGTGTTGTGATTAGATTGTTGCTATGTTTAGGGTTCAGTTTCTAATCACAACACCAACAAACAAACAAATCACATGGAAGTCTAGATAAGGTGGTGGAACCACCTCTTCAGTTTGATTACCTCTTTCCCCATTCATACCTTGCTCAAAAGCTCACATATAAACAAAATGAGCTTAATGAACAAAATTTCGGGCTCTTAAGAAGCAACTTGTTTGTAAAATGAGCTTAATCAAAATGAGAAATCTTAGAATAATGGTTAAATAATTAAATTCACCATTTCCTAATAGCTTAAGCTCTTTGGACAATCGGTAATTTATCATATTATCATAGAATGTTTGATGCTAGTCAGAAGCCTGCATGGGCGTTGATAGCAATTTTAATGTAGATAGACTAGGATTACTAATAATAAATTAGAAGGTACTCGAGAACTTCTAAACAAAAGGACTCTAAACTCCAAATAGACTCCAACAGAAATGTCCACTGTTCAAAATCCGTCCACCCCCAATTATCGAATTATCAAAAAGGAGATGACAGTCTATTATTCTAGATAGGATAAATTGGGGGAAAGAATACTTAGGGTTGATCCGAACTAGTTGATGAGAATTTGTATCTGCCCCAATTTAATTGAGATGAGTTAAACCTGTTCCATATGATTGATTCTGCTATGTGCTTTTTTTTTTTTAGAAAAAAAAAAAAGCAAAATAGTACGAAAAATATGATTACAACAAGTACTATAATATTGAATGTGCATGAAATTTTAGTTTGGAAATAAGCAGAAAAATTGTTGGATCAATCTCTTTCATTACATGCAGGGTAGTGGAGAAAGTCTTGATCAACTCTATGAACGTTGCACGTCTTCACTGGAGAGAATTGGTAGAAAGCATAAAGGTAAGGCATCATTTGGCTTGTCTCTTTTATAACTTTTCCATCTGGAACATTTTAAAAAGTTAATTTTATGTACTTCAAAAACCTTTTCAATTTGGGAGTGAAGAAATTTTACTAAGTGTTACAATTCATGAAATGTATGTGTGCCAGCCATTTTATTTTTTGGTTTGTATTAGTACTTCAGTAAATTGCAGTACACATAAGTTCTACCTCTATGGGGATATGATATCTGAGGCTTGACTTGGATTCCCAACCACCCTGAGTTTGGTTGGGGGACAACATTAAAGTTTCAATATCGTTTCTGTGCTTCTGTGCAGTAGATATACACAGTTTTACATGATTAGAAGTTCAGGGTTAGTTCAAACTTTGGAGAATAGAACAATTTTTATACCATTTTTTTTTTTTTTTGGATTTATAGATAAGCAAATAAATAAAGAAAGAAATTAGCGCTACTGAGTGATTTGATATATATAAGTGATTTAAGTGAATGACTTTACACCAATTAGCGCTACTGAGTGATTTAAGTGATTTGATTTAAGTGATTTGATGTTACTTCTATTAGGTTTTCATAAACTCAAAACTTTTGCTATGATTTAACTTATAACTGAGCTACTCCTCCCTGCTATCTTTCATTCTTAAGGTGCAAAAGCCCAATAGCCCTAAACCCGTGACAATTGACAAGGAGTAAATCTTTATAAGTTTCTCTTATAGATTAATAATGAAAAATTATGAAACAGAGAAAAATTTGGCTTACAAGCTAAGAAGTTTAATATCCTAGATGTGTTTAATATTATTTATTTATAATGTGCCAATCTGCCTATCAGTCAAATATTGGATTGACTACAAGATTAGAAATCACTCACTTTTCCAGTTCTTTGTCTAGTCCATCGGCCAAACCTTGGTTCAACTAAAAAATAAGGTATCACTCTCTTTTCCAGGTCTTTGTCTAGTCTAGTTTTTAAAACCATGGGTGGGATGAAGGCTTAATTAAATTGAGGGTTGATGACATGGGCAGAGTTAGGAAAACTTGTCTATGTATGCTTATGATGGGCATAGGGCTGCAAAAATTTGCAGATTTAGGATTTAGTATCTTCAAGAAAGGGTTAGGACTTGTAAGAGTTGGAAATTTTTTAATTTTGTGGCTGTTTGGTTGGGAAATCTGATTTGATAAGGGAAGGGCATGGATTTGATTTAGGTTTGTAAAAAGAGAAGAAAAGAGAGACTGCTGATGCTGTTTAGGGGCTGTGTGAGTAGCCACATGAAGCAGTAACTGTGAGCCAAAAGACAAGAAGAAAAGAGAGATTGAAAGAGAACACTCTAGGCACTCTTGCTTCAAAATTAAAATAACTAAATATTCTGTCAATCAATTTCGAAATTCTTTGAGTACATTGAACACAAATATAAGGACTTTTCCTAGCATTTGTAGCATTAGGACTCCTAATTTGACTTGAGAACTAAAAATCTAGTAAGGTATTAATCAAAATCTGAATATTTTAAGTAAATTGAGCACAAATATAAGGACTTTTTCTTGCATCCAAGACACTTGGCAACTCCTAGGAAATTATAGACCGAATGACCAAATCAAAAATTGTTTCAACCTATAGAATCATACAATTCGTGCTTAAATTGGACTTCACAATTTCACACATAAATAAATCTTGATTGGATGCAATTGTGAACTAGCAACAAATTAATGTTTCATCATTGCATCAATTGAGGTTTATGAACTAAAAAGTAAAGGGCTTTGGTTAGCACTTGAAGGTGCTCAATATACAGCATTTGTATATGGTTTCACGAAATAATAGAATAGGTGCTTACGTGTACTATTGGACTGATTAACTTTTATTTTTGGTTTCACCTCTCAAAAAATTGAATTGGTAGTTACTACTTTACTTAGAAATCCTTGTGTATTTTATATATATATATATATATATATATATATATATTGTATTTTATATATATATATATATATATTATAAGTGAACATTATACATATTCAAATAAATTTGAGTCATTGTCTACCATACTTTAGGAAAATCACTTGCATGTGATGCATTAGATTTGTAATTGGCACTGAACTTGCTAAATACTATTCATTGTCCCATATAAAGTTTAATAAAATATTTATTTGTGCTTTGTGCGAATTACAATCAAGGGCATTCATCCCCTGTAGGACACAAAAATAGAAGGCTAAATAGAAGTATAACCAGGTAATGCACTAGTATCATTAGTGACTCTAACTAAAATTTATGAAGAACCATCAGTATGGAAGGTGTGAGTTTCAAAATCTTTACTGAAGATGTCAGCGAGTTGGTCCTTGCAGACAGAGCAAACTGTAAGTAGATTATTGGTAATTAAGTCTCTTAACAAAACAATATTTAAAGTGCTACACTAGAGCTTGAAGTACTTGTTTTGGCAGCATGATGAGTGGCACTAACATTGTGAAATGAAGAACCAAGAGTGGTTGGAAAGGTCTTGAAAAACATGGAGTAAGGATCCATAGCACTTTGGAGGTCATGATGGTTTTGAACTCAGCTTCTCCACTAGACGAAGAGACAAATAAAGTTTTGACCAAAGCCTGTTGTGGACAAGAATGGCAAATACAGCTGACACAAGGATGGCAACAAAATTTAATTGGACAATGCATGATGTGTAACTAGTGACTAGTACTGAGGTGTTATTGCGCATTTTATGTATAGGATGAGTTTTGTCTGAATTTATTTTATTTGAACTCATCATCTTTTGTAGATAGGCATTTGCCATCTGGCCAGGAAAAAAAAAAAAAACTATAGCCGCGTTTTAAAAACGCGGCTATAGCCAAATTCAAAAAAATGAAAGGGTTGTAGCCACATTTAAAAAACGCGGCTATTAAAATGCAGCTATAGCTGTCTCCTATAGCCGCATTTGAAAAATGCGGCTAGAGTATGTCCTATAGCCACGTTTATAAAAACGCAGCCATTGGTCCTGGCCTATAGCCGCGTTTGTAGAAATGCGGCTATAGACCCCTCAATCTATAGTTATGGGTTTTAGGCCACGGCTATAGGCCGAATCGTCCTATAGCCACGTTTTTAGCACATTACACCGCTGTGTTTGATGTTGGCTTATTTGGAAAAAGGGGGTTTAAAAGGCTCTAAAGTTGTTCCCAACGCTTATTGTTCAATACTGTTAGAATATAATTAATCTCAATAGATTTAGGCCCATAGCTGTAGATTACTTGTACATAACACCTTGTCTACCTATATACTATCTAAGACAAGACCCTTATACTTTACTAGCCTGATCGCATTGCGATGAGGCTTTTTTTTAAAACTTTTTATCGAGTGTCATAATTTCCCTTTTTTTATAAAAATTTTTAGATAAGTTTATTTTGAAGACATGGATTAGTAGGAGAGTGTCCTATTTTGTAGGCATTTTAAGTGGAGTTCAGGGACGGAACCAGGATTTGAACATAGGGGGGGCAAAGCATGAACCAAAAAAATTTCATGTGACATGGTCTATTAAAAAAAAAAATCATGGTAGATAAAACAATTGCACTTTATTACCATAAATATTTAAGTCAAGAAGGAAATAATATGAACAAAAAAAGTTGAAAGTTACAATATGATATTCTAACATTTTCGAAGAAGAATAAAAAAAAAAAAAGAGAGGACTTCGAATCTCTAGATTTTGGATAATTGGAATTAATATGTTGATTTTATCATGTTGACCAACTCAAAAATATGATAAATCCATACGTTTGGATGCAACTAAAAATCACACTAATGAAGTTTTCAAAACTTTGTTTGAGGATTTTAAAAAATTGGGATATTAATATTAAGAGTTGGCAATACATCATCAATATTGGCTTCTAAAAGAATTTTGCATTTTATCTTTTGAAAAAAATTTAAATATTATAATTGACTTTTCCATAATTTATAAATCAATTAAAAAGTCATATAAATTATTGTCAGCCCCTAAGGGAATTTTTTTTTCTATGAGATTTTTTTGGTTATGAATTATTGAATTATGATATTGGTAATTTGTGGATTTTTTGCTGGGTTGTCCTTAAGTTTTTTCCCTATTAAACATAATGTTTAGGAATATTTCTGAACCACATAAAAGTTCAATCCAAAGAAGAGAATCCTCTTATAAATAGTATAGATTACTTACTGCAATTTAATACCCAAATTTTCAAACTTTCACACTTATAAACAAAATGTCTTTCAGTTACTAATTTGTGAAGCGAGACAAGGTTCAACTTAGAAGCCAAACATGAAATAGCTTTGAGTAGCCATGAATACTGTTAGATGAATTTGAAAAAAAAATTCATAGCATACCGATTTGCACTCAGAGTTGACATTGAGATGATGTTGAATGATCTCTCTGTCTATCCCTAGCATATCTTCATGACTCTATGCAAAGACAACTTGGTTTTCTTTCAGGAAGGTGGTTATCTTCGTCTTTTCTGAAGCTAAGAGGGCCGATCCTACCTTTATCACTTTGGTCGGCTCTCTTGGGACAATCTCCACATCTTGTAATGTTTCTACTAGTTTTGAAGTAGGTTTTGGCTCGTCTATCATCCATGTATGATTTTCTCCTAAATCTAGAGTGGCTTGGTAGCATTCCCTAGCCAAAACCTAATCTCCTCAGATCTCTCCTACATTGTGGGCTGTTCGGAACTTCACCTTCAGATAGTATGTTGACGTTGCTACTTTCAGTCGGTTGAGCATTGATCGTCCCAAAATGACATTGTATGTTGATGGGAAATCCACCACAAGAAAATCAATTTCCTTAGAAATTTAGGCTGGACAAGTGCCTGCAGTTATGATTAGCTTGATGATGTCTTTAGGGACAGTCCTGTCTCCGGTAAAACTCACCAAAGGGGAAGTAAAAGGTCGGAGTCTCTCTTTGCCCAATTTCATTTGTTGATATGTAGGCAGATAAATAATTTTTGCTGAACTTCCATTATCAACTAGTACTAGGTGAATGTTGAATTCTTCTATCTTGAGCATTATTACCAATGGATTGTCATGTGGTTGTCTGATACCACAAGCATTCTTCTCTGAAAAGATGATGTCACGTTCACTGCTTCTCTGTATTTTTTATGACAGGTAGCGTGACTGTACATTGTTCACTTCCCTTGCATATTCCTTTCTAAGGGATTTTGAGGATCCACCTGCTACTAGCCCACTTGGTATCATCGTTAGTTCTCCTACTAGAGCCTTTTTATTGTCTACCTCTTGTTCCTAATTCTTTTTGTCTCTCAATTGTTGTCTAAACAAATTTGTCTTCCGAACGAATTTTTGCAACTTTCCTTGACGAATCAATGTTTCTATTTGATCTTTCAAATGTCAACATTCATCAATGCGATGTCCATGGTCTTGATGGAATCTACAATACTTGTGTTTATCTCTAACTTCTACTGGAGCATATATGGGTCGAGGCCATTGTAAAGACGGTTCATCTTTGATCTGCCTCAACACCTATTCAATAGGCATTATCAAAGGGGTAAAATTAGTAAACCTTGACCTTTGATCTAGGAATTTTTTCTTCGTATCTGAAGTTTGCCTTGCGCTTCGTGTTTCCTTCTTCTTTTCAAGGTGAAGACTTGTTCCTTCATCTCTCTTCCCTTTACCGGTCATTTTCTTCTCAACTATTGCATCTTCTATATTCTTATACTTCTAGGCTTTGTGGAGCAGTTCTACTACTGTCTTTGGTGGACTTTTGGTAATCGAAAAGAAAAAGTCCCTAGGTAACAACCCCGTCTGGAAGGTTGTTAGGAATTAGGATGACTTGATCTTCTACTTCGTCCACCTGCAATAACTCTTTATTGAAGCAAGTTGCATACTGCCTCAACGATTCTCCTTCTACCTGACGGATGTTGAGAAGATGTCTAGTTGGCTTCTTATGTCTCTGTCCTCCAATGAAATGACGAACAAAGCCTTTGCTGAGTTGCTCAAAGTTTGCAATGATAGCTGGGGGTATTTTGCTAAACCAAACTCTGGTTACGCCTTTCAATATAGTTGGGAAAGCCCTACACATTACTTCATCCAGAGTCATCTGCAGGTGCATTAGGGTTTTGAACGATTCGATATGGTCCAAAGGATCTTTCGAACTGTCATATGACTCGATTTGAGGGAGGCAAAAACTTTGGTGGAAAAGGACGATTCAACACCTCAGTGGTGAACGGTGAATCTATTCTTCGAATCATTCCGTCCAAGTTCTCCACGACTTTGTTTTTTACTGCACTCCTGAGTTCGTCCATTTCTCTCCTCATGCTACGGAGTTCACTTTCCATCCTGGATGAATTTTCTTCTGACACCCTTGTTCTTCTGTTAATCTGACTGTCTGACTCCTCTTCATTATTATTCCCTTCAATTTTTCGAGGTTGCTCTTCTTCATTCTGATTTTCAGTATTCTGCTGCCATTCCTCGTTTTGGGATTCAGCTGCTCTTCGCAGTTCTTCATTTCTAGCAAGTCAACTTTGCTACATTGGTTGTGAGAGCCTAAATCTGTTATGCTGCTTGCTTTGGGTCATTCTTGCACTATGAAGATCTCTTTTGTCAATTGGGGAAATGGCTTAAATGATCAACGTTCCCCATAAATGGCGTCAAACTGATAATTCAGAAAATCAACAGTTGAGTTTTTCTTCTATGTGGATGGAAAATGGCAATAGATTCATCTAGGAACAAACCTGCAATAAGATCTGAAGTAGAGAAAGAGAAATATACTGGTGTGGTGTTTGCTAAAAACCCTCTAATGATTAAGTTAGAAATGAATTCAATTGAAGCATATTGCAAGAGAATACAACCTGGGATTAGTTTTTAGGGTAATAATTGTGTGTACCTTTTGGTCCTATTCTTCTTTGGCTTTATAACCATCTTGTCTTTAATGAGTAATGGATCTCTGCATTCATTCTCATTTGTAACAGTTAATACGTTACAAGCTGATGCTTTGATTTGTGTAACGTCTTCTTTTCCGTTGCTCCGTCCGTTATTCTTCAGCATAAATTCTCGCCATAAATTCATAACATATCTTGAGTTTGTCCATAATCAATAACAATAATGTTGAAATTTGGACCCATCAGTTATTATTTTTAATACATTTATAAACTAATTATTACCTCTGTCCCAGTTTGTTTGTCATCTATTACATTTTGGGATGTCCCAAAATATTATCCTGTTTCTAAAAATAAAAATTATTAGTTTATTAATATTCTTATTATACCCCTACTTTATTTTCAAAACTATTTGAAAAGAAAACTAACTAATATTTTTTTAAAAAATCAATTTAATTGGGGCACATTTTTAGTTGTCTCATTAAAAATAACTCTTTTTTAAAAAGTTGATAAATTTATTTAAAGGTAGTTTTGTAAACTTATACATTTTTATAAGGCAAACAAAATAATAAATGATATTTTCTTAAAAAATTTGACTTTTCAAACAGGACAAACAAATTGGAACTGAATAAATATTTTAAAACTTGTTTAATCAATTCATTTAAATTATTATTTTTTTAATTAAAGTACTAATTAAGGCTAGGCAACAATGAAACAACTGAATTAAGGCTCGACAAGGGCTTTAATATTTTCGGCTAGCACGCTGCCCAAGCCACCTGCCAACTCCATCTCTAACGCATTTACTCTTTTTTATTTTTTGTCCCCACCGACCTGTTTCAATTCCTTCTCATATTTATTTAATTTTTTTCTCTTAATTTTTCTCCTTCGCGCACACATCTTCCAAGTCTCTTCTCCACTTCTCATTATTAAATATCTTCTTATCTATATCATTTCTTTTCATTTACGTTTTATTTTTCTTTATGTTCATCCTCAACCCAGGCCTGTACCTGTACGCCTTTTCTCACTCTCAGTTTCCTCATTAGCAACTCTCCATGCATCATAGTCTCATCGTCATCTTTTTATTATTATTATTATTATTTTTTAAGGTTGTAGCATCGTTTGTTCATTTGATTTTTTTTTTTTAATTTTTTTTTTAGATTTTTATGTGTACAGATTTGTTTAGGTTTTAAGATTTTTTTTTTAAAGTCCAAATTTCATGCTGGTCAAATCTTGCATTTTAACTGGTATTTACCGAAACTACCCAAAATGATCCAAAATGGCCTTGAATTTTCTCTGAGGTAAAATAGGGGGTTACTGCTCCTTATTGTTTACCAATATGATATTTTCAGTCCGCTAAAATGGAATGTGAAGAGGAAAATTTGATCAGCAGATCTTTAGTAAATTTGGTCATCTGTAAGATTGCAAACCGTCAGTAAAATAGGTCGTCAGTGATACTGACGACCGTTATACACATCAATGACCCGGTCTTAAATCCTTTCCTTAACAAGGTCTGAATGTTACAGACTTCAGCAAATAGCCTCAGACAGCTAAGCTGATCATTGTAAAAATGTTACAAGACTTTAAACAATAATATAATGGCATTCAACAGGCTATTAAAAGCCTCCAACGTCTGGTGCAATAAATGCCCCGAGCATTTCTTCACAGACATGCTATATAAGGCAAACAACAAGAAGTAAGCAAGGAGGTACGCATACACTTACACACTATACTCAGATTGTCTCTTATATTACTCTGTTTCTTAAGGAGATAAACTGACTTAAGCATCGAAGGCTCCGCCGGGACCCCAGGTGCCCTCTTACATTGTTTCTTTGAAACAGGTACTAACAGTCGTCCATACCAATGACGAGGAGCATACTGACGAGTTGTAGTTTTCTGCTTCATCAATTTGGCGCCGTCTATGGGGAACGACTGAGTTGCAATTTTCTCAGGCAATTCATCGTATCTCTACCAACAAAGTTCCTTGAGACACATGGACACTTCCACTTCATCACCTCATACGGACCCAACTATGATGGCTATGCAAATTCGAATTCGGACGGCCAACGTCCAAGAGTTGATGAAGCAAAACACAGAATTCAAGTAACGAGGACGTCCCGAGAACCGAGAACGTCCTAAGAACAGCAACACTTCTCTGGTATGATGAAATCAAAACAATGACGAAAACCACGATCCTAGCAGCAACAAAGCCACCTCTAAACGAACTGGGCAGACCACGCCAATTAAAGATCAGATGATGGAAGCCATGAGAAAAGAGCTCGATGAGGTCAAAAGGGCCATGAAAGGGAAAACTACCGTAAACCTTGATGGCATGCTCTAGAGGACAAACTCACCTTTCACTGCCAAGGTACTCGAGTGTCCTCTTCCCCCTAAGTTTAAACTTCCACAATTGGAGGTCTATGACAGCACGAAAGATCCTCTTGATCACATTGATGCATTCAAGACAATCCTAAACCTTCAGCAAACACCAGACGAGGTGATGTGCAAAACCTTCCCAGCCACCCTTAGGGGGGCTGCAAGAGAATGGTTCAGCAAGCTACCAGCAGCCTCAATTGATAACTTTGAGCAGTTAAGCGACTCCTTTGTTTGAAACTTCATTGGAGGCCGACGACACAAAAGGCTCACTTCATACTTGCTGACCATAAAGCAACAAGAGGGAGAAACCCTAAGGGAGTATGTGAAGCGCTTTAACAAAGCAGTACTAGAGATTGACAAGGGCGATGACCAAATTATAATGACAACCTTCCAAGCAGGGCTGGTCAATCTAGATCTTGTCTTCTCTCTAAGAAAGACCACACCAACGCCAATGACAGACTTGTTGTTCAAAGCCCAGAGGTATGTAAATGGGGAAGATGCCTTGGCCACCGAGAGCCTAACAGGCAAACGAAAGAAGGACTAGAAGATTGATTTACAGAATAGAAAGAATGACCATAAATTCAATCCTTCAGACAGCCGAGCTAGCAAGAATAGTCCAGAGACGGTAAAGAAGGGATTGAACTTTACTCCTCTACTGATACATGTTGGTAAGATTCTCATGCAGATTAAGGACAACCCAACCTTGAAGTGGCCAAAGCCTTTAAGCTCAAGGCCAAAGGGCAAAAATTCTCGGAAGTACTGCCGATTCCATGAAGGTAATGGTCATTCCACTGGCGAATGTCGTGAATTGAAGGAGCAAATTGAGGAACTCATCCAAAGAGGCAAGCTCCAGAAGTTCATAAAAAAGGATTATCAGTCCAGTCCAAAGACAGACGACGTGTCCAGTGACGACTAGAAGGAAGAAGAACGGGATCGTCCAAAACCAACGGTAGGGGAAATCCAGATGATTACTGAAAGACCATTTACCGGAAGTTCATACAGGTCCCTGAAGAAAACTTATCAGAGACAAGTCAACAGCGTCCACGTGACTCAGTCAGTGATGAAGTGTCGTACAGACAACATCACCTTCTCTAAACGAGTTGCAAGAGGAATCAAGCAGCCACACAACGATCCTCTTGTCATCATGTTAGCCATCGAGGGATTCAATACAAAAAGGGTATTGGTGGATAATGGAAGCTCTATTGATATCATGTATATGACGGCCTACCAACAGATGAAGCTAGATCCGAAACGACTCTAGTTGTTTGAGTCTCCTCTGGTAAGCTTCAGTGGAGGTCGAATCTACCCAAAGGGCGTCATCTCCTTATCCATCACAGCAGGCAGTTATCCAACGCAAGTAACAAAGCAAGTAGATTTCTTGGTGGTCGACTGTCCTTCCACTTACAATGTCATCCTGGGACGACTAACTCTCAATCGTCTAAAAGCAACAACCTCCACCCATTGCCTCAAAGTGAAATTCTCAACTCCTTATGGGATTGGAGAAATCAATGGAGATCAACTCCTGGCCAGAGAATGTTATCATGTTGTGTTGGCTTCCAAAGAAAACCATGCTTGGATGGTAGAAGAAGAATCAAAGACGACCATCGAAGAATCTAAACTGGCAGAGGAAACCTTCAATGTGGAATTGGTTGAAGGTGACTCATCAAAGGTCACAAAGATCGGTGGAGAGCTCCAGTCTCATTTGAAAGAAAAAATCATAAATTTCTTAAAGGGAAACAAAGCAGTAATGGAGGAAGTAGACAAGCTCCTCACAGCAGGTTTCATCCGTGAGGTCTACTACCCAGAGTGGCTTGTAAACGTCGTCATGGTCAAAAAAAAAATCCAAAGGAAAATGGAGGATGTGTGTGGATTTCGCAGACCTGAAAAGTGCATGTCCAAAGGACAGCTTTCCTCTCCCCAGGATTGATCAGCTCGTCAATTCCACAACAGGACATGAACTCCTGACGTTTATGAATGCCTTTTTAGGTTATAATAAGATACTCATGAGTGAGGAAGACTAGGAGAAGACCTCATTTGTAACCAGTCAAGGTCTGTACTATTACAAAGTCATGCCCTTCGGACTGAAGAATGCAAAGGCTATGTACCAACGGCTGGTAAATCGCATGTCAACAAGAAAATAGGCAGAAACGTAGAAGCCTATGTGGGCGACATGCTCGTAAAGAGCAGGGAGGCAAAGTCCCATCTTGATGACCTCTAAAAGACCTTCAATACTTTGAGGAGGTATCAAATAAAGCTAAACCCAGCCAAGTGTGTATTTGGAGTCTTTTCGGGAAAGTTCCTTGGTTTCATGGCCTCTCAATGAGGGGTTGAAGCAAACCCAGAGAAGGTGAAGGCTATACTGAACATGGCTTCACCGAGAACAGTGAAGAAGGTACAAAAACTGGCAGGACAAATCGCGGCTCTGAATAGGTTCATCTCTAAAGCTACAGATAAGTGTTTGCCCCTCTTTAAAACCCTTAAGCAGGTTTTCCAGTGGACGGTCGAGTACAAGGCAACCTTTCAAAACCTCAACGAATACTTAGCAAAGCTTCCATTCCTGGGCCCGTCAATACAAGGAGAAGATTTGTTCTTATACCTGGCTGTATCCCAAACAGCAGTCAACTCAGCCTTGATACGTGAAGAGAATTAGATCCAATGGCTGGTCTACTACACAAGTCGAGCTTTTCAAGGGGCTGAGATGAAGTACCCAAGGATGGAGAAATTGGCATTTTCTTTGGTCGTCACTTCGACGAAGCTTCATCCATACAGATGGCTCGTCTGTTATAGGCCTAGGTGGAACTGGGGTAGTTATCATCTCACCAGTGAAAGACATCTTCAATTATGGAGTACAGTTACAATTCCCAGCCACCAATAATGAAGCAAAGTATGAGGCCGTCCTTACCAACTTGAGAATAGCCAAAGCTCTAAGGGCAAAGAACTTAAAATAGAAAACTGACTCTAAGCTCGTCGTTGGACAGACGACTAACGAGTACGAGATGAAAAAAGAAAGAATGCAAAAGTATTTAAGACTATCTAAACAGTTAGTTAATTAATTTGATGATGTCAGGTTTGAACAGATCCCAAGGGAAAGCAACTCTGAAGCTGACAAAGCTGGCTAGAATGGCCTCATCCAGTGATGTCACAAACTGGCCAGGAGTACACTTGGAAATACAGACAACCTCAAGCATGGAAGGACTGCAGACCTTTCCAATCCAAAGAAGATCATTGTTTGTAGGTTTGGAATCCCAAGAGTGATCGTCTCAGATAATGGTCGTCAGTTCGACAACCATAAGCTCAGAGAGTTTTGTGGAGATTTAGGAATCAAAAACCATTATTCGTCACCTGGGCACCCCTAAGCAAACGGCCAGACAGAAGTCACAAATCGAACTTTGTTGAAAATCATCAAAGCTCGACGTGAGGGGCCAAAGGGGCTATGGCCAGAAGAACTACCTCAAGTGTTATGGGCCTATCAAACCACTACAAGAACACCGACAGGAGAAACTCCATTCGAGCTAGTCTTTGGTACTGAAGCTATGATTCCTGTTGAAATTGGACTGTAAAGTCTAAGACAAATTCATTATGACGAGGCTAAAGCTAAGCCTGGACTGCTTACCTGAAGCCAGAGACGAGCCAGTTCAAAGAATGGCTCGATACCAGCAAAAGATGTCGAAGTACTACAACTAAAGGGTGAAGCTCCGGCAGTTCAACCCTGACGACCTAGTACTTCGAACAATCTCTCAAGTCACTAAGAACCTAACTCAGGGGAAGTTAGGGCCCACATGGGAAGGCCCTTACAAGGCCATCCGTTACACAAGAAGAGGAAGCTATTACTTGAAGGACCTCAACAGTAATATGCTACCTCGTCCCTAGAATGTGGAGCATCTCAAGAAGTATTTCGAATAAACTCCATCCACAGGAGTGTCTCGTCTGAAGAAATATCAGATAAGCAGAAACTTTATTAATGCATTTCTTTTGAACATTTCTTTTAGTCAAGATTATCTCCCCTGCAATTCCCTTATTAAGGTGAATGAAATAAAAGAACTTCCAAGCTATTCAAATACTTGATTGTTCAAAAATAATATAAGCTCCAAGGATAGCACAAAGCTTCTGTAGGAAGTCTATGATACAGATTCTACTAATGAGCATAAGCTCAAGTAGACATCAAATTGTCGATACAGATTCTGCAGATGAGCATAAGCTCAGGTAATCAATCTACATCGGACCAACGATACAGATTCTACCAACGAGCATAAGCTCAGGCAATCAATCTACATCAAAACAGATTCCACTGATGAGTATCAACTCAAATTGGCAATATATGATACAAACTCTACTGCCAAGATCAACTCTGAGATACAAACCCTGCTGT
Source organism: Notholithocarpus densiflorus (assembly GCA_030021035.2). Taxonomy (NCBI): domain Eukaryota; kingdom Viridiplantae; phylum Streptophyta; class Magnoliopsida; order Fagales; family Fagaceae; genus Notholithocarpus; species Notholithocarpus densiflorus. The sequence goes on along the minus strand of JARYZH020011361.1, from coordinate 1,994,469 downwards.
GAAAGAGCAAATCCTCAATAGCCAGTTTACATCAACGCAGTGATACGAACTCTTTTGTCAAATCTTCAATAGTCAGTTTACATCATCTCAAAACTACAAATTTCACTGACGAGCATAAGTTCACGCAGCTAGTTCACAATATCTTTACAAAGCTTTAACAGCATGTTTTCACCACAATTAATGGTACAAACTCAATTGGTAAGCTAAACTTTACGAACAAGCTTGAACTATGTCTTTTATTGACGAGCATAAAGCTTAATATACATCATTCCAACTCTATTGACGAGTTTAAAGATGGTTAGCTTATATTATCTCTATAAAGCTTTGATAGCTTATTTACAGCATAACAATGTTACAAACTCTATTGATCACATGACAAACCTCAAAGCTGTAAAATTCCTAAGGGAATGACACCAAGGTTCAAATATCAAGCTTTAAAGCAGACAGTAGAGCAAGAATCATGATAGCAAACAAAGCACGAAATGTAAAGGCCTCAAACAAAGAGGCAACCATTGTTTTTAAAACAAGTTAAGCCTTAGGGTAGTCATTGTTTTCAAGCAAAATAAGCCTCAAAACATGAAGGCAATCACTGTTTGGAAATAAAAGCCTCAAAACAGGAGGCACCCATTGTTCATGACTTTGAAATAATGGAAATAAAAAATAAAATAAAATAAAATAAAATAAACTTGCTCTTAAGGATGATCTGTAGGTGCAGTGACGGTCTGTCCATCAACACCTTCAACAGTAGCCTCACCTCCTTCAGTAGCAACGATCTCTGCCCCAATAGCAGCAGTTTCAACTCCAACTTTAGTTTCAATATGAGCAAAAACAAAAGCGACCTCTTCAACAGCTTGTCTCTCCTCCTCCTTGGCTTCATCAGCAATCATCTCTATGTCAATGGTTTCAAAATCCAAAGCTGAGAGGTCGATGGCTTCACCTTGGTGCTTCAACATCCACCTACAAAGAAGTTCAAAGCCCTTGAAATACTGGGTAAACAGAAGGTCGGAGTAATGCTCGAACTCTTGGAACTGAGCAATCACCCCGTCTCTGGCGTCAATAGTCCGAAGGAGAGCAGCTTAGAGTTCATCATCCTTCTGAACGACGAGCTTCTTCTCAACCTTTAAGGCCTTCTTGAGCTCATCCTCCTTCTCCTTGGATTTCAGAGCCTGGTCCATAGCTTCCACTAAGTCCTTCCTCAGACATGAGCTTTCAGCCTCAGCAGACTTAGCCTTAGATTGAGCGACAACCACTTTTTCCTCAATACTCAGATAGTCAGTCGTCATTCGAAGTGACTCACCAAGGACCTGGAAGATAAAGACATGGCCGAATCTCACATCTCTGCGGAATGAAATCCAAGGAAGCGCCAAAAGAAATAAATAACATACTTGTACTAACTTGTGGATATGGCGACTAACAAGCTCGTGAGAATGTGCAGCAGAAAGGCCCCTTAGCTCCTCGTCAGTGATGACGTTGTGAGCTCGGCCAACAGCGGTCACTAGGTCCTCCCAAACACTTTTCCCAACCTTGCCTTTTCCTTTAAAACGAGTAATATGAGGAGCAACGGCCGACAAAGGAAGCACAGCCACCACCTCCGGGGAAGGAGTTGGGGAAATAAAAGCCTAGAACAAGGCCAGAGGGGTAGGCCCTTCAAACTTTCCTTCACCAAATTTTCACCTCTTTGCATCAGGAGCCAGCGAAGATAGAGGCTCACTCTTCATGCTCCTCAGATGAGTATACTTATCCTTGCTGCCTAGTCGCCATCTCTACAAAAGACAGACACTCGTCATTATAAAGAAGCTTTCTCATCATAAGAAATGCGTAATCGTTGTTATAAGGAAAATTGCTCGTCATTAAAAAATAAAAAGAACATACTCCTTTCTTCGAGAGCAATCTTCTCCAGCACCAATTCGGAAGGTTCGGGTCCAAGACAGCACTCGTATAACCGATGAGCACCTACATGACCCTTAAAATCCTCAGACGAGAGAGTGAAGCAAATTCCAGAGCAGCTTCAACGCGTCCTTGGCATTGCTCCTCCAACTCAGGTCGCTCAACAGCAGCAAAACAAATAAGAAAGAAGGTTAGAAAATTAGAAACGAGCAAAATGAAAAGAAAACAGAGATGAGAAGAGAAAAAAAGCACACCAAGAGTGGGTATTTCCCATCTTCGCAATAACCTCGGGACCTTACCCCGAAGGTCGTTGCTCAACGTCTCTAATTCTCCAGACACAAAAAAGTAACGTGATTTCCAATCACGAAAGGAAGTAGGGAACCCACGGACTATCTTGGTCTGCTTATCCCAAGGGTAGAGTTCGAAGTACCTGAAGTGGGTAGAAGGCTTTAACCTGTATAAAAATAGGAATTCATTCAGGGTAATCATCTCCCCATCATGAATTGTGAACCATATGGCCATGCAACTGACGACTGTTCTCTAAGCATTAGGGACGAGCTACCCAAGAGCGATATTAAGATTAGATAGAAGGTGGTGTATGAAAGGGTGAACAAGAAACCTTAGTCCATAGGAGAAAGCAGCCTCATAGAAGCTCACCTCCCCGTGAGTAATGTTACATGCTTTCTCACTAGTGTGAGGCAATCTAGAGACGGCCTCATCAGGAATTTGGAATCTCCCCCTAATGGATTCCAAATCCTTGTCATCTTAGAAACATTCCTCAGAAAGAGCATGGTATGGAGTCACAGACGAAGATGAAGAAGCTTATAGGGACGAGCGAGTACACAAAAAAGGAGTCGAGGACTTGAGAAGCTTAGAGGAAACTGAAGGTTTCAAAGAAGAGGATGGCTTCGCCGGAGTAATTTCAGAAACGAAATCACTGCTAAAAGAAGAACTAGACTCGGACTCACCAACCCTAGCCTCAATTTCTCTATCACCCATCTCTACGCGATAAGAGATCAAGGAGTGTCGAATCAAGGGGTAAAAATCAAGAAGCACAGGCCTAAAAGCAACACAGTCACGGGGAAGAAACGACCAAACTCAAGGGCGTTTTCCACCAAACTTCTCAAGAAAAACTCCTAATCTAGCAAAGAAGAAGGAAACAGAAGGACACTCACGCCGAACCAAAGACAAATCAACCATAAATGGAGTTCTAAGAAGAAGAATCTTACCGAGATTTTGAGAAGCAAGGAGTTTTTGTAATTCAGAACTCAAATATGAAACCGGCACAGAGAGAGGAAGGAAGAAGTTGAAGAGTTTTTCTAAAAATGAAAGCTCGGTTTATGGCGCCAAAAGCTCAAAACACATAAAAACCCTCACATGCACAACCAAGGCATGAGCTACACGTGGCCCGTACTTGACAAAAAAAATCACGTCTCCATTAATGTGATGGGATGAAAATTTCGGGAAGAGGAAAAGCAATCAAAAAACTGCTAGAATTATTCCTCTACTCATCTCAAAGAAGTAACGACTAAGGAATAAGGGGGCAACTAAAGAGCGACATTTGATCAGCAGATCTTCAGTAAATTTGGTCATCTATAAGATTGCAGACCGTTAGTAAAATAGGTCGTCAGTGATACTGACGATAGTTATACACATTAATGACCTGATCTTAAATCCTTTCCTTAACAAGGTCTGAATGTTACGGACTTCAGCAGACAGCCTCAGACAGCTAAGCTGATCGTTGTAAAAACGTTACAAGACTTTAAATAAGGATATAATGGCATTCAACAGGCTATTCAAAGCCTCCAACGTTTGGCGCAATAAATGCCCCGGGCATTTTCACAGACATGCTATATAAGGCAAACAAGAAGTAAGTGAGGAGGTACGCATACACTTACACACTATACTCAGACTGTCTCTTACATTACTCTATTTCTTAAGGAGATAAACTGACTTAAGCATCGGAGGCTCCCCCGAGACCCCAGGTGCCCTCTTACATTGTTTCTTTGAAACAAGTACTGACGGTCATCCATACCAGTGATGAGGAGCATACTGACGAGCTGCAGTTTTATGCTACATCAGAATGAAATTCATAAAATTGGATAAAAGTAATGTTATTAGTGAGATCATATAAAAATGATATTATATGAGTTATAAATTATTGTTTTAATAAGTTGCGAAGTTCTTCGTATGAAAAAGAAAAAAAAAAAAGTCGCAAAGCTAAAATAATATAAAATAGTGTTAAGAACGTAATTTTTTTTCAAAAATAAAAACTTGTTGAAGTGACAATGTGATGGGTACCAACATTATTTTTTTATAGTTATGCATTGCTACACTACTTTTTTTTTTTTTTTTCTGTGTATAAATTATATATATGCCATGTTAACCAATGTAAAATAAATTGTGAATGATTTTGTTGCACTGAGATTTATTCAACAAAATAGCCTGATACTCATGAGTAACATACTTTTCACCACTCCAATCAGGGCTTGGACTTTGGACTTTTTTCAAACAGCTTTGAGTGAGGAGAGGTCTTGCTTTGTCATATTAATGAAACTTCCGAAAAAGTTGCATTTCCTCCCAGAATAACCCTAATTTGGGGAAGTGTTGCACAACACAACCATTTCCAATGCACACATGGTTATTGAGGTGTAAGTTTGTAACCTACATTCTCTCCCAAAAAAAAAAAAAAAAAATTGTAACCTACATGTCCCACACATTTGATATATACCGACACCAAAAGCCCGATTGGTATCTTAATCTAATGATAAAGAATTATCATAAAAACTAAAAAAATAAAAAAAAGATATATACCGACACCTTCCAGTATCAAAATAAACTTCTTCTTCTTCTTTTTTTCTAATTAAGTAATAAACAAATATTAATGAATTCTGCTTACAGTTACACTCATATATAATTCTAAGGATAATCTTCTCAAGTACTGGAGCTAGTTCAATCATAATAAACGGAAACATTCTTATTAGTTACAACGCTTACTCTTTTTTTTTTTTTTTTTTTTTTTGTCCTTTTTATAATTCAATAATTACAAATAATAGGATGAAGATTTCACAAAAGACAAAGTTTGGCTATAAATTTCACTATATATTTTAACATGACTACATACTTTGAAAATTTAATAGTTGAATTACAAGTGATGATGTGTAAATCGTCAGTCCTGTAGGTTCGTCCAGATGGGGCCGAATCCTTGTCACTATTCCTATAAACGTGGAACAAAGGCTCTCCTAAGGTGGTCACCGATGTGGTGCTTGCCATAACGTCTCCGATGCTAAAGTTAGTGTATAGAAACTTTTTGAGAGAAATAAGAAAGTTTTGAATATCAGAGATATCTGTGTAAGAGTATTTTTTGGGTGAATCTATTTACCTTGTTTGCCTCTGATGAGTGTGTATATATAGCTTCATAGTTTCTAGCCATTGGGGCCTTAATTGCGGCTTTAGTGCTCTTTCCGTAACGCCTCTGGGCTTATTAATGCGGGTTTTGATGAGCCTCCAACGGTCTGCCAACTAATTGGTAACTGTCCAAGGTATTGAATCTTCTTATTAATGACTCGCTTGCCTTCGTCCGTGTCGTGCCAAGGTTGACAAGTATATTTGATGAGGTCGTCCAAGAAAATAGAGTTCGTCAGTCCCATCAGCTGCCCCCCAGGTTCTGTGGTCGTCGTGGCGTGTCACGACGACCATGAGAAGATGAAAGGTTTTCTGCCCAGACATGGCTCTTGGGGTATCGTTCCACATTTAATGCATAGTGGCGGTGCCACACGCATCATGGCCACGTGGCGTGTTCTGACTGGTGGAGTTAATGCCCCATTTGTGTGACTCTTGGGTTTCCCGCTGAATTTCAGTTTTTTGTGCCTAGTTTTTAAACTTCCTTTCTTTCTTCTTGCCCCTTCACTTTTTCCAACTCTTTCTCAATCATTGTTCTGTGCTCCTTCTTCTCCGATCTGTTCCACCTTGCGATTTTCTTTGAGCTTTTGCATTCTGTGGTTGCTTCCTTTGAGGTATGTTTCTTTTTTCCCTTTTCCTTTGCTTTTTATGGCATAGATAGATTGGTTGGTTTCTGATTTCTTTTCTGTTTTGGGGCTTTTAAGACTTGTCTCTCTTTCTTTGTTCTTTTGGGTTTCCATGGTTAGTAGCTCTGAAGTTAGGATAGTTTGTCCCTCTATCTCGTTCCTTTTTGCACGTTTAGGGGCTTCCCTAGGTGTTTCCCGCTCCTTCTCCCTTTTGATTGAAGGTTTTGTTTTTGAAGGTAATAGTCTTAGTGTGGTGTTGGTTAGGTTGTTCCCGTTATTGCGTCAGTCGATAGATTGGTTCGAGAATTTAGCTAGTGGGCGAAGAGCGATGTTAGAGGTGAGGTCTAGCGAGCTCAAGATAGGGTTGTCTTTTAACGACGACCCTGTGGAAGTGGAGGAGGACACCGCTGCTTCCGGCCCACGGCAAATTAAGGCCTTCCATGCTCTTGGAGAGGTGTGTGGCTTGGACACCTAAACGCTTTCCAGGTTTAGAGAGAGATTTCAACTCCCTAAGAGGGTTAGGGTTCGTTTTCCTCACAGGAACGAGCTTGTCACTTCTCGCCCGAGGAGGTATGCTTCTACGAGGCTGCTTTCCTAAGAGGGCTTAGATTCCCCGTCCACCCTTTTATCATGGAGCTTCTAGGCCATTTTGACATTGCTCCCAGGCAACTTATGCCCAATTCGTGGAGGATAGTGGTCAATTGTATGGAGATATGGCTGGCTGCTACTGAAGGAGATATGATTAAGGTGGACGAGCTTGTTTATTTGTATCGTTTAAAGGAGTCCAAGGAACATGGGTACTACGAACTAATGCCTTGGGAGAGGAAGACTAGAATCGTCAAGGACCTGCCCTCATTATTCAGATACTGGAAGTCCCGATTCTTTTTTGTGTCCGGGGATGAATGGGAGACTCCCTCTGACGAGGTTTGGGGTGATCTCCCTAGGTTGCTCCGTCAGTGGAGAACCCCGAGTCTAGGTACGTCGTTATTTCTACCAGTCATTTGTCCTTCATTCTTTCGTGCACATTCTGTCGTTACTAATTCTTCTGTTCATTGTCTCGTGCAGTTAAGAGATGGCCCAAACTTAAGAGCAAGTACAAGCAACGTGTTGAGGCTGCTATTGAGTATGCGAAGTCAATTGATGATTTCGACGATTTGGTCGATCCTTGCACTTTGGCTTTGTACTGCCTTGGCCCGGAGCCTTTCGCTTACGTCCTGTGCACTATTGAGATTGAAGAGAAGAAAAGTAAGCACTTTATTTAGTTCGTCATTGATTCTGCTCCCTTTTTTTTTTTAATAAGTGTTTCCTTTTCGCAAAAATGACGACTAAATTTAACCAGGACATATATGCAAAAATGAGGTCCAAGAAGAATGAGCCTCTGTCCAATCTCGGGAAGAGGATAGTGTGCATCGTGGAGAAGGGGGTCTCCGTCACTCTAACTACTCCCGGCACTGAGAAGATGAGGACAGCTTCCCCGATTACCTCAGTCGAAGAGATTACTCCCATCCGGAAGAAGCCACGTGTGGCTGACAAGGGGAAAGAGAAGGCTAATTCTCGTACGTCCAGCGTTTGGGACGATGCTGACCTCGCGCTGGCGAGGGCACAAAAGGTCTTTACTGCCGAGGAATTGAAGGGCTTCTCTGGCACGCCCTCCAACGAGGTTGTGGGTCATCATATCCACAAACTCGTCTAGGTAATGTACTTGTGCAATTTTATCCTTTTCTTTCTCTTCTTTTTGCATCTTCCTGAAAATTTTAATTTTCTTTTCAAGTACTGAGTACCTTACCCAGGAGGCGAAGGTCACGTCTGCGGTGTCCAGGGTGGAGGCTTTGGAGGCAGAGAACTCCAAACTGAAGAAGGACCTAATTGCTACCATGGACAAGGCCAACACCTTCAAGGAAAAGGCTAAGGTCCTATCCGACAACTTGAGGGTAGAGAGGCAGCTGACTCTGGAGAAGGACGAGAAGCTTTTGGCCGTGAGAGAAAAAATTAAGATGATTGCTGTGAAGTCCGTGGAAGCCTTCCAGCTGACGGGCGAGTACAACACTGTGCTCTTCAGCTGATACTACAAAGGTTTCGAGCTCCTGAGGTGGTACCTCGTCAAGCACCCCGCTAGAGTGGATTTAGAGAACCTGGACCTTGAAGAGGTGGACAAAGAAATGGCAGCTGATGAAGCCTCTCAGTCCACAGCTCTTGAGGGTGATGCTCCTAAGAATACTCCTCCGCCTCCTACTAGTGATGACGTAGCTACTGATACTTGAACCTATTTATTTACTTGCTTCATGTTTGCCCTTTTTTTTTTTGTGTAATCTTCTTTTTGGGTGCTCGGTGTGTTTTGGGCTTTTTTATTCTACTTTCAGAACAATATTTTCATTCTAGTTTAAGAACAATGTTTTTTGCCCAGTGTTTATGGGCTTTTAATTATAATGTTGACACAATGCTAGTTGCCCGTTGTTTTTGGGCCTTCAATTATATTTGTAATTCTATACTTACTTGATTACTTTCTTGCCTTGCATGATATTTTGTGACTGCATGTGATTTCTGTCTGCTTCGTTCCTTTAATCATTTTTTTATCTTTTCTGCTTTAGTAACTTACATCGGTCCATGCGAGTTGTTGTTACTTAGTCAACAAATTTTTCTCTTTTTTTTTTTTTTTGTCATGACTTACACCCATCGAATAGACCTTGTTATTTTTGGCTTCGTCAGCAACTTACATCCGTTTAAGCGGAATCTTGTTATTTAGCCAGATTTTCGTGACCTACACCCATTGAAGGGATTTTGTCACTTTTTGGCTTTGTCAGTAACTTACATCCGTCTATGCGGAATCTTGTTACTTAGTCAGATTTTTGTGACTTACACCCATTGAAGGGATTTTGTCACTTTTTGGCTTCGTTAGTAACTTACATCCGTCTATGCAGAATCTTGTTACTTAGCCAGATTTTTGTGACTTACACCCATTGAAGGGATTTTGTCACTTTTTGGCTTCGTCAGGAACTTACATCCGTCTATGCAGAATCTTGTCACTTAGCCAGATTTTTGTGACTTACACCCATTGAAGGGATTTTGTCACTTTTTGGATTCGTTAATAACTTACATCCGTCTATGCGGAATCTTGTTACTTGGCCAAATTTTTTTTTTTTTTTACACGCATCACACTGGCTGAATAATTCTTTTATTGCTTTATTTCAAACATGGATACATTCGTCTATTACATCTACTAATGGTATTGTTTCAAATGCTCGATATTCTATGGTCACGGCAGTTTCCTCCCGTCCAACGTCTCCAAGTGATAGCTGCCTTGCCTGGAATAATGGGTGACTTTGTAGGGTCCTTCCCAGGTTGGATCGAGCTTCCTTTGGGTCGAGTCCTTGGTGGCAGGTGTGACTTTGCATAGGACGAGGTCTCCAATATTAAGTCGTCTGAGCTTTACCCTCTTATTGTAGTACTCGGACATCTTCTGCTGGTATTCCGGCATCTTATAGGATGCTCTGTCTCTAGCTTCGTCCAAGCAATCCAAGTTGACTCTTAGTTGATCGTCATTGCTGCCTTCGTGGAAAGCTTCTCATCTCAAGCTGGCGATTCCTACTTCGACTGGAATTACTGCTTCGATGCCATAGGTGAGAGTGAAGGGGGTCTCTCTTGTTGGAGTTCTTGCTGTGGTCCTGTATGCCCACAAGACATTGGGCATCTCTTCCGGCCATGCGTCCTTTACCTCGTCCAGCCGAGCCTTGATGATCTTGAGCAATGTCCAATTCGTCACTTCCGTCTGGCCGTTAGCTTGGGGGTGACCAGGGGATGAGAATTGGTTCTTGATTCCCAGCCCCGAGCAGAATTCCCTGAAACCTTGGCTATCAAACTGCCGCCCGTTGTCTGATATGATCGTCCGTGGTATCCCGAATCGGCAGACTATATTCTTCCACACAAAGTTCTGGACCTTCACCTCCGTTATGGTTGATAGTGCTTCTGCTTCAACCTATTTTGTGAAATAATCAATGGCAACTAGTAAAAATTTTACCTGTCTCTTACCTTGAGGTAATAGGCCAACGATGTCAAGTCCCCACTGAGCAAACGGCCACGGGGAGGCTATTGTCGTCAGTTTCTCAGACGGCATGCGTTGGACGTTTCCAAACCTTTGGCATTTGTCGCATTTCTAACTCTTTTGCATCCTTCTACAGGGTAGGCCAAAAGTAACCCGTTTGGATGACTTTGCTGATCAAGGATCTCGAGCCTGCATGATCTCTGCAAATCCCTTCATGGATCTTCCCCAGAATATATTTGGCTTCCTCCTCGTTGACTCACCTCAGGTAGGGCATGGAGAAACTTCTTTTGTATAGGGTATCATCCAAGATCGTGAACCTTGCTGCTCTCTTCTTGACCTTCCTTGCTTCTTCGGCGTCTTGTGGAAGTCGTCTGTCCTGAAGGAAGGATAGGATTGGGGTCATCCAGCTGCTTCCGCTCTGGATTGTGAAGGTGTGGACTTTTTCGATGCTGGGGCATCTCTGGACTTCAATCTTCAGGTCTGTTCCCATTGGTCCTGCCTCTGACAACGACTATTTCGCCAACTCGTCTGTTCCCATATTCTGGCTTCTAAGGATCTATGTGAACTCTACTTGATCAAACTCTTGTGTCAAGAGCTTCGTCAACTTTAGGAATTTTTGTATCCTTTCCTCATTTACTTCGAATTCCCCCTTTATTTGGCCTACGACGAGCTTTGAATCGCTCTGGAGGAGCAAGTTTTTAACTCCTAGTGCTTTCCCGACCCTTAATCCCGTTAGTACTCCTTCGTATTCAGTTTCATTGTTGGTGGCTGAGAATGCTAGCTGAACTCCGTATTTGAATGTCTCTCCTTCGGGGGTAATGATAATGACTCTTACTCCACGCCTCTTTCTGTCGCTCCCTCCTCGTCGGGGATTGTAAATTCAGCGATGAAGTCTGCCAGCGCCTGCGCCTTAATAGCTGTCCTGGGTGGTATTCAATGTCGAACTAGCTGAGCTCAATAGCCCACTAGATCATCCTTCCTGCAACCTCAGGCTTGTTCATCGTCTTCCTTATAGGTTGGTCCATCATCACCAAGATAGGATTCGCCTGGAAATAGGGGCGTAGTTTGCATGAAGCTACAATCAAAGCAAATGCAATCTTCTCTATGCATGGGTATTTGGCTTCTGCCCCTTAGAAGGCCTGGCTGACATAGTAGATTGGGAGTTGTCTCCTGTCTTCTTCCCAAATCAAGGCAGCACTTACAGCTGTAGCTGACACTGCCAAGTATAAATACAGGTTTTCTCCCTCCTTGGACGGACTCAGGAGGGGTGGATTGCTCAGGTATTGCTTGAGTTCCTGGAAGGCTTTCTCACACTCATCCGTCCAAACAAAGGCCTGCTTCAATGTCTTGAAGAAGAGCAGGTATTTGTCCGTTGCTTTCGAAACGAACCTGTTGAGCACTGTTATCTTTCCTATGAGCTTCTGGACTTCTTTCACGGTCCTGGGTGACGCCATCTCTAATATGGCTCACACCTTCTTTGGGTTTTCTTCGATTCCTCTCTAGGACACCATGAACCCTAGGAACTTCCCTGACACCACCCCAAAGGCGTACTTGCTGGGGTTTAACTTCATTTGATATTGTCTGAGAGTTGTGAATGTCTCTTGGAGGTCGTCCAGGTGAGTAGACTCTTCTTTACTCTTGACGAGCATGTCGTCCACATACACTTCCATGTTCCTCCCAATCTGTTTACTGAACATCTTGTATACTAACCTTTAGAGGGTTCCTCCTGCATTTTTCAACCCGAAGGGCATCACCTTGTAGTAGTAGAGTCCTTGGCATGTGATGTAGGTAGTTTTCTCCTGGTCTTCCTCTGCCAGTTTTATCTAGATATACCCCAGAATGCTTCCATAAAAGTCAAAAGCTTATGCCTTGCTGTGGAATCCACCATCTAATCTATCCTCGACAAGGGAAAGCTGTCCTTTGGGCAGGCCTTGTTCAAGGCTGTGAAGTCACCGCACATCCTTCATTTCCCGTTTGCCTTCTTTACAAGGACGACGTTGGTCAGCCAGTCCGGGTAGTAGACCTCACGGATGAAGCCCACCGCTAGTAGTTTATTAACTTCGTCCATGATCGCCTGGTTTTGTTTAGGAGCAAACACTCGTTGTCTCTATTGGACGGGCTTTTTCTCGAGGTCCACATCTAGCTTGTGTTAAATAATCTCCGGTGATATGCTTGGCATGTCCTCGTGGCTCCAGGCAAAAATGTCCAGGTTCTCCTTAAGGAACTGGACTAACTTCTTCTTCGTGTCTGCACTCATGGTCGTCCCTACCCGGGTAGTCTTTATTAGTTCCCCGTCTACTAGCTCCACGGTTTCCTGGGCTTCCACCTTCTCCTCTTCTTTTTCCTCGATCATCCACATATGGTTTTCCTTGGCTGCCAACACCGCTTGGTAGCACTCCCTAGCCAGTATTTGATCTCCTTTTACTTCACTTACGCCATTTTCTATTTGAAATTTTACCTTCAGGCAATAGGTGGACGTGGTTGCCCTCCAGCGGTTGAGTGTGGGCCTCCCAAGGATCACATTATATAAAGAAGGACAATCTACCACTAGGAAATCCAACTGACGGGTCAGCTGTCGCAGATAAGACCCTACTTTTACCGTTAACGTCACTATGCCTTTGGGATACACCCTGTCCCCACTAAAACTGACGAGAGGGGACTCAAAAGGACGCAGCCTCCCCGGGTCTAGCTTCAACTGTTGGAAAGCAGAGAGGTAGATGATGTTTACGGAGCTACCATTATCCACGAGGATTCTCCTGGTATTGGATCCTTCTATCATGAGCATTATGACTAAAGGGTCATCATGAGGCTGCTTCACCCCCCTAGCGTCTTTTTTCGAGAAAAACATGTCCCTGTCCATTCGTCTTTGCTTCATGGGGGGTATTCTGTGGACGCTGTTCACCTGCCTCTGATATGATTTCTTGAGGGATTTGAACGACCCACCTATGGATGGCCTGCCTATGATGGTCTTTATCTCCTCGATCACACTTGGCAGACGTTGGGACGTGTTATCCTCGTCCCTTGGTAAGGCTTCACGCTTGTCCTTGTTATCATCCCTGGACCTACTAGGTTCTCCCTTCTTCACAAACCTCTACAATTTCCTTTTTCGTATGAGTTCATCTATCTGCTCCTTCAGGTCCCTGCAGTCCTCTGTGTAGTGGCCGTGATCCTTATGGAAACGGCAATACTTCTTCTTGTCACGCACGTTGGGCGACGAATGTAATGACCTTGGCCATTTGAGGTAGTGCTCATCTTTAATCTGCGCCAAAATTTTGTCAATTGGCATAATTAAAAGAGTGAATTTTACCGTCTGAGGAGCTTTTTCGTCTTTCCTTTTACCCCCGTCACTAGTCTGACGATCTGAACACTCCATTTTTTGTCCTCTCCGGTCATCTTCCTTCCTTCCTTTTTCACTGGTCTTCTCTACGTCTTTTATCGCAGCTAAGGCATCTTCGGCGTTCATGTACTTCTGTGCCTTCAAGAGCATCTCTGCCATCGTCTTTGGAGGATTCTTCGCAAGTGAGACCACGAACTCCCTGAATTTCAATCCAGCCTTAAAGGTTGTTAGCTGCACCTTGTCGTCAGCTTTGTCTACCTCTAAAGTTTCTCGAGTGAAACGCTTCATGTACGACCTCAGGGTCTCATTCTCTCCTTGTTTGATGGTGAGCAAGTGGTCTGCTGTCCTCTTCGGGCGCTGTCCTCTGACGAAGTGGCGTAGAAAGGAATTGCCCAATTGCTCGAAGCTATTGATGGACAATGTTGGTAACTTAGTAAACCACTCTCTTGCAGCTCCTTTGAGAGTGGTGGGGAAAGAGCGGCACAGTATTTCGTCAGGGGGTTGTTGAAGGCCTAGTGTCGTCTTGAAAGTGTTGAGGTGGTCCAGGGAGTCTTTAAGTCCGTCAAACGGTTCAAGCTGAGGTAGACGAAATTTTGACGGCACTGAGCATTCCAGGACCGCCACCATAAAAGGTGAATCTGTTGTCCTAACCATTCTATCCAGGCTTCGCTCTGTTTTCCCTTTAATGGCGTTCCTTAGCTCATCCATTTCCTTTCTCATTTCCAGGAGAAGATCTGAGCTCAGTCCATCTAGAGTGGCTGGTCTTCAACGGTCACTCCTTCTTTGACTATCTCCCTCATCTTCCTGATTGGTCCTAGACCGGTTCTCCTCTTGTTGAAGCTGCAGCCTCATCTCCTGGTTCTGTCTAGTGAGTTCTTCCACGCTAGTTGTAAGTGTCTGGATTTGTAGGGCTAATGCTGAGGAATCTTGGTTGGACTTCATCTAAATTTGGGAATTTACTGGAACTACGCTTTCGAACCTAAGTGCGAAAATGCCGTTCCCACAAACGGCGCCAAACTGATGATGTGTAAATCGTCAATCCTGTAAGTTCGTTCAGATGGAGCCGAATCCTCGTTACTATTCCTGCAAACGTAGAACAAAGACTCTCCTAAGGTGGTCACTAGTGTGGTGCCTGCCACAACGTCTCCAATGCCAAAGTTAGTGTATAGAAACTTTTTGAGAGAAATAAGAAAGTTCTGAATATCAGAGATATCTATGTAAGAGTAATTTTTTGGGTGAATCTATGTACCTTGTTTGCCTCTGATGAGTGTGTATATATAGTTTCATAGTTTCTAGCCGTTAGGGCCTTAATTGTGGCTTTAGTGCTCTTTCCGTAACGCCAGTGGGCTTATTAATGCGGGTTTTGATAAGCCTCCAACGGTCTGCCAACTAATTGGTAACTCTGTGAGGCATTTAATCTTCTTATTAATGACTCGCCTTCCTTCGCCCGTGTCGTGCCAAGGTGGACGAGTATATTTGATGAAGTCGTCCAAGAAAGAGCGTTCGTCGGTCCCATCAACAAGTTTTATATGTTTTAAATGCATATACCAAATTTCGTGTCAATCAGATGTTATTTATTATTTCTTATATAAGCGTATTTTTTATACTTAATTTTAGATTACAAAAATTTAAAATTTTAATATTTGATTGATGAAATAGTTACTTAGTTTTGATCTTTTGAAAATTTTTTGACAATAAATTTGACAAATTTACATTCAATAAAAAAAAAAAAAAAAAGATTTTGAACTGAGTTCTGGTGATTAGTTTCAATCGAGTCTTCTTATTGAATTGTTGATCTGGTCTTCGTTTTTGCAATTATTATTCCGCAAAAATTGAAAAGTATGATGATGAGGCCGTCAGTATTGACAATTGAGTCTACTAAAAAAAAAAAGTATTGATAATTGAGTCAAAAGTTCAAAGTTGTACAGTACAAAAGCTTGTCCTGTCTTTGCGTATGAGGAATAATATTAACAACTCGATTTCGGGTGTATTTGAATATCGCTTATTTTACTAAAAATTAAAAATATTGTAAAAAAATAATTTGTAAATGCGTAAATAGTATCGTGTGACCCATTTTTAATGAAAGTTTGTGTGAAAAAAGAAGTTTGTGGGTCCCATGAACAGTGCACAAGACCCACTGGAAAGCACTGTCCATTGCTTATTTTGCTGGTCAAGTGGTAGTAGGTCCCGTGCACAGTGCATGGGACCCACTGACAGACGTGATGGAGCGCTTCTCAATTAAAAAAAAAAAATGAAAACACAGACGCCAAAACGCAACCGCTATCCAAACGCTGCTTTAATGTTTAAGAATTACTATCTTTATCCCAAACAGAGTTGGATATGGCCATCTATAGACTTTGACCATCCAAGTTTATCTCAGGATTTGAAATTAATGAAACCTTAGGCTAATGGTAATCCTACCCTATTTTGGGGGTTTTATTTTTATTTTTTCATATCAATATTTTCCCTAATTTTTGTTAAGATTTACACAATAAAAAATAAAATTTACACAATAAAAAATAAAATGCTAAGATTATGCCACATTATGAATCTGCTAACAAAAACTTAACAAAATAATATTTTTTTCTATTAAAAAAAAACAAAATAATATTTTCCATAAAGAGTTCAAAATTATTCGCAGTAAAACCAAAATGGCAAATTTGCCCCCTCTTTCTCCCTCCCTATCAATCTCCAGTGAGAATCAATGGAAAACCCAGGCCACCAAAACAAATCCATTGCCGGCTACCATCTCTAATCAAACACTACCCCAAACACCATCAACTCCAACCAAGCTAACTCCATAAACAAAATCTAAATTTACCATAATTAATCACATGGACAACTTGATCATCAAACGTTAACTTACAAGACGATACTGAAAAAAAAAATTGAATAAACTAGTTTCAGTGGGTATTTCATTTAAAAACTTACTAAAATGGTCCTCCACATGTTATTCAAATTAAACGATGACCACTTGGTGAGTCACTTTGCACGTGTTAGTGCTACTCTGCGCAATAGCAAAGGTGCAGTAGGTAGAGATTTGAGTTGAATCTCTAATTCGCTTCTTATTGGTAATAGTGAATGAAACATTGAGAAAAAAAAAATGCAAAGAGTTACAAATGAGTGCAAATCTGCTTCCATTTTCTTTTAGAAAGAAAATGGTAGAGGTGGAGACGCATTTGACTTGACGACTGGTGTTTGGAGTTGGCCATTGATAATGGATCCTATCACTAAAGATCGAGAGTGGAAAGGAAAGAAAGGGAAATATTTGGGTTTTACCGTGAATGATTTGAACTTTTTATGAGAAATATTACAATTTTTTTTTTAATGTTTTTGCCGATGGATTCATGACATGGCATAATCTTAGGCTTTTATTTGAAGTGGATGTTGAGGATTTAAAAAACTCTACATGGTAGAATACCATAGGAAGTAGGAACTCTAGAAAATCTTAGGGTACGTTTGGTACACTGAATGAGGATTACGACAGGAATTGTAATCTTTATTATTAAGAATAAAATGTGTTGTAATGTAATAACTAAACATATTCATTAGTTTGGTTGTGAGTTATAACATTAGAATGAAATTTAACATTTATTTTAGAAAATTTCTTACTCATACAATTATATCTCCTTAAAAATTGTTATTTTTAAATTTAAGAGAGATATGTGTTATTTTTTATAATTTTTTATTTTTATAATTGTTAAATGTATATGAAAAGTTTGTTTATTTGGAAATATATTAAGTTTTGAAATTATTCCATTTGCTAAAGAATAGCTAATACAACATTTTAAAGATGAATAGTTATTCTATATTTTGAAGAATAGCTATTTATAAGGAATGATTATTCCTTATAATAAAAACATAATCAAACTAAAGAATAACTAAACCATAGGAATAACTATTACATTACAGCGTCTATTACAGTCTACCAAACATGCCCTTAATCAAAAGTTAATACTGATGAGAGACCTTCAATTGCATGCAACCAGTTATGGGATTAGAACTTCTGAACTTGGAAGCATCCCGACCATCATAAGCTGTTTATATTGCTTGCTCCTATTTTTCTAGCTTCTGATGTCCCAAATTTGGATACATTGCTCCCATAATAAAGTGGTATTCCTCCTGTGTAGTTATCAGATGTAGCTATATGTTCAGACTTCATTTATACTTAGAACATGTACTTACCGATATATATACCTGTTATTCGAATGTCTATCTTACAGTTTTCTTCCTGTATGTGATTAAATAATTTGGACAGTATTGGCTTATGTTTCTTTGTATTATTATTGAAGACCCCTTTATGAGTGGCAGTGTGAGTCTGTGCGTGTATGTAATTATCTACACATTTAATTTTGAGATATTGGGTCTAGGGAAGCCACACCTTTTCTCAGCCTTTTGGCTAATATCAAGTGTAGGTCCAATGAAGCCCTGAAGCACGGTAAAGAGAGATTCTTTGTTGGAGGGATCATTGGATAAACCGTAATTGTTGTCTGAGTTTGGTTGGCAAGTGCAAAATCTAAATTATACTTAGGCTAGCAAATTACACCGCTGTGTTTGATGTTGGCTTATTTGGAAAGAGGCGGAGGCTTTAAAGCTTGTTCCCAACGTCTATTGTTTAAATATTGTTACAATATAATTCCAATGGATTTAGGTCCATAATTGTAGGTTATTTGTACATCACACATTGTCTACCTATATATAAGACAAGACCCTTATACTTTATTACTTATAATTTAATACACAATTTTCACACTTTCACACTTATAAACAAAATGTCTTTCAGTCACTAATTTACCAAGGGAGAGAAGGTTGAACTTAGAAGTCAGCATGAAATAGCTGAGTAGCCATGAACACCGTTAGATGAATTTGAAAAATTAAACAAGAAATATTTTAGGTTAAATGCGAAATTAATTAGGACTTTACAATTTCAAATTTTTCAATAGAATTTGTTATTTTCATCATAATTTGCAATATTGCAATTATTGAATCAATCAGTGGGAATAGCTTGACTTAATAGTTGACCTCCAAGTGTCTTAAGGGTCTCCCATTTCACAGTTTGGACTCTGGCGGCTTTACTTGTAAGGGTCTCCCATTTCACAGTCTGGACTCTGGCGGCTTTACTTGTATGTGAGGTGGTCCCTCAATTGTCCAAAAAAAAAAAAAAAAAATTATATATGCAAAAAAATTTATATAAATAATTATTTTAAATTAATATGTTTTGTAATTACCTGACTTGAAAAAAATGTATATATATATATATATATATACACTTTAAAAAAAAATTGTATGCTAAATTAACCTATTTTGACCACTTAATAAAAATGTTAAACACTTTTACTTGAGAATCATAGGAATTTGAGTTCAATAAATATAAGATTAATACTACATCTACAACATTTTCACAATAATTTCACAATAAATCTTATGTGGTAAGCTGTTACTAATTCTAATTCGAGTTCAATATTGACATGTTTTATTCACCAATAACATGCTAACAACTTGTTGCATAAAATATGTTATGAAATTGTTGTTGTCACTTTATTATTCTCATATCATTATTTTTAATTTGCACTTTATCTTTTATTAGTTTTTTTTTTCTTATTCTCTTTGTTAGTACAAAAAATTGTAATATTTTATGTATTTACGTGCTTTTTTTTGTGACATTGATATATTCAAATTGTCTTTTTATTAAATTTTGTATAATTTAAATTTTTTAGAAACCACCATTTAAAAAAAAAAAAAAATCCTAAAGCAGCCACTAAATTTACACCCACTTTTGAAGAAGAAAAAAAATTATATATATTCCCAACTTTATTGTCTTACTACTTTTATATCCAATGATCTCTCTCTAGCATGTATAACAATTTTACACAATCCGAATTTTTTTGCCTTCAAAAGTTAGGTTTGTTTATCCAAAAAATTCAAGATGTTCTTCATTCGACTTCTCCTTGCTTCAGCTGTCACCTTTTGCTTCACAAGTTTTGTTTTTGGAGCCACTGTATTGGTAGATGATGAAAGTATGTTCTCACTCTCTCTCACACACACAGTTGTGTATAATATATGATAGCTTGAGTTCTTTTTTTTTTCCTTTTCTTTTCTATTTTCTATAAAATCTTTGTTTCCATGTGGATGTAATGGAACTAAAATTTGGTTGAAAATATTGATTGATTTTAGTTTCTTTTTAACCTTACTTATATGTTTTCTTTTTCTTTTTTTGGTGGTGATAACGCTTCACAGAACAAGCTTTACGTGACATAGCAAAGACTTTGGGGAAAGACTGGAATTTCAATGAAGATCCATGCAGTACACCAACTGTATGGGCCAAAGATCCAGAAAATGATGCTGTTAACTGCAGTTGCAATATCCCCAATACCACCGGCTGCCACGTTGTCACCATGTATGCTCTCTCTCTCTCTCTCTCGCGTTCACCATGTACTGTGTTACTGTTCACGACGAAAACTTAGAGTTGCGCGCGCGTGGTCTGATGAATTTATTTAGTCCAAAAATAGAACTGTGTATAAAAAATTGTGATTTTTAACAATTAAGTCAGTGCCGGCTGAATAGTATAATTATTTAGTCCAAAAATAGAACTGTGTATAAAAAATTGTGATTTTTAACAATTAAGTCAGTGCCGGCTGAATAGTATAAGAAATTGAAGCGGTTCTCGAAGGCTACAAGTGAAAAAAAAGTTCTCAAATTTTAACTAATAGGGTTATTTATAATTAATAATAAAATAATAATTTTTTTATCAAATGAAAAACAAACAAAAAAGAGAAAAAAATAATACTTCATAATATTTTTCATAACACTTTCACAATAAATACTAAGTAACAAGTTGTTATAACCTATTATTGATGAAAAAAAATTAATCTAGTGGTGGGCTCAAATAGGGAATAATAAGTAACTTAAAATCTAAGATTTGTTGTGAAAAATATTGTAAATATTGTACTTCTCAAAAAAAAGTAATACACAAAAAAATTCACAACATTTTTCAAAATAGTTGAGCTAGTAAACTTTTACAAGTTCTCATCTAAGTCCACTATTAACATACTCTTTTACTTACCACTATACATCAATAAGTGTGAAAAGTTTTGTCAAATTTTTGTCTATAAAATTTCTATAAAAAAAAAAAATTCTACGTGGTCCATATTAATTAATAGTAATTTTTCATCTAAAATAAGACAATTAATTTTCATCTTAAGTCCCAAATGCATCAAGCCGAGTATTCTCTTTTTTAGAACTAATTAAGCTGAGCAACACCGACGGACTCTTTTAACTTTTAAGTCTTAGCAACAAAAACAAAAGCCATTAAGTAATTAAGTTTGGTCACAAATACTTTCACAAATTTTTGAGGTGGTATATATATTGTTGTGATTGGTATATGATAAAAACAATTAGAATGAGATATTTTGATACCAGTCTATTTCGAAGTACTATTTTGAGATTTTGCAATATATATATATATGAGAAATGATATGTCTACAACATTTTTACAACAAATCTTAAATGGCAAGTTGTTATTGGTTGTTATTGTTGGGGCAAAAAAGTAATCTTAGTATTAGGTTCAAATTTGAACCAATAACAACTAACCACCTGTAATTTGTTGTAAAAATGTTGTAGACGTAGCATCTCTCTCTCCCTATATATATATAAAGAGAGAGAGAGCCAAGGGGGCTGGGAGGGCCATCCCCACCCCCCCTAACTTTTCAAACTTCCCATTTATAATAGTATAATTTGTAAATTGAACAACAATTTCCTTCCGGCTTAATATATGTTTATTGAGTGTCTACTGATTACATTACATAATATATGCTTATAAAAAAAAATGCATTACATCTTCCTCAAAAAAAAAAAAAATGCATTACATGATATATTATAATATAAGATATAATAGTGTTATTTATAATAGGTTCTGTATTTAGATTCGGAAATGATGGTTTGAGTTTTGAGTAATTAAATAAGAATTTATTTATTTATATTTGTCAATAAATGGAGATTTTGTTTGGTATTGGATACTTTAAATATGGTAGTTTTTGCTGGGTTGTTCAATTTTATTTTTTAATTAGTTATATAACTAGTTTATATAAAATTCAATTATATAGGTTTCAAATTACTATAATGGGAAAATATCCACAAGAGAAAAAATAAGTTTAAGATCTAAAAGCTATTGCTCAATCTTTTGTTCTAATATAATGAAATTTTAGATGTTAAACCCTTAGAAATGTTCAAAGATTTAAACTTAAATTAATAGATATTACTTCCTTAGTCAGTAATTTTTGAGAAATTCAAAATCCATTACAAATGATTTTAATACATTGAAATAACTTACAACACAATGTTGTCAAGTTAAATTAATTTATAAAATGAAGTATTTTTTTTGAGTAAATTCTTTTTAAGAGTCCTGTTATATTTAGGTTGGCCTTTTGGAAAATTTTTTTGGCTCAACCACTATATATATATATATATATATATATATATATATATGGGTTCGGTTAATGTATGCTCTTAGAACATGTATTAATCATCTATTTTAGGAAAGTTATTATAAAAATTTGAAAAAATTATCAAAACAGTTAATCTCTTTTTTATTTTTCCATAAAACATTTCTTAAAATGTTAGTAAAACCCTATATATATATATTTCATATTTATTACCTTAGAAAAAATTCGTAAAAATTATTATTTTTAGTAAATTTATAAAACTTATTATTTTAAAATTGGCCTAATCAATTCATTAAAATTATTATAATTTTAATTAAAATACTAATTAAGGCTATGCAACAATGAAACAATTGAAATTAAGGCTCAGCAGGGGCTTTAATATTTTCGGCTAGCACGTTGCCTAAGCCAACTCCATCTCCAACACATTTATTCTTTTTTTTTTCCCACCCACCTGTTTCACTTTCTTCTCATATTTATCTAAATTTTTTTCTTTTGATATTTCTCCTCCACACACATCTTCCAAGTCTCTGCCCCTCCAACCCTTCCACTTCTCATCAATCTATATCATTTATTTTATTTTATTTTTTTTCTCTTGATTTTTCTCCTCCACACATATCTTCCAAGTCTCTGACCCTCCCACCTATCCACTTCTCATTGTTAAATATCTTCTCATCAATCTATATCATTTCTTTTATGGGTAATGTTAACGAAAATCCTTAGGTATTAGTTAATAATCTATTTAAAAAAAGTTTTTATAGAAAAATAATAATTAATATTTTGACAATTTTTTTTATTTTCTATAAAAATAGTGTTAAAATTTTTCTAAAATGAATTGTTAGTCGACACTCTAAAGACACTCATTAGCTTGACCCTTCTTTTATTTATGTTTTGTTTTCCTTTACGTTCGTCCTCAATTTCCTCAATAGTAACTCATCGTTCATTATTCTCACCAAAAATAAACTCGTTGTGCATTATTGTTATAAATTTTTTTTTTAAAAAAAGTCGTTGTGCATTATAGCCTCATCGTCAGTTTTTTTATTTAAAGGTTGTAGCGTCTTTTTTTTCATTTGATTTTTTTATTGTTTTTAGGTTTTTATGTGTACAGATTTGTTAAGGTTTTAAGAATTTTTTTAAAAAAGTACAAACTTCATGCCAATCGAATCTTGAATTTTGGCTAGTATTTATTGAAATGATCCAAAACACCCAAAATGATCCAAAATGGCTTGGAATTTTCTCCAAGGTGAAATAAGGAGGGTTACCATTCTGGTTTATTTACCGATACAGTATTTTCCATCCATTTTAATCGGAACATAACGAAATTCATAATATTGGATAAAAGTAGTGTTATTAGCAAGACCATGTAAAAATAATTTTACACAAGTTATAACTTATTGTCTTAATACGTTGCAAAGTTCTTCATATCAAAAAAAAAAAAAAAAAAAAAAGTTGCAAAGATAAAATAATATACAAAAATGTTAAGAACATAGTTTTTTATAAAAATAAAAAATAAAAACTTGTTGAAGTGACAATGCGATGGGTGCCAACCATATTTTTATATAGTTACGAATTGCTACACTACTTTTTTTTCTATGTATAAATTATATATATACCATCTTAAACGATGTAAAATAAATTATGAATGATTTTGTTGCACCAAGATTTATTCAACAATCATTCTCAAAAAAAAAAAAAAAAAATTTGTTCAACAAAATAGTTTGATATTAATAAATAACATACTTTTCACCACTCCAATCAGGGGTTTGGACTTTTTTCAAACAGCTTTGAGGAGGGGTCTTGCATTGTCATATTAATGAAATTTCTGAAAAAGTTACATTTCCTTCCAAAATAACCCTAATTTGGGGAAGTGTTGCGCAACACAACCATTTCCAATGTACACGTTCCAATTAAGGAGTAAGTTTGTAACCTAGATTCTCTCCACAAAAAAAATAAAAATTGTAACCTACATGTCCCACAAATTTTATATATACCGACACCTTCTATTTACCAGAATAAACCTTTTTTTTTCTTCTAATTAATAAACAAATATTAGTGAGTCCTACTTACAGTTACACTCATATATAATTCTAAAGATAATCTTCTCATGTACCGGAGCTAGCTAGTTTAATCATAATAAATGGAAACGTTTTTATCAGTTACAACGCCTTTTTTTTTTAATCTTTTTATAATTTGATAATTACAATAATAGTACTAAAAAGTACAATGAGGTTCATAAATAATAGCAAAAATAAACTGAATAATGAAATAATTTATCATTTTAATTGCAATCTAAACACATGCTCACTTTCTCTAACGCGTCATGCAATTGCTCCCTCAGAATTCATTATTTGACGAGACATTATTGTCTCCGAAATTAAAAGTATACAACCTTTGTTCGTTCAGTGTCTCCATCAATCATTGCAACTTGCAATATATCTTAGCCAGTTAGAAGAAAAAACAAACAGAATAGTGCCACTCAATTATATATGCCTACATAGTTGTCATATATATATATATATATATATATATATATATGTACTAGTCAAAATTGAATTAATATTATAAAACGATTTTAATTTATCTTTATCGGGTATCATATCGTATTAATTAAGTATAATATACAAACACATAATAAATTTTAAAAAAATTATAAATATACATAATATTACGTATATAAAAAGTATATTCATAATAAATTTGGAATATATTTAATCAATAACCAATTTAATAATCACTTATGGAATAATATTTTAAAAAAACTAACTATAATCAAATTAACACATGTTTATAACATATACATTCAAATATATTAAACTCAAAAGTAATAATACATGATATATATATATATATATAAGCTAAAATAATAATTACTTTTAATTATTTTTCCTAGTCTACTTCATCTAAGTCAATGTTATCATTATGTTCATCATCTTGAAAAAATATTTCTTCATTAACATTTTCTTCATCATCATCAACATTTACTATCTATTTTCTTCTTTTGTTCTATTTTTTTTTCTTTATATTCTTCTTGGCATTCTTGCTTCTTAGACTTATAACAATAATAAAGAAACAATTATATTTTCATTTAATACATTATTCTTAGCATAGAAATGAAATTTGCAAATATAAAAATGAAGTGTCAAGTGTATAGTCCAAATTTTGTAGGAGAAAGAGAAGAGGGGGAATTAAGAAACAAAAAAAACTCATTTTAAATCCACATGTTGATGCATCGTAAGATAGCTACAATACCTAGCTATGTATCATATGACCTAGCTATGTATCATATGATTCATGAGCACTTGCAATATGCCCTTACTCTACAAAAATTTTTGTGTACTATACAATAAGTATTATACGACACTAACAACTATGGGTGGAGACATAATCTACAACTTTGTATATGAGAAAACTCACGGTTTCACCACTTGGGTCAACCACTGATTCCTATTAGTAACACTAGTTAGTTGAGTTATAAGATTTAGCCAATAATAACTTTACTTAATAATAGAGTCATTTAATAATTTTACTTTTCATTTCAAATTCACTGTTGGTAGCACTAGCAAGTTGAGCTACAAAACTCTTGCCCTATCATAACTTTACTTAATAGAATAATTTAATAGCTTCAACTTATCACTTCAAGGCAAATTAATAATAGAAATTTTCTTATTAATTAATCATAGAAATAAAATAAACTTATTTACCTTAAATTTGGCATGTGAGAGAGTAAAAGAGTGATGGTTTGTAGGTGATTGGTTGGAGAGAGAGAGAGAGAGAGAGAGAGAGAGAGAGAGAGAGAGAGAGATGTTTGATGGAACTATGGAAAGAATAGTTTTTTGAAAAAATAATGGAAATACTTTTTTAAGTTAGAGAGAGAAATAGAATAAAAAAGGTACATGAGTGTCTTCTTCTTCCTCTTTTTTTTTTTTTTGGGGGGGGTGGGGGAGGGGCATGGGAGATGGAGTTCGAATCATAGACATGGGTGGTGGCAAAGAATGTTATTACTAGTGGACTATCGTTTGAACCCTCTTCTTTTTTTAATCATACACACACCACTTTCCTTAGGAAAATGGGTATGAGATACAATTTGTTTTAGATAGACATGAGGGAAAATGACACAAAGATGTCTATGGTTTTCTTTCATTTATATTGACAAATATGACCCACAATCTCAACCAATCACACCCACCATTCCCACTTCCATCCTATACCTTCATATTTTTATTCTTGAAAAGTGAGTTGTCTCAATTAGTAGACCACGCAACAGTTCAATGGATTTGACCATATTCCAACATATCTTCTTTTGCGGAAAATGTTTATTTTCTAGTGTTTAGCTATGTTAAAAAAAGAGAGAGTGAGATTAAATTCTGTAAGGATGTGGTGTAAAACTCATGTTTTACCTCTCCAATCCCAACATGCCATATCATATTATTATATATTTAAGAATAAGCACACCCACACCCACACCCACACCCACACCCACACCCAATCAGTTCTAGTACCCATATATAAATCTAATCAAATTAAGAGTTTATTGAGATGTTATTAGGTATGGTAAGATGTATTGAATTTTAAGTAAATGTTGATGTGACAATCTCTTATTGGATGGTGTAAAACATGGGTTTTACACTCCATCTTTTACTAAATTCGGACTCTCAAAAAAATGTTCCCAAAAGCATTTTTGGCATTTGGCTTATACGAAAAACTAAAAAAACTTCCTATATTTTTTTATATGATATTAAATTACAACTTTAATTTACCACTTTAAAATATTAATCTCTAACATATAAAATCATCCTAAAAAGTAAGAAAATCAAAATAAAATTATTTAAAATTACACTAACAAGTACAATCAAAATAATAATGCAATATATAACAGAAAAAGAAACAATTAATAAAAATTAACAACTAAACTAATTTATACACACACACAAACTACTATCAACTTTTAATTTTAGATGGGACCCAAACTTTTGCTTGGATAATTACAAAACACTTGAAACCTTCAAGGGAACACTTTTTTTTTTTTTTTTTTTGGGTGAGAATTTCAAAGGAACTCTTGAAAGTTGTTTATGTATGACTTAAAAAAATTTGGATGCAATTCCCAAAGTTTTGAGTCATATTGTGATTGCTTTAAAGTTTTCCTAGGGTATCTTGGTCATTTCCATGGTTTCAATTTTTGTCATTTTAGCGGCATTTATGTCATATTCAAGATTTTAATGATATTTAGTCATTTTGGAGTGTTCAAGTTTATTTTGATCAATTTGTAATTTTGAGGGTGTTTCGGTCATTTTGGAGATTTTAGGTTGGGGAGTGCATGGGTCGACTTGAGGAATTTTTAACCCAATCTATTACATGTGTAGAAACCAACCCAACCCAATCCACATGAGTCGGATTTTGTTGGGTTGGCTCAGTGAGTTGTGCATATATGTTTTATGCCTTGTAAAAATTAGGATTTCTTAATTATTTAAACATTTTTTTCAATAAATTGTTACAATTCATATAATATACTTAGATAATATCAAATTCATCAAAATTAATTCCTATAATACCAAAATCTATCAACTTAAAAAATTAAAATAATGATATTTAAATAAACTAATATAAGTGATGGATCATATGGGTTGAGAAAACTATCTACACAAACCCTACCCAACCCAAGGCTCAAAATAGAATTCAAACCTAACCCAAACCACCAACCCATGAAAGCCAAGTCAAGGCATTAGGTTTGGTTAGTTTTTTTAGGTTTGTGGGTTTGATGCACACCCCTAATTTTAAGTGTATTTTTGTCATTATAGATGTTTCCAAAGTATTCTAGTCACTATAGAGGTTTTTGATCATTTTGAAATTTTCAAGTGGCATTTTGGATGTAATAATGGAATTTCGATTATTTTGGAAATATTGGGGGATATTTTTGCCATTTTGAGGGTTTTAGATGTGTTTTGGTTATTTTAAAGGCCTTAGGGGACATTGTAGTCAATTGGGGGTTTTAAGGGTATTTGTATTATTTTGGAGATTTTAAGGATATTTCTATAAGTTTGGAGGTTTTATGGTATGTTATCGGTGAAAGTGATGAGTTGAGTAACGACTCCATAACAAAACCAACCACGGGTGGTTAAAATGATACTTTTTATACTATAGAGAGGCAACAAAAAATTAGCCCTAACCACAAGTTGATAAACTGTAATTAACCTTTAAAAATATTGTAAAATTCCAATCCCCTAGTCCCTTTTTGGTTCTGCCCTTGGTGGCAGGTGGCATCTTGGGGCCACCCCAATAGATACCTCTTTACAGTTACCTAGTGTGGATGGGGTGGAGGATTGCACATATACGATAGAATAATCAGTTACTCGAAGAGTTGTGAACACCTATATTAACAATAATATAAAAGAAAAGAACACGTACTTTTGTTGTTTTGACAATAACAGTTTTTGAAAAATATATAATTTTTCAAAAAGTTTTTTTTTTCCTAAAAAACTATCTCATTTTCTTATATTTGGTAGCATTCTTAAAATGAGTTGGAAAAATATCATTTTACTTTCCTTATTAAGCTTGGCATAAGATAGAGTAGTTTTCTTTCTACAACTTAATCTCACACCAAGTTAATAAGGGACGTCAAGAGATAGCATATTCATTTTATCATGCTTCTAGTCCCACCTATGATTAGTCATTGATCAAATTACAACTTTATATTACTAAACTCATCCATTTATCCTTACTTGTCTAAAGCTTCAACAGTTGTTCAAGATACAATTTTTACATCCACGTTAGATGGTGAAGAACTACAAAAAGACTATTTGTAACTATTGTGAATGAGAAATGACTAACATGTTTCATAAGTTTACGTTAAATGGTTGATGAGGAAATATCATATATGGCCTACTTAAATTTATTTATTTGTTTTTAAAATGTAAAAAGTATAAAGTGAAGTTTGGTTAGTTTAGAGCAGTAAATGAAAAATTAAGGTAATGAGTAATGGTACATATTCTAAGAGAGATGAAAGGAACCAATGTATAGGTGTGGCTAACCTGCCATTTGTGTCTTCTTTTATTGGAATGAATTTTAAATTTAATTTTTTAAGGCCAAAAATAAAATTAAAAAAATAAACCCATTTTTCCAATGCTGGAAATACAGATCTCTGAAAGAACAAAGTCTACCGGGCTCTCTGCCACCAGAACTGGTGAAGTTGCCGTATCTTGAAATAATGTAAGTATTAGTCAATAAAACAAATAATTAACTTGTATGTGTTTTTGTGATTTTCATCTCTTATTTATAATTTATGGCATCTCCTTATACAGTGACCTGACCCAAAACTACCTTAGCGGCACAATCCCTCGACAATGGGGCTCCTTCACAAGGCTTCTCAACATGTACTCTCTCTCTGTCCCTGTGTGTGTGTGTGTTTTTGTTTGTGACTTTCATGTTGTTATTCATGGCTTCTCCTGTATTGCAGTTCTCTTCTTGGAAACCGGTTGACCGGTTCCATTCCCATAGAGCTTGGAAATATCTCCACTCTCAAAAGTTTGTGAGTTCTTATTCTTACTGCGCACTCCCACCATTTCACTCTATTGAATTAGTTGAATGAGTATAGTGTGGATGTGTGATAATTCTCACGTCGGGGCAAATTTTGCCAAATAATATTATTTTAATAATAATGATTTAAATTGGTACTGTTTTGAAATCATTTGGGTATTTAGCAAAACCCGATTTTGAAGTGTTGAAAAACACAATTGCTTAAAATTCAGTCAAGTCAGCTGAAATCATGTTTTGAAAACACAATTTTAAGTCTTGAAATTGTGTCTCTAAGACATGATTTTATATTAGAGGCTAGATTCTCAAATAACTCCAAAACGGTACCAATTTAAATAAATAATATTTAAAAAGTATTGTTTTACAAAATTTCTCCCCATTTCAGGCATATACTAAACTAGTCATTTTAAGGTATATTGCAAATGTGGTTAGCATTTTTCCTTGTATCGTTACACAATGTTTTGTTATAAAGGAATTCCAATTTGTTATCAACAGGACCCTTGAGTTCAATATGCTTTCTGGAAGTCTTCCTAAAGAGCTTGGGAACCTAATCAATATAGAAAGGCTGTAAGACCCTTCATTTGAATTACTATATTTTAAAAACTTATTGCATTATACTTTCTTTTTTCTTTTGGTTGGCCTCTCTCCCTGTAGTAAGATGTAAAAATGTCATTATGATCAAGCAAAATTGATTTACATTAATTTTTTTTTACTTGTATAAGTGTATTGATGCATATCTTTTTTAAGCTTATTGGCTTTTCTAAATTGTTATTGTTATTGTCATAGACACTTCACTTCAAACTATTTTACTGGGGAGGTACCTGAAACGTTTGCTGGGCTAACGACAATGAAAGACTTGTAAGTTTCAAGATCTTTTTTAAAAAAAAAAAAACTATCTTGAAGATTTTATGCATCTATTTTACCTTCTAAATTCACATATTGCTCCTCCCCCCAATAAATGCAGTCGGATTGGTGACAATAATTTTTCTGGAAAGATACCTGATTTTATTCAGAATTGGACAAATCTCGAAAAACTGTGAGAATTTGACTGTTTTCTTTTTTAATTTTTTTTAAGAAAAGAATTGAACTTGATGTATTATTTACTTATTAAATCAAAATTTCTTAACAACAGGGTGATTCAAGCAAGTGGTTTGAATGGGCCGATTCCTCTCCACATTGCTTTTTTGGAAAACTTAAGTGACTTGTCAGTGTGGCTTTATAAATCTGTAGCTATTTATTGTTTTATAGGCAACTGTATTTTATTTTATTTTAACTTTTTACTCCTATTCAAATTTTGATATCTAGGAGAATTAGTGACTTAAGAGGACCTGAAGCAAATTTTCCGCCACTTCGTAATATGACAAAGATGAAAACTCTGTGAGTTAGATGCTTCAATTAAAAGTATGATTTTATTATTGTTATTATTTTGCAACTCAATATAAAATATTTGGTTCTGTTTCAGGATACTAAGGAGTTGCAATATTACTGGGCAACTACCTGAATACCTTGAGAAGATGAATAAGCTGACAACCTTGTCAGTATATAATTCTTTTTTACTTTCTTGTTTGCTGTACATTTTTTCATACTAATTTAAGGGTCATGTAGGATAGGCTAAATCAAATTATTGACTCTGCATGTTGGCTGTCTGATGGTAGCAATTATCCAAAAGGCAGTTTACATGCGTGTGTGCACCCACACTTGCAGACAGTTTTAAGTTTTAACTACCAACCATGGATATACATGAATGTATGGTAGCATAAGTACAAGACATCTATATATATGCTGATGGACTATAAATCCAAATGTCTCTTTCCTTTTTATTCCTTCTCAGAAAAGAGTACTAATTTTTTAGGAGAATAAGGAAAAAGTGAATCTGGTGATTAGCCAGTCAGAGGTTATGAAAATGAAGAGAAAGGCTTCTATGGTAAAATCATATCAGGAACCCACAAGAAGTGACATCCTTGAGAATGGAAATAAAATTTTACTTTAACTTAGTAAAAAAAAAGAAAAAGAGTTGTATCTTAAAACTTTTGAGTTTCCTGTACCCCTGGAGCATTACCTTGTAAGCAAATGATATCTGAATGCCCATGTGGAAAACAAGCACACGGTTTTCTGTGTGTGTTTGTCTAAGTCATGAGCATGTGTTGTGTCTCATTCCATCTCAAATGAATTAGATGCTTGATACAAGTATGTTTACTCAATAGTTATTGTTGGTACATATTTTGTGAAGTGATATGCATGAGCAGGAAAATGACAAATTTGAATAGCCATTTTGGATCAAAGTTACCACTGCACACAAATCAAGTTCATTTTTATTTTCAGCTTCCTTGAAAGAAAAAAGAAGAATTTTTTTTTCTCATTTATTTATAAACCAAATCATGCTCAAGTCTACGGTAGGATTCCCCCCCCCCCCCCAGCTTGCTTGAAAAAAGAAAAACAAAAAAGAGAGATAATTTTTATGTTCATTTATTTAATAACCAAATCAAGTACAAGTCTCCAATAGATATTTGTTTACGAGATAATTATGTTAAATAAATAAATAGTCTTTTAGTGTGTGTTTTTATTTTTTATTTTTACGTTTCTTTGTATTGCAAACTTCAATATGTTATTTGCATATTACAATTTTTCGAGTAAATGATTTGGATTTTTTTTTTTCTATTTTGGGAGAGTTTTCTGTTTCACTAAAATTTGATTATATAAGTTCTCTTGCAGAGACCTCAGCTTTAACAAACTAACTGGAGAAATTCCAAGGAGCTATAATCTTCTAACACAGGTGGACTACATGTAAGCGTTTTGACTGCAGATGTAGATTTCCTTGCACTGAAGTAAACGCAGCTGTCTAAGGGGTAGTGTGAAAATGTTTGATTTCGTTCCATTCTGAACATACCAAGTAGCTACGGTTAATAATAATAAAGGACTAATCCAATAGGCAGATCAACTTGTCAACAGTACAAGCCACTATATCAATTTGATTAATTGAACAAATCCAAAATTTTGGCCTTAAAACATCTCGAGTAAGCTAAACAAGTCAAGCAATGATAACCTTTTTTGCATTAAATTAAAATGCAAGATGAATTTTAGGCCTAAAGTTGACTAGTGTGTGCCTAATCAAATATGCTTGAAGGATAGAGTTATCAAAAAGCCTTGAGAGTAAAATCCGGCCATCCATAAAATGATTATTGAAGTTAAATGCACACCATTCTTGAGGTTCAAGTGATAGCCCAACAATAATGGCATCCTTTATGGTGCCTCATGTCCGTGGGTCAAAACCCCCCTCCCCCTTTCCCCACTATCATCTACCTATATATATATATATATATATGTATATAAAATAAAAAAATTAAATGTAGACCCTCTTTATTGTCTTCTGAGTCAGAGTTCCTCTGTCATATGGTGGATGTAATTGACAGTCAAGAGTCCTACTTCTATTGGCTAGAGGTGGGGTCCCCTTTTCTTTTTCCTCCAATTCACAGCTGTTAATATATATTCCAAAAGCATGAGAATGTGTACATGCGTGTGTTTGTATTTCAAGTTAGCCATTTCATTGAGCTCAAAATTTGTGTCTCTGTCAAGTCATATCAATGTGCTGTGTAATGCACAAAACTACATAAGTTGTTCTGAATCTTTTAGATTGAATTTGTTTAGGTATCTAACTGGAAACCTGCTAAGTGGACCAGCGCCTAGTTGGATGCTAGACAGAGGCAACTTGTAAGCTTCCCATCCAAATTAATGTGAAGGAGTTAGTATCATATGCATTAATTCATTAAAGGGTAAATCATTAAAATGCATGCATTATTTGTTCCCCTTTACTTTGCTAACTCTTGTGGAGAATGTCTTATATAATGTAGGCAATCTAGGTTTAACTGTACTCTCAACATCTGTTGATGACCACTGGTATTAAGTAGTTATTTGCATGTTTTGGTATAATTTCTTCCATCTCATTTGTTGTGGATGGTTATATATAAAGGAAATTTTTTTGCAATGAATTTTGTTTCTTTAAAGGTTTTTTCTTTTTTGAGGGAATGTTTCTTTAAAGGTTAATTTACAAAACCATCTTGGATAGTTAATGTAATGCCCCAAATAAAAAATAATAAAAATCTATTCAATTTAAATAATCTATAAAAATATAAACAAATGCAACCAGCAATCTAAAATCTCATCACAATTGTTGGAGCTCTAATCCCACCAAAAATAAAACATCCTCAAAAATAATTTTCAAGTACAATATTTAATACCATTAAAAATAATAATAATAAAATTCTCAGTTACACAAAATAAATTGTAACCATTGTCTTCCAAGAACCTCTACTCCAATGATGCCTCTAATGTATTTGTAAGGGGGGGGGCAGGGTGAGACAACTCAATAAGTGGAATTCACTAACATTGGGGTGTGGGAACGAACCTTTTAAATGAATAAACCATACAAAAAAGTTATAGATTGCAACCATCTATATTTTAGCACCAAATATCTCATATAAAAATATAAATATAGTGTGAACCATCATGATATACCAACACTATCATATAAACAATCCCCTTGGCTTTTCTCGTGGTCAATGTTTACACCCTGTTGACAGGGTTGTGTGACCCCTTTTTTGGGACTGGGACCCCCTTTTAATCCCCTTTCTGGGCGATTCCTTTAGAACCTAAAGGTGCACTCCCTTGTTAAGGAGCTTCCCTTTTCGGATCCTCAATGGTATACTGTCTTGCTAAGGAGCTACCAAAAGTGCACTATCCCCTTTTTGGGACCGTCCCTTGCTAAGGACTAACTACAGTATGATTGTCCCTTGTTAAGGACTAAATACAATATTGAGCTTTTAATCACATTGGGTTCAAATCAATTTTCAAAGTGCTCACAACAAATAAGTTTCTCATCATATAAACTTAAAATATCATTTGCCTTATCCATACATACATATTTAAATATGTCAAAGTTTTCATATAATATCCACATCAAATATTTATAGAATGTAAAAAATATCTCTTTGTTATAAAAATAGTTTGATAGTCAAAACTATTTTTGGAAAACCCCCAAATTAGTAGACACCACTTACCTCTTTATTTGCAAAATGAAATCAACCACCCATAAGTCATAATAAATCCATAGAATTATTTAGAACCTAGCAACACCGGTCCATCAATTTACACAAATTTACCACTTAAAAACCTGTTTTCATGCTTAAACAGTACAACTCTGGACAACACTAATATTTCCAAAATTCCAAAATTTTCCATTTATTTACTTACTGTCCAGTTCACTTTCAGCTGTGATCCAATTGTTCTATTTCACAGATTTTCACTATCTATCAATCGGCGTTAATGTACTGCAACTCTATGGAACTCTAGCATGCCATTATGTGTCTAGCCATCATATTATCTACTACTATTCTTTATAGTATATTCATAATTGATCAATCTAATAGCCTACGGAGGACCATTCAATGACATACGGCTATATACACTTTGTCAAGTCTAATATAATAACAATCATAGGACACATTTTTCCATTAACATACTTACAAGATTAGATTGATAAAGCCAATGCCTATTTCTCTATTAGCTACCAGAATGATACATGTACAGACCCAAGTCTTCCTATAATCGTGGGGACAAGAATACTATTAGACCTTGAATAATTCCAACTTTCCAAGATTATGGTAGAAACAAAACCAAACATTGAGGGGATTACCTGAAATTCCAGAAGAAAATAACATAAATTGTGTGGTGCTGCTAAAAGAGGGGAAACCTCTTATTTATATACGCTCAAGGATAAAAGGCTAGGGTTTTTAAGCTTATCAAGGCTCATATATTTACTTATGCTATTTCTCTTGGGCCTCTTGTTCCATAATAATTATCTTATTTAAATATCTTAGACCCAAATCAATTAAATCCATTTAATTATGGGCCTCCTCTTTTATTTATATGTATATGAAATAAATTAGTAATAAATTTATGGGGTGTTAGAGTTAATCAATTGCAGCATAAAAATGTATTAAATAGTTAAGAGTTCATAGGAAACATGTTGCCTATACACTTCCCTAGCATTTTTGCAGAACCTCATAAAAGTATTGTGGGGATTCCAAAAGTTTCTAAATGTTTCCTACTCTCCATAGTCTTCAGCAATCATATATTCATTCCAAAAAAGAAAAAAAAGAGAACCATTTATTTGATAAAATTTTAATCACTTAATCGCTTGAGGAGCCTATCACTTCAAAAGCCTAATCTTCTACTTCTACATGATCTTATCCTTTGCACTGATGCACATAAATTATCCAATCCCACGCAATCCGCCCATGCATCATCCAAGAATCGAACGTGATGAGCCGTATCACTAAGCTCCAGCTATCGTATTATATCTCCTTTTTAACTTCAAACTTTAAATTTTAGTATCTTTGTATGGTTCATAGTTTAACATGAAGGAAAGAGTCTCCTTATTTTAGGTTAGCTCTTATGATCTTGATATTTGCATATGGGGTTGGTTATTTACATTATCAAAAACACAAAGGTATATTGGGCTTAGGTAATGTAATGGTAAGCATCTTTCCCATATAAGAGTGGTTTAGCTTTTATGTTGGAGTTTGGATGAAAGCTTTATCTCCTAAAATATGTAGGATTGAGTTTCACTGAATTAAAAATGAAATATTATTACCCCTTTTGTATATGTTATCAACTATCCTGTGTAAAAAAAAAGTTTATTATTCATGCTTCATTATGTTAGATAATAAATTACATCATAACTTTTATGTGCAGTGATCTTTCGTATAACAACTTTCCCAATGGAAGCTTAGTTTGTGAACAACAACGCTTGTAAGAATGCTTTTGTCTGTGTGTGAGTGTGATCTTTTATTTACTAGCTAAGCTTTGGACTTGGTGATATTTTATGTAGGAACTTGTTTACAACCTCTTCAAAGGGGAGTGACACGTAAGTTTTTTAAGTTCACCTTTCAAAGCATGCATTACAAAGGTTTTTTGATATTAACTTTCTGGTATATTGTCTTGATTCATTTTTTTAGATAATCTTCAATGTAATATTGTCTTGATTCATGTAACATATATTTAATCACAATGTAATATTGCTGACTTGCTTTGGTACCTGGATTGCCTTATCAGTGGAGATATTCCGTGTCTAAGAAGCTCTTCTTGTCCAAAATGTAAGTTCTTGTCTGGGCTATTATAAAATTCTTCAAGACTGTTATGTTCATGGTTGCTTGGTTCAGATCTGTACCAGTTCCCCAAATATATCCTGAAGGGTTTTTCCTCATGCTTGTAACCATATACTGAATAATGAATCCGTTTTAAGAGATCCTACTTTATATCTAATTTTTAAAATTCTCCTATGCTACTCAATTTTGCGGTTA
The DNA here is from genome assembly GCA_030021035.2 of Notholithocarpus densiflorus. Lineage (NCBI taxonomy): Eukaryota > Viridiplantae > Streptophyta > Magnoliopsida > Fagales > Fagaceae > Notholithocarpus > Notholithocarpus densiflorus. The sequence goes on along the minus strand of JARYZH020011361.1, from coordinate 1,957,855 downwards.
TTAAATCATTTGACAGTTTCAAGTCTTTCTTACAGACTTGCAGTCTTTAACTTGACTGGGCTCTAACTGTGTTTCAATTTTTTGTGTGTGGAATTGAGGGTCCCTCCCTTGCTTGAGGCCCCCTAGATAGGACATTAATTGTAAATGCTTCCAAATTTATGAATCTTTCTTATCTAATTTATGTCTTACTAAACATATTAATTTTTAGTAAATCCTCCATATTTTATCTTTCTGAAGTCTGCAAAATAATGCTAATGCACTGGGATTGAACTTTTGTTGTTAGGATCCATTTATAGCCTTTATGTAGTTGTATGGCTATCTAACAGTGCCATAAGTCTCATTGGATATAGTAACACATGAGGGCACCCTCCTAATAGTACTAAACACAAGAATGAGCAGTGTCCATGAATGAGTCTCATTTGGCTTGATTTGCAAATTTTAAAAGAAAAGTGGATAACATTGGCCACTTTTGGAGAGAAGCCATGAGAAAGGAAAAATAATATTTTTCCTTATATAATTTGCATTAATATTAATTTAAATATGTTTAAAATGTTCAGCTGTTACTAATCCATTTTTCCTATTTCCCCAGTTGTCTACTTCCTTGGTATAAATTGTGGCGGAACAGAAGTACCTATAAATGGAAATACATATGATGAAGATATAGAACCAGGTGGAGCTTCAAAATTCCTCAAGAAAGGAAATTGGGCATTTAGTAGCACTGGTAACTTCAAGGATGATCACAAAACGGACAGTTATATTTTGAGAAATTCCTCCAAACTCTCTATGGCTAATCCTGAACTATACATGAATGCACGCCTTTCTCCTCTGTCTCTTACTTATTATGCTTTTTGTCTGGGAACTGGAACTTACAAAATAAACCTCCATTTTGCGGAGATACAGTTCACCAATGATAGTACATATAGAAGCTTGGGAAGGCGTGTATTTGATATTTATATTCAGGTATTTAATGGCATTATGCTCTGACCTTCATCAACCAAAGTTCTTATGTTTATAGCTTGTTACTAGCTGGTCACTAACATGTTTAGAATATTGCAGGGAGAGCTAGTGCAGAAGGATTTCAATATTGCACATGAAGCTAAAGGAGTTGGCATAGAAGTCATAAAACAGTTTCCTGCAGTTGTGAATAATAACACTTTAGAGATCCGTTTTTATTGGGCTGGGAAGGGTACAACTGGCATCCCTGATAGAGGAGTCTATGGTCCTCTTATTTCGGCAATTTCTGTTGATCCTGGTAGGTTTAGACCTTGCATTAGCTTCTTGTAATCAATTTTGGACTGTTGGAAATAGACCATATTCTAACTTGCAAATCCATGTTTATCTACATACTACAAATTCAACATGGTCAAGAAATTCTTTTAGGGTAATGCCCTATGATCTACAATCTAATCATTTATTTAACGATGTGACTAGAGTCTTTTGGGTTTTGGCTTTCAATCAGGATTTTTTTGGTCTAATTTTATTAGTTTGATATATAGGACCCTAGAATGTGTCAAAAGTCTTATACTATTATTGTGATGATTAATGCATTCCTTCATCAGTATGTGGGTACAAATAGCTGCACATTTATATAAACATTAATTCTTTAACGGACAAAATTTGGCTATAAATTTGGTTGTAGCCTAGGACTACACCTTCTTTTTAAAAAATTTAGCATTACTACAAATTTTGGAAATCTAACCGTTAGATTACATGTTCTTTACTTTCTTAACACATATGTCAAATTTTATGTCAATTGGATGTTATTTACTATATAATCCATAGATTTATTTTTTATGTAGAATTTCATACTACATAAACTTGCAATTTAAACAATTGATTGATGACATAACTATTGATCTTTGATTGTTTGAAAATTTTGCCAGCATGTAATTGAATGGTGGATTTGTCAAAATTCAAATTTAATAAAAAGATATTGAGTGAAATTGTAGCCTTAGGCTACTACAAACGTTGTCCTTCATTAAATAATGCCAAACTCCAAAATTATCATCAGAAAAAGCACTAAATGATAACTTCGGACTTCACTTGAAAAGGGAAAAACTAATGCACATAGCATATTTTACACGTTCTTAATTTTATGTATTAGGGCAGTGTGTATTTGCACACACTAATGTGCAATAACACTGCCTAATAATTTTGTTTGAATAATTTTACGAATGTGGTTTATTTTAATATATTTTTTAATGGGTTATTTTGATTCAAGTCTAGTCAATTAGTTTTATAAAAAAAAAGTCTAGTCAATTAGTCAATATTCTGTGTCATTATAATTTTTTAATTAGTTGATAACAATATTATATACAAGGACTTTAAAAAGAGATGGGTTCAAGTTACACCTGGTGTAACTCCATAAGAGTTACACCTTTTTTGTACCGTAGATTTCTAATAGATCCAATGGTTGGGAAAATAGCATTAAATGATTATTTTGTTTCTCTTCCTTATTTATGACAAATTAATTCTCTCCTTTTTTTTCTCTCTCTTACTTACCCAATATAAAAGGAAATTCTCTTCTTCTCTCTCTCACGGTCTCACCTATTTTCTCTCTCTTACTTACCCAATAAAAAACAAAATTCTCTGCTTTCTTTCACCGTGATCTGAGTAGAGGAAGAAAAGATAAAACAAAATGATTTTTTTATGAAGTTTACTTGTACAATATTTGCTCCACCCAAAACACCGGCTCGTACAATATACTGCAACAGCTTCTAAAACAGGCATTAGTCTATCTAATTCTTTTTCAGCGGATATCCTAGAGGCCATTGGCCGTGTAGATTGAGCACCAATATCGATCATATCAGCCCCTTCAGAAATCATCAAGCGGGCTTGAGTAACTGCAGCCTCCACAGAGACAAACTTTCCTCCATCACTAAAACTATCTGTGGTCACATTAAGGATACCCATGACAGAGGTTCTCTGTGACCAGTCCCATAAACCACTTTTAATTGGATTCTCAAAGAAAACTGAACATAATTTGGACATCCTAGTGGGATTACCAAACATCTGTGTCGAGATTGCAAGAAAAAGTTTCGGTGTCTCTCATGCTCCCATGCTGATTAGACCCTCCAGAAAGAAATTTTTAGGTCACATTTGCTCTCGAATTGCTGCAGATGAGACAGATTCTGCCACTATTGCTTGTGTCACTGCCGGTGTTTTGGGTGGAGCAAAGATTGTACATGATTTGAGTTATGTTTTATATGAGGCTTTGCTTTGTCTCTGTGCTCTACCCATAATGTTTTCTATCATTTTTTTTAAGAGAGTTTGTGAATTAGGAAATTAGGAAAACTGAAACCCCAAAACCATTTGAAACACAAAACAAGTCTAACAAAGAAGAAAAAACGTTGTCTAACAACAGAAATTTTAGGAAGAAATGAACACCATTAAACAAAATCCAATGAGATCTATGGAAAGTAATAAATGAGGATAGAGAAAAACTATTATTAATTAGGTAAATAAGGTGGAAAGAAAAAATTATTTAATGCTATTTTTCTGACCGTTGGATCTATTAGAAATTTACGGTACAAAAAAGGTGTAACTCTATAAGAGTTATACTAGGTGTAACTTGAACCCATCTCCTTTACAAATTCTGGTTACATCCAAATTACAACCAAAAAAAAAAAAAAACTAACTCCGATCATTTTATATTTTCTATTTACATGACAATCAAACAGCAGAATATGCGATTAATGAGAGTTTAAATCATAAAAGCATTCCCATTAAGGATGCTAAAAATGCTAAAAGCTAAATTTTACCACCAACACAAAAAAATACCTACTACATCAAAGATTTCAAATGCCAAAAATTTTGATACCTAGCTATAGTGAGCTGTTGTCAATAATAACTCACTGTGTTAAACTAAATATTATTTTTTTATTCCCAACGGTCACTTTTTCTTTTTCCTTTTTATTTTTCTCTTCTTTCTTCTCTCTCCTCTCTCCTCTCTCACTTTCCTCTTCTCTCTTTCCTGTAACTTTTGTTTCTCTCTATTTCAAAGTTTGAGCTCCTCCCTTTCAAGGTTCGTTGGTCGAGAACTTCAAAGCCCAAACGCCACTAGACACGAAATCCACTTTGCCTTCGGAGTGTTGCCGCCGATATGGAGGTAGAGCTTGATGACAGGGTGATTTGATTTTGTGGGTTTGGGTTCATGGGTCTGGGTTCTGTGGTTTGATCATTTCATGGGTTTGGGTTCTGTGTTTTGATTTCAGCGGGGTGATTTAATTTTGTGACTTGGTGGGTTTGTGGGTCTCTAACCGGCGTGGGCAGCGGCGTTGAGGGGAGATCGGCATGGGTCATCAAGTTGATTGGCATGAGTCTTTGATAGGCGTGGTGGTCGTTGGAATTGTGGTGGCTGGTGGCTGGCCACCTCACTTGACTTCGACCAAGTCGATTCACTCGCTGCCTCACTCGTAGGTATGGATTAGGCCATAAGCGATGGCATTGATGTGCTTTTGCTCTCTCTCGGTGGTTGTTTTTCTTTTTCCTTTTCCGATTGTTGGTGGTGATGAGGTTGTGGGTTTGGGTTTGTGATTTTGGTGGGTTGTTTTTCTTTTTCTTTTTCTTTTTCCGATTATTGGTGGTGATGAGGTTGTGGGTTTGTGATTTGGTTTTGATTTTGGAGGGTTGTTTTTCTTTTTCTTTTTCCGGTTGTTGTGGTGAATGGTGATGAGCTTATGGGTTTAGGTTTGTGATTTGGTTATGATTTTGGTGGTTGGTGGTCATGGTTGTGGGTGGTGGTGACAGTGGCAATTGTTGTAGCTATGGTGGCACTGGCAGGTGGTTTTATTTTTCTTTTTGTTTTCGATGGTGGTGGCTAGCAGCAGCTAGCTGTGGGTGTGGGTTTGCAAAGAAAGTGGTGGGTTTTCAGAGAAAGGGAGAGACGCGGATAAGAAGAGAGAGAAAGAAACATACAGAGAATTAAAAAAATAATATTTAAATGAAGTGGTAAAAAAAATAGAATCTTTGATGTATGATGTATTATAAAGTGAGTTGTTAAAAGTTAAAAAGTAGTGTTTTGAGATGGTAAATGCTAAAAATTTTGACTCCCTTGATGGGAATGCTCTAAGAATGTAAACTCTGTCATTTTTAAGTTTTTGAACTTAACAATGTCTTTATCCAAGTACAAGTTGTGAGTCATTGTTGGTGTTTAGACTTTGGAGTGTAAAATTTTGCAACAAATTGAGTCCATATAATGATGTAAAGAGAAAAAACCATGCATGTGGATGGACCAAATTTATTTTCTATTAGATATATATTATTCTAATATAATATGCTAAATCCTATAATTAATAGATTTCTAGTACAAGTAGGAGACTTGGCTTACACAATATATTAGCCAAGCCTAATCCTACTTTTTGTGCAAGCCAAGTCTCATACTTATACTAAAAGTCTATTAGCTATAGGGTTTAGCCTAATATATATAATATATACCCATGTTGGGCTTATTGTAACGCATGATTTGTACTGCATTTTGATATATTAACACATGATTTGTACTACACTTATATAATAAAAATGTAGCACTTTTAAGGTTTCATGTTCTCATGTTCACTATTTTTGTGTATTCTTTGTTTTATACTTCTACTTCTTTTTTTTCTTTTTTTTTTGGTCAGATTTAATTCGACATCTATATTTTATCATTTTTAACGTGGTATAAGTTAATCTTCAATATTATCCATCCATTGTATCTTTATTAGCATCATTTTGAAACCTTTTAAGTATCATTATACAAATTTAAATAAAAAAAAGACATGAAAAAAAAAAATGGTTAAAAAATCAATAATGTTATATTAGCCCAATGTAATAGGCCCAAGCCTAATCATACATTGTGCAGAAAATAAGTCTCCTATTTGTACTAGAAATCTATTAGTTTAGAGTTTAGTCTACTATATATACCCATGTTCTAGTTCATTGTAACACTTGATTTGTATTACACTCTCATATATTAAAGTTGTAACTCTTAAGGGTTTCCTCCGTAGACGTAGGCCGTTAAACTGAAATATGTAAACTTCATGTTCTTATTTTATATTTTATGCTTCTTTCATCCCTATATATTCTAGCATATTCAACATGGTTATATCAATACTAATATTTAACATGTGATAATTAAATTCACGTAATCATCAAGTTCTTGATTTCAAAAGACATTTATTTATGAGCAATATCCCGTACATAATTTTATTCATACATATATTCTTATTGAAAGCCCTTTAAAAGTTCAAATGAAAAATATCAATAGACACTTGTGATAGAAAAATATGAACAGACACTTCTGTGAGTAAGATTAGAATTAAAAGAAAAGACATGCAAAAAAACTGGTAAGGAAACCAATAATGTGATGATTAAAATCATCAAGTTCTTGATATCGCAAATATTTATTTATGAGTAATATTGAGTACATAAATTTTTATGTTATCATTACTCTTATTGAAATCCCTTTAAAGGAAAATAACCACATGCCAAATTATAAATAAAGCCATAAATAGACACTTCTTCTACACACTTTTGAAATTAGAAGAAACCAAAGTCACCATATAAGTGACCACACACTACATTGAAATAACAACCGAGAGATGCGTCTTTTTGGACTGAGAGTTTAAACACCACAAAAGACTTTGAGAGAAAGTTCTTTTTGATAAGCGACTAGTCTTTTTTGTTCTTGAGCATAATCACGAAGATTTAATGGCTTGTAGTGTAAGGGATGCTCTTCATCGACTAATTCTTCTGGCACACATATCGTCTTATTGTTGTGCGAAAACAACCCAAGTGAATATCTTGTCTCAAGATTTTCAGCCAACAAAACTCGATGGATGCAAGCTTTTATCCTATCATTGCTCCATACCTTGGTCAAGCAAAACACGCATCCATCAATTCCATTGAATATGATCTTGTAAAGCATATCATAACATATTGGTACAATATTGGAAAGCTAAATTAACCGGTGTTGATATAGATTGCAAAAATACTTAAATTGATCACACCATTAAGACAAAACAATAAATTAACACTCTCCTTCCAAATTTACGTAGTTTTGTAACAAAGTAGAATGATACAATAATTATTTTCTCTAGTTTCCCAAAAAGTTCTATGTTCGGAGCTAACGAATCGAGTAACTGAACATTCACCTCGATCTTACTTCTCTATGTTGGTTAAGAGGAGTGAGAAAAAGTAAAGTTTTCCGTGAAGAAAATCTAGACCTTGAAATTTGGGTAGCTTATTGTCCGCTTATGAATTCACAAGGCTATTTTCCAACAAGATAAGATAAATACCAACTTCTGATAATTTATCTAATAAAACTAATCATAATCCTTCATAGTTTAAATTATAGACTTATTTTAATATATCACAACAAATTCGTAATTAAAAGATCTAACATATTTGAATTTATTTTATTTGTTTATAAATATGATAAATTTTGAACCTATAGCAACCTTGCGCTTTATTATCGGTTTAAAATGTCAATTTATTTTTGTTATGGTGAATATTTTATCTCAAGCCCTTATTGGATAATAATGGATTTTAACAATTAAACTAACTGAAACTAATAATATATTGAATTAAACGTGACAAACTACAAATATTACTCATCCAATTCAATACTAAATATTCAACACTACGTTCTATACATTATGCTTCCTTATTTTTTTATTGATTTTCCATCAATAGAATTAATATTTTTTTGTGTGACTCTCTTATTCTTAAATATTCCTACATAGGATAGTAAAAAGAAATAAATAAATAAAGAGAGGAATATCTATAGCAATTTTGCAAGAGCAAGCAATTTAAACCATAATTTGCGTATAGTAATTGCCCACCTGGAGTCCATCACCTGCCAAGAATATAAAGGATGAAGGGGAGGGATCAAAATCAATCCATTCATCATCCTTTGTTTTTATCTCCAAACCCTTTACACGATTTTGGTGAAGTATGGTGGTAAAGTGTTTGTCCGTGTGGTTGCCAAGGCCATTGTTGGTCCCAGTTTTCTGAGGTTCATTATATTTTATAATGCCGAAACTGTGAGTAGTTGATTCCATGTGAGAGTCATAGTAATCCCCCACGCCATAATTTTCAAATACCATTTTTGTCACCATTTTATCTAATTCCGCCATCAGCTTCACATATGAATCAGTACTTTCGCTAAACAAGAGAAAACACATCAAAAAGTGTTACTGTTACGTTGTACATGGTTTTTTTTTTTTTTTTTTTTTTTTTTTTTTTTTTTTAAGAAAAAAGAAAAAAAGACATGATAGTTAAAAATAGAAGAAGATAAGATTTCGATTAGGTTATCACCGGACATTATGATTCCCATTGGGCCAGAAGATATTGGTAAACTTTTGAGTTACATCTGTGGAGGTTGCATTATCAATCACCAGGCGTTCGTACTTAGGAGAAGAGAAATAGCCATGGAAAGGCCTTTCAGAGGTGAATTTCATTTTGGTTTCTGTAGGGAACTCAAACAACTTTCCAAATGTGCTAAAGATTGTGTTGTGAAGCTCTGAAGGAATTTTATTGCTAAGCTCCACTACAAAACAACCGTATTCTTCAAGTGCACGGCAAACATCTTTGCGAGCTGAGAACCATGTTTTTGTACCAGGTTTCAGGTCCAAGTTGGAGAGATCAACAACTGGAATCTTGGCTTGTGTTTTGGTAGCCATGATTTTGACTTGTGTTTTGAGGGTTGCAAAGGCAAAACTGTGCAATGCATTGGTATGCAATGCAATGCAATGCTGTGTTATTTATAGATGTCAGTCGTCAAAGATTGAGAATTGGTAAAAATGATCACAGCTGTGACTAACTAATTAACGGAACCGGCGTTGATTGGCATACAAGACCTGGTTTATCTAGTCAACAAATATACAGTAGTTTCACATGGATAGGAAAAACTAGTAACCAAACAACATTTTCCATGTCTAATCTTATCACTTATCGAGCACTTCGCTTAACCACTTGACTCCTCCTGGAACAAAGGCGACCTTTCAGCAAAGACTCATACTGCTTGCTTGCAAAAACTCCGTAGTCCTCTGTCACTTCTCGAAACCATATCAAATTAAATAATTTTTTTTTGAGAAAGAGTTTCAACTTATGGCGTTCCCTTCTACTGGTAGCTCTTTATCATCAGACCAAGACACCAATCAGTTTTTCAAATTAAATAATTTAACTGGCTTTAATACTCTTCCTTTCTTATATAATATTGTATAAGCAATGTAATCCTCAAAAAAAAAAAAAAAAAAAAAAAAAAAACAGGTTGAACCCAGTGGTAACTAATACCGGTATATCACGTCCCATGAACCCAGTGGAGCACTAATCCACAAGTTTTGTGTATTATTGCAGTTGTGCTTGTGTTTTTTTATTATTATTATTATTATTATTATTATTATTATTTTAAATTATAAAACGTGAGATTGCAAGATTAATTATTATTATTTTGAATAGGTTTAATTATTAAGAAAAAGTGGAAACTTAAACAGCATTTTGTCCACTTTTTTAATTGGATTCTCACTAAAAGTGGCCAAATGTTGTCCACTTTTAGTGAGTCTATAAGAAAGTGGACAACATTATCAAATTTTAAGAGAAAAGTAGGCAACATTTGGCCACTTTTGGAGAGAAGCCATAAGAAAGTGGACAACGTTGTTCACATTTAAGAGAAAAAATGGACAACGTTGTTCACATTTAAGAGAAACAGTGAGCTTTACTGATGACGTCTGTCTTCTGAACAAAATCATGGGATCTAATCTCAATCCCCTTTCTCATGGTAACACTATTACCATTGAAAGAGCTAATCTCATTTATGCTCTTCACACAGATGTTCCCATAGATCTTCCCTCCATTTTGTGTCAGTCTTTGTTGGGTGTGTATTACTCTCATGACTACTGTCATAATCTATATCTGCCTATCTCTATCACTCATATCCTTATTCATTTAGGCTTCTATCTACCCACACCTTTCATAGAACTCAAGCCTAGGTGTGTTTTTGGTTCTAGTACTCTAAAGAAAATGCAGGCACAATTAACCAAAAATAAGGGTGATAAGAGATAACGAAGTACTTTAGGAGTGGATGATCATGAAGATTCAGATGATGAACCACAACAACAACTAGCAAATGTTCCTCCACCTTCTACTTCTACACCACCAATGCCACAGGGCGCCTCTCTTGAAGCTATCATGGCACAATTGCAGTTGCTTAATCAACATGTGAATGTGATCATGGACACACAGTTGGCACATGGACAAGTTATATCCTCAATAGCTGATAATATTGATGATTTGAGGAGGGTAGTGAGACCTTTTGGTGGTGCTTCTTCATTCCGTTAAGGTAATGATATAGTAGAATCTAGTGATGAAGATGAGTGACCCCTTTAAGCATCATGACAAAAAGGGGGAGATGATGTCGAGGGGGAGTTGTTTTGAGGGGGAGGTATGCTTGCTTTGAGGGGGAGCAGCTTTTTTTATTATTTTTTTATTTTTTATTTGATTTATGTTAAGAACAATTTGGTTACTTGGAACCTATTTTGTTTTAGCCTTGGTTATGTTTACTCTAACAAATCTGGAATCAGGCTAAGTATACTTCACATATGCTCTTATTCAAACTTTTTAGTTTCTCTATAGCATTGTAATAAGTCTTATCTGTAATGCCACAGGCTTTAAAAAAAAAGGGTTAGAATTTTTTTTATGGCTCACACATGACCCCACCTACCCCATTTGTTCCCCTACACTCAATTCTCACAAAACATCTCACTCTCTCTCCCTTGGCCGGCTAGTGAAGGGGTTGCCTTCATATATATATTTTTTTAATTTTTACACTCAAGTACAAACATACCCACATACACTACTCTCTACATCTCTCTTTCACTCTCTCACTGGTGCTCATCTCACAGCCACCTTCAACATTTTTCCGGTAAGGTTCACCAGAAAACTCCATAGGAAAAAGCTAAGACTCACTCATCCCTTTTATTTGAGGTAAAAATTCCTAATTTTTTTGGTGGATTTTATACTTTTGCTTGAGGTTCTTTTAATCTAAGCTTTGAAAATGATATTCATGTGATATATGAGCTTCTTGGGTGATATTTTTGTGATTATGTATATGGGTTTTTGAATTGGTGGATTTATTTGATGAGTGGGTTTATGGTTTTATAAATGGTGGCTATCTGAGGTTTATTTATGGTGGAAATTTAGGGTTTTTGAGTTATATAATGTGATAGTTAGTAAATCTAATTTTTCCATTACTATTGATTTTATTTGGAGCTAGTTAAAGATTTAAATGGTTTGTGTTGGACGGTATTGTGATTTTGGTTTCATGGGACTCTTGATGATGTTGTGTAAATCTTGTGGGAGTTACTTATAAATTGTTAAGATTTTAGTATTAGGGAGATGATCTTGAATGAGTTAATTTTATAAATTGGAGTCTATACCTTGTGAATTAAATTGTTGGGTAACTTTGGAAGTGGGATACATTACTTGTGAGGTTAAATACTTAAGCTTGCCTAATTAATTGCTTATTTAGCGTATCTCTAATTTATAGCTAGATGCAATGTTAAGCTTTATACTATTGTGATAGGTTTGCTTGGTATTGTTTAGGTTTTAGCTAATCTCCTTTGAAGCTTAGAGAATTAAGTTTTTTGCAGGTTACAAGGTAAATAGCTTTTTAATGGGATTTTTGAAAAATAACCATGTTGCATAAACGTTGTTTTTGGGTCAACCACATTTCGGAAAATTATTTGTGGGATTATGTTTTCTTAAAAAGTGTTGTGTTGTGACCCTATTATATATGATTATATATCAAAAGCGCATCATGTTTAATATTGCTTATGGGGAAATGCATGAATTGTTGACATGGAGAATATGAGCATCTTTGATTTAATCTTTGATAAGAAATTCATGGATTTTATAGTATATTGAAAAATTAAAAGGTGCTTATCTTGTCTTGTATTATTTGGGAAATTCATGCAAAATGTTTTTGACAAGAAATGGTTTTGAGGACTTTGAGAATATTATGAAAATTTGGTTATTGAAATGTCTTATGAAACTACTTGGAAGTAAACTATATATTTTGAATACATTTAACTTGTGAGCTTTTGATGTGGGTTTGCCCTTGTGCTATGATGATAGTGATTACCCCGTATTTGTGACATGTGATTACCCCGTTTTGTGACGACAAGCCAGGTTGGAGGCTCCCACTTTGCATGACACGGGTAAATCTTTGAGTGTGTGGGTGAGGCTGCTGTCCCTAGGGCCAAAAAACCACATGCAAAAGGGGTACTGTGTGATGCGTCATTCCCTACTGCCTATGGGGGGAAGAGGTAAATCCTTGAGTGTGTGGGTAAGGCTAGGCAAGGCCGATAGACCACATGCCAAAAGAGGTACATATCATGCTAGTGTGTTTGGGCTCTAACTTGTCTGTGTCGGTATGATGTCTTGGTGATATTTCCATCTTTATGGCACCTTGGGTGAGGTTTCTAGTTTTGAAATGGTATTGGATATTTTTATGGCTCATAGTGAATAAAATATAGTTTCATAGTTATTTTGAGGAGCTTTGTGCTCTATTATTTCTATCATTCTTGTCCTATTTTTAATGAAATTTTTTTTGCATAAATTAAATGAAAACTCCCAAATTATAGCATATTTTGTAAAATGCTCATTATCATGAAACTTGCATTTCCCCCACCCCCATTAATTATGCTACTTTTTAGGCTTTAGCTCATCCCACACTCTAACAGTTTTCAAGATCAATTATCTATACCTTGGGTATGAATCTTACTTTATTTGGTGGTAATTCGAGTGCTATGTTAAATTGGGAGATTTTTGCTGTAAATGGCTAGTGACTCAATCTTGCTATGTTCAACGAGGCCATAATTAATTCTATTGGAGGTTGGGCACTTAAGGTTTGTTAGCCTTAGGCATGGTAGGCCTAGATTCAACGTTGAGGTTCTCTATTCTTATTAAATTGTGACCTTCTGTAATCCATTTGGAGTTTTGTAGTATATTCATGTATTATATGGAGGCACTTGATTTTTAGTTATTGTTTGTAAATGTACTATAGAACTCTGATTTGTAATGTGAAGATTTCAGTATGATTATATATTCTTATCATATGGAAAAGAAAAGAAAAGAAAAGAAAAGAAAAAATCCTTCTACATTTTCTCTCTTGATGGTTTTTTCTCATGCTTTAGACCCTTTTGGGTTTGGGGTGTGACGTTATCTATCTATATCTCTATACACACACATTTATGTGTTTGTTTATTGTTTTAGGAAAACAGGTACACTCTATATTCAAGACATACATTCTTCTTTTTGCAGCTTCTAGAAGTATGTTAAGTTTGTAGAGTTGTGAGTTTATGGCTAATTGTTTTGAGTCTTAATTGTATGTTGGCTTTGTCATGGATTGTCAAAGGGGTGTAAAGTCTATATTTTTAGGTTGGCAACTTCATTTATCTTTTTCACTCTAACACACTCACCGTATTTTCTCTCTATCTCGGGCTACACCTCATTAAAGCTCTTTGTGTGTTTCTCTCAAACACTCTGGAACTTCTCCTCACCAAAGTGGCCAAAGATGACCCTTTTTGCTTCAGCTTCTCCCAAGGCCGAATGGCTTCTTTTCTTCTGTTTTTTTCTTTAGCGTGTCTCACATGTTTGCTCAGCTTTGCATTAAACAATGGAAAAGTTTAACCAATACTTAAGAATTATTTTTAGAAACATTTTATTGGGAGAATGATAAAACAATAAATGTTATTGACAGTTTTTTATTTTTCTCATGAAAGTAGTGTCAAAACTTCCTATTATAATTTATTAACAATTGCTCTAATTAAGAACATTCGTTAACATGCCCTTAAACAAAAAGTTGACTTTGGAAGTTTGATAAGTCAAGTTCATTAATTGAGCTTTGCCCATGCATGTGGGCTGGACCCACACGGTGCTTTGCACCCAATGATATGCTCTTCATGTTTTTCATTGAAATAAATAATAATTGACAAATGCTAACAAACACAATGCAATGTTTGTTAAGGTTAGAATTGGATAAATAGGAGAAAAAAAAAGGACACTAGAAAATGAACTCCCTTTCCAAATAACAACAAATATAAAAAAATTTAGTTAATTGTCACGGATCAAAACAATATTGAAAACTAGCATCTCGAGTGTCTAAAACTCGAGTTCCAAGATAAAAATCGAGTTTTTAAGTCTCGATTTGTAAGAGAATGGGTTGATTTGGAAAAAAATCCACATGAAAATCGAGTTTTAAAGACTCGAGTTCCATATATTGCAGAAAAACGCCGCTATAGGGCTTTAAAACGTCACTATAGGGCTTAAAAACGCCACTATAGGGCTCCTTAAACCAGGTATGGGGTGATCACTTATAAATTTTTTTTTTTGCAGAAAAACGCCGCTATAGGGTTTTAAAACGTCACTGTAAGGCTTAAAAACACCACTATAAAGGAAATTTTTTTTGCATGGAACTCGAGTCTTAAAGACTCGAGATTTATGTGGTATTTTCAGTAATATGGATCTCGAGTTTCTAAAACTCGAGATGCTACTTTCCATAATTGTTTCAAACGTTGCCTAATTAACCATATACATCCCTTTTACTTGCCTATTTTGCACATTCCCCCCTAGAAAATTGACCCCACAGCGTATAAGGCTAGCAAAAATATTGACATAAAGTTAGGTGTTAAGGAGCACCATGAACACAACCCATTATAAAATAATTGATATCAAATTATTACAATGATAAATTCATTGAAATAAAATATCACATGTTATTGCAACAATTTTTTGTAATGCAATAAAGTATTAAATCCTTTATTGCAACCAATGATTATAAGTTATTGCAACAAATTATTGTTAATACAATAATTTACCACTTTTAAATTATTATTGTAACGATTTTTAACTTATAGATATGATATTGTTTCTAATACCATTATATTATTTTTATTGTATTAACATAATAACATTTGATGTAACTAGTGTAGTGTGTGATGCTTTGAGGGACGAGAACTCAGAGTGATGAAGTTGAAATATTTACTTTGAAGTCTTTTTGGGTGGAATTCATCATTTCTTTCGTTCTCATAAGCTCCACTGTTGTTTATTTTCTTCTTTTCTTTTGTTTTTTCCTTTTTGTTTTTGTGCTTTCTTATCATGTATTTCAGACCGTATACCAGCGTATTTTTTTTGGTTGGTTTTTTAATGAAAAAAAGAAAAAAGAAAAAAAAAGAAGGAGCAAAATAAGGTTGAAACAAACTCAATTGTAAACAGGAGAAGCAGTAAGAAGGATAATAGATGAATGTAGTAGAGACTAGAGAGGTATGGGATGGTTAGTAAATGAACTACAAGAAGAACCAATGGTTTCCCTCTGAATTGCTCTCCCTTCGGAGCACCCACAATAGTAAGAAGAATCTGCATGTAAGAGCTGCTGCTTCAAAAACTGTGGCAGCTTGAGCCTAAGCTTTATTTTTGACAACGTTATTATGGTCACCAGACGTACAAAGAGCTGGAAAAGGTAACGGATCATGTGCAGCGGTAGAGATCTCAAGTGATACTGCTCTGCTAGTTTTAGTCTCAGTTAATGCAGCTTGTGCTTCAACACTCCCACCATCTTTACCCTTACCTTACACGCCGCCTTGTGAATTCTATACATGAATGAATCTTTTGCTAATGGATTTGGGCTTTGTCTATGAAGGTTCATTTTAGCTGGGCTGGGCATGTACGAACTTCTTCCTTTTGTTGGGCTTTTTAGCTGAGCTGGGTATGTATGAGATCTTCAAGTAATCGAGTGTGATAATAAAACAATTAAAGCAACTAGAACATTTTATTTTTAGCACCAAAAAAGAAAAGAAAAAAGAAGCTAAGTCATTTTATTTTAGTTCTTTGTATGGTACAATGAAAAGCGTCCACGCATTGAAATTTACTGCCCCTGAAATGAAATTTCAAAGGAAATAATGTACGTGGCAAATATAAATTGTTTTTTGGTTAAATTAATTACTATTTATAATTACCAAAGGTAAAGGAATTGAAAATATAATAATAGTAATGAGATTAATTTGTACCAGTGGACAGGACAAGGATGAAAAGACATACACTAGGTGATCAGTTATTTTATTTACGAGTTTTGTTATACTTTATAGTCTATAAACCAAAAATAACTTCTAATGAGCTTCAAAGCTCAAACCCGCCTGATTTGTCTCGAGGCCAGTCAGGTATACATTGGAGATTACACATGCTTATTGTTGGGAAAAATTCTATATGACTGTGAATAAATCTCAGCAAACACATCAAAAGTACAACTACATATGAACACAAAGATTTACGTGAAAAACCTTTTCCCCTCGAAGGAAAAAATCACGGAACAAACTCTGAATAATTTTACTATATTAAATAAAAATTACAACACTTAGAAATACAACTTGAGCAAAGAAAAAACTCACTTTCTCTTTTCACTCACTGCTCTTTTCTTCACTGTGTATCTCTCACAATTTTCTCTTCCTCTCTCTATTTTTCTCTTCTCTTTCGCTTGCTCTCACTCATGCAATTCTTCAAAACTGCACTGTCCTCAGTCTCACTCACTGGGACTTCTCTTCTTGCTCACTGGCCGAATGACCTCTCCTTTTATTTCTTCATATTTTCCTTCTTTTCTTCCTTTCACACTTTTGACATTAAATCATAATAAAAGTCTGTTTAGATATCACTTATTTTGTTAAAAATTAAAAATTAAAAATATTATAACAAAATAATTTTAAAACATGAGTTTCAGTATGTACATGACATGACAAGACAAATTGAACCAAAAATAATTTTAAAGTATTACTTCATGACATGACATGCAAAAAGCACAGCTACTGTGCGTTTGTCCTCATTTCTTTTCTCTTTTTCTCCTCAACGTGTCCAACACGCCTAAGCCAGCCAACCCCAGTAACTCATGCTGACTTTTGTAAATGATCGATGAAGAAAAGTTAAGAAACATGAAAGACAAGCTCATTGAATGAGCAAGTCTATTACAAGTGGGCTGGACGACACTTATAAGATGAAAAGAGCAAACTAATCAGATTCAAGAGCCTTCTATTGTTTTATTCATAAAAAAAAAGAGCCTTCTATTGTTTTTAAGATTTAAAAATACTTATTTCTCTCTAATTGTTGAATTTAAAAAAAATAAATAAATAGCCAAACAAACAAACACAAGCATAAAAGTCGGCGAGGCTTCAGAGGTTGAACATGTTGGATGTCAAAAACAAGAATAATGCTAAGGATACAAACTATTTTACAAAAATTTTTACAAACTGCTGATGTGGTGAATGATTATTGGTAAATGAAGAAGTGATATTAATGGTGGACATAGATGAAAACCAATAAGAGGTTGGCCACATCAGCATTTTGTAAAAATGTTGTAAAATAGTTTGTGCCTGTAGTATTACTTCAAAAACAATAGCTTTCACTTTCTTTGACTTTCATCTTCTTTTATTTTATTTTTCGCCCTAGATCTCCGATCAAAGTTTAATGTAACCTGGGACTTTAAACCGGTGTACGATCGACCACTATCAGTGATGGTTGGTGGAAAATTTTAGAACAGCCCCATGACAGTGGCGGCTCAAGGAATTTTCTAGAAGGGGTCGTTAAAAAACTTAAATTAAACAAATTTTAATAAAAAAGAGAATTTGAATATATTGTGTAATTGACCAAAAAAAAAAACACAAATATATGAAATTTTATAATTTCTTTCTACGAGTTTTCATATTTTAAAACGTTACATGATAATTTATTATCAATTATCATATCTAATGTCAATGAAGAAATGACCATTTTATTTTGTTAAGTTTGTATAACATTTTTATTTTTTTGTAATTGTCATTATTTATTTGTTATTATTTTTTATAAATTATTGACTTTATATTAATTATTGATGTACATAACTACACTCATCTATACATAATAAAAAAATTATATATATAATTTTTATTTTTATTTTTTTCAAGTTAGAGAGTTCATTTGAACCCCTGAATTACAAGTGCAGCCGCTACCCCACAACTTATGAACCCCAATCTCTTTTTTACTTAAAAATTTGATTATATATATACATATATATAAATATATATATATATATATATATATTAATAGCCAAAGCTTATAAAAAATCTAATTAGATTTTAATTGGATTCTCAATTTTGCACCACGTGTCCCATTTAATTTTTAATTTTGTGCTAAGTGAATAAAAATCGAAGAGTCCAAATCTAATTAGATTCTAACTTAGATTTCAACTGGAGTCCAATTTTCCGCCATGTATCCATTTTTTTTTTTTTTTTTTTGTGGCAAGTGAATTATTGGGTAAAAAAAACCAAAGAGTCTAAATCCAATTAAATTATAAATTATATATATATATAATGAGAAATTATTACATATTTTAGAAATGTATGTTTTAAAAAAGTGTAAGCTAATATTATGTATAATTTAAATCTTTTCTAAAAAAAATGTATAATTATGATTGTTTTTAATTGTACCCGTGTATATGCACAGTGTTACACTAGTTACAATAATTGAGAAGAGAAATTTGAATTATACTATTTAGCCACAAAATACTTGACCCTCTCTCTGATACTATATATGTTACGTAGAAATATTTATCAATATGAGAATCACATGAGAAACATTCGTAATAGTGATAGGAAATCGAATAAAGATAAGCTAGTATAATGTGCTGACTGTAGAATATTGTCTTAGTTAATAGTACTGAGAGAAATATTTAAAATTTGTTATGTTGATTCAAATATGTTAGATTCAATAACGAATATGTCATGATAGAATAAAATAAGTTATTTTTAGATTAAAATGGGTATGATTCGTTTATTGATAAACTATAAAAAGTTGGTAATTATTTTTATCTAGTTAGAAATCAATCTTATAAAAATTCATGTGTATGATAAATAAAAATTAGTCATGATTTTCAAAATTGCAAATTGTTTTTGATCCAATGAAATCCATGACTTGTTTGACACGTTGGTACCCTTTTCCTTGGAAAAAATATTTGAAAGTTCGTATAGCATTGGGTGTACAAGTTAAAGAGCAGAAAATAAATTGTGGAGCTAGGAAATCTTTGGAAAAAAAATTGTATGTGACAAGGTCTCTTTCTATGTTCCAAAGGATCATTTGGAACTCTCATTGCCACCCTCTGAAGGTCCAAATTCTAGTATTTTGGTCATTGAAGATTAAGAAGCCGAGCAGCAGTATACTTGTTTTGGATTGTGTAAGAGTGACGAGCTCAAAGACTTGCCTTTCCCACAAAATAAGAACCTAAACATTTGCTATTCATTAGACAGTAGTGAGAACCGATATGTCACTACAACAAAATGTATTTTCAGCGATGAAAATTTTCGTCACTAAATGTCCAGTTTTTCGTCACTAAAGGCCAAGGACCTTTAGCGATGAAATTTTCTTTTTAGTGACGAAATTCATTTTGTCGCTAATACCACATCACTAAAGGTCTTAATGACAAAAAATTTCGTCACTAAAGGTTCGAATAGTTTAAAAAAAAAAAAAAAAAAAACTTTTAGCGACAAAAACATTTCATCACTAAATGTTTTTCTCCCTAAAAACACTATTCAATGACGAAAATATTTCGTCGCCAAAAACACTTTATTTTATTAAATCATATTTAGTGACAAAAAATTTCGTCGCTAAAACTATTTTTTAAGGAAATTCGGGTACATATAGTGATGAAAAATTTCGTCACTAAAACTATTTTAAAGAAAATTCAGGCACATATAGCGACGAAAATTTTCGTTTCTAAAACTATTTCTTAAAAAATTCTGCTACATTTAGCAACGAAATGTTTCGTCACAAACAATTTTTTTTTTTTGTTGCTATATTTGGTGATAGAAAAATTTGTCACTAAAACTAATTTTCTGTTTTTATTTTTTTCCTGTCTTTGATATTAACCTGTAACCTGTCATTACAATATTAAAACCTCACATTTGAATAACACATTTATTTCAACAACACATTTATAAGAAAACGATCCGTACATTCCACAAGTAAAAATAAAACAAGTATTCAATTCAATCCATCCATACAAATTGTTTGCAACACATACAATAACACAAGATGTTTTATAACAATACAAAAAGTTTAGCATAATACAAATCTGTTTAACCACTTGTTTGCCTTTAACATGCTAGATTAGGGTTTTCCTTGTATTTCTTGCTTTGATACCAAGAACATGCATTCACATGTCCATTCATTGTTGCATAGGTGCTGAGATGTTGTAAGGTAAGCCATGCATTCACATGAAAATGCATTTGTTTGTTATAAGAGCTTTATCTTCCTTTGATGAACATGTATATGCAAGTCTATATACCATGCTTTGAATGATAATATGATTTGTTTGCTGCATATGTTTCTGCCTTGATATATATACATGTTCCTGCCTTGGATGTAATGTGATGATATGTATGGTAGATGTATGCTGGGTTTGATATGATGCCATGATAGATGTATGCTAGGGTTATATGATATGATGAGATGTCGTGATAGATGTATGTTAGGATTTGTGATGATATGAGATGCATGATAGATGTATGTTAGGGTTATGGGACGTTTGATGCCATGCTGATTGTTAGATGCATGTTAGTGTGTGTGTGTGTAGGATACAATGTTGAACATTCTTTTAATAAGATTAAGATGTAAGATACAATGACTGGAAGTTGACCCATGGGTCAAGTGGGGTTGGGTGCCTAACACCTTCTCATCCCTATACCTAAACTCCGAATTCATACTCTGGTAGAAAAATCGGTTCTTCCACATAAGAGCGCTATATTCAAGGTTCTTAGATCATAAAACTAGGTGGTAAGGACTCATGCATGAACATGTAGGCAAGTGTGCAAAGATGCAAAGAAGCAAAGAAAACTAAACGGGTGACACAAACCGAGCAAGGCAAGCATAACATCATCGCACGAGACACCAAAAGGTATGTATCAAGCACACCAATATCATGGAGATGTGTCTCACAATCGGTCACATCCAAACAAGCCACAAGAGGGATGGATGCAACCACACAAACAAGTAGCCCCAAAGATTGACAAGCATAAGCCCACGAAGGGCAAAAAGCATGGCAAAACTTAGATCTAGACGGACAAACATGGATATAATGCATAGAAGCAAGCAAGCATACACATGCATAAAGGAGCTGATCCAAACCCTTTGATATAGGCCTAGGTGTATGGATGTAGGCCTAGACCACCAGATCTAGATCTACACCTTACCTAAAGGGCCAAAACGCAAGAAAGAGATATATCAAGAGACAAAAAGGCTGTAAAAGTACATTGCATAGCAACCAACATTTAGATCTAGACACATAAACATGGCAATGAGTACATAAACATGTAGATCTAAGCATAAGCATGGCAAGGAGCGCATAAACATGTAGATCTAAGCATAAGCATGGCAAAAAGCACCTAGGCACATGGATCCAAGCATAAACACAGTATTTAGACACCTAGGCACATGGATCTAAGCACAAATATAATATTTAGACATATCCTAACCCAAGAAGGATGGGCCAACATTATCAAAGTCATAAAACATGATAAAAGCAAGGAGATACGCTAGAAAAGCTATAAAACATGCTAGGAAGCAAGATAAAGTAAGAGATATACTAAGGAAAGCAATAAAGCACGTTATGAAGCAAGATAAAGCAAAGGGTGTAGATTGTAACTAAAAAGCTACATCTACACCCTTAAAACCTCAAATCCAAGGTCCTAATACCAAGGAGAGAAAAAATAGTACAAGAACACTACTTCTTGATTGTTGAGAAAAGAGAGAAATCAAAGGTTTTTGATGTGTTTAGGAGAAAATTTAGAAAGGAAAAGAGAGAGGATTTGCCCAGAAAAGTGCTCCAAAATGCCTAGAATCGTTTCCTTTTTTTTTTTTTTTTTTTTTTTTTTTCATCTGAGGGGGGTCTGGGGGTATTTATAGCAAAAAAGTGACCCTGCACCTTTAGGCCGCTGGGTCCAATGCTGATATCAGCAATCTTGACTTCTTCCCTAGTTCAACTTTGGATGCTTATTTGAAGGCATTTCCAAACTCCGATTAAGTCGATCTTGGTGTCCCTGGAAAGATCTAGATGTCTAGTTTCTAGAACACTAAAGAAAATGAAATTCCGATAGTCAGATCAAAGGTTATGACCTCGAGAAGTGAGCTGACGTGCTTTGCACAGTATTCAAGATATCTCAACTGTTTTGACTCCGATTTCGACCCATGAATAGTCATCGGAATAGGAATTCAATAATCTTCATAGTGACATTATTCTTAACCCATTCTGACAGTCGGATCAAAATTAGGGTTTTTGGGGCCTTTGAGAGTCAACCTCGAATCAAACTTGGTCAAACTTGGTCAAAGTTGACGAAGATCACTGAGTAGCTCGGGTTTGATGTAGAAACATGAAAAATGTGGTTTTGGGATGATTTTGACTAGTTTTGACTTTCGGTCAACTCAGGGTTGACTAGGGGCATTTTTGTCAATTTGATCTGAAATGGCACTTTAAGTGCTTTGACATCCAAACAGGTTGTGCAACATCAATCTAGGTGTTTCTGTGGCCTCATGAAAGAAATTTAATATTTTTGGAATTTTTGGGGTCTAGCACGCAAATCAAGGGCGAACAAAATACGGTATCTACAAGGTAAAAGTAAAGTAAATGGACCCTGGAATCCCAAGAAAAGAGATAAAAAGCCCAATGGGCCAACATGGCAGGAATCCAACAAGCCTATGGGCACAGTAAGAAGTAAAAGTAAAGGAAATGAGCCTTGAAAACCCAAAAAAGGAGGTAAAAAGCCTAATGGGCCAACATGGCAGAAATGGCAGCCAGCAGGCCCATAAGCACAACAAAAGGTTAAAGTAAAGTAAATGGGCCGTGGAAGCCTAAGAAAATAGGTAAAAAGCCCAATGGGCCAACATGGCAGGAATGATAGCCAGTAGGTCTATAGGCATAGCAGGAAGAGAAGTAACAAGAGCAAAAGCCTAACGAACTAGATGGGCAGGGACTTCTGAAAAGCCAATGTCCAAGCCCATGGGGAAATAAGAGGAAATAATACAAGCCGAAGAGCCCACGCCCTCTATGCCGTGGAGGATAAGCACGAACACAAGAGACACATAGCAGAGTGAGACATGGCAAGAACAGCAGAAATGGCGTGGGAGTAAAAGAAGACAAATGCAGAGGGTAGTGGAATGCACACACAAGGTCTAGAGCACCACTCCCTTGTACCCAACCAATACATGAGAGGTGGGCCCTCAGTCAAGGGATTCAAAGGGTGTGGTTTGGTGGTGGGGGAAAAAGTGGTATATTTTGGGGTTCCTGCCAAGACTTCTTTTGGGAAAAATGCCTTACTAGGATGACATTTCACTGAAAAGAGGTAAGTAAAGGGCTAGGACCACCTGATGCATGTCATAAAGGTAGGTAGAAAGAAGAGCTCAAGCCCTTATCCATTCAGGTAAGGTGAGAAAGGTGAGGGGAGAAACAAAAAAAAGTAGAGTTTTGTCCTAGAATGGGAAGCGGTGTAGCAAGCACACTCTGAGCAGAGGTAGTAGCCGGGCAACCAACGAGCTAGTGGGTAATCCTGAAGGAATTCCCACAAGAAACCAAAAGCAGTTGGTGAAACCTTAGAGACAAAAGAGAGAAATCCCATTGAATCAATTCACTATAAAAGGAAAAGGTAGCCATAGATAAAAGGGGGAGGAATCCACGGTAAGAGAATAGCAAGAAACTAAGAGTAAAAGAACTAAGAGAAAGAAAGTGGTAAAAAAGGAAGAGAGAAAACACAACAAAAATAGGGGCATGCATCAATAGATCATCTTTTCCCTCCTCTTGACAAGTCCATTCATTGGAACTCTATAAGTCATAACCCATAACCATTTAGGCCCTTTCTTCAGAACGAACAACTTTGATGGCAGAAGCCT
Source organism: Notholithocarpus densiflorus (assembly GCA_030021035.2). Taxonomy (NCBI): domain Eukaryota; kingdom Viridiplantae; phylum Streptophyta; class Magnoliopsida; order Fagales; family Fagaceae; genus Notholithocarpus; species Notholithocarpus densiflorus. The sequence continues at coordinate 1,933,924 of JARYZH020011361.1, read as the reverse complement.
ATAACAAGGTTGTCCATGTTAGGGTTCAGATCCCTTCTTGGACTTTTCCTTGTTGGTAGACTTGACCCAAAACTAGGACAGTGAACTCATGTCATCTCATTTGCCTAGATTCATTGCCATTTTCCTGTCGTGGTTTATTTTAACTTGTTTAGCATTTTTATCAATATTTGTTCTACTGTAGCACCTTTTATTATATTTGTTGTATCAGTTGTTCTACTGTATCAACTTTTATTACTTTTGCTGTGTCAGTTGCTCCGATGTAGTATCTTCTATTATTGCTGTAACATTTGTTTTGATGTGGTATTTTGCTTATTATATCTGCTGTATCAGTTATTCTGCCGTGGTGTTATCCACTATATCCGCTGAGACACCCAGTCTATTGTAGCACTTTTTGCCTCATTTGAGCATTGGGAATGCCTGGCTTACGCACAAGCTGGCCTGCTGTATAATCCCATTGGGATAATAGGCCAATCCTAACTCCCTGACCTATCAATCCACAGGCCTGAGTGTAGCAGAATAGGCCCTGACCCATTAGCGCAAAAAAGGCCCCACAGCGGTAAAACCAAAAAGGCAAAATTTGCCCCTCTTTCTCCCTTCCTATCAATCTCCAGTGAGAATCAATGGAAAATTCAGGCCACCAAAACAAATCCATTGCTGGCTGCCATCTCTAATCAAACACTATCCCAAACACCATCAACTCCAACCAAGCTAACTCCATAAACATAATCTAAATTTACCATAATTAATCACATGGACAACTTGATCATCAAAATTGAAACTGTCATTATGTAATATGTGAATATCCAACGTTAACTTACAAGACGATTTTGAAATAAAAAAATTGAATAAACTTGTTTTAGTGGGCATTTCATTTAAAAACTTATTAAAATGGTCTTCCACATGTCATTCAAATGAGGACCACTTGGTGAGTCACTTGGCACATGTTAATGCCACTCTGCGCAATAGCAAAGGTACAGTAGGTAGAGATTTGAGTTGAATCTCTAATTCGCTTCTTATCTATAACAATAATAATAATAATAATAATAATAATAATAATAATAATTAGTGAAACTGAGAGAAATTCAAACTAGAATTCCAAATTAGAATTCCAATTTTGTGACATGTGTCTAAATTTATGTGGGGATCACAATATAATTATCTTTCCAGGTGTTTAATTAAAATCTAAAATTGAAGTCCAATTTTGATCCATGTACCTAAATTTATGTGAGAATCACACCATAAATATCATATTCAAATCACGTACAGAATTAATTGTCTTGGAAGAGCATATATAATAGATTTGCTTGTTTTAAAATGGGTTTATAAAATATTACTAGCCAGAGTACAACTACAAAAGGGTCTAACCTTTGTAGTTGTAGATTGGGGTTATAAACAGCGGACACTAGACATACACAACCAATGTGGGATAAACATTCCTATTTTTTTTTAGTAAACAGTAATACTTATTAGAACACACACGAAAATAGTAACATTAGTGTTTTAAACCGGATTTATAATACATTACTAACCAGAGTACAACTACCCCCCCTCCCCCCCCCCCCCCTCTCCTCCCCCCCCTCAAAAGAAAACCAGAGTACAACTACAAAAGGGCCTAACTTTTGTAGTTGTAGACTGGGGTTATAAACAGCGAACACTAGACACACACAACTAATGTGAGATAAACATCCCTACTTTTTTTTTGAGTAAACAATAATACTTATTAGAAGACACACGAAAATAGTAACATTAATATTTTAAACCGGGTTTATAATACTAATGTTAAAGTGAAATATATTTTTAAGATTTTGTGCACGTACCTTTGCAAAATGATTTTACTCTTATAACATGACATTTGTTGGCTTCCATTTTGATTCAACTGTTAGAAGGAAAGCAAGGGATAAGGACTAACAACTAAGGAGGGCAACTAGAGAATCGTCTTACAATTGGGGAACTCTCTTGGCAATTATAGTGATGTATTTTTGACTCCTTATTTTCTTATTATTAATGCCAGATGATATGATTTATTTGGTATGCTAATAGGGATGATCAAATTTAGCATTTTATTCGAGCTTTTTATATAAAAAGGAAGAATTAATTTGATGCTCATACACCTCAAAAATATGATGTTTTATTTCTTACAGTAGGGTTTTGTTTTGTAAGTATGTGTTTTATTAATATCTAAAATCAACATCTATTTAAATTGTCTATTGATTAATAGACTTATTTGTTGAACCAACTACATAAATTGAAGTTTCTACTTTTAATGTCTATTCTAGATGTAAGTTTCATTTTCTTAATCATTTCAAAAATGTTTGAAATTCAGCTTAGACATTGTTGTTTGCAATTTATATTTGTCACTCAATATTTGATGCTTCTAGCAAGTAAATTCAAAATTGGAGCCCTAATTTTGTGCCACATGTCCTACTAAATTTCTTAATTTTGTTGCAAACATTTAACAACATTGTGAAAACCGAAGAGTCCGATGAAGAAATCATTTTCCAAACACCATTTCACTATTTAACAATTAAGAAATCATGGAATTCAAGGAGTTGCTTCAAAATTATTTTCACTATTTAGTAGTTCAGAAATCATGGAATTTAAAGAAATACTTCAAATGTGATATTGTGATTAATTTAAGCATAGCTTATAATTTTTATTTTCTGGGTTTGTAGGTGGAAGGACAAATCCTTTGGAGCAGTCCAAGTTTGAGAAGGAGTAAAACGAGGTATAGTTTTCGCTTTATTAAAATCTCTTGAAATCTGTATTTAAATGAGTGGATTGATCTTATATTTGGGCAGGTATCCCAATTTTGTGAGAAAAAGTATTATTTTTTGTATCATTGCGCTCTGTTATTTTTTGTATCATTGCACTGTTATTTGGTGTTAACTGTGTTGAATTGGGACATTCAAGTATAAGCAACAAGGTAAAGAGGCCATATTGGAAAATAATGGATTCTTTTATGTCACCTATGGCTCTTCAATCTTTCTGTTTCTTAAAGGTTAAAATGTTAAACCCAGTAAATTTTATTTTGCTGTGCCATAATGGCTCTTCAATTTTTCTGTTTCTTACTCATGTTCTTTTTGTTTTCCTCTTTTGGATCAAAAAAAGGTACAACAATGCAATACACAAGACCATCAAGTTGTGTTTCTATCTGTCTGTTGTACAATTTTATTTTATTTTCTCCTTGGCATCTAGATTTGTTGTCATCTCTAGCTATTTTTGTAGTTTGAATGGTAGCTTAATTTGATGCGAAGCATCCCTTTTAAATATTCAACAAAATAATAAAAATAAACCTAAGATTTCTTTAAATCTCATTTTCAATAGTTTTTAGTGTGTTCAATTTAGCATTTTGTTATTTTGTTAAAAGTGAACAAATTTTTTTTTAATTGTAGCCCAATAAAATAAATAGTTGTCTAAAAAAACAATATCATGAAAATTGTTTAATAACCTAAGCTTAAGATCAATAGCATCATTACAATTGACCATTCCTGTGCGTAAGCACGGCTTATATACTATTATATATTTATAATCAAAGCTTAGAAAAAATTCAATTAGATTTCAATTGGATTATCAGTTTTGTGCCACGTGTCTCATATAATTTTTAATTTTGTGCCAAGTGAATTATTGAGTGTAGAAATCAAAGAACCCAAATCTAATTAGATTCTAAATTAGAGTCCAATTTTCCGCCACATGTCCATTTAAGTTTTTAATTTTTGTGGCAAATGAATTATTAGGTGTAAAAATAGAAGAATCTAAAATCAATTAAATTCTAAATCATATATATATATATATATATAAATGAGAAACCATTACATATTTTAGAAATTTATGGTTTAAAAAAAGTGTAAGCTAATACCATGTATAATTTGAACATCTTCTAAAAAAAATTATAATTTAAATTATATAATTGTGATTGTTTTTAATTGCACCCATGCATATGCACGAGGCTACACACTAGTTGGTAATAATGAAGGAAAAAATTGAAATAAAAAAATATGCAAAGAGTTACAAATTAGTGCAAATCTACTTTCATTTTCTTTTAGAAAGAAAATGGTAGAGGTGGAGATGCATTTGACTTTACAACCGGTGTTTGGAGTTGGCCATTGATAATGGATCCTATCGCTGAAGATGAAAGTGAAAGAGGAAGAAAGGGGAATATTTGGGTTTTACCCTGAATGATTTGAACTTTTTATGAGAAATATTACAATTTTTTTTTAATGTTTTTGCCAGTGGATTCATGACATGGCATAATCTTAGCCTTTTATTTTAAGTGAATGGTGAGGATTTAAAAAACTCTACATGGTAGATTATCTTAGGAACTCTAGAAGATTTTAATCCAAAGTTAATGCAGATGAGAGCCCTTCAATTGCAACCAGTTATGGGATTAGAACTTCTGAACTTGGAAGCATCCTGACTATCATAATCTTCAAGAATGGTGAGGGAAAAAAAAGACAAAAAACAAAACAGAATAAATAAATAAAATTATAGGTGTTGTTCCCAAATTTACCTAGTCTACCAGCATAGAGAAATTCTTTTAGAGGATGTAAGTAAAGACTAAAGACTAAAGAACGCCTTTACTGGAATAAATAAACTGTTTCTAGTGCTTGTTCCTTTTCTTTTAGCTTCTGATGTCCCAAGTTTGGATACATTGCTCCCATAATAAAGTCATATTCCTCCTGTGTAGTTATCAGATGCAGCTGTATGTTAAGACTTCGGTTATACTTAGAATTAGAACATGTACTTACTGATATATATACTTGTTATTCGAATGTCTATCTTACAGTTTTCTTCCCATATGTGATTATATAATTTGGACAGTATTGGCTTATGTTTCTTTGTATTATTATTGAAGACCCCTTTATGAGTGGCAGTGTGAGTCTGTGCGTGTATGTTATTATCTACCATTTAATTGGGAGATATTGGGTCTAGGGAAGCCATACCTTTTTCTCAGCCTTTTGGCTAATAGCCCTAAAGCAAGCTAAAGAGAGATTCTTTGTTGGAGGGATCATTGGATAAACCGCAATTGTTGTCTGAGTTTGGTTGGCAAGTGCAAAATCTAAATTATTCTTAGGCTAGCAAATTACACCGCTGTGTTTGATGTTGGCTTATTTGGAGGGCGGGGTGCCTATTGTTTAAATATTGTTAGAATATAATTCCAATGGACTTAGATCCATAGTCGTAGGTTATTTGTACATCACACATTATCTACCTATATATAAGATAAGACTTACACTTTATTACTTATAATTTAATACACAATTTTTCAAACTTCCACACTTATAAACAAAATGTCTTTCGGTCAATAATTTACAAAGGGAGACAAGGTTGAACTTAGAAGTTGTTGAGGGGAAAATTTTGATGTTCCCAAATAGAATATGGGGTAGCCAAGCCGAAACTCGACAATGGGCTCTTGAAATAAAACCCAAAGGCTTTTGGTGTTGTGTAAGTCCGCCCAAGCTAGAGATAGAGGCTGCACCCTAACTAGAAAACAACAATAAAGCACAATAAACACGTTACTGTTGTTAGTTTGTTATATTATTAGTCATTTTACAACATCATAGTTCAAATCAGTCTTCTAGCGGTACGGTATTATCTCCAGTGGTAGGGTAATTCTAGGTTAATAAGTGTGTTTACATTGTAAAAATTATATCTTTTCCTTATTATTATTAAGTCAACATAAGGGAAAATTTCCATAGTATCCAAAACATTATAGCCTTCATAATAATAATAAACAAGGATTAAAGGCTCCATAGTTACAAATAAAAGAGGCAAAATAGGATGGAATGTAGAGAGAGAAAGATCCCCAGCTCAGTATAGCAAGTATTAAGCTAAGATTTTGGTGAGCGTGTATTTATAAGGCATGAATGAGATGAATGTAAGCTTTTTTTTTTAGTGAGATGGGATTAATGCTAAGATTAAGGCTTTTTGTGAGTGGTGGGCTGTTTATGACTAGTTGAGAGACATTTATGGGCTGTGATTGTGTGAAGGGGGGAAAAGAGTATCTGAGATTAGATGAGTGTGAGCTAAAGATGATGAGTGGTGAGCTTGGGGGAAGCTAAACCACGAGCAAAATAGCAAACAAACTCAGAGTTTCAGAGAGGGTAGCTGTCCTCCAGTGGGCTAAGGTGTGTATGTTTTTATAATGGAGCTTTAGAGAAGTATTAATTAACAAGAATCCAAAAAACATATGACTAATCAGAGGTAGTGAATCAAGGTTAATCTTCCTGGGATTTTTGGTCAGAAGTAGGAGATTTACTTTAGGGGCTGCCTTGCTTTTTTGGGTAATGATGGGATTTTAGAGTGTTTTGCATTAAATGCCAGGATTTCTAGGGCTGAGCTTAATCAATGTGATTAAGGCGTGTATCAAGAGCGAATCCTAATGCTGCAACTGAGATTCGGACCCCTAAGAAGTAAGATTTAACATCCTAAGCCAGGTGTCAAGCTCTAAGTCCACTTCAGGGGGTTCCGCTAGAGATCCCTTTATACCCTCCAAACCACATGTTCCCAATTTTTCCCCTTTAGGATTCATGGGCTTGGCACATGAATCATGTCTTGAACGTTTTTAGCATTTATAGCATCAATTTGTTGAGGTTTGGACAATTTGGTTTCAGCTCCCTTTCCATTGGAGGTACAGTCTTGAGGAAGATGATATAATTCCATCATCCTTTAGACTTCAGCTGATATGACAGCCCTCTGGCACTGTTCACGTCAGGTAGAGGGTGGTAGAAAACTGATGGGACAGCCTCTAGTTCATCCTTAAAGGCTTGGTTATCTTGTAGGGGTCTCTAGTTGTTTTTTGGTTAGGGATGAACAAGGGCTGGTTGCCCACTTTCAAGCCTCTTGCTGGGGACCTTTTTGGGCTGAAACTTTGCTCCATTTTAGCACTTTTAGCTGGCCCACGTGGCCCTTTCTTTGCTTGGGCTTGTTCCCTGCTTCATGAGATTCTTGGGCCTACAAAATGGGCATTAAAGACATGCATTGCCATGGGTTTTTTACTCCTCATGGGCTTTAGTTGTTAGTAGAAATAAAATGAATTCATGAGCTTTAATAAATATTTATGATAGATTTTGGGTATTAATTCCCATGGGCTTTAAATAACAACTTGTATAGTTTCTCATAATTTTTACAATGGATTACTTTGTAAATGATATTTTCTTTGGGGCTTTTTTAAATAATGACCTCCAATATTGTTCTTGAGAATAATATTTACCATGGGTTTTAAATAAATATGGTAACAACCACTATAATGGAATAATGTGATGTTCTCATGAGTTTCTCTATAGGTAATCATAATGGACATGTAGGATGAATAATTACCATGAGTTTTGGTAATAAATATTATGAATGTTGTGAAGTAAGATAGATAGTGAACATGAATTTATAATATGAAATAAATAAATGTCATGGGTCTAATAATCATAACTTTCCATGGGCTTTTATAAGATAATTGCCATGGGTTTTGAGAATAGATAATTCATAAATTTCATGAGCTTGTAATATTACAGTAATGTGTTTAAGAATCTAATTATGATATAGTATTTTGCCAAGTATTAATAACCTTGGGCTTTTGATAGAATAGTGCTAAGTAGTTATCTTGAGCTTTTAATAGTGCCAACGTAAGTTGGGCTTTTGATATTGCCAATGAGAATTGGGCTTTTGATGTTGCCAATGAGAATTGGGCTTTGATGTTGCCAATGAAAATTGGGCTTTAAATATTGCCAGCGAGAACTGGGTTTTGATATTTCCAATGAGAATTGGGCTTTGATATTGTTAATGTGAATTGGGTTTTGGATAAATAAATTGCCATGGGTTTAAACTATGGGTTTTGATTATGGATTTGAATTACATTGATAAAATTGTTTTGCCATGGATTTGAATCATGGGCTTTTCAAATATTGCCAAGCATAAGTATTCTTGGACTTTAAATTGAATAGGATGTGTTTATTGGGTTCATAGGGCCGGTTTTGGGCTTAGCTAAATAATGATAACAAAATTGGATAAAATATGAGTTTTTGGGCTTTTTTGTGATATTTTATATCATAACCCAATTTAGATAATGAGATATGAAACATTTGTGATTAACATAATAATAGAGCAAAAAATATTTGGGAAAACTAGTAACTTATTAGTGGTGTTTGAAAATAAATAGGCGGTACTCAAATAAAATTAGGTGTAAAAAAAAAAAGTACCCTAACAGAAGTTAGCATGAAATAGCTTTGAGTAGCCATGAATACCGTTAGATGAATTTGAAAAATTAAACAAGAAATATTTTAGGTTAAATGCGAAATTGGTACTTTACAATTTCAAATTTTCCAATAGAATTTATTATTTTCATCATAACTAGTTAGGGCAGCATATGCAAGGCACGTGCTTGCAGTGGAAAAAAAGTACTGTAGTAATTAAGGTCAATTCTAGATTTTATTTGTATTATAAAACAAAGATATGAATCATTTGATTTTTAAAGTATATAGAGATTTACATTAATCAAAAGAGACATTAATTTTAAGAATTTTGATAATTATGTCGAAAAAAGTTAATCTCATTCGTTTAAGAATTTTGATCAACCACAAAGTTAGGGTAGTTATTTAACCTATAAATATGTATTTAACTATAATAGTTTTTTAGTTCTTACTTGCTAAAGACAATATATCTATTCTCTAAAAACTTCTAAGAATGATAACGAATATCATTATCTTTCAACAATAAATAACTGAGTTTTGCTAAGAAATTAAAAAAAAGAAAAAAAAAAAAAAGAAAAAAAAAAGATAACAAAAGTCTTGTGTCATTGAATATCATCATTCTATCTTTTTAAGAATTTTTATCATTTAAAACTCAAAATACGTAAAGAAAATTTTTAGAATGTTAAAATTTAGCAGGAGTAATTTAGACATTACACAATAAAATATTTTAAGAATCATAAACTTTCATTAGGGTTTAACTGAGAGAATAACAATATGACATATTTGCTCTTTTCCAAAATATTAATGGAAAAATTGCATAATTTTAAAGCTTAAGGAAGAATTGTAAACTACCCCAAACATAAAGGATGAAAAATGTTTTTTTCCTAAGTTTTTGTTTTTGTTTTTGCGTGCAAAACTATGTGTTTTTACTTAAAATAGTGTGTAAAGAAAAAAATATACAAAAAGTCAACTCAAAAAAATTGTATGTGGAATAGTGAATTTTAGCTCAACAAAGTTGATTAAACCAACAAAAAATTTCTAAAAACACAACAGAATGACGCAACATTTTCATAATACCTTTATAATTTTGTTTTATTTTATTTTAACTTGTAAAGAATTGACAGTTCAGTAGTTTTGAAAATATTGCGACAACATCAAGATGTCTTAACATTTTTCACACAAAAAAATGTTATGTCCATGATATTTTCACAACAAATCATAAGTAGTAGGTTACTACAAGTTGTTATTGGTGGGCAAAAAAGTAGTTTCAGTAGTAAGTTTAAATTAGAACCAATAACAATTTACCATATTTGATTTGTTATGAAAGTGTTGTGAAAATTATTGTAGACAAACCAAAAATAATATAGCAAATATACTACAACTTTATGTATTCACAAAAAAAAAAAAAAAAAAAAGGCCAGAAAGTTAAACAAACCATAACTACTGTAGCGAAATTACTGTAACTTTTCACATTCACTCTTTTTATATATAATATATATATATATATATTTATATAGAAATATACATTGCACTTACAATGTAAATTTATATTGTAAACACAAAAAAATTGATAAATGTTGTACACATTTGCAAAATTTGTACAATTTTTTTTTTTTTTGCAAATGTATATAATATTTGCTACTTTTTGTGTGTATACAATATAAGCTTACATTACAAGTAGAAAGTAAACATATAAAGATCCTTTAAAAGAAAAAAACAAGCTCAAACCAAGTTGGTGAACTTGATGGAAAAAAAAGGAGGAAAAAGACAAGTCACTAAACCAAAAATACTGTTCATAACACTATTCATAAGCTTATTCGCTCTTTTTATATATAGGAAAAAAGAGCACAAATCGATGACTGGGAAAAAATAAAAATATAAAATATAAAAAAGCGATGAACAGTACATATTGAACAAACCAAAAGTACTGTAGCTTGTACACATTCACTCAACAAATGTCACAACATTTTCACAAAACATTTATTTTCAGTTGCAGTTTGTCACAATTTCATATTTTATTATTTTATTTTGATTTATAAGAAATTAACACCTCAATAATTGTGAAAATATTGTGAAATTTATTGTGTCAGTGTAACAATATATATGCGGGTTCTTATAAATATTTAAAAGAAAAAAAGTACAAACGGAAGACTGAAGAAAAAAAAAAAAAACGCTGTAGCTACTGTAGCTACAGTGCCACTTGAACAAACCAAAAGTACTGTAACTTTTACACATTCACCTAACAAGTGTCACAACATTTTCACAAAACGTTTATTTTTAGTTGTGGTTGGTCACAGTTTCATATTTTATTATTTTATTTTGACTTATAAGAAATTGACACCTCAATAATTGTGAAAATATTGTGAAATTTGTTGTGTCAGTATAACAATACATATAAAAGAAAAAAAAAGTACAAACGAAAGACAAAAAAAAAAATATATATATATATATAACTATTGTAGCTACAGTGCCGCATGGTACTGTAGCTGCTTTTCGAAACTTAAAATAAATAAAAAAAGAGACAAAGTGCCTCACCAAATTTCCACGATAGATGAACAGTGAAATACGTTAAATGAATAGTACATAAACACTGTAGCGGCATAGCCGCTTTTTATGTAGTTAATAGATTTGCAATATTGCAATTATTGAATCAATCAGGTGGGAATAGCTTGACTTGACCTCCAAGTGTCTTAAAGGTCTCCCATTTCACACCCTCTTTTGAAGAAGAAAAAAATATATATATATATATAAATATATATATATATATATATACACACACAATAAAGTTGAGAATATGATGATGTAGCTAATTACAATAGCAAAGCCATGAATGGAATATTCAATGGTGTTTCTTCTAAGCAATTTAAGAAAATCTCAAATCTTGAGTTGGCTAAAACTGCGTGGACTATTCTAGAAGCCACTCATGAGGGAACTAAAATATATATATATATATATATACACACACAATAAAGTTGAGAATATGAGATCATGGGAGATAAAAGTAGTTTTACTACTTTTATCTCCCATGATCTCTCTCTAGCATATATAACAATTTTACACCATTTTGGACACCGTATATTTTTGCCTTCAAAAGTTAGGTTTGTTTATCCAAAGAATTCAAGGTGTTCTTCATTCGACTTCTCCTTGCTTCAGCTGTCACCTTTTGCTTCACAAGTTTTGTTTTTGGAGCCACTGACACTGTATTGGTAGATGATGAAAGTATGTTCTCACTCTCTCTCACACACACACAGTAGTGTATATGATAGCTTGAGTTTTTTTTTTTTTTTTTTTTTTTTTTTTCTTCTTTCTATAAAATCTTTGTTTCCATGTGGATGTAATGGAACTAAAATTTGGTTGAAAATATTGATTGATTTGATTTTCTTTTTAACCTTACTTATATGTTTTCTTTTCTTTTTTTGGGGGTGATAACGCTTCACAGTACAAGCTTTACGTGACATAGCAACGACTTTGGGGATGACGGACTGGAATTTCGATGAAGATACATGCAGTGCACCATCTATAAGGACCCAAGTAGCTATTAACTGCAATTGCAATATCCCCAATACCACCGGCTGCCATGTTGTCAGCATGTATGCTCTCTCTCTCTCTCTCTCTCTCTCTCTCTCTCTCATACGTTCACCAAAGATTTATCTGCCAAACCATTGAAGTACTGTGTTACTGCCAAACCATGAAACCATTAGAGTTGCACGCGTGGTCGGATGAATTTATTTTGTCCAAAAATAGAACTATGCATATAAAAATGTGATTTTTAACCTCATCCAAAATATGTAAATAAATGCCGTTTCAAAAAAAAAAAAAATGTAAATAAATGTGATTTTTAACAATTAAGCATTTTATTTTGGTACTAATCTATTTTGACATATCGTTTTGAGCAATATAAATATATATATATATATATATAATATTTCATATCTTATTACTATAGGAAAAAAAAATTCATAAAAGTTATTATTTTTAATACATTTATAAAAATTATTATTTTAAAATTGGCCTAATAAATTCATTTAAATTATTATTATTATTTTAATTAAAGTACTAATTAAGCTTATGCAGCAATGAAACAACTGAAATAAGACTCGGCGGTGGTCTTAATATTTCAGCTAGCAAGCTACCCAAGCCAACTCCATCTCTAACACATTTTTTTCCCCACCTACCTGTTTCACTTTTTTATCATATTTATTTATTTATTTTTCTTGATTTTTCTCCTCCACACACATCTTCCAAGTCTCTTACCCTTCCACTTATCCACTTCTCATTGTTAAATATCTTCTCATCTATATCATTTCTTTCATTTTATATTTTGTTTTTCTTTATGTTCATCCCCAACCCAGGCCAGTACTTGTACCAGGCAATACTTGTACCTCATTTTTCACTCTCAGTTTCCTCATTAGCAACTTGCCATGCATTGTGGTCTCATCGTCAGCTTTTTTCTATGTGTATAGATTTGTTTAGGTTTTAAGAAATTTTTTTTTTTAAAGTCCAAACTTCATGCCAATCAAATCTTGCATTTTGGCCAATATTTACCGAAACATCCGAAACGATCCAAGATGGCTTGGAATTTTCTCTAAGGTGAAATGGAGGGGGGTTGGGGGTTTTACTATTCCAGTTTGTTTACTGGTATGGTATTTTCCATCTATTTCGGCCGAAACGGAACAAAATTCATAACATTGGATAAAAATAGTGTTATTAGTGATACCATGTAAAAATGATGTTACATGAGTTATAACTTATTGTCTTAATAAGTTGCAAAGTTCTTCATATCTTAAAAAAAAAAAAAAAAAAAAAAAAAAAAAGGAGAGGTTGCAAAGCTAAAATAATATACAACAATTTTAAGAACATAATTTATATAAAATAAAATAAAAACTTGTTGAAATGACAATGTGATGGGTACCAACCTTATTTTTATATAGTTACTATTGCTACTCTACTTTTTTTTTTTTTTTGGGTATAAATTATATATATACCATCTTAGGAGCAGAACTAGAATTTTATGAATGGGGGGCAAAATAATAATAAATATAAAATTGAACTAATTTATTAGTATCATACAAGAAATATGAAGAATTGGGGGGCTAATCATATTTCTTTTGAAAATTTTAGGTAAATTTAGGGCTAAAATTCTAATATTTAAGAAGTTTGGGGGGCCAACCATATATTTTTTGAAAATTTTTAGAAACTTTAGGGGTAATTTTATAAAATTTGAATAGTTTGGGGGACCATGACCCTCCACCCTTCCAACTGAGCCCACCCTTGTACCATCTTTACCGATGTAAAATAAATTGCGAATGATTTTGTTGCACTAAGATTTATTAAACAAAATAGTCTGATATTCATGAGTAACATACTTTTTCATCACTCCAATTAGGAGTTTTGGACTTTGTCAAATTTACATCCAACAGAAATATATATATATTTATATATATATATATATATATATATATATATTGAATTGAGTTATGGTGATTAGTTTCAATCAAGTCTTCTTTAAAAAATTTCCTCAAAAACAAGTCTTCTTTAAAAAAAAAAAAAAAAAAAAAAGAGGTCTGTGGACAAACTTTATATCCTTTCACAAATTATACAAAGCTTGCTTAGCAAAAGGAAAAGCCGAAAACGGAAACATTAAGGGTCCGTTTGGATACAACTTATTTTGCTGAAAACTGAAAACACTGTAACAAAATAATTTTTAAATGTGTAAATAGTACCGTGGGACCCATTTTTAATATTTTTTTTCTGAATAAAGTGGTTGTGGGTCCCGTGAACAGTACATGAACAGTGCGTGAACAGTGCACAATGTCTCCCTGCACAGTGTAATTCGCGTGCATGAACAGTGCGGGTTATTGTTCATAAGCCTAAATGCACTGTTCATGTCCCATGAACAGTGCAAGAGGCGCTGAGAAAAAAAAAAAAAAAACGCAAAAAACGCAAATGCGAAATCATCCGTATCCAAACCACACCTAAGGGTCCGTTTGGATACAGCTTATTTTGCTGAAAACTGAAAATACTGTAGCAAAATAATTTTTAAATGTGTGAATAGTGCCATGAAACCCATTTTTAATATATTTTTTCTGAATAAAGTGGTTGTGGGTCCTATAAACAGTGCATAAACAGTACTCTATGTCTCCTGAAATAGTGAAATGCGTGCATAAAAAAAAAATAATAATAATAAAAGAAGGAAACGCGCAGACGTGAAAAGTATGACGATGAGGCCATCGGTATTGATAATTGTCAATTGAGTCATAAGTTAAAAGTTGAACAAATCTTGTCCTGTCCTCGAATATGGGGAATAATATTAAGGACCAAACTATTCGTTTCGTTTTCATTTACTGTCCCATTTCTCTTTTTCTAACGCGTCGTGCTATTGCTCCCTAAAAGTCATTCATTATTTGACAAGATTTTCTTTCTCCAAAATTAAAGTTACGATCGTGTTGGTTTGGTGTGCTATAATGTAATAGTTATTCTTATAGTTTAGCTATTCAGTAATTTAGTTATGTTTTTATTAAAAGAAAAAATCATTCTTTGTAAATAGCTATTCTTTAAAATAAGGAAAAGTTATTCATCTCTAAAAAGGTTGTAATAGATATATCTTAGTAAGTGTATTAATTTCTAAAATTAATATATTTTCAAATAAACAAACTTTCCATGTGCACATAACAATTATGAAAATAAAAAATCATAAAAAAATAACTAATCTCTCTTTCAAATTAAAAAAAATATATATATATATTTATATATATAGTTTAAGATATATAATTATATGAGTAAGATATTTCCTAAAATATATCTTAAGTTTGATTTAAAATGTTTTCATTCTATTGTCTTCAAGGTTCTATTATTGTGTTGTCACCAAACAAATGAATAGTAATAAGTATTACAATACAACATCTTATATTCATTGTAATACCTATTCTTATTCTTATGTAATTACCGTTACAGTCTACCAAACGTGCCCTAAAAGTACTAGCATCCAGAGATGCAAAAAAAAAAAAAAAACATATTTTACATCTTCAAACACTACTTTATTTGGTTTACCAACTTATTTCACAACTCATCATACATCCTAGTTTTTTATTTTTACATACAACCCAATAAAATAATATAAACTATATAATAAAATAAGAAAAAGTACTCCTCTCTCTCTTTCCTCCTAGTCTCTTTTTCTCTTCATCCACAATCACAAACACCACACCCCAACTATAAATATAACCAACCACCACACCCACGATCAAAATTAGCCGCCTCCACCACAACCAAAAATCAATTAGTATCCACAATTAATATCCATCCAAAAATCAATCCCATTGAAAATAAAAAAAAAAAATAAAAAAAAATAAAAAAAAAACTAAAAAACTAAACTAAACTAAACCAAACCACAGCACAACAACCACCACCCACATAGCCCACCACCACCTAAAATCCAACAACACCACCGCCACCAACATCAACAATAACCACTGCCAAATCCATACCCACAAACCCAAACAATAAAAAAAACAAAAACAAAAACCAAATCAAAACAACAATGCACAACCACCAACCACAAAAAACACAACAACCACTACCGCCAAACCCACCACTGCAATCTACCACCACACAAATCGGACTCCACCACCTCATGACCCACCAAAACCTAAACCCATACATCCACAACCCACCCCCACCACGGCCCATGCCCACCACAACCCCACGGCCACCAGCAACCCATAACTCGAAACCCTCCACTACCAAGGCCAATCTACAACTACCCACCCAAGGCCGATTCAAAGCCCACCCACCCAAACAGATCTGAAGCCACCTAAAACAACCAACCAAAATCTTGAGAGAGATAGAGAGTCATTGTGAGAGGAAGAGAGGAGAAAAGAAAGAAGAGAAAGCAGTCAGAAAGTGAGAGGAAGAGAGAGAGTGTGAGTGATGAGGAGAGGCATAAAACATGATGAAGAGATAGAAAGATGAGATATTTGTGAATAAAATAATATATTTTTTTTACATCCTAAGCTACAGTTGGTTCTCATATATGAGAACTAACTGTTCACAAATGGTAAAAAAAATTTAAATCTATCCCCAGATGTAGCTTCTTTTTGCCTTGTTGGTTGCTAAAATAGTAACTGAGGGGATTTTACACCCTCAATGCTAGTGCTCTAAGGTTGTATATATACAATCCTACTGTTAATGGATTGTAAAAATAAAAACACATATTTTAATAGAGTGAGAGAGGAAGAGAGGAATTGAGGGAAGAGAGAGATGGGAGAGAATTGATTTGTTATTATTTGTTGGTATAGTTTATATTATTTTAATGAGTTGTACATAAAAATAGAAACTGGGATGTTGGGTGAGTTGTAAAATAAGATAGTAAAATAGATAAAGTAAGTTTGAGAATGTATAATAGACATTTTTTTTTACATTTCTGGATGCTAATGCTCTTAGCTAGTTATTAGAAGGCAAAACAAATAGAATAGTGCTACTCAATTATATATGCCTTTTTCTCAACCAAAAAAAAAATTATATGTGCCTACATAGTTGTCAAAAATATGTGTATATAGTTGTTAAAATTGAATTAATATTATGAATCGATTTTTAATTTTTTGTATAGTATATTATATCGTATCATTGTAAAATACACAAACACTTACTAGTTGTTTTTTAAAAAAAATAATAGATATACATAATATTACATATAAAATCTATTTTTATTATAAATTGAAATATATTCAACTAATAACCAATTCAATAATCACTTATGTAATAATATTTAAGAAAACTAACTAAATTAATCAAATGAACATATGTTTATAACATATCCATTCAAATGGATTAAACTCAAAAGTAATAATACATGTTATATATGAGTCAAAATAATAATTACTTTCCATCATCTTGCCTAATCAACTCCATCTAATTCAATGTTATCGTCATGCTCATCATCATGCAAAACTATTTATTCATTAACATTTTCTTCATCATCAACATTTACTATCTCTTTTCTTGCTCTTTTATTCTAATTTTTTTTTCCTTTATATTTCTTCTTGGCATTCTTGCTTCTTAGACTTATAACAATAATAATAATAATTTTAATTTAATACATTATTCATAGCATAGAAAAGAAATTTGTAAATATGAAGAGGGGGAATTAACAAAAAAACTCATTTTAAACTCACATGTCAATGTATTGTACGATAGATACAATTATTGATACGATACAATTCATACGATATGTACCTATGTATCATATGATTCATGAGCACTTCCATTACAATACAAAATCTTGTGTACACCATACAGTGAGTATCATACGATACTAACAACTATGGGTGAAGACATAATTTGCAACTTTGTATATGAAAAAACTCACAATTTCACCACTTGGGTCAACCATTGATTAGTGTTGGTAACATAGCTAGTTGAGTTATAAGGTGTAGCCAATAATAACTTTACTTAATAATAGAATCACTTAATAATTTTTACTTTCCACTTCATATTCATCAATCACCATTGGTAGTACCAACAAGCTGAGTTACAAAACTCTTGGCTTATCATAACTTTACTTAATAGAATCATTTAATAGTATCAGCTTTTCACTTCAAATCAAATTAATATAGAATTGTTCTTATTAATTAATCATAGAAATAAAATAACTTATTTACCTTAAATGTGGCATGTGAGACAGTAAAAGAGTGATGGTTTTGTTGGTGACTTGTTGGAGAGAGAGAGAGAGAGAGAGAGATGTATGATGGAACTATGTGAAGATTTTTTTTTTTAAAAAAAAAAAATAATGGAAATACTTTTTTAAGTTAGAGAGAGAAATAGAATAAAAAAGGTATGTCTTCTTCTTCTTCTTCCTCTTTTTTTTTGGGGGGGGGGGGGGAGAAGGGGAGATGGAATTCAAATCATAGATATGGGTGGTGGAAAAGGATGTTATTATTGCCAGACTATCGTTTGAACCCTCTTCTTTTTGTAATCATACACACACCACTTTACTTGGGAAAATGGGTATGAGATACAATTTTGTTTTAGATAGAGACGAGGGAAAATGACACAAAACTGTTTATGGTTTTCTTGGTCATATTTGTAAATTAGCAAATATGATCCACAATCTCAACCAATCATAGCCACCAATAAGGCTGCCCACTTCCATCCTATACCTTCATATTTTTATCGTCTCCAATTGCAAAAACACCATCAATTCTTGAAAAGTGGGTTGTCTTGATTGGCAAATTTTTTTGGTTCTTGCACCTGTCTAAGCTAGACAATAGGCCTATATGAGCCCCAATCTGTCCAAACTATTACGGATTTGTTAAGGGTTCTAAATAATAAACTGAATCTGCAAAGGCTTTTGAATTTCATCTAGGGGTAGTTGCCATTGTATTGAAATTTGATAATTTTTTATTTTTTTGGCTACCTTTATAGTTTCTGGTGCAGCTGGATTTCTGAATTTTAATTTGATAGGCTTACATCAAATTGGCGATTTTGGGCCAATAAGAGGTTGTAGGTTTGGTACGGAGAAGAGAATAGGTAGATTGTGATGCTATAGGTTAGGGTAATGACTAATGAGTAAATGATAAGTTTTAAATTTTAATAGTGAATTAAATGCCAAGGTTGCTGCAAATACAACTGATTTGTATTAATACATGAGTGATTTTTTTTTTTTTTTTTTGAGATAAGAGATAGAACTTTATTGAAAATAACCAAACAATTTACAAGTAAAACGTATACCCTGTTCAACCACAACCAAAACAGGGGAACAGACTACCAACATCAAAAACAAAAAAAAAAAACCCAGTCAAGCCGAATTTTTTTTTTTTTTTTTTTACATGAGTGTGTTATTTGTAGGTCAATTATTGTGATGATTAATGCATTCCTTCATCAGTATGTGGGTACAAATCCCACAGAATTCAGATGGAGTGGATTTTATTTTCATTTTTATTTTATTTTCTTAAAATCTCTACTGGATTCAGGAAAATTTAAGCTGATAATTGTCCTAGTGTTTTGAAAAACAGTCGTGTTCATTTAAATTTAGAACTTGAGAAAAGAAAGAATCTTGATTATTTCTTCATTGAAGTGGTTGTAATGGTTTTGATGGAATATTTTGTGTACTTTATGCATTACATAGTTGGCTGGATCATGATTTTACCCCATTTCTGAGGCACTAATATTATATCTTTTGAACTATTTCTTCAATTAGACTTTAAACCCCCATCAGAAAATGGCAGAAGTGTATCAGTAAGAGAAGTAGTTGGAATAGTGGCTGTAGGAGCATTCATTCTATTTCTGGTTCTGGGTATCCTCTGGTGGAAAGGCTGTCTAGGACAGAAGAGCAGAATGGGACAAGGTATTTAGTATTGTAAATGCATATTGATCTGTTCCTATGGAAAACTTATATGTTCAGTGAATTGGATTTTGCATTGGAGCTTTTTGCATGTGTATATATGCCCCTGAAACGCATGCTTGTAGAATGACTTTAACTATTCAAAACATAATAAAAGATATTAAATATTTACCATTTTATGCTGCTAGAAAGCATCATTTTTCCTGAATGCCTGTTGTAGGAATTGACTGCATATGGGCGTTTTAGAACTTTTGATTTATAACATCTGCTCAAATGTTTTGTCAAAACCTTAAAAAAGTGTAAAAATTTTCAATTTTCCTAGATATAATTCATTTGTGAATTTGATTCTTCTACAGATCTAAAGGGTTTAGACTTGCAAACTGGTTTGTTTACCTTGAGGCAAATCAGAGCTGCAACTAACAACTTTGATGTTTCCAATAAAGTTGGAGAAGGTGGTTTTGGTTCTGTTTATAAGGTATTTAACACTAAATTTAACATTGATATATTCTATTTGAACTTTCGTTATTGAGTTTTGACTCCACAAAAAAAAAATCCCTATCCTTGTTGCAGTTTCTTCCTTCTTATGTTAAGATGTTAGAAATTATATTCTCACAGGGCCTCTTGTCAGATGGTACAACAATTGCAGTAAAGCAGCTTTCTTCCAAATCAAAACAAGGAAATCGCAAGTTCGTGAATGAGATAGGCATGATTTCTGCTCTTCAACACCCTCATCTTGTTAAGCTCTATGGATGTTGTATTGAAGGAAATCAACTATTGCTAGTATATGAGTACATGGAAAACAATAGCCTTGCTCGAGCTTTGTTTGGTAAAAATTTACTTCGTACACTTGATGTTTTTGGTATTTGTAACATGCTGTAAGTAAGATAATGTACATATGTATAATTGATTTTCTATTAAATTTGATAAATTAAAGGCTCAGAAGAATGCCAGTTGAAGTTGGATTGGACGACAAGACATAAGATCTGTGTTGGGATAGCAAGAGGTTTGGCTTATCTTCATGAAGAGTCAAGATTGAAAATTGTTCATAGAGACATCAAGGCTACTAATGTTCTGCTTGATAAATATCTTAATCCTAAGATATCTGACTTCGGTTTGGCCAAGCTTGATGAAGAAGATAATACACACATAAGCACCCGCATCGCTGGAACTTAGTGAGTTACTGCCTTCGTTAATTTCTCTTTTATGAATATTATAAAAAGTGCTGATAATAAAATTTTATTTATATAAGGGAAAAATAGGTGTTTTTCTTGTAAGAGAATATCATAAGGATAATGGTTATGTGACATTAGGAGGACAACAACAGCAACAACAAGAACAATCAATTTTTAATCTCAACATATTAGGGTTGGCTATAGATCCTCAATAGAGTAGTTAAGAGTTGACCAGATATATTCTTTTTTACTATCATATTCATTGTTACCTCCTTAATTGACATGTCTATTTTTGCTAATTCTACTAATTTTATTTTAGGTCTTCTTCTACCTTTTTCCATTCTCTTGACTTGAATCAATTCTCTCTTTGTCGTTGGTGCATTAATCACTTTCCTTTCTACATGATCAAAAATTTTTAAGCTATTCTTCCTCATCTTTTCATTAATAGGAAAAATCTTATCTTTCCTTATATTTGCACTTATTTATATTAACACCCTCATTTTAGTTATGCTAATTTTACGAACATGTTGCTTCTCAACAAATCAAAATTTGTACCTAAAAAAAAAACTCAACATTCAGTACCATAGGGCATAGCTACTCTTACAAAAAAATTTCCTCTAACTATTCTACTACACAATGCTCCTTATGCCCTTCTCTACTTCATCCACAATGCATTCGCATTCTCTTCATTCTTTTCATCTTTATGAAATTATTGGAAACTAATTCTAAAGACATACCTATTCTTTAATAAGAATGAGATACACAATGATCATATTCTGTGTCTCTTGTATAATAAATTCATACCTTCTTCAATATCAACTAAATCCACATAAATTGTACTTGTAGCTGAAGCATGGATATGTTGATTCTACGTTCTACACACAAGAAGCACAGTCTTCCAAGTTTATTGACGTGGTCTCATTTATGCTGCCATGACCATATAATAATCACTTTTGTAAATCTGATTATATAATAGGTGCACCATTTATGTGGTTAAAGTGTAGACTACTATTGTCATGTATCATGTTCATTGTAATAATCAAAATGAGATACACAATGATCAAATTATACGGGTGAAAATACCATTCTGGTTCCTACATTTTTGACTCACTATTAATTTGGTCCATATATTTTGGTAGCAGTCAATTTAGTCCGTATTATTTTCAACTTGCAGTCAATTTAATCCATGTTATTTTCAATTTGTAGTCATTATGGGTCCAAATTTGGGTTTTTTTTTTGTTGCTGAGTTGATATGTGTGTCTACTAGAGTTGGAGATTGGTAAATTTGATTTGTGTTTTTGTATTTGGTTGCCAAGAAAGTTCAAGAAAATGCAAAAAAGCGATGATTTGACTATAGGGAATAAATTGACTATATGTTGAAAATAACAGGGACCAAATTGATAATAACCCCCAAATGTAGAGACCAAAATGGAATTTTCACCTATATATGTGTCTTGTATCATAAATTCATACCTTTTTTATCATCAATTATACCCACACAAACTCTAAATGTAGCAGGAGAAGATATATAATTGTTTAGGCTAAAATTAGATACAGTATTTTAGATATGGTTCCTTAAGTAACCCTCCTAATATTTAGCCATCTGTCTACTTAACCAAAACACTATATGACATTAACGCCATCTAATTCTTTCTTCTTCTTTTTTGTTTTCCCCTGTATGTGTTAACACCATATGCACAAAAACACGACTCTGACTTCTCAGTTCTCACCCTCAATCTCTGACTTCTAAGTTTGTGAAGAAATTAAGCTCTGCTTGCTTCTTTCTCTCTCCCTTTCAAAAAAACTGGTCCAAGACACCAACAATCACCCAATATAAAAGGTACACTTGAGAAGTTCAATTTGACCACATGGAAAGGAGGTAACGAAAGTGCCCACGTCTACTGCTTTAAGAGTCCAACATAGCTAAACTAAAAAAAAAAAATAGAACACACAAAGAACTCATGTGCCCAAACCCAGAACAAGCATTGCAGGCATTGAACTTACATCATAGAGCCAATCACCAATTAAAAAAACTTATATTTTATGGGGAAAAATTATGTCATCCACAAAAGACTTCCAATTTTGATTTGTCAACAGTTTCTAGAGATTGTCCCTATTCCCCAACTGCATAAAACAGACCCTACAATGAAAGAAGGGGCTGGTATGAAACAGAGGAGGGACACTGAACTTGTCTTGATGATTTGATTTCTAGCTCCTTCCAATTTTGATCACCAACTAAATCCTTTGAGTTCCACCTATAATTTGAGATCCAAGCCCACCACAACTCCTAGGAAACCCTACCAAAAGGTGCTTGATTCCTGTTCGAGAAGGTATGAGTGCTTGGTTTGTTACTAGCAAAGAGAGAAGAGAGGAACTGAAAGAGGAATCATTTTAATGGGAAGGAGTTAAGTTTTTCTCACGAAATGGGTTTTTTGGTTCCCATGGGGAAACAAAAGTCGGATGGTGTTTACGTTGTTTACTCTCTGTTTGTTTCAATGTAAAATATTTTTTCATTTTCAAGTGTTTGATTGCATGTAAAATACAGTCAAAGTTGTAAAATATTTTCCTTTGACTAAAACTTTGTGTGGGTAAAAAATTTTAGAATATTTTACCAAGAAAGCAAGTGTAAAATATTTTACAAAAATCTCACAGCCTCACACCCGACTCTCTCTCCCTTTCTCATACTTTACTCATCCTCTCTCACACTTGCCCAAACCAGCAACAACACCCACTGGCACACCACTCTTCGCCTCCACTCCGCCAGCACCCTTCGCCGCCCTTCACCTCCATTTTGGTGACACCACCATCAGATCTCGGTCTGTTTTGTCGTCAGAGAAGTCGCCGTGAAAGGCCTGAGGTGAGCCTTATCACCGCTACTCCATTGCTCGTTGCTTGGATCTGGTTTTGAAAGCTACAAACGCCACCGCTAAGATCTCTGATCTGGAATCGCTGAGAGTGAGTGGGTTTTTCATTCCTTCACAATCTGGGTTTCTGGGATGGCTTGGGGGTTGTGGTGGGTGGCTGGGTGGGTTTGTGGGTAGTGGTGGTTGGGCGGGCTGTGGTGGCTGGCTGGCTTTGGTTGATTTTTTCTCTCCAATTTGTAATTTAGGTGGTGGTGACTGTGGTGATTGGGTTTGTGGTGGTTGGTGGTTGTTGGTTTGTATTTGCATTTTCTAGTATTGAGGTCAATCCAAACACTAGAAAATTTTTTCCTGAAAATATTTACATGTAAAATTTTTTACATTTGAAAACATGTACCTAAGGAACCATATTTAAGGTATTGTATCTAAGTTTTTCCCTGATTGTTCTATGTCCTACACACAACAAGAACAACATTTGAAGTTTCTAAACATGTTCTCATAAATGTCAGCATTATCACATATTAATCATTTTGGTGTAGTTGATTATAGTCATCAACCATCAACATACTGTGTGTTTGCCAAAAACGTAAAGTAATAATCGTAGGGGATCTGTGATCAAACACCAAGGTCATGTTTGGAATAGAAGACACATAGAGAGAGTCAGAGAGTTCTAAGTGTTATAGCTTATGACAAATCCCATATTAGTTCAGTCTAAGTTTGCTTATGGATTTATGTATTCATTAGACTTCTCCACCTACTAGCTTAATCCTTTTGGTATATTGGAGATGGAAAGCATGTGGTCTGCCAAGAGGGTGAGTAGGATGTTCATGACCTGGGTCTCCCCAGCCGATATCTGGTCAGCTGGAAGCAAGGTTTCACCGTTGAGAGTTGCCCTCTAAAATTAAGGAAGGTGGTGGTGGTTTACTTGAAACCGACCTCATTTGAATTTTTTGTTGGGTCTGAAGTTGGGGTTATTAGCACACAAAGAGAAGAAATTGTGCATTGGTAGTTATTATGGAATTGGAAAATTCGATCGGTTTTGTGAGGATTTAGAGCTGAGATTTGTCATCCTCAAATCCTAACTTAAAATCCAATTGGAAATTTTAAATTCTTGCACCAGAATTTGTAAATATTGAATTCTAAATCCCACTTAAACCCAAATGTTGGCTATGATTGACGCACCCAAACACACGGTATCTTCCTCAACTTGCCCCTCTCTCCCTAGAAAATGCAAGTATTCATTTTCTTGCATAAAAAATGGTCCATTGATGCAGCCAGTCAATAAGAGTTGGTCTAGTTTTGATGCAGGGCCTTCTTGCCACATTTCATTGGTTACTTTAATTATTACTGAACCTTTGAAGTTTTTAGGCTAGAAAGTTGTTGGTTCAGTTTTAATTAAAAGTATAGTAGGATAAGGGCAACTTGGTAATTTCCAGATTTTCTGGAACGTGTTGTCATTGGCTGTTGGAAAGGCCCATGAGTCTTATTTTTTGTTTTGAGTCCTTTCCCTATTAGGTTTAGAAGTTCTTAAGTATTCTTTGTTATTAATAATCCTAGTCTTTATAGAATTAGGTTATTTAGGAGTCCTATTCCTTCTAGAAAAGGTTTTAACAGTAGCTTATATTAAGATTTTATTGTAGTCAATAATATTCATAATGAAATTGATTCTAATATATTTCCTGCAACTTATTTTAAGCTTTGAGAGGGTGATTGCCTTCCCCAACTTAGGTGTGATTGGCTTAGGGTTTACCTTTCTTTAAATCTTGTTTAATTCACAGTTTTAACGCCAAACATCCATCAACATCAATCCTAATTCAAGAACCCTTCAATATCTCATCAAGAAATCCAACTTAGTGTTGAATTCCAAAAAATCCTACATCATGAATGCAAGTTGTCTTTCATTCCGCCTCATGCTATTCAATTTATTTTTTAGTTGTTTTCTTACAAATTCCCTTTAGATTGCCTCATATATATGAAAAAATTCCCTCTAGATTGTTTTCTTAGCATGCTAGAGTAGTAACAATTAAACTACCGAAGGTCATATAGTTCACAATTTTGGGTTACTTATCAGCTTAACTTATCTTTATACCAAAATGATACGGACAATGCCATGTACATGAATATGGATAAGGTTGAATTTACGTTGAATATTGTGGTCAACAAGTAAACACTAAAGCCGCTCTAAGAAATCCCACATTGTCATGTATCATTATAGCCAAAAACAATCTGAAAGAAAATCCTTCATATCTTTTCGCATAATCTCGTGGCTTGTATAAGAATTTGCTCCATTGCTAGTTTGCTACTACATCAACAAAACCAACAGCTTGCTGTTATCGATGTTAAGTGTCAACATCTCACTAAGAAAATAAACTTTATCTAGGAAATTTTAATTTAATATTTGTAAAGGTTGCAACTCTAGAGGTGGCTGGACTATGGCTTATGGCACCATGAGTTTGGTCCATGAAGGTTTTGTTGGCTTTTAAAAGCATTTCTTCTTGATCTTCAACCTGTTGAGACCATTTTCATCTTACTTTTACATAGGTTTTTCATTTAGGAACTTCATTGATGAATTCGCAAATGCTTCATTAAATGACATCAAACTCACAAGAATTTTGATTTTTTGAAGGAAAGTATTAAGGAAACACATCTAGAATAGAAGACATTCGGGGAAACTATTTATTAATTAGGGAAGAAAACGAGAGAAAAATCAAGGGAATTTTTACACTCAGTTTGGTTTGAAGGAAATGGGTGAGGAAACAAAAGGGGGGAAAAAAAAACAAATGTTTATAGGAAATTTTTAATATTGAGCTTAATGCAAGGAAAATGTTTTGAGTATCCTCCAATTCAACTTTGTTGAATATTGCTATAATAAGCATTCATCTACCTATTAAAAAAAGGGTAAAACATTGAAATATGCTTGGCGGAAAAGTTGTGCATAATTTTGTGTTATTGCAGTGGATATATGGCACCTGAGTACGCAATGCGAGGTTATTTGACTGACAAAGCAGATGTTTATAGTTTTGGGGTTGTTACCTTGGAAATTGTTAGTGGGAGGAGCAACACTAGTCACCGACGAAAGGAAGAACCTTTTAATCTTCTTGATTGGGTAAGTTTGATCTTTTACTCTTTTCATTTTATTGCTTTTTATTGTTCTTGTTTAATTTTTATTTGGGCTCTTTATGTTTTTGGGAAAACACAAGTTAGGGGGTAATATATATATGTGTGTGTGTGCGCGCGCGCGCGCAAGTTAAGGTCATTTTGATTTATGCCGAATATGTTGAAAATTTTGGATTTGAAATTCTACTATTAGATATTGGTTTAACTCAAGCCCATCTGCCTATATTCATTTTTGAGACGGCCGTTAAATGTTACTCAAGCTCAAAAAGAATTTTAATGCACCAAACTATGTCATTTTGTCTAGGTCAAGAAAAAAGTCCATAGCCAATTTAATTTAATTTTTCTTGCTAAGAGCCTTGTAGCTCTACAAGCAGTTCTTAAGCGTTTTTAACCATGACACTTATAGCATGGTTTTAAAAAAACACCGGATCAGTTGGTTCAACTGATTCAATAGTGAACTGGTGCTAATACCAGTCAACATATTCACAAAAACCAGTAATGCATAAAAAGTCCGCTCAAAACCAGAGAACTGGTGATTTAATTGTCGAAATTGGCAACCAGGATGATTGAACTAGTTGAGTGAAGAGAGATTTTTCAGATCTGAATAGATATTTGGTCGATGATTTCAATGGTTGAAGTGGTTAAGGAGAACGCAAAGAATAGGAGAAGCTGGATCTTTGATCTAAACGAACAATAACTGTAAACAATTTCGCTGGAAAGGAATCTCAAAACTTGGATTTGAAGTTTGCGATGCGAGTGGTACACTTGCTAGTATTATTCTTTGCAACTTATTTGTTAGATTCTAGACTTCAAACTTTAGATGGCTCTATAAAATATTATTATTGTGTGGCTCTTTTATTATTATTTTTTTCATCATTTGTACTGCTCTCTTTCAACTTACAAATTACAATCCTATCAAAAAAAAAAAAATTACAAGTTACAACACACAATACAGTTATAATAATGATGATGGTTAATTCCATTAACTTATTCTAATATTTAGGTTAATATTAACTAGGACCAAAACATTTCAAAACCGATTAATTTGGTCTCTAAACTAGCTTAGTCCCTAACATTAAAGGCTCAAATCTAAACTTTTAAACATTAGGGGCAAAATCTAAATGATCCCATGCTCTAAGGGCTCAATTTACAATCCAAAATTTTGATGGTCACATTTTCGTTTAAGGCTAATTCCATGTTGATAAAAAGTTTTATAATCAACGTTAAGAAATTTAACTTTTTATTTTATTCACTTACTCATAAATTCTTCTTTCTTATTTATATACTGGCTAAGCATATGTTACTATGTCTTTATTCCCAATATGGGCATAGATTGTTGACTAGTAGCAAGTTTAGATGTGTCTCTACCAAGAGCCTTGTAATTTAATTGACATATCTGTGTTTTCAACAGAAACATCTAAGGATTTAATCTTCATCCCCTGTTATAATTCTTCATTTTTATGTTCCTGTTTCTAGGCACACCTTTTGAAAGAGGAAGGGAATTTAATTAAGCTAGTTGATCCAAGGTTGGGCTCAGACTATAACAAAGAAGAGGTGATGGTCGTGATCCATGTGGCTCTCCTATGCACTAATGTTTCTTCAGCAGCTAGACCCACCATGTCTTCAGTTGTGAGCATGCTCGAAGGCAACATTATTGTTCCGGATTTGGTTTCAGATATGAGTTTATTACATGATGAAATGAAAGCGAAGGAACTGCAAAAGTATTATCAAATCAGTGAGGAAATCAATATGAGTGAGAGCAAGAGGCGAACTATGTCAATGGACGGCCCGTGGACTGCTACTTCTTCATCTGCTGCTGATCTCTACCCAATCAATCCAGATTCTGGTTACTTGGAGAATAGATCTTAGAGAATCTTAAATGTTTCTCATCATTTCTTAATGTTACAAATGATTTGATGCCTAACTATTTTAAGAACCATGAAGTTGAAATCATAGAACTTTATATTTTTGGTTATTTTTTCAAAACTCAGAGAGGAGAGCGAGACACAATATTGATAGATGGTGGAATTCTCTTGCAAGATGAGGATGATAATAAAAACTAGCCTCCTTACACGAGAAAAGTGCATGTTCAGAGGCTTTTGCCTTTTTTTTTTTTACATGATTTTGCATTTAAGAATTTGAAAAAAGTTATTGTTTTGATAAAAACTTACAAAGTGAAAAATGTTTTGACGATTTTAACCTTATCCCCGCATGGTCTAGAGGCTATAACAGGGAGGTGTTTGACAAGAGCTTTACTAAACAAGGTTCCACGTTAGCTACAGCCCTATATTGTTTCCTTAATGTTCTGCCTTCCCCATTTTTTGTTAGAACATGTGTGATGCTCTAAGTTGATTGGATATTAATTGAATGTGTGTTTTGCGAGTGTGTTTTGAGTCCTACATCAGGCATTTATTGGGTCAATATGGGTTTTATTAACAACAAAAATGAGTCTCGACTATTGATACCGGAATTAGAAAGGAATACTCAAACTAAATAATGTCTTGCACTCCAAATATCAAAATAAGAGATTCTCTTGCCTAATTTGAGAGTTGATACCTGATTCGAGAGTTGAATTTGGAATATGCAATTGATTATCCATCCAACCTCCCATTGATTTTAAAATTGTCAGTCGAACATTTCACAACTTGAGGTTTCAAGCTCCATTCCTCTGGTTTCAAGGTCCACTCCTCTTGTAACAAAGGTATAGAGGCTTTTCTAGGAAAGGTTTAAATTTTGCTCCAAGTCAATTTAAGAAAATGTGGAACAACGTAGCAAGAGCAAGGTTTATAATTTATAAAAAATTCCCGCTAGTCAGTAAACTCTAGAGAAATTTAATGTCCTTAAAATTTTTTAATACCAACTCAATTGCTGTAAAACTTGATTCTAATTTTTTTTCCCTCCATTCTAAACTTTAGTTACTTTTCATGGTTTTAAAAACCCAAATAGTCAAAGAATCGAAATTGGGTCTGGTTCTAGGTTTTAACCAGATAGAATTAGGGTTCAGTTCCCAATTGAACCGTTTGGTCCATTCAATTTTTAAAACCATGTTTATTTTATAAGCAAATTCAAATAAATACATGGCAAGTTGTAATCAGTAGAATACAAAAAAGTGGGATATAAGATTTGTATTCCTCCATCAACATTTGAGTAATGATGCAGTCTCAATAAAGTGGTAAAGGATAAGCATTTTAAAGCTTTTATAGCGAGGAGTGTGGGGTTCAACTAGGGATGTTCGATGTCTCGCCTCTGTCTTGTCTTCAAGATAAGAAAAACCCACGTAGAACTATGCCAATACAAGTTGAATGAATTTTTTCATCACTATGAGGTGGTTTCAACATTAATGAGAAAGCGATGAAAGAGAATTGAGAGGGATAGTGGTGAAAGTAGCAAAAGAGTGAAGACAGTTTTTTTAGGAATTTCAATAAAAAAATGTGCAAAAAAAAAAAAACTATAAATAGGATATATATTCGTGGCAGAGCCAAAATTTTAGTCTTATGGGAAAATATTAAAATAAAAGGTTGATAAAACAATTAATTTAAGAAAAATGTTAATTAACATAAGTAAGAAGTACTTATATAATTAAACATAAAATTTGATTAATATAGAAAATATAGTGTAAGTGTAAGTTATAATTTTTTTTTTTTTTTTTTTTTTGTGCTTAGCTAATATCAATTTATTATTATTTTTGTGCGTCTAGTGTTAGAGTTGAGACTTAATGATCATTGATATGTGTAAACTACTTCATGATCAATAAGTATATATATTATACGAGTAAAATTATAAATAAATGAATGTTCAATATGTGTATAAAACACTATGAACGTTTAGACCCTCAATTTCCAAATTATCAATTCAAGCTTATTATCAAATAATTAATGTGCGGAATATGAACATAAGCATATAACAGAATTGATAAACAATCTAAACCAAATAAAATCACATCCACAGCAGAAATTAAATGGCAAAGATTAAGGGAAGAGAGATGCAAACACAAGGACAACGCAACGATGTGTTATCGAAGAGGAAACCGAAGCCCTCGGCGTAAAACCTCTTCGCCGCCCTCCAAGCGGCAAATAATCCACTAAAGAATGTAGTTGGGATACATGAATAGCAGAAGACCCTCCAAGCCTAATCTACCCAGTGTACCTAAGCCCTCCAAGCTCCTACTCCAACAAGGTTACGCCGAACCTATTTTTTCTTTAGCTTACCGGATTCCGCTATAACCCATAGCATCAACCAATATGAATTGGTTCCTTCTGAACTGCTTTCCAAATCACCAAATAGCCTTCTCACAGATATGGGTATGGTGAGAAAAGGATTTGGTTAAAGAACCTCTCAAGGATGTAATAATGGAGAGCGTGAGAGTTGAAAATTTTGAAGAGTCACTATGTAAAGATTGTGGATGAGTCAATCTTGTTTTTCTCTAGGGTTTCTCTCTCAAAATTCTCTTTGGAAGCTCTCAATATTTCGTGGGTATAAGGGGTATTTATACTGGAGTGAGAAAGGAATGCGAAGAGTCAGTTTTTCCATAACAAAGTGGACTAGCGACTTGGACTCACGACTTGACTAAGTCGCGAGTCCAAGCCACGAGCTAATTGAATGGCCAGTCTGGATTTTTTGTCCTGTAGTGCTACAGCTGGCATGATGGTTCAGCTTCTCTGCATTCTTCACTCGTGTGCATCTTCTGGCGGCTTGCAAACCGCGAGCCACCCACGAGATCCAGCCGCGAGTCCCTGCTTCACTGCACAGTCTTGAGCATTTCTTTACACTCTCTCACACACTACCCTTACATGATTCCCACCTAAACACAGGGTTACTAATTGCTAAATTACAAGCAAATTTGGCATGGAATAAAACCAACAAGATGGTTGATTAAATTCAACCTTACAATCTCCCCCTTTGGCTATTCCGTGACAAAACCCTAAAACAAACTCTAGACTTAACATGTGAGTTGGGAACAGTTGAATAAAACTCACTCACACCTAACTCTAGAATCTGTGAAGCTCTTGAATCATAAGAACAAGTATCTCCTGAAACACAACAACACAATTTGATCATTGTATGTAGAAAACTTGTAATACATATGAAGCAAGCACAATGCGATCAAGCAAAATGGAATAAAGCAATAAACCATGGCTTGACCATACAAGCAATCACTATAGAATAGTGACCACAATGCTCATTCACATATGGAATGAACATCCGGACATGCAAGCTAATAAGCTTAAATGCAAAGGATCATTTGCGTGTCCAACACTCAACTAATGCACAAAACATATATGCATCTAGGAACAAGATCCTACTAGGGCACAAGAGTGATGTACTTAAAGAAAATGCAAAACATTAAACAACAAGTACTACGCTACAAAGCAAAGGTACAAAACCCAAAGTACATAGAAACTGAATATAAACTAAGTCACGTGATAACAAATACACAAAGCATTAAACATAGGTAGCTCCTACTCAACATCAGTTCCTTCTTAGCATCAGTACTCCCCCTATCATTATACTCCCCCTATCGTCATCATCTCCCCCTTTTTGTCATGGAATAGCTAGTCCTCACTTTCTTCTAGCTTCCTTTGGATTTGGTCCAATTGGGTTTGGAGAGAAGTGAACTTTGTGTCACAACGGATGTGGCGATGGTGCAGGAGAGTAGCAAGCCTGGACATCTTGGTGCTAATGTCGTGGATGGATGCCATAATGTTATCCAATTTCTCATCATAGGAGGATGAGGCAGAGTGTGAACCAGTAGGAGGTGCTGAACTTTCTGTCTTGATTCCCTTCCAACTATGACCAATGCTAGCATTGAGTGTTCGGATGTTGATTGGACTTTGCTTCAGGTAAGGAGACTCATTGTCAAATGGGTGAATGCCTTTGAGCTTCAAAATCCTTGAAATGGGGCAGCAAAAAGGAATGCATGCCCTTGAATCAATTCGTAGAACCGTTTTGCACAAAAGATGAAAGATATGAGCACAGATGTCGATCTTTTCATCCGAAATCAGATCATGAAAGAACAAGACTCTCCCTAGATTCATATATTCGGTGCTAGATAGATGATATAGATTGTGGAACATGATTATGGTAAGCACCCTCAGTTCGGGAGATAGGGAAGAAACACTGATTGAATTCCCAGTTTGGGAGAATTCCAAGTTTTATCCAAGGGTATCCCGAAGTAAATCTTCGTCTGGATTTAAATCATCATATACCGGTGTTGTAGCAAGCATTGGCCGGTTGATGTGTAGGATATCTGCCAGATAAACAAGAGACACGGAGAAACTCTTTCCTCTAACCCAGCATTTGAGCTCATCTCCTTCAACAATGGCATTAGCATAAAATTCTTTCATCATGTTCACGTACGCAACATCAAGGTCAGAGAGAAGAAAGTTCCAATCCTTGGTGGCAAACCATATGGGAATGTTGGTTTTACGAAGAGATGGTTGGTCAACAACCCGTTCAACTAGTGGTGTGGCGTCTCTGAAATAATTTTCATGGGTCTGAAATGCAGCATATGATCTGAATTTGTGGGGATCATATACTCCAGACAGTGATCAGGTCCTTTTTGGCCTAGGAGAGAGGTCATCAACATCAATCACCGGCTCTTTTCCCTTGTTGCTACCACCTTTCACAACTGCACTCTTGAATGGAGACATTTATAAGCTGCATCACGTTACATCAGGGAGCAACAGAGACCACACAAGACAACGAACTCTATTAGCACAGAGTTAGACCCCAAAAAAAATGTGGAAAAACCCTAAAATCATTAGATGTTAATCACAATCATGTCATAGAATGTGTGTGTGCTACAAATAACACATTTGTGCAGCCAAAAGTTAGAGTGAAATAATGTATATCCAACATAACCCACACAACAATTTCAGCAACACAGCAAATACCCAAATTCAACCATATTCATCAATAAATCTCAAATCTCAATAACAACTCACAAATCAAGAAGTTCAAGGCAAAGAGCATGAAATACTTAGGAAAAATAAGAAAACCCACACCTTTTTCTTGAAGATTGAAGTAGAAATGATGAGTAACAATGGATTTTGGTGAGGAACATGGTGGGTTTGAGAGAGGTTCAATTGGGGAAGACAATGAACAGTCACAAAAGTTTGAGGGAAAACCCAAACATTTTAAAAACTGACTTATTTGCGCAAAACACGCAATTTTCGCGACTGATTTAAGTCGTGAGCAAGTCGCCAGGGTAAGTTGCAAGACTTTTTGAAACCAAAATTTTTGAAAATTTTTCTAAGTGTTTTTCGCGACTGAAAGTTCTACCCGCGAGAAAGTTGCGAGGTAAGCCACGAAAACTTCTGTGTACCCCTAGCAACTAGACCTTCCACCCGCGAACAAGTCGCTAGACTAAGCTGCGAGAAACATTAAAAACCCAAATTTTGAAAAATATTCTAAGTATTTTTCGTGATTGCGACATTGACCAGCCAGTGACTCGCGAAAAATCTCTGTGTGGGCTTGCGGATGGGACGTGCGACTGGACCAACTCGCGACTGAGTCGCCAGAACAGGGCAACACTATTTTTGAAGATTTTGACAATTTTTGTAAAACCAAAATACTTTCCAAAAACAACTAAAACACTTAAAAATATTTTTGTGTTTGATTAACAAAAATTGAGCATGTGAAAACACATTTAATCAAGTACAATCACACAAATGAATATGGCATTCATTAAGCATGGACATGTGTGATGTGTGTGGATATCAATAATGAGATAGTCCTTAGTCTAACGTGAAGCTTCAATGATCAATTCAACCAAGACATACACAATTAGCACTAGATAAAGTGACCCATTTCAATTATAGAAATATACATATATGACCTCCCACAAAACTTGATTACATAACTTGTGAAGCTTTTCATTTGGTTCCATATATATCATATCATTTGATCTTTTTGAATCAATACATCTCATTGTGAGATCGATCCTTGAAATTTTTTATATTTCAATTTGATGAGTTAGGCTTTGGCTTTTTGGGCATCATACATTTTATTTTATGTCGCTTTCCCTTTTTCCTAGTCAAATACTAGTATATGCGACAGACTTTTGCAGCTCAATATCTCTTTTCATTTGGAGATTTACATTTGGTGAGCTCTTTAAGCAAAAACAATAAAATAAATGAGTGGGAAGATATATAGGCATAAGTCTACGCATGTCTCAAGATCAACAATACCATTGACTAATCATTCATGACAAGTTTGAAGATCTATTTACAACAGACACATAGATGTCAAGATTTCTCCCACAAAGATATGGAGTGCACAGGAAACAAGCTACGCTCGTAAATGCACAAGGCCATTTGTACAAAGGTACAAGGCAAAATGATGTTTTGAGACAAAACTCAACGATGTCGATCAAACTTTTTAGATTTTCTACTTTTTATGTGTTTTTGGATTTTTGACATAAAAACAAGAAAAGATTGATAAAAAACAACAATGTAAAATCATTTAAAGCAAAAACAAACAAGCAGAACATGCTATACAAACACCCAACAAAATAGTGTGTGCTTTAAACTAGAGTAATCAACTCAAGACAAATAAATAAAGCACACATCACACATGAGATTCAAGGAATTGTACCAACACCGATGGTCTTATGGAGTGATTCAAATCGTGGACCATCGATAGGCTTGGTGAAGATGTCCGCCTTTTGGTTGTTCGTATGAATGAACTCAAGACATACAACTTTATCTTCTACCAAATCCCGGATGAAGTGGTAACGTATCTCTATGTGTTTTGACTTTGAATGATGAACCGGATTCTTAGAGAGATTTATAGCACTGGTGTTATCACAGAAAACACACATTGTATCTTGCGGAATCCCATAGTCATGAAGTAGCTTCTTCATTCAAAGTAGTTGTGTACAGCAACTTCCAGCAGCTATATACTCAGCTTCAGCTGTAGAGAGAGACATGGAATTTTGTTTCTTGCTCATCCAAGAGACAAGATTGTTTCCAAGATAGAAGCAGCCACCTGAAGTAGTCTTTCGATCATCCACACTTCCAGCCCAATCGGCATCCGAATAACTAGCAAGACAAGCATTAGAGTCATTTGAGTACCACAAGCCATAATCCGGAGTTCCATTGATATATCTTATGATTCGCTTCACCGCAATCAAGTGAGATTCTTTCGGAGCAGCTTAATATCAAGTACAAACACCCACGCTAAAAGCAATATCCGGTCTACTTGCCGTGAGATAGAGTAAACTCCCAATGATACTCCTATACAATGTTGGACTCACTTCTACCCCAGAAGAATCAACATTGAGCTTCGTAGATGAACTCAAAGGAGTAGAGGCATGCTTCTTTAAGTCTAATCCAAACTTTTTGACTATATTTCGAGCATATTTTTCTTGTGAAATGAATATGCCTTCCTTCCTTTGTTTGACTTAAAGACCCAAGAAGAATGTAAGCTCCCCCACCATACTCATCTTAAACTCTTTCTTCATTTCCTTAGAAAATTTTATGGCTCGAGCATCAATAGTAGCTCTAAATACTATGTCATCAACATATACTTGAGCAACGAGAAGATAATCCTCATCATTCTTGACAAACAGAGTTCGGTCAGCATACCCTCTTTTGAATCCTCTATCCATGAGGTACTGAGTAAGTCGATCATACCAAGCTCTTGGAGCTTGTTTCAAGCCATAAAGTGCTTTCTTCAATCTCAGCGCATGATCCAGAAAGTGAGGATCTTCGAAGCCTTTGGGTTGTTCAACAAACACTTCTTCATTCAGATAGCCATTTAGAAATGCACATTTCACATCCATTTGGTAGAGTTTGAAGTTTATGGTGCATGCAATTGACATGAGAATGCGAATAGACTCAAGCCTTTCCACGAGAGCGAAGGATTCATCAAAATCAACTCCTTCTACTTGAGTGTATCCTTGAGCCACTAACCGAGATTTATTCCGGATAATCTCTCCATCTTCATCGGTCTTGTTTTTGAAAATCCATTTGGTACCGATGACATGAACACCTTCAGTCCTAGGAGCAAGTTCTCATACATCATTCCTCACAAATTGATTCAGCTCTTCATGCATTGACTCAACCCAATTTTCATCTTGAAGAGCTTTTTCTACCTTTTTTGGCTCAAATTGAGCTAGGTAGCAATGATATGTCACATGATTGGCCATAAGTGTGTTTCCCTTTCTAAGGCGAAGACCTTCATCTAAAGACCCAATAATGTTACTTTCCAGATGGTTTTTAACCACTCGTGATGATGGTTTCTTTGAAGTGGACACTTCATCATTCCGAGAGATAGGAGGATGAACTTCTGGAGGAGTAAGAGGACTTGCTGTTATAGACATTGATCTAGTTTCCACTCTTGAGTTTACGGGAGTTGATTCCTTTTCTGGTGTATGTCCTTCAATCTCAATATCATGGGCTTCGACCTCAACAGTGGGTTCTTTAGTGCTCGGCCCTTCTCCATCATCAACCATTTCTACTTTTGTTATAGCATCATCAATTTTCACATTGATGGACTCCATTACTGTCTTTGTTCTCTTGTTGTAAACTCTGTATGCCCGGCTACTAGTAGAATACCCAAGGAAGATACCTTCACCACTTTTCGCATCAAACTTCCCAAGATTCTCCCGATCATTGAGAATGTAGCACTTGCTTCTGAATACTCGGAAGTACTTCACTTTTGGCTTCTTTCCATTCCAAATCTCATACGCGGTCTTCTTCATTCCTGTTCGAAAGTATATTCTATTGCCAATGTAACATGAAGTGTTCACAGCTTCTCCCCAAAACTTTTGTGGAATTTGCTTGTTGAGTAGCATGACCCTTGCCATCTCTTGAATTACCCAATTTTTTCTCTCAACCACCCCATTTTGTTGAGGAGTCTTAGGAGCCGAAAATTCCTTTTTAATCTCATTCTTTTCGCAAAAAGAATCAAATCGTGCATTCTCAAATTCCTTGCCATGATTGCTCCTTATCTTGGCAATAGACACCCCTTTTTCATTTTGAAGCCTCTTGCATAGAACCTCTATTTTCTCACATGCTTCTGATTTTTCCCTAAGGAATTCCACCCATGTGTATCTTGAGAAGTCATCAACAATGACCATAATGTATCTTTTTCCTCCTAGACTTTCAATTCTTGTAGGCCCCATTAGATCGAAATGACGGAGCTCTAAGCATCGAGAAGTTGCAATCACATTCACCTTTTGATGACTTGCCTTTTTTTGCTTCCCTATTTGACATACACCGCAAATAGTTTTCTCATCCTTTCCAAATTTTGGAAGTCCTTCAACTGCCTCAAGTTTCGAAACTTTAGCCACTTGTTTGAAGTTTGCATGACCGAACCTTTGATGCCAAAGTTCCAACATGTCAACTCGAGCACTTCTACAGGAAATTGGTGCCGTAGGGACTACTCCATAACAATTGTCGGTAGTCCTATTCCCTTCCAAGACTTGAATCCCTTCTTCATCAATAATTACACACCCCTTCTTTGAGAATTGAACAAGAAAGTCCTTATCACATATTTGAGTGATGCTTAAGAGATTTGCCTTCAGCCTTTTGATGTATAAGACATCCTTCAGTAGAGGTAATCCAGGAATCTCAACAATCCCCTTGCCGAGAACTTGAGCATGACTTCCATCCCCAAATGTCACATAGTCACCAACCTTTTCTTTGAGTGACTTAAACAATGCTTTATCTCTTGTCATATGATGAGAACATTCGCTATCAAGATACCATAGGCATGAATTAAAAACCTTCAAAGAAGTATGCACAAACAAGCAAGCATGAGACAAGCACTCTTGACCTTCAAATAGAAACTTATCTTCATTTTCCATACTCTTGTTGGATTGAATTTTCTTTTTCAGATTATCAATCTTATCACACAAAATTCTATTTCTTCTTTTTTACTTCTTAATCAAAGAATTAAACTCACATAGGCTATTGTGTAAGATGTGATTCTCATTTTCAAAATACTTCAGCATGTGAACAAACATCCTAGCATGTTTCTTTGTTTTCAATAACTCTAGGAGTTCATTGTTAGGACACCCTTCAAATAAACTCATAGAGTCATTATCACAAATAGTTAAACCACAACTCAGCATAGCCTTTTCCATAGCTTCATCCATAGTTAAGGGGTCTAGGATCGCACTAGGGTAATTAAACCACAGCAAGTGCACCCGCTCTAATACTAATTGAATGTTCAATATGTGTATAAAACACTATGAACGTTTAGATCCCCAATTTCCAAATTATCAATTCAAGCTTATTATCAAACAATTAATGTGCGGAATATGAACATAAGCATATAACAGAATTGATAAACAATCTAAACCAAATAAAATCACATCCACAGCAGAAATTAAATGGCAAAGATTAAGGGAAGAGAGATGCAAACACAAGGACAACACAACGATATGTTATCGAAGAGGAAATCGAAGCGCTCGGCGTAAAACCTCTCCGCCGCCCTCCAAGCGGTAAATTATCCACTAAAGAATGTAGTTGGGATATATGAACAGCAGAAGACCCTCCAAGCCTAATCTACCCAGTGTACCTAAGCCCTCCAAGCTCCTACTCCAACGAGGTTACGCCAAAACTATTTCTTTTTTAGCTTACCGGATTCCACTATAACCCATAGTATCAACCAATATGAATTGGTTCCTTTCGAACTGCTTCCCAAAGCACAAAATAGCCTTCTCACAAATATGGGTATGGTGAGAAAAGGATTTGATTAAAGAACCTCTCAAGGATGTAACAATGGAGAGGGTGAGAGTTGAGGAATTTGAAGAGTCACTATGTAAAGATTGTGGATGAGTTAATCTTGTTTTTCTCTAGGGTTTCTCTCTCAAAATTCTCTCTAAAAGCTCTCAATATTTTTTGGGTATAAGGGGTATTTATACTGGAGTGAGAAATGAATGCGAAGAGTCAGTTTTTCCATAATAGAGTGGACTGGCGACTTGGCCTCGTGACTTGATTGAGTCGCGAGTCCAAGCCATGAGCTAACTAAATGGCCAGTCTGGATTTTTTGTCCTATAGTGCTACAGCTGGCATGACGGTTCAGCTTCTCTGCATGCTTCACTCGTGTGCATCTTCTGGCGACTTATAAGCCGCAAGCCACCTGCGAGTCCTTGCTTCACTACACAGTCTTGAGCATTTCTTCACACTCTCTCACACACTACCCTTACATGATT
This sequence comes from Notholithocarpus densiflorus, assembly GCA_030021035.2. NCBI lineage: Eukaryota > Viridiplantae > Streptophyta > Magnoliopsida > Fagales > Fagaceae > Notholithocarpus > Notholithocarpus densiflorus. The sequence goes on along the minus strand of JARYZH020011361.1, from coordinate 1,894,088 downwards.
CCCACCTAAACACAGGGTTACTAATTGCTAAATTACAAGCAAATTTGGCACAGAATAAAGACAACAAGATGGTTGATTAAATTCAACCTTACAATAAAAATAATCAATATATAATTGTTAATAGATGAGGTTAAAAGACTAATTGTAATATATTCAAACAAGTCATTTTAATTATTTAAAAATAAAAACTAAACATAAATAAATTTGGAAATATTAGAAGTATGATAATCAAAGTTGTGGAACCCGAACTTGGCCAAGCATTCGACCAGATTAACCTTGAATCGGCCTAAAGACCAGTTTTTAATGCACAATTCAACCCACTTCTATATTTTGGGTGTTTGGAATAGAAACCATTGGGCCACAAATCTTTTGATGGTAAGTTATGGAAAATTATTATATATAAGGACAATTTTTATGAATTAAATTTACTAAAAAAATAAATAATATATCATAGTTAGACCTTAGTTGAGCTCCAGTGTAACCTCAAAAACTTTGAACCTTTCTTTTTTAGTTCTTTAAACGATCTAAGTTTTAAAACCATACATATAATACACTTGATATTTTTAAATGATCTATAAAAGCCTTGATTTTTTAAAGAGATTATATTTATATTTTTTGTAAAATAATTTAAGAGTATCAATGTATGTTATATGTATCTCAGTTTTCATTATCATTGTTTGTTATATGTGCCTATTACAGCTTTCATTAGGTTCGTTTTAAAAAAAAAAAAAAAAAAAAAAAAAAAAAAACCTTAAAAAATACATGGCATTGTAGAAGAAGTAAAAGCAACAATAAAAACAAATAAATCTGTGCATCAATGTTGCGATACATAAAATTTAATATTTTAAACTACATTCAAGATAATTTTTTTTATTGGAAAGATTAAGAGAATTTTAAAAAACAAAAATCAATGGATATATTTTGAATTTAAAATAATTTTTTATTTTATGAAAAAGTTCGGGAATCTTTTCTTTTAAAGACATGGGGGTTTGGGATGAATTGGGGGCTCTTACTCCTTGCTCATGATTTTTTTTTTTTAGGAACGAGGGCCACAAAAAGCAGGATATATATATATATATATATATATATATTTATATGTGCAATCTCATGAGGTGTTAGGGGCTGCTGCCCCATTGCCAACTCGAATAGATTCATTCCTATTGAAGAAGACTTGTGCAGATTATAAGCAAATTGTGCTGAATCCAACAAGTCCAACCAGTTTTTCTAACTTGCAGTCACATAGTGCCTCAAGTAATCTTCCAACATAGCATTGATCCTCTCGGTCTGACCATCTGTTTGTGGGTGATTAACAGTAGAAAACTTCAACTGTGAACCCAGCAACCCAAACAAAACTGTCCAAAATTGACCAGTGAAACGAGAGTCTCTATCACTTACAATATCTTCAGGTAAATCAAAGTACTTCACCACATTTCTGTAAAACAGATTAGTAGCTACCTCTGCTGTGCAAATACTTGGTGCGGCCATAAACACCGCATACTTCAAAAATCGATCAACCACTACAAAAACTAAACCCATTCTCTTCACTTTAGGCATACTAGTAATGAAATCCATTAAAACAGAAATCCATGGACTTTCTGGTATAGGAAGAGGTTGTAGCAAACCAACTTCCTTTTGAGTTAATCCTTTATCTTGTTGACAAACCAGACAAGTCTTAACATACAGCTCAATGTCTAACTCTATCTTAGGCCAATAATAAGAACGGGACAGTAAAGTATACATTCTTTCCTTACCCGGATGTCCTGCCCATTGTGGATCATGAGTCTCTTTCAACAACTCTCTACGGATCTTCCCACTAGGAACAAACAGCTTGCCATCCCTTGCATACAGCAACTCATCTTCAAGCTAGTAATGACGCACTAGGCCTACAGTCACATCTTGCACTAATTTCTGGTAAGTGGCATCAAGCTTAGAACTTTCCTTGGTCCTTTCCACAAAATTTGACTCAACTATGGTCAAGGCAGCAACATACTCTTGCACTTGTTTGCGGCAAGTGCATCTGCTACTTGATTATGCTTGCCAGGCTTGTGTTCCCACACGAAATCATACTCTTGCAGCAACTCTCGCCACCTAGCTTGCTTAGGAGACAGCTTCTTCTGTGTACTGAAGAAGGTATTAGCCACATTATTAGTCCTCACCACGAACTTAGGCCCTAACAGATACACTCTCTATGCTAGCAAACAATGAACCACAACAATCATTTCTTTCTCATGTGCTGAACATTTCTGCTCTGCATCATTTAGCTTCCTACTTTCATAAGTAACTGGATGTTTCTCTTGCACTAGCACACCACCAATTGCTTTGTTAAAAGCATCAGTATGACTTCAAATGGCAGCTCAAAGTCTGGCAGACGCAGCATCGGCTCACTTTACACAGCAGTTTTAAACTTCTCAAAAGCTTCTTGACATGCATCTGTCCACACCCATTTCTTGTCCTTTTTTAGCCAATCTGTAAGAGGAGCAACCTTCTAGGAATTCCCTTGAATAAACTTCCTATAATAGTTAGTCAATCCAAGGAAAGACCGCAACTTAGCAACTTTACTTGGTGGAGGCCAATCAAGGATAGCCTGCACCTTCCTCTCATCCATCATCACAAGACCTTTGCTAACCTTATGCCCTAGAAACAAAATCTCTTGTTGGGCAAACTCACACTTCTCTTTCTTGACATACAATTGATGTTCCCTTAGTTTGGACAGCACCTTCCTAAGGTGTTCCAAGTGATCCTCCAAGGACTCACTATATATCACTATGTCATCTAAGTAAACCACAACAAAACGGTCTTCAAACACATAGAATACATCATTCATCAAATTGCAAAATGTAGCAGGGGCATTTGTTAAACTAAAAGGCATAACTAAAAATTCATAAAAACCATACTGAGTTACACAAGTTGTCTTTGGTTCATCCCCTTCAGCAATCCTCACTTGCCAATACCCTGATCTCAAGTCCAGCTTGGTGAAGTAAGTGGCTTTGCACAATCTGTCAAACAAGTCTTGAATCAAAGAAACTAGATACTTGTTCTTCACCATTACTTTTAGGGCTGTAAACGAGCCAAGCTTTGCCGAGTAGTATGTGTTTGAGCTTGGCTTGTCAATAAAAATAAAATGGTCAAGCTTGGCTTGAACTTGAGACAAGCCTAAAAATAATGTTTGAACTCGAGCTTGTGAGAACGCCAAAAAGCTTGAGCTCGGCTTGGCTTGGCTTGATTATTTAGTCAAGCCAAGCTCGAGCTTTCAAGCTCAAACTTGAGCTCAAGTCAATCTTTTTAACTTGGGATCCAAAAAAATTGCATTATCAAATGCTTATATCACCAAAAATCAAGTAAAAAAATATACATACATACATACATACATATATATATATAATATAATATAATATACTCATTTTATCATGTTTCTAACACCCGTGATTAGAATTTGTTCAAATTACAACTTTACATAATTAAATCCATCCATCATCATTTATTGTCTCTAGCTTGATTAATTGTTCAAAATACAATTTTTACATCCACATTTGTCATTCGTGCAACTATAATCTTCACAAATCTAAAAAAATTAACATTTCAGAACATATACAAATAAACAAGCTATAAATTAACATTCCAAAACATATGTGTAATGTCATACTAATAAGTTTATTTAGTAAACATATATCAAGCTATAAACGAGGTTAAGATCGGCATGTTTTGTATCGTGTCCTATTGTTCACGAGCTTGCTCACAAACAATTTTTTTTGCTTGAGCTTAGCTTGTTTATCAAACAAGCCTAAAACTAAGGCTCAAGCTTGGCTTATTTGTAAACAAACGAACATGAACGAGCTTTTTATCAGTTGAGCTCGAGTTGTTCATGAACGGCTTGGTTCGTTTACAGCCCTAATTACTTTGTTCAAGGCTTTATAATCCACACACATACACAGTGATCCATCTTGCTTCTTTTGGAACAGAACAGGGGCACCGTAAGGGGCTTTGGAGGGCTGCATGTAAACTGCATCAAGCAATTTAGTTAATTGCTTCCTTATTTCAACCAACTCCATAGGGGACATTCTGTATGGAGCCTTCGAAGGAAACTTTACGCCAGGAACCAACTCAATCTTGTGATCAACAGCACGCCTTGGTGGAAGGGTCTTAAGCAATTCTGGAGGCATCACATCAACAAACTTGTCCTGCTTGACTTTAATCATTGCAGCCAAATAAGTCACCTCCCCCTTCTTCAGCCCATGCTCAACTTGCATAGCTGACACCATTGCCTCTTGCCCTTTGCTAGTCATGCAATTTCCTGTCACACGCCTAGCAAGAACATAGCATGGCTACTTCTCAACGAAAATCAACATCACACCGATGAATGGCAACAAGGCAGCCTTGGTAGCCACAAAGAACTCATCACCCAGAATTACATCAAAGTCATCCAACTTCATAATCAGGAAATTCACCTTTCCTATCCATTAGCCAACCTTAAACTTCACACCAAAAGCAATTCTAGAAACATGTTTTGCTTAAGAGTTTACTGCCTTAATCTTATTTGGACACTTGCTTACTTTCAGACCAAGCTGTTGGACCATAGCTTCATCAACAAAATTGTGGATAGCACCAATGTCAAGCATTGCTTCAGCCCTATTCCCATTCATCTCTACCCGCACATAGGACAACCCCTTAGAATTACCTCCTGCACTAAGGGCATTCAGCAATTGTAAGGGGTTCACCTTGCTGGGAACTTCTTCATCAGATTGCCCCCTTTCATCTTCAACAACCATTGCATTAAACTTCTCACATTTAGGGCAGTCTCTTGCTTGATGAGGGCCATTGCATATGAAGCAGCCTGTATTCAACTTGGGCTGTTTTTTGCTTTGTTGAGAGGTAGAACTCTCTCCTTTGCTCTTGTTACCCCAATTTTTCTTCTGCTTATCCTTGTTCTTCTTGCCATCTTTCTTCTGCTTGTCTTTGCCTTTGTCCTTGGGCTTACATTTTTCATCATCCCCACTGGGCTTATTGAACTTGTAGTCCATTAAGGCATCTGTAGCAGACATAGCAGAGGGCAGATCACGCATTGCCTGCCTCTTTAACTCCAACTGTGCCCAAGGTTGCAAGCCAAACATGAAATTGAACAGTTTGTCTTCCTCTGACATGTTCTTGATATCTAGCATCAAAGAACTGAACGTCTTGACATATTCTCTCACAGTACCAGTCTGTTTCAATTTCTTCAAGGAGTCTCACGCAACCCATGCAGTGTTGGTAGGCAAGAACTGGTCCTTCAACTCTTTCTTTAAGGCTTCCTACGAGTCAATCTTTCCTCTACCAGCATTTGCATCATCTTCCACACGAGTTCTCCACCATAACTTGGCATCCCCTGAAAGATACATGCTAGTAATGGTTACCATCTCTTGATCCGGCACCCTTGCAGCCTTGAAATACTGCTCCATGTCCCAAAAGAAATTCTCCAAATTCTTGGCACTCCTAGCACCATTAAAGGGCTTTAGTTTAGGAACCTTCACTTTAGTGGCCACTTCCTCCTCCCTTGGCAGGCCACGCATTGCCCTTTTTAACAAGGCAATTTCTGTCTCAAGTTGGCTTTGGGCCTTTCTTATTGCACTGCCTTAGGCATCTAGTGCAGTAGCCAACTCTTCAACATGAATTAACACAACATCCCTCTGATCAGCAATTTGATTCCGTATCATAGAAGTTTCTGCAGACAGTGCATCCAATCCGTCACACACAAAAAGTTGTTCTCCTTCTACAGGAACTCCAAGTATGTTCTCCAAGACAATCACCCTCGCCTTGGTGTCCAAAGGCATTGCAGCCTGGTTCTGATACCACTATCACAGGGTCAAATTTTCACTCAAATTTTCTGCCTGTGATGGCCCTAAGTCACTAACTTAGTCTCAGCCAACACCACACACTCACTGCAATAACACTTAGAACATATTATATAGGGACGTTTTAAACACATAGCACACACAATATTTATAGGGAACCCACCCCCAACCTTTATTACTTAATCTTAAGTACAAAGGAAACCCTTTTACAAGCCCTAGAGAATTACACAAAACGTTCTCAAGGCCAAATACACTCTGCTGTTGACACCCCCAACAGCCTTATGGTTAAATACACAGAATTAACTGCTATGGCAATTACTACCTAGTAACAGCCTGGGTCTTGGACAATCTGCCATTTATGTTCTGACTTAGGACACCTTCAATTGATGTTGTCTTGGCTTGTTCTCCACATTTCCAGCCCCTACACAGCAGGTCTGAACATCAGGAAATCTAGGGACTGCTTGGTAACTGCTTGATAACTGGCACTGCACATGCTTCACATGCACAGCCCATGTCTCAGCAGACTATGGGGCCTCTGCCCATCCTCTAGCAGCCTACTCAATATGTTCCCACACGTTTTAGAGAGGCTTGGCCCATGCTCAAGGCCTCCCATTAGCACTACAACTCACACAACATGCCCACATGCAACACACAAATAACTGCCATCACCCACTAGCACTTGTCCATGCATTCAGCCAGCCCAATGCCTTGCACACCGCATTTAATCATCACAGCAGTCCAGCCCTGCCTTACACTCATGCCACCAAGCCCACACACATAAGGAACCAACAACCAAGCCACCAATGCCATGTACCACCACATAGGGTCAGCACCACCTGCTACCCATCATTATAACCATCTCTGCCCACCATGGCCCTCCTCTGCCATGGCCTTGGGGCATCATGTGGAGCAAGGTGCCTTCACATGCTGCCCCTTATCACTGCTCATCGATCCAGCTCGAGTAGGGAGACTTGGCAGGTCCCCTTCAAAGAGCCCTTAGGAGCATCACTAGTCAAGCATGAGGAGCCATGAGTGTGTTGAGAAAACATGAAGCCAAGTGATTGGCCCAATGTTGCCCAAGCACTCTCATTCCTCATGCCATCATCATGTGGAGGCACCTTGCTCCACATGATGCCCCAAGGCCATGGCAGAGGAGGGCTATGGTGGGCAGAGATGGTTATGATGATGGGCAGCAGTAGGTGGTGCTGACCCTATGTGGTGGTGCATGGCATTGGTGGCTTGGTTGTTGGTTCCTTGTGTGTGTGGGCTTGGTGGCTTGAGTGCAAGGCAGGGCTAGGTTACTGTGATGATTAAATGCTATGTGCAAGGCATTGGGCTAGTTGGGGCTTGCTGAATACATGGACAACTGCTAGTGGGCTGATGACAATTATTTATGTGTTGCGTGTGGGCATACTGTATGGGCTGTAGTGTTGAAAGGAGGCCTTGAGCATGGGCCAAGCCTCTCCAAAACATGTGGGAACATGTTGAGTGGGCTGCTAGAGGATGGACAGAGGCCCCATAGTCTACTGAGACATGGGCTGTGCATGTGCAGCATGTGCAATGGCAGTTATCAAGCAGTTACCAAGTAGTTACCAAGCAGTCCCTAGATTTCTTGATGTTTAGACCTGTTGTGTAGGGGCTGGAAACATGGAGAACAGGTCAAGACAGTATTAGTTGAAGGTGTCCTAAGTCAGAACACAAGTGGCAAATTGTCCAAGACCCAGGCTGTTACTAGGTAGTAACTGCCATAGCAGTTAATTCTGTGTATTTAACCCTAAGGCTATTGGGGGTGTCAACAGCAGAGTGTATTTGGCCTTGAGAATGTTTTGTGTAATTCTCTAGGGCTTATATATATATTCATCTCGTTATCAGTACCATAGTAATGTAAGCAATTTATTGACTTTATAATTGTGAAAGTTTGTGTTTTGAATACCACATGCCTTGTGTCTTTTTATTTAGGCTAAAATGCAAAACTGACCCTCTAAGTTTCTTTATATTTCATTTCAATCCTCTAACTTTACTTTCGTTCATTTCAATCCTCTAAGTTTCAGATTTATTCAATTAAGGCCTTTCCATTAACTTTTGTTAAAATGTTTTGAAAAAAAAATCTAGAAAATATTTTTCAATCATTAATTGAATTTTTTTAATTAAAAAAATTTGAAGAAAAATTTATAAAATTGAAAAATTAACTACAATATATAACAAAAGTTGATGGAAAAGTCTTAATTGAATAAATTTGAAAATTAGAGGACTGAAATGAACAAAAGCAAAGTTAGAGGACTGAAATGAAATCTGAAGAAACTTAGAGGGTCAGTTTTGCATTTTACCCTTTTATTTATTTTTTTCTAAGTAATTAGTGGGGAAGTAAAAGGTGGAGTTTGAACTCAAGTATCGGGCACAAATATATATATATATATATTTATATATATATTTATTTATTTATTTATATATATATATATATAAAATCAACACCATTAAGTTATAACTTAAATCCTAATAAATCTATCTTCTTAATTCAATCCCTTATGATTGTGACCTTTTTTATTCATATAAATTCTACCCACACACTTTATCTTTACTCTGGTATTGTTTCATAAATTTTTATTTAATTTTATAGTAATCTTTTATTTATTTTAATTGCATTGTTTGTATTTCTCACCAATTGTATGCTCTATCACATTGCAGAAGGTTTCCTTCTTTTTTCCATTTTTTTTTCCCTAAATTCCTAGTTCGATTTTGCTCTATCCTAGCAATGATTGCTCCCCAGCCTTGATGAGATACTTTTTATTTTTACTTTTACATAATTCACTAGACATTTCAAAATAGAATAAAGAACCAACAATTTGAAATAATGGAGTAATAATTTGTCAATATTTAAATTTTCTGATATAACCTAAAATTTATTTAAAAATTCAATACCATTATTTTTCTAGATTTTTAATTAATGAGGGTAGTTTTGGAAACTTATATAGTTTAAACTTTAAAGACAAGAAATTAAATGGTATTTCCTTAATGTTAAATTTTATAAATAGTATAAACAATTTGAGATGTAGGACTATAGTTTATAATTTACAATTAAGAACTTATGATATGTTTGGGTACTATACTGTAATAGTTATTTTAATGATATTGCTATTTGATAGTTTGATTATGTTTTTATTACAAGTAATAGTCATTCCTTATGAATAGCTATTCTTTAAATAATTATTCCTCTATAAATGGTTTAATAGTTATTTCCTAGTAGGTGTAATAATTTCTAAAATTAATATATTTCCAAATAAACAAACTTCCTATATGTGCATTTTAATTATGAAAATAAAAATATCAAAAAATAACTAATCTCTCTCTCTCTCAAATTTAAAAAATATTATTTAATAGAAAATATAATTGTATGAGTAAGATATTTCTTAAAATATATCTTAAATTTGATTCTAATGTTACAACTCAACCCAACTGTGGGAGGAAATTTAGTCTCGAACCCCAATCAGGTATTGTCCTCTTCAGAATTAGCGGCACGGGGCACAGGCCTAATCCTCAAGGTTTTGCTCAATCCCACATCGGGGAGAGACGCCTCCCACCCTTGCCTTATAAGCACTCTGGTACCGATCAAACACACTATGGTACACTCTTCCTTAGGCCAAGTGCTTATAAAGCAAGGGTGGGAGGCGTCTCTCCCCGATGTGGGATTGAGCAAAACCTTGAGGATTAGGCCTGCGCCCCGTGCAACTAATTCCGAAGAGGACAATACTTGATTGGGGTTCGAGACTAAGTTTCCTCCCACACCAACTTATGAATATGTTTAGTTATTTTGTAACAACATTGTAGTAATCCTCATTCAAAGTATCAAACAAGCCTTTATTAAATTGTAAAAACTTTGGGTAGATAGTTTTTTTTTTTTTTTT